>CM074739.1:80638741-81345408 GCA_037367245.1 Phrynocephalus guinanensis
CCCATAGGAATGCACTGAAAACAGAGTAATCCCTCATCGCAACCATTTTTATGTTGTACGGATTCGCCCCTTAGATGATTATGTTAAGCAAATTTCCCCTATCTCCGGAATTTATGTTGTACAGATTTTGTTATACAAACTGTTTATTATACGAGGGTCCACTGTATCTTGTTTTGGGGGAACATAAGCTATCCCTGGCTAACTAGTTAGTTAGTTAGTGGCTGAAATTATTATAGTTTATTACTTAACCAGTTCAAATTATATTTTTAAAAGGATGTTTAGCCACAACTTTTTAAAACATGCCATCAAGTTGATTTTGATTTATGGTGATCTTTGCCAAGGCTTCCCAGGTATACAGTTCGCATGAACCTTCTTCTGGTGGCACTCTAAAGCTGTGCACCTTGACCCAGGCTACACATGGTGGTTCTCCCTCCACAAGAAGTCATAGTAGCAAATCAAAATCCCAACCAGACTCCACATCCAGACACGATGGCACATTGACTTATCTGGCCAGGTAGGCATAATCAGTAACAGCAAACATATTAAGTCAATCTAATCTTGGTTTATGGCAATGCTTTTTCGGGTTTTTATAGGTATTGCTTCTTCTTTTGGCATGCTGGAACTGAACAGCTTACCCAAGGCTACACAGGCTGCTGCTTCTCTTCTCCTGTGAAGAATCCCCAACCTCTGGGTCCACAACCAATACGTAACTTCATTCAGCTATCCTGTCAACCTAGACACAACTATAGGTATCAAAATATTTACATGCATTTAAATATGCATTGCACTGAAAGCAATGCCAAGTCCTATTTGTATCCACAGCTCTTCATCCTGAAAGTAGTGAGAAGCATACAAAACACTACTTCTACATCAGAATACTCTTATTCTGGTCAGTGCATGAAAATTCCGATGTTTGCTTCAGCATCTGCTCATTTGCAGTGCATTTCAAGTTACAGTACTGTAAAACTATTTCTGGTAAGTATAGAAAAAACACAGTCCGCTGTTTTTCGTAGCATTCATTCATATGGGCTAAAACACAAAATTTAGCCAGCAAGGTGAAGAAATAATATCTTAGTAGTACTTCTTATAACAGACAGCACAGTACAATGAATAGCTCTTGGACTAGAACTCCCGAAGCCCTGGGATCAAATTCCCGTTCAGCCACGGACCCTCATTTCTGTGATGGCAATGGAAGGCTACTCCTCAAATACCTCTGAAAAGTCCTTATTAAAGCCACCTTCAGTCAAAATGACTTGGCATTAGATAACAATATTTCCAACAGTTGGTAAAATTACAGTAATCTCCATTATGCAGGTTATGAGACCCAAATTCTCCTGCAGTTCAAAAATCATTTGACAGATGACCCAGAAAGTGATCCTGAAACTTCATGGTTTAGTGCTGTTCAATATGACTCAAACTGGTTTCTAGTACCGCAAGGACCTTCTTTCGTGTTCATTCACAGGACCTGGAAATGTGACTAGCAACAACATAATCTGTGAACAGAAGGGTTTTACCGCCAAAAAAATGCACCTCTGCTAAAAGCATCTGAATGTTGCCCTATGACAAGGTAACCACTCCTAACACAGATGAGGTCCCCATATTATAAAGAGACACCTGTAGTAACAGAGGTGATTACTTGCTATATGTCAGACATGATGAATTTATACTGGTCTAATATTACTCAGCAAGATAAGAGCCAAACATATAACACCCAATTCAGTAGTATGTTAAAGCCCCAAATGAGATATTTGTACTATGAAGGACATTTGGTTGTGAACTATTTTATCTTAACACCTTAATCCAACCACATCCCTTCATGCATCTGACTGTATTTTATATGACAGATTATATGACTATCATCTTCTTGCTCATTGTGCTATTTTAACTGTTTCACACACACATTTATGCTTATTGGAAAAGTGTAAAATAGAATTACCAGAGTGCCATGTGCATAAAGATATGTGCTTTCATATAATAATATAGAGTTCAATTTATAAGGGTGATGGAAGCATTTACCATTGGAAACTTACTAAATGAAATACTGTACACAGTATTTTGGTTGTCTTTCTTCTTTCCTTACCCTCCAGCTGTCAGCCTGCCTATAAGCTTTATCAAGTGAATTACTGCAGCCAACACAAACAAAATTAATATGATCAAAGAAGTCAGTTACGCTGTGGAGACAAGCAGTAGCTTCTTAATCTAAAAATAGATAAAGTAAAATAAATGTTATGTCTTAAATGTTAAATCATGGGAAATATATAGGTTTAGCTTCGGGAAAAAAAGAAAAAAGGCATGGATCTCAATTCCCACAACCAGGCAAAAAGTGGTAAGAGCACTTTCTGTGTGGCGTTTTAATAGAACCCAAATTCAACAGCCCCATATCAGTCAAGGCTTCTGGCCAGGCCCATAAGGAGGCTGCCCAGAATTTAGGACCACACCTAATTTCCTCATTTTATATTTGTGTCCCATTTAACAAGCCTGTATCTGCTTATCCAACTAGAAAGGAGGGAAATTGCTTTGTTTCCAGTCTCTCCACAGAACCGCTTGTTTGTGCTCTTACCCAGACTTCATTTTACTTCTGAACTACCAGCTCCTAGGACAAGCATATTTGTTGTAACAAGCAGGTATGAAAAAGCCTCCAGGAAGAACTTTAGAAGACAGCAGGGAAGGAGAAGCAACTTAATTATCTTCTAATATCCAAACCACATTCCCACAGTTCTGTAGGTAATGCCAGCACTGTTTTTCCAAGTTAAAAAAAAAAACCAACCCAAACACAAGTCTTTTTCCTCACTAAAGTAAGCCCCATGTTATCACTGAAGAAATTATGACTAAATTATACTCAATAGGAGGTGGGGGAGAGGGAAGTTAACTAAGGTACAGAAAAGTGGTAGTTTCAGTTGGAACCTCACACCTACCTAACCTCACCCCATACACACTCACCCCACCCAAACCATGAAGTAATTTCTAATATGTAGGAACAAAACAAGGGTGGCCTGAAGCAGTTATCTTGAATCACCCAACTTTCAAGGAGTCATGCCCAGTGACAGGCAGAAGGGCCCAAGCTCAGCACAACTAAAAAGGACACATTTGTGGGTGGGTTTTTTTTTTGGGGGGGGCAGGGTTAATCCCACAGTGATTACTTTATTTGAGGAATAACATAACTAAAGTGAAGGGATATTGGGGGGGGGGGTAAATCTTAATACCCCAATTTCATAACTTACCTTCCTCTACCCTGTGGGGGGGGGAAGGGGAGTCCTTGAATACTGAAAACTAGGTAAATGGGTGGCACTGGTCAGGTATGATCTTAAATGCCCCCCCCCAAAAAAAATAACACACCTACCCACCCCAGCTACCTCCCAGTCTTCCCTAACCTACCTGCTGCAGGGGCATTTCCAAAGCCTAACAGTGTCCCCAGGCAGCTCCCAGAGTTGCAAAGCAGGAAGGGCCTCGTGTGAGGTGTGTGCGTGAGAGCCAGAGCTTCAGTCCCCGGGCGCGCGCGCACACACACACACACACTCTTCTGCCTGTGTAGTTGCCCAGGCCAGAGGAAGAATCTGGTTGTGTGTGTGCGTGTGTGTGTTTGTGTGTGTGTCCCCCTCCCCCAACTCTGATCAGCGCCCCCCCCTCCTCCTCCTCCTCCTCTCCTTCCCTCCTTCGCCGGGCTCCCAGTCACAAACGCGGCCTCGGCGCACGTGTGCGAAACGTCACCGCCGAGCCCGGGGGTTGAAGCGAAAGAGACCAGCGGGACAGAGAGAAGCTCTTCCACCCCACCCCAACCCCCCTTACAGCCACGCTGCCTATTGAGACCCCGGGCCCCCCTTTCCCTTCCCCACCACCTCCCCTTCCCGGGGTGCTGGCGGGAATGGCGCTTGCAAAAAAAAAAAGGGGGGGCACCCCGTTCAGGGACATCCCACTCACCCACCCACCCACCCCAACGGCCTTGGCGCTCTCTTTGTTCTTGCCAGCAGAAATTAAAAAGAGAAGGGAAGCAGCCACCCTCTCTTTTGTCGGAGGGAGAACGACTGTACCCCATCCGTTACCCTCGCCGGGTTGCGGGGCAAGGGGGGGGGGGCGATAGCTAACTCGCCCGCTCTCGCCAAAACATGGTGGCTCCCACGAAAGCGGGCCAGGCGGAAACCCGAAACGGGAGGGGAAAAGTTTCGGGAGTCGCCCCGGGCACGATTGTTTCCCCCCCCCCCGCTCTACGCCCCACTTGCAGAGAGTGCCTCCCCCACCCACACCCCGGCGTGGAAGGAGGATCGACCCCGTGAACCGTACTGGGAAGAGGGGTGGAGGGGGGGGCGGTGGAATTACCGAGGATCGGCCTCCGGTCTCACTGGCGGGCTGCAGCAGCACCGTCCGTCCGGCGGGCCCGTGGGGGGAGCTGGTGGTGGTGGTGGCGCCGGCGCCGCCGCCCACGAGACTGGGCCGTGCGCCCTCCGCGACGCCACAAGCAGCCCCGGGAAAGCAGGAGGAGACCCAAGACGCCCCCAACGCGGGGGCCCCGGAACTGCTGTGGATCTGGATGAAAGCGCCGGCAGCGGCGGCGGCAGGAACGGGGACGAAACGGGCAGGGAGGCTGACCGCGACGGCGGCGGGAGTCACGCCGGAGTCCATGGGTGGCGAGGCCGGCCGAGGTGCGCGGCCGTGTGGCTGGAGTCCCCTCCGCATCCTTCCCCCTTATGGGTCTGCACCCGGATCAGAGTGTCTCCTCCCACCCTTTTCGCTTCGCCCCCCGACCCGGCCTTTCCGGCCTTTGGACGGCTCAAGGCCCGCGCCGGACTCGAAATGGTCCAGGCGGCGGGTACCGGGGGGTCTTGGGCTTCAGGAGGCGCCGTTGCGAAAGGGAAGGAGCCCGCACAGCGGGCAGATGCGGCGGATGGAACGCGGCCACTCCCGCGGTGTGGGGCTGGCTGGAAAAATGGCTCCAGGAAGCAGCAGTGGCGGCTGCCGCTGACAATGAATGAAGGGAAAGGAAAGCGCTTACGCGCCAAGAGCCTCCCGCGAAACTCAGATTTCCCGCCCGCTTTTCAAATGAGATTTGCATAGCCAGGCCCCTTCTCCACGCCAAGCCCGGAGAGACACCTCATTGGCCTGCGCCTTTTTGCCGGCTCGCCAATCGAAAGAGCCTTCGATGCTTTTCCAGCTTGCCATTGGACTGCGAAGCCGCCGGGTTGCCCTGCTTTGCATACTGCTTGTCTATTGGTCGCGTCGTTGGGGGATTCCCTTCTGAGCCTCCGGGATTCCGTCGGCGGAGCCTTTCTCGCTCTTCTGAAGCCGCTTCCTGGGTTGCTTATTTCTGACGGTCTTCCTGGGTATATTTTTCTTTCGAGAAAGAAACATCCGGTGGATTTGGGCACAAAAATAAGTTAATTCAACAGATTATTAGGATGTTCGTTTTGAAGATTTTTTTTTATCGCTGCGGCCCAGACCTAATAAAAGTTTATATATAGAATTACTAGACACGCATTGCTACTATAAAGTATTTACAATTACGTATATACTTAGGGTAAGTGACAATCTCAGTTGCATTTTTGTCTGCGTTTAAGTCACATATGCATTTCGTTCAGACCTGCTGTTCTTGATTCTGTTTCCCCATATATGGTCAGCAACAACAGTAACCTCTTTGTATTATTTCCCCCAACGCCCATGTTTTTTTCTATAGGGATTTCGTGCAGGGGGGAAAAAACAAAGCATTCTAGTTACATTTATCTTAAGTTCGAAATGAAATACTGTACTGTACTATGTTGAAGAGGGCATTCTAAAGAGAGTGAAATCTGTGCACTTGGTTTTCTAAAGTAATTCTAATTTATAGGGATAAATATACATATTTATTGTGATTGTCCATTCACGGTGCACCTTAAATCAGAACTGACAGCAACTCTAATAGGGCTTTAGAGGTAACTGGAATATTTAAGGACTAATTTTATCAGGACTGCCCCTGGCTAGTGTGGCTGAGCAGGGATTCAAACCCCAAGATCCTCCCCAGACCTTGTCCATCACTCTGTCCACTACACCAGAATCAGTACCATATGCTGTTGCATATTGGGAAATTCATCCAGTTAAGCTTCTTGCAATGCAATCCACATCCAAGAAGAAACATTTTGTGTTGACATAAATGTATTGCCTGATCTCAGAGGTGGCAACACCACTGCTATGCTGGCTGAGGTAAGCAGGCAAAATGCGGGAGGGGAAGAGGAAAGGCATACAATAGAATAGGAAGAGCAGATTTATATCAAATCTAAACTGCTCTCAGCTCAGATTCACAGCCAGGGTGCCTGCCCAGAGTTATGCCAGGTTTAAGTTAGTCCAAAGTAATTTCCAACAACATTAGACTTGGAGGACATTAGATTCAACGCTAGGGTCAGCTCAGCTAGCATGCATAGTTAGGATTCTGCCTTTAATCAGTCAAAGAGAGGCACATTGATTTGTGGAAGCAATCTAGCTGTGAATGTTGCATTCCTATCTAGATCCTTGTCACCTGGCTGACAATTCTGTTAGATTTCATGCAGCAGATTCTGATATTCCAGTAAACTGGATAGCAAATTGCTAATTATTTGAGGTATTATGGTTTCACCTCCAGAAGGGTCATTTGTATTGTCAACTTCAAGAACTTAGATGACTTTGGGCCATCTCCTTGTGCTAGCTTTGATGGAACTAGGGGTGACAGAGGCTGCAGTCCTATAACTTCTAGAAGGCCACAAATCCCCTCCTGTAATAATGGACAAAATACTGTTGTGTAACATTGCACCAGTGTAACCAATATTGGGTGCAGGAAGTATATATCGCAAAGTAATTACAGCTTTCTAGCTTTATTTCTACTTTTAAATTCAAAGATTCCCTGGGGGCTCCTTTTGCCCTGGTGAAGCCTTTTGAAGCCTTCAGACACTGAAAGTAGTTAGTAGCTTTAAAACGAGGGGGGAAATCGCCCCCAGATCACCATTGCTATACACACATACAGCCATAATGCATGAGTCTCTGTGCATGGCTACAGTGCACATGATTGAGGTAAAGTTATAGGTAATCAGGACAGGGATACTTTCACTATTTAATTACCCACAAGCCTCACTGTCTACTATCCCAGGCCAACCATACATACTGTTTATATGTACTGAAACTCTGCCTGATGTAGAAAGGCACTCACCACTCCCATTATCCAGTTAACCAACCCTTCCTCTGCTATTTGTAAATTTTAGCAGAGATGGGCAACCAGCACACACATATGATGGCTCTCATTTCTCCAGGGATCCTGCTCACATCTCAGGGCTGCACAGACTGAAAAAGAACTATTGTCGCTAGACAAACATAAGCCAAAGTTATATCCACTAAACTGAAAAGTGCAATGCAGATTCTTCACATTGGCCTGTCATGCAGTTTATGTTTCTTCTTGTAGGCCAAGGTCCTTGATGACTTAAGAAACCTTGATCACTTAAGAAACTGTGCAGAAAAGTATGTTTTTCTCTGCTAACACCAGCACAGAATGGACATTCCAATGGGCTCTATTCTGTCCTCAGTCCATCCATTCTGGAGTCTTCTCCAGTGTCTCACTAGTTCCTAATCTCCTTGTGTAGTCACAACCTAATCCTTAGAAAACCAAGAGGTTAAGGATTGGAATGAACTCTTATGAGCAACCGTATCTATTCACCCAACTATTTCCACATAACAAATGTCAATCAGGACTTGGAAGGAGCCTTGTGGTGCAGTGGTTAAATGCCTGTACTACAGGTAAAACTGCTGACAACCTAGGGTTCAATCCCAGGTAGCAGGCTCAAGGTTGACTCAGCCTTCCATCCTTCTGAGGTTGGTAAAATGAGTACCCAGCTTGCTGGGGGTGGGGGGCAATGTGTAGCCTGCATACTATGATTAAAACTGTAAACCGCCCAGAGACTACTTGAAGTGGTATGGGGTGGTATATAAGCAGAAAACTTCATAGAAGTATCTGAAAATATAACACAATACTTCTCACAATCTAGCAGAAAAACTATCTGTATCCATCGGACTTTGTGGGGAGTCCCACCTTAATCAGCGCCAGTTCCACAGAGGCTCCGAGTGCCAGTTAGACCAAGCCCCATCATGTAATGATAGTCCATGAGAACAAAACAAAAACTATAATGCATCAAATGAAAAGATATTTGATAAGGCAAGATTGGGCAATATGAAGCATGTTTTTTCTTGTCCCAAGCATTCTGTCCTCCCCATATGGATTTGGATCTGAAACAAATCAGGGTAATTGTCTGACATTATACAAAATCATTTCTCATTACAAGATATGTCTGTGGAGGCATCCGCCTCAGCATATAATATTTTAGGATTTTGGAGTTTCAGACAACATGAGATAGCCTTACTTTGGTCTCAAAATGGCAAGATTTTGATAACTGAAATAATAAACATCTTGAAGGTTGTTTATCAACACATACACACTATTTACACAACACAACACAAACACATATTATTTACAAGGTAGATGTGTTTAAATTAATAGGTGTATCCCAGAGGCACAGAAAAACTTAATTCTGAAGACGTCATCACAGGATGTTAGCATTCACACACTAGGACCCCTGTATTTGCAGGAAATCCATTCCATGAATGCCTGAAAGGTGGACAGCAGCAAACCCTGTATGTTACGTACAAAACAGATTGGACAAAGGGCACATGGCCCATCCCCATGTCTATTTCCCACAGATAATCATAGATACCAATGCTGCGGCCATGGGGGCTTAGTGTGTGTGTATGTATTAATCTACCTGTCAGATAAATGGATTGTTCAGTCCCCCAAATTATTATTATTATGTTCAACACAGTCACCATTGCAAGAACACTTAGAGAACAGTTTTGGGAACTCGGATTAGTTCTGTGAAAATCCTATTTATCCTATTTACTCAGTATCCAGCCCCTGCCTTTTAAAAAGCACCACTCCCTAACCTTTTCCACCTAATTCCTGGATCTCAGAATAGCAGCTATAATGGGGAAGCTCTTGGTCCAGTATGGTTCTCCTAACAGTTTGTTTGAAATATGAAAAACAGAAGTGTTAACAAGTACACAATTCTTATTTTTTTCTGTTAGAACACTAATAAACTATAAGGCATGTTCAGTATTTTTAAAAAAACTTTTATTAACAGTTATCATAGGACAAAAACAAATATCCTTCTTATCCACACCTTAAAAACTTCCTAAAAAATTACACTTTTATCTCACCTCAAGTAAATTTCTCATTATATACCTGGTTCTCACTCCCCCCCCCTTATTTATCAGCTCAACAAAAGTGCATCACAAAAAATAACAGAAAAGAACTATATGAAACCAGTAAGCTGGCAGAATAAAACATCCAAGTCTGATCATAGCAAAAATAGTGGACATATGTGCTCAAAATCATTCCAAACATGATCATTGGCTTTTTGTCTGGTCCAGATATGTAAAATGTGTACCAGCTGAATTGATGGAAAGGTTCATTCCTGGATAAATCAATTATTAGCTGTCAAAATAAACCAAAGAGCTGTAACCTAGTGTTCAAAATTAGAATTGCCCCAAAGGATTGGTTTGCCTCACTTGGGCAGCAGTCCTTAAATTCCTACCAGCTTTCTCTTTGTAGAAGAGTAGCCTTCATTCTACACTTTTCAGTTAAACATTCTAAACATCAGCCAGCAGGTGGCACAGCTTTACAGGTGAATCCCCCCGCAAGAAGAGAAAATCAGGGTGGGACCTTGTAGCAGGGGTGGACATTCCCATAAGGGCAGTTGAGTTTATTGCCGCTGTTTTAAAATATATTAAGATACTTATCAGGAAAAAAAACTATCAAAATTTCACAAGTGTATTGCTCAAAGCAATTTTTAAACACATTTGAAAGGCTAGAGCACTCTGCACATTTTCCAAGTGGATATTTATTTAAATACTTTCACACTGTAATTGCTTTAAGTGCTATGGGATGATATACAGAATATCACAGAAGGATCATTGTGATACTTCAGAAATATGACTGCCTCACATTTCGTAAATATTTTAGTATATCATTTCATGTGACAACACTGAAGAAGTGACACTTGGCTACAATATAAAGCAGTGCATATGCAGCTTGTATAACAGTGTACATGTGCTATCCTCTCAAAATAATGCAACACACAGCCGTTAATGTCTGAACCGCTGGCAACAAAAGTGAGCACACTCCTAAGTGATAATGCCCAAATTGGGCCCAAGTAGTGATTTTCCCTCCCTGGTGTCATAAGACCTGTTAGTATCACAAAACGTCTCAGGTGTGAAGGGGGAGCAGGTGTTATTGCTCTCACTCTCACACTTGATGTTATCGCTGTCACTGTCTCATACTAGTCACTTGAAGTTCCACATGGCACCTCATGGTAATGAACTATCTGAGAATCTGAAAAAAATGAATTGTTGCTCTACATAAAGATGACCTAGACCAGTGATGGCAAACCTTTATAGACCGAGTGCCCAAACTGCAATTCAAAACCCACTAATTTTTTTGAAAAGTGTCAATGCAGCAATACAGGTGGCTATGAAGGGGTGATGTTGGGTGCCCACAGAAAGGGCTCTGAGTGCCACCTTTGGCACCTGTGCCATAGGTTCACCATCACTGCCCTAAGCTATAAGCAGATTGCTAAGACCCTGAAACTGAGCTGCAACACAGTGGCCAAGACCATACAGTGGTTTAACAGGACAGGTTCCACTCAGAACAGGCCTTGCCATGGTCAACCAAAGAAGTAGAGTGCTTGTGTTCAGTGTCCTATCCAGAAGCTGGCTTTGGGAAATAGATGTATGTGTTCTGCCTGCATGGCTGCAGAGGTTGAATGTGTGGGGGTGTCAGCCTGTCAGCGTTCAGACCATACACCTCACACAGCATCAAATTGATCTGCAGGCTGTCACCTCAGAAGGAAGATGATGCACAAAAAAGCCTGCATACAGTTTGTTGCAGACAAGCAGACTGAGGACATGGATTTCCGGCAACTAGGTGAGGAGTACAAAATCAAGTGTGTCATGCCTACTGTCAAGCGTGGTGGGAGTGTCATGGTCTGCGGCTGCATGAGTGCTGCAGGCACTGGGGAGCTATAGTTTATTGAGGGAACCATGAATGCCAACATGTACTGTGATATACTGAAGCAGAGTACAATTCCCCCCCCCCTTTGGAGACTGGGCCGGAGAGCAGTATTCCAGCATGATAACAACCCCAAACACACCTCAAAAATGACCCCTGACTTGCTAAAGAAGCTGAGGGTAAAGGTAATGTTTCCAGACCTAAACCATATTGAGCATCTGTGGGGCATCCTGAAATGGAAGGTGGAGGTGCACAAGGTCTCTAACATCCTCCAGCTCTATGATGTCATCATGGAGGAGTGGAAGAGGACTCCAATGACAACCCATGAAGCTCTGGTGAACTCTATGCCCAAGAGGTTTAATAAATTGAAACTCAATCCAGACAAGATGGAAGTGCTGTTAGTGGGTGCTTCTCCAGACATGTTAGAGAGCCATCTCCTTGTGCTGGATGCTGTTGCACTCCCCCTAAGGGACAGAGTCCGCAGCTTGGGGGTGCTCCTGGACCCTGGTCTAACTCTGGAAGCCCAAGTGGACTTGGTGGCCAGGGGTGTCTTTTTTCAGCTGCAGAAATTATACCAGCTGTGCCCCTATCTGGACAAGCGGAGCCTCATGACAGTTACACATGCACTGGTAACATCCCGTATTGATTACTGCAATGCGCTGTATGTGGGGCAGCCTTTGAAGACAGTCCAGTAATTGCAACTGGTTCAGAATTGTGCCGTACAGCGCATGAGTGGTGGGGCCGCCAGGAATTACATCGCACCTATTCCATATAAACTACATTGGTTACCAGTTGCTGCCCAAGCCCATTTCAAAGTGCTTGTTTTGACACAGAAAGCCCTAAACAGCCAAGGCCCTAGATACCTGAAAGACTACCTCCTTCCATATGAACCTACCCAGCAATTAAGATCTCGCCAGGGGGCCCTTTTGAAAGAGACATTCTTCAAGGAGGTGAGAGGGATGGTTTTGGACATAGCCTTTTCAGCAGCTGCCTCCCGACTACAGAATGCCCTCCCAAGTGAGATCCGCCTTGCGCCGTCATTGATGACATTTTGGTGCCAGGTAAAAACCTTCCTGTTCAAGAAGTTTTTAATGGTTATAACAAAGATTGTGGGTCCTGATGACAATTTTAGTGTATTGTTTTTAAATGTTGAAAATTGTTTAAATTGTTTGTTTTAATTGTTGTAAGATGTCCAGAGACCTTTGGGTAGTTGACAGCATATAAACTGTTTAAATAAATAAATATTGAGCATCTGTGGGGCATCCTGAAATGGGAGGTGGAGGTGCGCAAGGTCTCTAAGGGCGTTTATACACGACCCCTAAGCTCCGCCGCAAATGGCTGCAAGGTCCGGACCTTAAAAATGTTTACCCACCAGCTCCGAACTTTGCAGACAATTAAGTGCGACCCCGCCCACTTTAGCGCGACCCAGAGCAGTTTTCTTGTACCTGCTTTTTGGATGTGACAAATATTTGATCCGGTGTAAGGATAGTGAGTGCGGGGCTCTCCTGGCTTCTGTTTGTTCTTTTTTTGCGCCCCGCCCCTTTAAGAGATATGAATGCTGCCGGGAACAAAACGGAGGCAAACCGGCAGTCTTTGCTTTCTTTTTTCTCCCTCCCTCAGGCAGCCAGCAACCAGGAAGTGCGGAGGGGGGTGGGGACAGAGGAAGAGCGAGGAACCCCTAAGATCTCTGGTCCGAATTTAAGTGGCCAGCGGATCTTAGGGGTCGTGTAAAAAGGCCCTAACATACACCAGCTCTGTGATGTCATCATGGAGGAGTGGAGAAGGACTCCAGTGGCAACCTGTGAAACTCTGGTGAACTCTATGGCCAAGAAGGTTAAGGCAGTGCTGGAAAATAATGGTGCCCACACAAAATATTGAAACTCTGTGCCCATTTGAACATTGTCATTTAGAGGTATACTCACTTTTGTTGCCAGCAGTTTCATTGTACACTGGATGTACAATGACAATAAAAGGTTATTATTATTAGATATTGATGACTGTGTGTTGTGCTGTTTTGAGGGGACAGCACATTTACCGCACATAAGAACATAAGAACATAGGAAGAGCCATGCTGGATCAGGCCAAAGTCCCATCTAGTCCAGCTTCCTGTATCTCACAGTAGCCCCAACAAATGTGTCAGGGAGTGCACAAGACTAGATATTTGTCTCTTGATACGACTCCCCTGCATCTGGTTCTTGAAGTTGATCGAGTTTTAAGCCTGGATATTGCACATCTCCATCATGGTTTGTAACCTATGATGGACTTCTACTTCAGGAATCTGTCCAATCCCCCTTTGAAGGCTAGATGCCATCACCATATCTTGTGCCAGGTAGTTCCACAGACTGTGTGTTGTGCTATTTTGACGGGACAGCACATTTACAGTACACTTATACAAGCTGTATACTCACTGCTTCACATTGTAGCCAAGTGTCATTTCTTCAGTGTTGTCACATGAAATGATATATTAAAATATTTACGAATATGTGAGGCGGTGTACTCGCTTCTGTGATATACTGTATAAGCAGCACACTTTGGAAGCCTATTGCTTACACAGACTAACTAGCGTAAGTCCAGTGGTATAAATCTCTGTGGCAATTTGCCCCTAGTTAAGAAGTCAACATAGGCTATTGGTGCTGCACACCAGCCATTTCACTTGGTGCACAATAACAAATGCACTAACTTCTTAGCTAGTGTCAATTTGCTGCTGATGTGTACCCCAATTGATATGTTGATTTAGTTCCTCAATTGGTTTCCTGCTACAGGCACATCCCAAAGAATGAACACAAACATCTTCTCAACTACAAGTCCAATTTTCATGGCCCAACCAGATTGTTCTCAGTGTTCTCGAGAAGGATTAAGTCCAGCAGCAAAATATTCAGAACAATGTTTGTTCTGCTTTAATGCTGCTTGGCTTCGGCAAGTCTCTCATGATCTGGACAACAGGTACATTGATGCAGGAAAATATGTTTCCATACTCTCAAGCATGAACTAATGTTTATTTAACCTCATTTTCCACCTCACAATGGGACTGTGTTTCAGTCCTCTTCCCCAGATCTCTGGGATCCAAGGAAGTACAGTATATGTTCTCTTCTACTTCATTTGTGTGGGATCACCCTATAAGACTCAACAGAATCCGTTATGTCCAAGAGTTGCTTTAATGCATATGAACCCACCAGTTCACTAAGCTCTTGCTCTGGCTGCCTAGGAATTCAGAAGTTACTTCAGTGGCAACTGTGGTCAGAACTTTTTCTGTAATGAAAGCTTGCCTTAGGAACTAGACACATACACTTTACTTCCAAATGGATGTTAATCTATTTTGGTTGAGATAGCAGTTATCTCTGTAGATTCTGACTCCTGTGGGTTTAGTTCCTGCCTCTGACTTTCTTTGGACTTTTTACTGGTTCCCTTTTATTAATCTTATTACACAATTAGTTGGTTTAATGTTTGACTTGTAAGGCAACTTGAATACACAAACTGAAAAGACGGGTTGAAATATTTTACTGATGCATGTTTTCAATGAAGATGTGTTATTTTACTGAAACATGGAGTTCCATTGTTTTCTCTGTAGCTAAGAATTTCAGGAAAAAAAGGATGTTCAGCTTACTTGGGCAAAGGGCAGGCAACTTTTTTATGGTTTTAAAGGCAATGCAAGATGGGTGGCCACCATGGATGGCTCTCCCAGATATTCAGTTACTCCAATTCTAGCCAACATAGCCAACGCTTTGTGATAATGGGAAGTATGGGCCAACATCTGGAAACTAGTTTTTAAAATGAAGAATGCACACGGTGTACCACTGAACCAGTAGCAGTGTTAAGTGATACACCATATATGTTCCCCTTCATCTGAAAAAAAATCTTGCCTAATTTATATCTTGGTCCTCAAAGGAATGCTTCCAGAGATACCTGCTGCAATTTAAACCCAAGTACCACTACTTTTGTCACCTTAACTGGTTATTTTTGCATGTAATTTTCACTCAAGTTCATAGTAATACTATAGCTTCAGTTTCCAGCGATGCTACCACTTTGCAAAATCTTATTTGCAAAACAGAGGCTGCAGAAGGGCTACTTCGGTACCTGAGGTTTAATAAACTGGAGCTCATCCAGAGGTGGCAAATAAAAGTCAGGCAGTGAATTTCCAGCATCAGCCGAATGCATGAGGCATGCGGAGGTAAAACACATCCACTGAAACAGGAGTCATTATTTTTTGAATAGTTTTACTCTTGAAATAAATAAATAAATAAATAAAACTTTCCCAAACTCCTCCGTGCTTGGAAACCCCCAATTCCACCGGGGGATGATTGGCAGAGGTGTCCAGGGAAGATTTGGTGGAGAGTGCTAATAAGGAACACTCAGCACATGCTCAGAGATCCCGTTTATTCTTGTTTGACACCTGCAAGCTGAGCCCTGGAGTTCAACCCGGCTCAGAAATTAACGACAGGCCTTTTTTCTAGTGCCTGCTGGGATTGTGCGCACGAGGAGACCCAAGTAATAAGACTGCCCTTTTCAAAGCTTCGAGCGCCTTTGTGCCACCCACAGGGCACGACCAAAGCACCCTGAAAAGTGACTTGATGAGGATGCCTTTATAAGCCCTGGGAGGAAGGCAGGGCACTCAGGAATCCACCTCGGAGCAGGTCTTTTAAAAAAACAACAATGACGGCTTTGTCAAATGCCTGCTTTTCTCCCCACCCAGCGCGACCCGCCCGGGCGCGGCCTAAAGGGAAGCACGGAGGAGCCCCCCCCCCACGCGCGCGCTCCTCCTCCCCCCCGCGCCCCAGGCGCTCTCGCGGCGTCGCTTTCCCTCTTGGGGGGCGAAAGGCGTTGCCGGGGTGAGGAGGGGATGGCGCGTCCCGGGCCAAGGAGGAAGAGACCGCCGGGAGCCAATCGGAGTCCTGGCAAGAGGCAGAACCTCCCGGCCCAACAGCCGTGACGTTGCTTGGAGGCGCACGTGCCGCGGGTGTGGTTCTGCCTGTGTGGATGCCTACTACGCCTCCGTTGGACCCGCCGGCGCGGCTGCCCGTTGCAGGCAAGAGGGGAAGGAAGCCGGCATGCAGGATGGCAGAGGAAGCCAGCGTTCCCTATAGGACTACGGGGTCTACTCTGTTGCTCCCGCTTAGCGATTTCCTGGGCATCGCATTGGACCAGGTTGGGGTTAGAGTACTTTGCTTACATCGAAATGCAGAATAGTGCGCTTGAACTTTGCAAAAGGGATGGTGGTGGTGGCTGCCGTTGCAAGTCTTCCTGGTACTGGTAACGGCAGTCAAGAAGGTATAGGGAAAACTTAATGCTCTTTAAAAATACAAAACAAAACTTCACAGAAGGCAGCCCAGTTCGGGATGTATCAAATTTCCTAGCGATAGGACCGAATGTATTTAAATGCGTTAAATTATGAATTGGAAGTTTGCTAAATGAAAATTGGAAGTTTGCTAAAGGAAAAGAAAATCAATGTACTGTAATCCCTTTCTAAACTAAACTAAAGTGATTCATCTAAGTGTGTATTGCTGTATTCTTCAGAATGGAGTCAGGATTAGCCTTATGATGGCACACTTTTTTAAATCAGGAGAAATGCAAGTTGTACAAAGCTTGGGAGGACTCTTTGCAGGTTGCCCACCAGTACTGTGGCATGGTTCACTGACTCCCAGTGGGATAAAAATATATACTATATGTTTTTACCAAATTCCAGTGTCTCAATCTGATCTTACCTCTTGTGTTGTCAAATCAATTCTTATAGTGACCCTTTCCTGGGTTTCCTAACTTGAGAAGGGTCAAAGTGGTTTTTCAGTTTTTTCTTCTTCTTCTGGAGCCATCCTGGGCTGCAACATGCCTAAGATACTGGCTGACACTTTTCTCTGGAAGCCCATTAGGGAACTGAGCTCTCAACCTTTATTTATTTATTTGTATTTCTATACCGCCCTTTGGCTCCTAAACTACTGAACAATCCAGCCAGCCAGATCTTCTGTACCAGTTTGTTTTTAAGAATGAAATGAAGGCAACCTGAGCACTTTGGAGAAAGCTGGTTGCTAGATATAAGTGATAAATATTAGTAAACATTGTTCCCTGTTAGTAAACATCGATCCAATTAAGTAGCAAATACATTTTTATGTAACTAAACAGATGTGATAGAGTAGATGAAGTAGGACTAGGTCTCAGGAGGCCTGAGTTCACTTGCTCAGTCAGCCATGGAAACTCACTGGGGTTGTGGAACTGGTAAAACTATTTCTTAAATGTCTCACTTACCTTGAAAGTTCTGTTAGGGTCACTGTAAGTCAGTTCTGACTTGGAGGCATAGAATAAAAAACAAGTACTTATTTAAATTTGAGTTTTATCTGAAAGTTAATCTGTGAAGAGAAAAGAGATGGTAAAATGATTAGTTAGGGTTCTTTGTTTTCATTTTGGGAAAACTTTTCATGTAACAATATACAGCATATAAAGCAAATGCCAATTGAAAACTGATTGTTGAAGAAAATCTTTCAACATAAGTGTTGTTAAATTAGTTTTCTTTTAACTTATTCATAATTAACTTAATATGTTTACCCTTTTGAACTGACTTCCCATCTCTGAGATACAGCAGAAAGTTATTGATCATGGGCTGTTCTTTATCTGTTATTTATGGAAAGGTGACTTAAAATGTGAAGGAGAGATAAATTTCCAGATTAAGTAAGAAACACTAACAGCCGAATTCTGGGCATGTTTGCTAAGTCCCTGATGAGCTCACTGGGTCTTGCTTCCAGTAAGTGAGTAAAAGATTGAGAGCCGATTGTGTAATACCTTGTTTTAAGAGCAACTTTGTTTAAGGATGTTTTGCAAGACAAGTAAACATTTATTCTAAATTTTGCCTTGATCAACAAGCAATGTCTTGATATACAAGCATTGGAGCAGGTCACTTGATCACAAGTGAGCCAGTGGCAGCTTTCTTTTCCACCCTCCCCCTGCTGGATTGCGGCTTATTATCTGGAGCATTCCGTTTCAGGAAGGTTCCAGAGCAGAGGGAGGAGAGAGAGAGGAATAGAGGTCTCCCTTGCACCTGCCAGGAACGTTTTCAAGGGGGAGTGCAGGTTAGGGTTTTATTTTTCTTCATGTTTATTTTTTTTAATTTATTTTCAACGTTCTTTTTTTCCAAACTGTTTCTAGTCACAAGGCAGTTGGTCAAGTGTGTATATGGCTACAAATTTCAATTTATTGTTGTCACATAAAAAACACAGAGAAAAATCCTGTTGTTAGTCCCAAGCAGAGTAGCTTCTAGAGCCAGGTATCTAAACCATGGTGTGGTTCTTCTAGCCAACTTAGTGAGTTTTGGCATTTTCTGTGTATAGTATGTGGTCTATGAGACCCCAGAATGAATTCATCTGAGTTTCCCTTATTTCTTATGGGGAAATTTGCTTTAAGAGTGTTTTGTCTTACAAGCATGTTTCTGGAACAAATTATGCTAGTAAACCAAGATAATACTGTACATGTTGCTCAAAAAGGCCCACTGAATTCAGTGCAACTTGCTCAGATTAAGGTTGTAACTTAAACTACTTTGAAATTAGTTTGGAGTTTTGAGAACTATGTCATTAATTACTTGATTAATATATGTATATCTTATGGAGTTAGTTGTCTTGAACTAATGGACCAGGACCAAAATAGGGGGAGGGGGAGGTTCCCCGGACTCCCCCCTCATCCCCCGTTTTCCTTGGCTGCCTGTCGTGGACTCCGCCCGCAGGCTCGAAGCCACCAAAATGCCCAGACTGCAGGCAAACAGAAGGTAGATTATTATAACTCTCCAATCACCATGTTATCTTCTTATCCATAATACAGTACTTGTAAATACTGAATAGAAGGTACAGTATTTTTTCATGTATCAGACTAACTTTTTGTCTAAAATTGTTAGATTGAAAATTGAGGCTCATCTCAATTTTGGTGACCTTATCAGTTAGATTTTTCACAGTAGCAGTGGGTTTTTTCCCCCCAATGATGGGCTGGCCAAGTGGCCAGCCATGTGGGAGTGGACAACCATGCAAATTTTTGGAGCCCCCCCGTTGTTGGCCATGGAGACTTCTATCTATTGCCGCCATCTTGCCTAACCCTAGCCTTGCACGTTGCTTCTCGCTCGGAGTGTTCTTTTACTATCACTCTCACACTGGTTATTATTTTGTGCAGCAGCAGGTGAGGAAGGGAGACCCCCATGTAGAGGGGTTTTTGCCTCCAGGAGCCCAACATTGTTAACGACAACTCGAAAAAAATTTTTTTTCAAGTCGTGCCCATCTCCCTCGCTCGGAGGTTCTTTTACTTATTTTTGTGTTTTTAACATTGTTAGCCGCCCAGAGTTCCCGCCAGGGAAGATGGGCGGGATATAAGCCTATAAATAAATAAATAAATAAATAAATAAATCTTTATACACAGAAGTAAGCCAAGGAGAGAACCACATGGTTGAGAAACTGTAATTTTGGATTGGAAAAGTGGGGGTTGTCTTTCTAGATGGGGACATCTTATAGATGGAAAAATATGGGTAATTCAGAAATCTCAGGGAACATGAAGAGTAATAAGAAATGGGGGGGCGGAGGGGAGAACATCAGGTACAGTACATAGTTTTTAAAAGTAAGAAGGTAATGTGTAGTTAAAGGGTGGGACATCCATTCTAATTCAAAATACAGTAAGTGATTAGTTTGACAAGGTTCTGAATAAGTGTGGGTAGCATAGAGACAGCTTTTACAAAAAGGTTCCTAAGTTTTTCTTGTTATGCCTGATACATTTTGAGTGTTCTTTCACAATACAAAGCAATTTTTCATTCAGGAGACAATAACTGACTTTTGTCTTTCTGTAAGTTACCACTCCTTGGAGGTTAGGGAATCAAAGGTAGATCCATATCTGGAGAGTTGGAAGGCTATTTATAGGCCATGCAAGGAAACAGTTTGGGGTGGGCTGGGGTGAGCGGGTTTATGCCCTTGGATGCCTGAATGATCACTAAGTCCTGTTGCACTCAAAACAAAGTGGAGGAAATGGTTGCAAAAATAAAACAATGGACATATTGCATTGATGCAGGGTTTCCTTTGACAACAAAGTGTTTATTATTCAGCTGAAGTCACCTTCATTTTACCATCTCAATTTCTTCCTTATCTTCCCTGTTCAGTGTGAAAGGATAAATTGCTTGGGGAAGGGATTTTTCTTTAACTAATTTCACTTTCCACACTGACATTTAACATTACTGTTCTGTGGGGTCATTATGTTACTCCGACTTTGATTTCCCCACGATAACAGACTTATGTGACAATCATATATGTGTCTACTCAAAGAGTGGGGGAATATCCTAACATGGACCTTGTCACTCAACTGCCCCAGTAAAGTGCCTGTGGATTTGGGGTGACACAAAGTTTAGTGTGTCAGAATCTTGTACATTGTGATATACGTAGGTGGATAATGCTAGTGGATGCAATGTAGTTGTAACACAGAACATGGGTTTATATTGTGATATTTTTTACCACAGAATTTCCCATATAAGAGCTTGCAGACATTCCTTTTTTGAGCCACAGTTCCCAGAATTTCCCCATAAAACCTTCATCACTGTTGGTTATTGTTCCTCCATGTGGCAAAAAGAGAGTTGGGTCAGTTTATTAATTCCACCCCCCCCAAGGCAGCTGTGCACATGCTACTCTTCCTGTGTGCTCCAGAAATGAGGAAGTCTGTGGTGATCGACGGCTGTTTGGTATACTAACTGAAACAAGGCTCTGCTTTTCAGATTGTGCTGAGATAAACCAGAGACTGGTGACTTTGTGTAAAAAAATTTTAAAAAGAGCAAGTGAGAATTCTCTAGCTGAAGTGGACCAAGATTTTTCACTAAAGACAACCCTACTAATGTGTTTATAAATTTACAAAAGGATGCTATGGTACTCTAAAGATTAACGTATAAATGAATAAGTATAAAATGATCCTGGAGATGCACATAAAATGCACTTAAACTGGTCCACTGAGGCCAGCGTTCCAAGAGGCACTCCAGTGAAGTCTAGATCAGTGATCCTTAACTTTTGGTCCTCCAAATGTGATTATTGATGGTTCCCAATCTTGGGTAACTCAGGAATTATTGGACTGCAACTCCAGGAAACCCCAGACAGTACAGCTTTTGGGAAATATATTCCAAGAACATCTGGGTTACCCAGGGATAGGAACCACCTCTTTAAACATTTTGGACTTCAGCTCTCAGAAAGGGGCTGTCACCATGGCCTAGCGGTCAGTGTTTCGGTAAAGCCCCAAAACTTTGTAGAGCCATAGGTAAAGTACTACTGCTTTGGTTGATAGACTGGATACTAGTTGTTAGTCTTTGCTTGCATTCATCTTAACCATGGTTTCATCCATGTTGTTTTTAAATTTTTGGTCCTATAACACAGAGGGCTTATTTTATATTATGATATAAAAAGAAATGAACCAAAGATTTCAACCTCTTAAACCAGTGGTGGTGAACCTTCAGTACTCCAGATGTTTTGGACCACAACCCCCACAGTCCTTTGGTAATCTAGGCTTGGAATTCTGGGAGTTGCATTCCAGAACATCTGGAGTGCCGAAGGTTCACCACCACTGTCTTAAGCTATAACGATTGGGAGTCCTGAAAGCAAAGTATGCTGTTTTCATCTCTGGTGTGGGATTGCTAGGGAAATCTATTAGCTAAGCATTGTATTTTATACCGTACTTAGTTTGAGGCATTTTGCTTCATTTTCTAATTTTCAGCTGTTTATGACTGGACTTTTGGAAAACGGTCAAATACATGGCTAGTGGTCTTGGAGAGCCAGCTTCTTCTGAATGTCAGAGAGAAGCAGTTCTCTGTTTATCGCTCTTCAGTCTGGCAAGACCCTTAATGCCCTTTCATCCAATGGGGTTGTTTATTTCTTTCATAAGAAGACAAAGAGGCCTAGACTGGAAAAGGAGATACTGTGTACTGTACTGCAGAGTGCATAGAAAGGATAGGATAGAGCAGTGATGGCAAACCTTTTAGAGACTGGGTGCCCAAAATGCGATTCAAAACCCACTAATTTTTGCCAAGTGTCAATACAGCAATTTAACCTGAATACAGTGGCTGTGAAGGGGCGATGTTGGGTGCCCACAGAAAGGGCTCTGAGTGCCATAGGTTTGCCAACACTGGGATAGAGTATGCTATGACAAGCCCCAGCCTGTTACTGCTAAAAAGTGCAATAGAGAAAAAAAATTCAAACATGGACAAAAGCAAGCAGCAAGACAAACCCCAGCCTGTTCTCGCCAAAAGTACAATGAAAAAAATGCAAAGATGGACAAAAGCAAGAATCAGGACAAACCCATTCCGTTCCTGCCAGCAGAGCAATGGGGAAAAAAATGCAAAGATGGCCAAAAGAAAGCAGCAAGACAAACCCAGTCCGTTCCTGCCTACAGAGCAATGGAAAAGAATGCAAAGATGGACAAAAGAAAGCAAGGGGACCTCAACTTGTTCTAAAAGTCCAAAAACTGCTGCAAAACAATGTGCAGAATGGCTCTAAAACTTGATCAAATAACTTCTCCAACCCCTCCACAAACTACAGGGGCGCAATGCATCCTGGGTAATTTGTTTCAAAATGCAGAATGGATTTTCGTCTTGCAAAGCATCCCTTAGGGAATTTTCATCTTGTGATGCATGCCTAGTCCTAGATTTTTTTCGTCTTATGAGTTTTTCATTGTACGAGGTATTCATCTTATGAGGTATTACAGTACGACCACCGTATCTGCGGGGGATCGGTTCTGGGATCCCCCGCAGATAGTGAAATCTGCGGATAAGAGCAAACAATCTTTTCCAAGGATAATGGTGGCAGAAGGGGTGGTGGGGTGCAGAGTGAAAGCTTTTGCCCCCAACACCCCCCAAATGGCAAGGAGGTAAGAAAGTTTTTTTCCCTTTCTCTCTGCCGCTTGGCTGTGGCAAGGAGGAAAAAAAAAGAGAAAAAAACTTTATTCCCTCCTTGCCACCGCCTCCAACCAGCCAGGAGGGTGCCTCATTGGCCAGCGGCAGCGGCAAGGAGGGGAAAAAATTATAAATAAAAGTTACCACCCCTTGCCGCCGCCACTGCCGTCATAGGCCAACCAGCACCCTCCGGAGGGTTGGGCTGGGGACTCACCCGGCTGGCCAACCGGCCTTTGAACTTCTGGGTCGAGTCCCAGGCAGCGGATAAAGCTTCCTATCCGCTGCCCTGGACCTGAGCAAGAAATTCAATGTCCCCACCTCACCTCTCTGGAGAGTGCCTGGCTAGCGGTGTTTATTCCCTACTGCTGCCGCTGACACTGCCGGTTGGTGAATCAGCAGAGGCAGGGGTCGTACTGTACTGTAGTCTTACAAAGATGGAAGCGAAAAGTCTGTGAAGATTCTTGTCATCAAAGAGGTTATCCAGAGGTTGAGTCACGACAAGTGGACTTTTTTTCTTGTTAGATCAAAGTTGGAATGAATGGCAAATATGTTTTTAAAATCCAAAGTACGTTTAATTTTCAGTTTTTTGCATTTGATGAATTAATGTTTCCTTTCAAACCTAACCAGAATATCATAGTGAAGTGAAAGGAACATTTATTTGTTTGTTCACCCCGCCCAACTTCCAATACCTTTTTCTCCTTGCTTCCTAGAAACGGGAGTCGATAACAACTTTAGCAGCATGCTGGTTGCATGGTGGTTTTAACTGCTTCTGAAGGTCAGGTTCTTTGCCTTTGGAATGTAACAGAACAAGCCACGTGTTGGGTGTCTCCAGATTTCCTTGTTAGAGTGTTTACAGTACTTGCCAAGGCTTGGCAACTCCTCCTTGACCTTCAGGATGGAGAGTGCCACCACCTACTTCAATACTATCAGTATACAATAGTTTGACAGCAATAACCTCAGTGTGTGTATAAGCTTACTACTGTACTTGCATTGTTTGCCAGGAGGTGTGGCCTTCTTACAGTATTTGTTTGCAGGAACTTTCATTATAATTCTTTATTTTTGAGATGTTCTTTTCCTTTAAATAATTCGGTTCAAGCCTTTCCCCATTTTAGCGTTGACTAAAGATTTTCTTCCTTAACATTTTTGTTGACTAAGGACTTAATAATCTATTCTTCAGCATCTCCACAAGGGCTGCCAGTGATTATTCCTTCAGCTACTTCATAGTGAAAATCCACAAAGAACATCTGTTCTGGTTTTAGAGCTCAAATCTCAGAAGGATTGTAGAGCCTTTAAAGGAGGCAAGCAGCAGAACTGACTGAAGAAAACAACATTGGGGGTCCAGAACATGTTTCAAAGACAATGAATGAAAACAACTAGTTTATTTACCTTTAACCTCTCAAACAGAACATAATGATTTTCTATTTAGAAATACTCCCTGCACTTTAGAAACTAATACACGAGTTGTGCATCAGAATTATTTCAGAAGGTGGCTGTAGTGTTTCGGGCATATACTGTATCCTTCAGTTGTGAACTGCCCAGAGTGGCCTTGGCAGCCAGATGAGCAGTATACAAGTTTAATAAACTGCATAATAATTTTTTTTAAAAAATATAGACCTGACTCAATTCATCTTCAATAGCTAATACTTTTTTAAAAAATAGCAGAAAATATTTCCCAAACTATTAGTAAATACAGTGTAGGGATGGGTAGTGTTGTGTTGTGGGCCCAAGATATTGGCTTACAGCTTCCATCATCCTTCAGCATCGGAGTGGATTTGATTAAAATCATATTGTGATTTAAATTTCAAAAGCCTGTTTTCTGGATAATTTAAAAAAACAGTGGACCCTCGTATAACAAACGTTTTGTATAAAATAAAATCTGTACAACATAACAAATTCCAGAGATAGGGGAAATTTGCTTAACAGAATCGCCTATGGGGCACATCCATACAACATAAAAATGGTTGTGATTAGGGATTACTCTGTTTTCAATGCATTCCTATGGGAAATTTATATAAAGGAAAACGTGCTTAACAGAATTTCATTTGGAACGAATTAATTCCTTTATACAAGGTAGCACTGTAATGATTTTTTTAAAAATAAACCATCATTTAAATTGTAATTTAAAACAGTTTGAGTTTTAAAAACCATTGATTTTTATCCACCCTGTTCAACATTATCTGTGACACCTAGAATTGTTGGGAGTTGTAGTCTGACAGCACATTGGCTATTAGTATCTTAATTCTTTAATAAATGTTAAATAGTATTCAAGGAACTTGGGCTGCTAATGCACCTGTCTGTCCATAAATTCGTCTGTCTGCCTCCTTGCCTGCCTGTGCAATTATGTTGATTTCACAGGTCTCTTGATTTTACCAGCTGTTATTAGTGGTTCAAATCCCGGGTGCCACATAGCAGAGTGAGCTCCTGCTGTTAATCCTAGCTCCTGCCAACCTAGCAGTTTGAAAACATGTATTAAATGCAAGTAGATAAATAGGTACCGCTGTAAAAAGCGGGAAGGTAAAACAGTGTTTCCTTGCAGCCATGCCGGCCACGTGGCCACAGACTTACACAACACTGGCTCTTTGTCTTGAATATGGAGATGAGCACCTCCCCTAGAGTCGGACACAACTAGCACACATGTGCGGGGGGAACCTTTACCTTTTTTACCTTTTTTGCTCTTCAAGTGTGTTATGTATTTTGCAGGTCAAATCTTCCTTTGCCATTTATTATAATCATGACAACTGAGTGGCAGTCATTTATGACTACGAAAGATATGTATTTGGATCATGTTATATATTTTTGTCCTCACACATCCGATCTTGCCTGATTTCGGAAGCTAAGCAGGGTTGGCCCTGGTTAGTACTTGGATGGGAGACCTCCAAGGAATACCAGGTGCTGTAGGCGCCTGGGGTAGGAACTGGCAAACCACTCCAGTATTCCTGCCAAGAAAACCCCATGGATATGGAGTCACGAAGGGTCGGTCACGACTGTAATGACACAACACACACACACATTTTACAGTTTATCATTCTAGACATTACGGGTCTAGAGTCATATGGTCCATGGAGTCCAATGGCCAATGCAATGGCTACAAGGCTTTTTGATTAGGAATAAGCTTTCTCTACTAGCTGATTCCTCATCTGCCAATTGGTTCTAGATATCTGCCAACACGAAAGAGGGGTAGAAGAGAGGCAGGGCAGGTGAAGAACAGTGTTGCTTCAATTCTAAACTTCCTCCAGCCCTGGAATACAACCACATTGGCCCAGGGTTGATCATCCTAAGCAATTCTCAGTCTCCTTAGACTGGGATGACATAGATGTGTTTGATTTCAGCACAGCTCCAGGTGGGTTAATGTCTGTTCAGATGGCCTTTGGTCAACTTGGACAATTTAGGCCCTGCTGATTACACCCCTGACTGTTGTCTCCCCTTGAATTCAGTGGGACTGGAATTCAGTGCCTGTTAGCACTTGTTTGGGTTTTGGTGGACATGTGTACAGTTGCCTTGCAGGAAAATCCAGCTTGAAAGCTTACCAGGTTTTATGTGCAGTATATCTTAAACATCCAGGAGCAAGTAACTTGAAAATCCCTTCCTCTGTTTTCCTGAAGCACAGTCTGCATTGTTGTGTATGCAGAACTGCTTAGAGATTCTCCCAATATTTTATGATAGTTCTTGCTTGCTAGAACTGAGGATGCTGATGATAAAAATAAGATTCTGATCTGTTTTCATACTTTCATAGGTCAATTTTGTTGCTTGTCAGCTCTCTGCACTCTTGGCAGCTTTTTGTTTCCGCTTGTACTTAAGTCCCAGTCATGCGAGCTCTGGTGTTCGGCATGCATTTGCCACTGTGTGTGGAGTATATTTCGCTATCTTCTGCTTTGGCTGGTGAGTAATTGCTGATAAACTAATGCATTTTGATAGCTTGTGTGCTACAAGCTTTTAAAGCATTCTACTGAGTAATTATAAAACAGTTTATAAATATAATTTTTTTTAATAACAGGGTTGGGCTACTTGGAAAAGTCCAGACACCGTCTGCTCCAGAGGTCCCCAAAGCTGACAGGGAATACTTTTCAGTGCTAGACTGTTCCAGGGACCCCTGTTTTATATTTAAAAGGCAAATCTCCACTCCTGGAGGTTCTCGGAAGCTATCATCCACCCATTTTGCAGGAAACAGGAGCTGTACAATATGCCTTCCCAATTTAATATATGATTTAGGAACAACCTGACTGTTTACATTGAGGGTCACAGATTCATGTTTGGTCTTAGAGCCAAATCCAGTTGTTAATCTCAACTAGAGTTGACCCACTTAATTAGTAGGACTTGTGGTAAATTGGTACTTCTGCAAGTACCATTGATTCAGTAAGTTTACTCTAGACCAGTGACAGAGGACTGTGGGGGTTTTAGTCCAAAACATCGACCACATCTGGGTCACAAAGTTTCACCACCTCTGCTCTAGACAAACAATTTGGCATAACATTTATTCCATAATATCTAGTAAGTTAACAAAGGAATTTGTCCTCCTTACTGTCAAGCACTGGCTTTACAAAATGAAACATTTATTTCTTGTTTTCAAGGTACTCTCTCCATATTTTTGTCTTAGTGATGATAAGCTATGGCATCATGAATATGGCCAGTATCCCCAACATTCACAGGTGAGGTTATGTGGGGACTATGACATATGTGCTTTGGATTAAAAAAATCTATATTCTTCTTCTCAGTGTCTTAAAGTAGATTAATGCTTACACACTTCACACTTCTGATTCCCGGTTCTGCAGCATCCTATATTTAAACGATTGAACATGGGAAATAAAGCTTCAGCCTAATGTTGTTCAACTGTTCTTTTTTTCTGTGAAGCCTTGGGCAACAATGCGTGAAATTAGCTGAACTTAACTTTGAGTCCAGTTAATTTCATGCATTGTTGCAAGGTACAAACCATCATAATTGGACTCGTTATGCATACCGTGGTGATAACAATCCAGCCTGGATGCAGTCGTTTCTGTCTGGCGCTGCCCTTGGAGGGAACTCGGCACCCTTGTTTGCTTGAAAATGCTGCTGTTGCTGCTGCACTGTTTACCTGAGCCAAATGTAGGGAATCTGCTGTACTTCCTCACTCATTGCATGGATCACCACTTCATTTTCTAGCACAGTTCAAAATGCAGGTTATTGCTTTGCTTTCTGAGGTCTGGGTGGCTCAGTGAGTTAGGGATCTGATTCTGGAAGGAGAAGTGGGGTGTTTCATTCGTTGCTGTGCTTCCCATGAGAGAAGCCAGCCTGTGTAGATTTGGCCCAGCAGCACAAGCCAAAGCTACTTCCATAGAAGGCAATGGTAAACCACTCCTAATTACTCTGTAGGCAAATAATCCCAGAAAGGATCACCATAAGCCAGAATTGACTTGCTGGCACATATTGTTGATGATTGAACCGAGAACTAGACTGGCTTTTGCCTGTGGGTGACTGGAAAGATTCCTCTGGAAGTCCTTTTACCAGCTCATGGCCAAACTCCTGTTGGATCAAGATACTCCACAGAGGCAGATGGTGTCATCATCTAGTGCCAGTAATATTTAATTTAAACTGATTTAAAGCATCCTAACCCACTGTTTTAGGTTCTGAAGCTCTCAAAGGCTCTCCCCCCCCATGGGGCAGCCTTTGGGAGTCTTGTGACAGGGGAAGCATTTAATCGTCACCAGCGGTCCCAATCCTGGTCTCTTGAGCAATGGATGTTTTCTGGGGTCATCTCGCAGACAAGAACAGTTCTTATCGGTTTTTGTCTTTCTAAAAAGTTGTTTTGTATAAAGGTGGGTGCACACTCAGCTTACAAGTATGAAACGTTTTGATATGGGAAAATTATTTCATTGAATTTGGAGCCTGTTGTTTTGAGTTTTGGTCAAAGTTGTTTTTAATAATAATTTAATAATTTTAAAATGTAATTCTAGGTATTCTTTTGTGGTCGCTATGGGATACCTCACAATCTGCCACATTAGTCGGATATATATATTCAATTATGGCATTCTCACAACAGATTTCTCTGGGTAAGTTATAATAATGTTTCTGTTCATGTGTGTTTCTCTATAGTAATCAACAAAAAAAACAGGGGAACTTCCTGCTGATTATTTTGTTAATATTAATTTACTGAATTTTATTTAACACTTCCAAATAAATGTCATCCACTAAATGGCTAGCAAGTAAAGTTCATACTGTACTGGTGATAATTTTAGCTGTGAATTGCAACAAGTCAAAAAGTTGGGGTAGTCATTTGATTAGTGTGCAACAATGAATGCCTACAACAGGTTAATTTGTAACACTTCACAGATGAGATTTACAATGATAGTGTTGATACCAGCTGGCATAGCTAATAGAATTCTGGTCATCATTTGTGTAGTAGGCTAGGTTGTGCATGATTTTTTAGAACAAATTAAGTGTTTAATTTATCTAATAGTTTTTAAATATGCCCCATTTATGGAAGTAATATAAAGAATATGTTAATTACCAGCAATCAAATCAACTGTTTTGTGTTTTACTGGTGGCTACCGCTTACTGTGTTAACTGGCCTTGACAGGTGAGTTAGAAGATTTGCAATTGTTGTTCAGAAAATGCTGAAGTATCAAGAAGTATGATTCTCAAATAAATCAACATTTTAATGTTATGTTACTTCTCTACTGTGCATTGATAGAGAACCTCCTAATTCTGATTGGCTGAACTGGTGTGATGTCATGGGATGAGCATATCCAGCACAGCTGCTGAGAGTACAGAAGTGTTCAAATGTTTCTCTAGCTTGAGTGAGAAAATGGAGATTCATAGATTTGAGTTTGTGGGCCACAGCCTGATGAATTCTTGGAGGATTCTCAGAGCTGCAGTCTGAAAACATAAAAAAGAGAATACCCCTTAAAATTATGCATGGGGTGAGGAAAGTGGATAGGGAGTTTTTCTGCTTTATAGCGTTAGAAGTGAGATTACCTACTTGACCTGAGTGGTAGCAATTTAAGACAGACAGAAGGAAGTACAGTACTTGTTTACATGAAATGATTCCAATAATGACCACAATACCACACAGTTTTCACAGAGGACTAGATGAATTTGTAGAAGGCAAGGCTCTGGGTGGCTTGTAGTAGTAGTCTTGATAATTCCATATTGTCTCAAGTATGGGAGGTAACATGCCTCTGCTTACCAGTTCCTAGACATCATGAATTGAGTGGTCAGTTTGTGAGTAAATTACTTTGCACATTGTGCATTGCTCCACATAGTAAGTAATTAATAGTAACAAATTATTTTATCAGTATCATAATCTTGTTCAGTTTTATCTTGTTGTTTTTTTCATGTAAAAAGCCCAACCAATGTGCTACTTCTTTCTGTAATTTCATGTCTTATTCTTTTATGCAAAGAGGATTATATTGGTGAGTTTCCCTTTCTCCTTTGTGTGTTCTTAATGCTTTGCAATTCCTCCAATGTTTGATTTAACTAATAACAGTGGATGATGGTTTCAATTTCAAAGAAATCTTAATCAGTGACCGAGACACTAATCATAGCTGTAGTCTCGAATATGTCTTTAGATTTCTTGTCACTTGAAAATTGACTTCTTTTTAGATTTGAAAATGCAAATTTTCACTTAATTTTCAAAACAAATTATTAACTGTTTCTAGGCAATTCAGATGTAAGAGAACATGATTTCTGCAGGCTACACGTCTGTATAAAATAGCATTTCTGTCTCAGGAGTGGGGAAAATGCAGCCTTTCTTAAAAATTGTTGTACTGCATCTCCCATGATTCCTTACTTTAGACTCTGCTGTCTTGGGCTGATGGGAGTTATAGTTTAGCAACTTTTGGAGGACTGCATTTTGTTTTCCCTGTTCTTTACTATTCCTAATTGAAGGTTATGAAAAATACACCGCACAGAATTAGCCACCTCAAGACCAGGTTGACATAGATCACATTGGTTGACGATCAAGTGAAGCTGCCTTTGGTATTGTATATGGCATTGTTTGGCCCTGTGATTGTGTTGCTGTGGTAGATGTGTGGGCAGAGTTGGCATCTGGGTTTGTAGCAAGGTTTAGCCTCCTTGTCTGTGTTGCTGTTTTGTAATCCCTTGTGTGTTCATATTTGCTTGAGGTTGGGGGATTGTCTGTAGGCAAGTATGGGTCTCCCACCAAAGGCATTGTTAAGCCCTGGCAACACAATCAAAGGCAGCTTCACATTGCTCCTCAATCAATGTGATCTATGCTATCTTTTGCCAACAATGCCCATCTGCACACCACATAGGACAAACCAGACAAGAAAATCACTACAGAAATGGATCAATGGTCATAAATCTGACATCAGAAACCACAATACACAGAAACCCATCTCAAGCCATTTCAGTCTACCAGGACACTCTGTGGAAGATCTGAAAGTCACCATTTGAGAACAGAATCATTACAGAACAAGAATACAAAGGGAAACCGCTGAGATAAAATTCATATACCTGATGGACACCCATAAAAATGGATTGAACATAAGTCAAGATTTCTTAAGCCATTACCAAATGTAGTACCTCTGTACTACCACTGTTATTTTCAGCTATTTCCATCTGTATTCTTGATTTGTAATGAGTGCCTAAAAGACTGAGGGTATTTAATTCTCTTCCCTTCTTTCCCTCATGCCTGTTTCATCCAGAATATAACTATATCCTTATATCATTTGGCCTACTACTCAAAATCTGATATACTATCTTTAGTGTTAGCCTAGTCTTCATTGGTAGCCTGGTAATTTTACTTTTACAATACTGAAGCCACAATACATGCTAGTTGTTACATCTCCGTCCTTGTTCTCTGTAATATTCCAAACTTGTTGCATTTATTTGTGTTGTGAGACAAGTGGTCAGGGACTAATCTAGGTTCACTTAAGTGTCCATCAGTATGTTCTGAGATGTGTGACATTTTGCACCAAAAATATTGTTGGCATTACAATCCTGTGGATGCTTGCTGGAATTAAGTTGCCTTCTGTCTATAAAAACTTACTTGCTGGTAACTGTGGTTACAATTTGTTCAAAGGTAGTGATAAGCACATTAGACTTGGACTAAGGCGTGCCAAGTCCATGCTGGAATTTGCTGAAGCCAGAGTAGTTGATAAATGTGTGAATACATTCATGGTTTGCAGCATTCAAAATAAAATACAGTACAACCTGTCTTTCAATATTGTTTTATAGCCCACTAATGATCATAACACAGAAGATCACAACTCTTGCATTCCAAGTGCACGATGGTAAGCAAGATGGTGCTTTTACTTTCACGTAAAGTTCTCAATACATATTGGCAGCTCCTGGGAAACAATGGGCGGCTTGTGTTGCGTATGGGAATGCCTCAAGGTGTCTTTTTACATCTAAAATTGTGTTTCTCTTCTGTTGGAAAAAAACAAAGAAAATGGACTGACCTGTAGTACATGGAAATCTGATCTTATTTGATGCTTCTTTTGCTTTAAATCTGTGCCTGTTCTGGGAAGGCCACAATGACTCATGCCATAATTACATCAGGAGTCAGGGACTATTAGCAGGTCCAAAATGCAGCAGCCAGATTGCTTACTGGGTCTCACATAAATCCCTCTGTTACAGCAGCTCCACTGACTACTGATCTGTTTCTGGGCAGAATTCAACCCATAAGGCCCTTAATGGCTTGGGCCCAAGCCATCTCAAAGTCAGTGTCTGCCCTAATGAACCTACTCAAGTGTTAAGAGCATCAGGAGAGACCTTTCTCTCAGTTCTGCCATCTTCACAGGTGTGTTTGGTGGGAAAACAGGAGAGGGCCTTCTCTGTTGCTGCTCACAACTTCTGGAACTCCCTCCCACAGAAGTCTGTGAAGATTCTCAGTCATCCAGGTGAGTTTATCTGTAAGCTGAGTCATGGCTACTGGACTTCTTTTTTGAGAGAGAGAAACGTTTCGCTGTTCATCCAAATAGCTTCATCGGATGAACAGAGAAACGTTTCTATCTCTCAAAAAAGAAGTCCAGTAGCCATGACTCAACTTCCAGACTCCCACAGAAGGTTAGGCTGACCCCACCTTTATTTATTTAGTTTTATGCTTATTAACTGCCCGATTTTCCCATGGGAACTCTGGGAGGTGTACAGCACGTTACAAAAAAAAAAAAGAAACTGCCCAAATCAACAACCCTACTCATACCCACACACAGTACAAATAATGGCAAAAGGCTAGTAAAATACCAATATGATAATACTAATACAAAAATACTAAAAGTAATAAAAACAAAATAGACAAAGCATAGCCAACAGCCAACATGGTCAGAGTCCGGCAAGAGAAGGCTGGAGCTATACAGATAAACAAAATCACAATCACAAAAAAATTAGTTACCATGTGGTCAGACGTCCCCTGAAGAGCCAGGTCTTTAAAGCCCTTCTAAAGGCTGATGTCCTTCTGCAAGAAGCTTGAGATCTTTCCATTCAGGTGTATGACTGCCAAGTGGGTTTTTTTTTTTTTAAAGTGCCTTGCTGCATTGAATATATTTTGGTGTTGCTTATGGTTGTTTTTTTGGTATTGTTTTCTCTGAGCCTTTCAGTATTGTATACTGAAGTATGCTAACTTAAACGCTATCTTTCAATAGTTGTAAGGTGCCTTGGATCCTTTTTAAGGAGAAAAGCAGGTTAAAAATACATTGGACTGATGCATTCATGCCAAGCCATCACCAACTGATTCAGCTCATTGCCAGGTCCAGTAGTTTACTGTAGATAGCCTAAATGTGTTATCACGTGTCTCATGTTTCATTTCTTTAATAGAGGGCCTTGCTAGATGGGCCATTGGTTGTAAAACAGTGTACCCACCAGAGGAAAAGGCTGTCTGTCAGTTCTAACACAAGCTTGCCTCACATTGGCAAGTTAGTTTGTTGTGGCGGCGGCGGCGGCGGCGGCGATGATGATGTCATTGGTTGGTTGTGAGGTTACCTGGGCTGGTCAGTGTCATGAGGCCATTGCCTCATACCTATTTCTCTTGAATGCTTGTCTTTCTTGGGAAGCCCAGCCATCAGAGCTATATTACTCTGCCGCTTCCTTCAGGGCTATACCACTTGTTGCCTCCACCCTCATTAGCAGTTCCCCTGCCCCTTCTCTTTGTTTATTTATTTATCGGATTTTTATACCGCCCATCTGGCAGCTAGGTCACTGTTCTATGGAAGGAGGCAGTGCAGAGGTATCCCTGTATCTCTGTATAAATTGCCCAGGAAATGCCACTGCGTCAGAGGGTTTCCCCTGGAAAGCGATAGAGTTTTACTCCTGCTATTGTCATCTGCTATGGTAGCAAGTCAGGAATGCTGGCCAGTGAATGGAGGTGGGTGAGTCAGGGAGGAATCCCCCTTATCTGATGTGGGGGACAGCCCCCTTTGCAGTGTGTGTGTGTGTGAGAGAGGGGGGATAATGGCTTTGCTTTTTGCCTGCCAGCTGTCAGAGTTTGGCTGCTACTGAAAACAGGATGGCTTTTTTGGAGTGACATAGGTAAGGTAGTACTGAAAGAACTATGTTACCTGGAGGGATAATGTTGCAAGAGGAAGAAACATGCTTTTGCCTTATCATCTGATCTGATGCTAAGGAACTATTATTATTAAGTAGGTCATGTTTATGGAAAAGTTCAAGATGTTACACATTCCATATATTCTCTATCCCCCCTTTTAAGAGAACAAATAGCTGCCAGTGTTTCTGCAATTCAGTGTTTTCCCCACAACCTGCTGAGTTAATTCTAGTATCCCTTCTTTTTGTCCAGGAATAGGTAAAAAAGCTGAAGAACTCACTCCAGAACAGAATCAGCTTGCTATTAGGTAAGGGACCATTCTATTACTCTGATTATTATTATTTTAAATCATACTATTTGTGTGTGTGCTTGTGGGATGGTGCAGCATTTCTGCAGTGTTTGTTTATTTATTTGTTTATTTATTTATTTATTTATTTAATTATTTATTTGATTTATATACCGCAACCATCTAGCAAAAAAGCTACTCTGGGCAATTTACAAACATATACAAAATATAAGATATTAAGATATTATTTGACTACTTCCTCATATATGTTGCATCTCTGTAAGCTTATTTTTTTGGAGTAGTTTTTTGAAGATGTGTTTCCTTTTAATAGGCTCACTGTTTTTCATACATCCAGTGTACATAGACTAGGCTTGGTGTTTAAGACATGTTCTTTTCATAAACCCTGTGACAGGCATGCAAGTGTGGGGGCAGAATGTCAGCTGTTGACGTATTTTTAAAAAGGGAAACCTGCCTCTTGGAGGCTGTCTTTCCTCATACACTTGCCATGTGCCTAACATACATCTCCCACTCTCTCAAGAATGGTGAAGAAACAAAGTCACAGTGAAGGACGTGATTCCCAATTCAGCAGGGAGAGAAATGTTGTTCATATAGACCAGGGGTCCTCAACCTAAGGCCCCGGGGCCGGATGCGGCGCCCCCCCCAAGGTCCTGAATCCGGCCCCTGGGACCAATTGCAACCCCCCACCTACCCCCTGTTTTGTTAGCAAGCCAGCCTCCACAGCTGCTTTTGGACTGTGATCCGGCCCCCAGTGGTGCCTGGGTGGTGGTGGACCGGCCCGCTGTTTGAAAACTTTGAGGACCCCTGATATAGACATACACAAAGCGTACGGTTCATGGAAACATAAAAATTGCTTTAGGCAGTGATCCTGATCATTTATTCGACTTTTACAGAGCATGCTTGCTCCCAAACAAGTGTAGTTAGGATCAGAACTTGTTAGTCTAGGATCAGACTAGTTAGTCTAGTCCTAATCTAGTCTTATACTCTAGTCTAATGTAGTCTAGTCTAGCCTACATTATTAGATGACATTTCCTAGAATCTCTTAAGTCAACATAGTCACTGACTCCCAAATTCTGGTTAGGATCAGGCTGTTCATACAACATGTCTTCCGTTTCAGCTTCTTATAAGAATTAATATTAAAATTCAGAATATTTCAATAATTTATATTTATGGTTTTAACTATGCAAAATGTTTGTGACTGAATGTTTCAAAAATGATCCGTGCATATGTCTCTGCTTTTGTCTTCAACTCAGACTGGATAAAGTTCTGGAGATCTACAACTGGATCTTTCAATATTCTCTGTTTTGAAGTTAGCTACATTGGGAGTGGGCATCTTTAGATGAGAAGATTCAATGGAAGCAGTTTATTAATATAAATATATGTGATTCTTAATGTATTTATACATTATATTTTATGTATTTCATACTTATAGAATTATATTTTATATATTTTATATTTATAAATATAAATATATAAAATCATATACTGTATATTAATATTATTAAAACATTTCTATTGACTCCTCTGATCCAAAGACACCATATTTGTAAATTTATATTTATAAACATCAATTACATGGCACTGTTTGATTCCTTGATTGGAGGAAAGCCAGTCAGAGCCCTCCAGTATTTCATCTACTTTGGGTAGTTTGAATATATGTCAACTGAAAACAAACACCTAGAAATGCAGTGATTGTGTGTTCAGACCACTTTCCCAAAGTGAGCCTAAGAAAATGGGGTTTGCGCACAAATGTAGATCTTCACTGCAGTATAAAGTCAAGCTTCTGTCGATGACCTAAGTTAAATCCCTCAAGGTTGACTTAGGCTTCCATCCTTCCAAGGTTGGTAAACTGAGTACCCAGCTCCCTGGGGACTTAGGGCCTTTTTACGCAACCCCTAAGATCCGCTGGCCCCTTAAATTCGGACCGGAGATCTTAGGGGTTTGTCGCTCTTCGTGCATCTCCACCCCTCCGTACTTCCTGGCTGCCGGCTGCGTGAGGGGAGGGAGGAAAAAAAGGGACAGAAGAATAAAGCCTTACCTCCCGGTGTTGGTGGACACTGCCGGGGGAGCCCCGGTCACTTCCTGGTTCCTCTTAAAGGGGCGGGAGGCAAAAAACAAAAACAAAAAGAAGCGAGGAGAGCCCAGCACATCCGCATCAAATATTTTTCACCTCCCTAGAGCAGGTACAAGAAAAGTGCGCTGGGTCGCGCTTAGGTGGGCGGGGTCGCACTTAATTGTCTGCAAACACCGGAGCTGGTGGGGAAACATTTTTAAGCTCCGGAGCTTGCAGCCATTTGCAGCGGAGCTTAGGGGTCGTGTATAAACGCCCTAAATTGTTATTTGCATAATTATGTTGTAAACCACCCAGAGAGTGCTCTAGCACTGTGGAGTACAGGCAGCCTCAGAGCTAGTGTACTCTGTGCCCTGTAATGTGTATCATGTAAAATTTGATGTTACCTGCCCCAAATGTTCTTAATGTTGCCTATTATTGGATGGAAATTTTCTGATTCATTGTACTTTGGTGCTTCTGAAACAAATAATGGAGAAATACTACTTTCTGACATTTAGAACATCTGTCTGTTCACTCTTTCTTTGTCTTTATGAATGGTGAATATATAGATATTCTTCTGCATGTTTACTCACAAGGAGGAATTAAAACTTCCGTCTAGTCCATTTGCATCCTCCCTCACCCCCCCCCCCAATCTATGGAGGGTGTCTCAAATACTGTACTGTGGGCCAGCGGAGCTCCAAAATCTCCATTTGTGTTTCTAGATTGGAGCTACATTTTACTGTGTAAATGAAATGAATGCCAACTCTTTCTCCATCCCTACAGAGCTAAATCATAAAATAATGAGATTTAAAGAGTCACTGAAATGCATAGGGGTTTTTTTTAATTAAAAAAACTAGATTAAAAATATTACTCTGTGGGGTATTTTTTTTCAATAGAAGAAAGCCAACCTTACTGGAGTATTTGAGCTATCACCTCAACTTCCTGAGTATCATAGCAGGCCCATGCAGCAATTTTAAGGACTACATAGCTTTCATTGAAGGAAGACATGTTCAGATAAAGCTGTTAGAAATCCACTGGAAGCAAAAAGGTTTTGATAGGCTGCCTGATCCTTCTCCAATGGTAAGTTGCAAAATGTTGAGGCCTGTATCCTGTCCAATATGTGTGAATTCAGAGCTTCAGTTGAAGAAACTGCCACAATGATCTATCTGATGAGATGCCAGCTTATCTTGTGGCCATGTTTCTGAAACTTCATCAGATTACTGAGGTGTTCTCATCATCACCAAGTATTTATTTCCAATGGTCACTTTGCTTTTTGTAATAATATGAGTAAAGCTTTAACATCAGTCTAATTGTAAGGGGACTCAGGTTGATCCGATCCAGCATTCTGTTAATACAGCTCTGGAGTTATTCCACAAGAGTACCCCGTATGGGCCTTAGAAGCTGCTCATCCTTGAGATATTTTATGAGTGTTCCACTATGAATACCAGCTTGCAGGCTGATGGAATTCCTAGTACACTCATTTGGCTAAAATACAAGACTTCAGGCTTCCTCAGACAGGGGAAGGAAAATGTGTGTGAACCAAGGCTCCTTATTCTTCATTCTTAGGGCATCAAACCTTGTTTTGGTCTTAATTTCAAAGGTGACAAGTGTCCATGATCAATATTTCCACTGCAGATGTCTTGTGAACATTCTATGTAGTGGAAACAGTTTGTCTTTTGTCTTTCCTTCTTCCTGAAATGCCTTCAGCCATGTTTTATTATGCTTTCTAGGGACCTGTGCTACACAAGCTTGTCATCACACTTGTGTCATTGCTTTTGTTCCTGACATTTACCAAGAGCTTTCCAGTAACGTCTATTGTTGATAATGAGTTTATCAGCAAGACCTCATTCTTGTCAAGACTTGGGTTACTGTATGTTGTTGTACAAGCTTCAAAACCAAAGTACTACTTCGCATGGACCCTTGGTAAGATGGATGTCATGGTCATTCATTTGCACGCTTTAGTTTCTTTCAGTATATTCTCAGAACAAGCATGGCACTTGCTGCTGAGGATGTAACTATGTGATTAGAAATTGTGATCTGTTTGTGAAGGGAGATGCAACTTAATAGTTCAGAAAAGAACAACTTGTACATGTACAATTTAAAGACTGCTAAGGCATATCTTGTGTATGAAAAATCTATGGAATTTTATTCTGACCAATTTGCTTTATAAGATTTACATGCCATTTCTATGTCATTATGTATCATAAGGACAAGGAAAATGCTGGATCATATAAAAATTTTATCTAGATGTCCATTGGAAGCCTCATGTCAAGGATGGGAAAGAGAGAGGAATTCTTCTATCATTGCAGATTTTTTTTGCCCATGAGCCGTACCCCCTTGCCCAAGAAATTGTGTGGGGTTTCTTGGATGTTTTATAGACTATTTTTTTTCTGGAAGAAATGCTAAGCTGCAGAGAATTATTACAATTCCTCCACAGAATTTCCTGAACAGGATTCATTTAGAAAAGGTATTCAGCAGTGCAGTTTTGGGAAGTTTCGTGCACAGAACATGCACAGATGCCCATACTTCCCAGCATCTGTATGCAGAAGCATGCCATATTCTTGCTGTGCCCAAAGCATGCCATTGAGAACCAGCAGCCATAGCACCTGTTTTCATTACTAAAGGCAAGCTCATCCATCTCTCAGATTCCCCAACTCCCGATCACAAATCAGCCTAAGGCAGTCTTGGACAAAAGCTGTGTTGCAAGCAGAGTCCAGAGAGAATTGTGGTATATGAAGAAGTTTCAGTAGGAATATTAATGAGGCAAGTAGATAGCCACTAAGGGTCGAGGCGGAAGTTTAGAAGGTTCTCTTTCAGGAATAAACCTTCCTAATTTGTAGCTCCAGAATGCTCCAAGGAATCTGGTTTCTTTGGGAGTTCCTTCCTCCTCCATTATATGATCTCTGGGAGGGCTGCCGGTTGCACTTTGAGAAGTTAGGTAACATAAACCCACACATGCGACTTGAAAATACTGCTTGGACATGCCATTTCATGCCACCTTGATGCCATGCTTCATTGTGGACTCTCCATTGCTAGGGGCGGTTTATTTTTTGGAAGTATGTATTTTCCCTTGTATTTGAAGGAACAGTCATGCACTGAAATTTTGCAAGTGCTTCCAGGACATTTTACACAGGGAAAATGTCTGTGGCATCTATCTATCTATCTATCTATCTATCTATCTATCTATCTATCTATCTATCTATCTATCTATCTATCTATCTATCTATCTATCTATATATGGACAACCACTTTTATTTTAATAAAGAATATTATCCTGGAAGGGCAGTGTTTAATGACATACTGCCACTTTTTCAGCATTTTAAAAAGAATTTTCATGGCATGCCCAGCCTTTCTCTAGCTGCTTGTTCTAAGCTGCTGGCCAGCTCTTTTAAACAGAAGCTTCCCCCCCCTCTCTCTTTTAAATTTTAAGAGAAAAGTTTTATAATTCATTTTAATTGTGGGAAGATTTTAGGATTTGATTTTAAAAATGCAGAGGATGGAACAGGCTTATTTGCAAGCACGTTCATAAAGAACGCAAACTGGATCAAATCATTTCTGTCTGTCCCAAATACCCGTCATGAAATAAGGTCACTCACACTATATTGTGTCCTAAAGAAGATATTACACAAGAGAGGGTAACCACACATCTATTTCTGTTCATCCTTCTGTGAAGCAGAGAATAAAGCTGCAGCTTAAGGACCTTAGTTTGCAGTGTCACTTCTGTGAGGTTCTCCCAAGCCAGAATTTATAGCAGTGATTATTATATGATGAACGGTGGTCTTAGTAACAATCTAAATGAAGATTATTTGCAAAACAGAAATAAATAGGAAAGCTTTCATCTATGTGTGAGAAATTAAAATATGTAAGATAACTGACTTTTAAAATCAAGTGGTTCCCCCCCCCCAAATTGGGTATGAAATGTAAAACTGAGTATCTGGACCTTTGAGTTCATAAACAACATTTGTGCTTGCCTTATGGTTTTGGGGGGAGAAGCCTTGAGTTTTCCTTCCAGCAGGGGTTGAGGCCTCTCACTGTTCTTCACACTGAGCACCAAAATATCATTCATGCTGTGTTTCTTTTCTTAGCAAATTTTATGCAGTGACACAGAGTATTTTGTTGATCAAATAAAGCTGCTACTGAGTGGTCTTTGCTTCAAAAGTAGGACAGCTCTGGCTTTGTATGAGGATAAGTTATTGAATTCCTTTCTGGGGATGGGGAATAAGTTCATTTTGTCTTCATGTTAAACGTTAGTTAGAAGCAAACGGGAGAAGCTGGGCCTCCATGTTCTGTACCAACAAACGTTTTAGTACAGCGGTCAGGTCTTCTGGTCAGTGGCTGATAGGAGTTCTGAAAGGATTCTGCCATAACTGATTCCCAGCTGTACCCACAGCATGTGCCTGAGCTTTTGCAGAGTTTGGAAAAGTTATTTTTTTGGCCCCAGAAGTAGCACCATTTTGTTAAATAGTGAGTAGATATGATATTTCTGTCCTTGTTGAAACTGTGGCATCTGTTCCACCGAACCTATATTGCAGAACCACAGCTTGGATCTACAGCAGTGGTTCCCAAACTTTGGTTCCATATATTCTTTGACTAGCGAGGGGCATGAACTGCCAGTTTGGCAGGCTGTGCCAGTTCGTTTGTTGGTCCAGCAAGTGCTGTGAGGTACCAAGCCCCATCTTCAGCAGGCATCCACTCAGAGGCAGCACCTGGAGGAAGTGGGGGCAGGGAAGTGGGATACCGCCTCTGAGGGGGCGCCTTTTGGAGGAGGTGGGGCTCGGAAATGCGGAACACCTGTTGGCCCAATGGATGAACCAGAACAAACGAGCATCTCTATCTTAGACTAAAACTCCCAGAAGCCTTCACCACTAGCTGTGCTGGCCAGGATTTCTGGGTGTTGTAGTTCATGACCATCTGAGGACCCAAAGTTGAGAACCACTGATCTACAGAAACTACATGATGCACTCAATCCTCACACTCAACTTAGATGTTACTTGGGATCTATGTTTTTCTTAGCTTAGCAGGCTACATAGTACACCTATGTAAATATTTATTTATTTATTTCTATTTCTGTATTGCCCCCTTAGTGCAAACTAAGGTGAGTTTCAAAATCTTGTTTTGATAATGACATGACACTGTCTCCTCCAAGGGAGGGGGCAAGGCATCAAAGATTCCACTGGGCATGGAAAATGAATTTCTGGCTAGGATTTCTACCTCTCTTTATTTTTATTTTTTTTAACTACAGCGGATTTGATCAACAATGCTGCTGGCTTTGGATTCAGTGGTGTGGATGAGAGAGGCAATTTCCACTGGGACCTCCTGTCTAATCTTAATATCAGAAATATTGAGGTAAGTGAAAAGGGAAGAAGAAAGGGAGAAAATATACAAGTCTTGCAATGGTTGTAGCCATATTATTCAAACATACACATGGTTTCAATGCTTTCTTTTTAATTGTATATTTATCTATTATATTTATACCTGCCGTTCCACAAAGAGATAGAATGCAAGACATATTGAATACAGTACTTCTCAAGATAGTGAAAACTGATAAACCACATTTAGCTTTAAAAAAATTAAATTTTACACAGTACAGTAACCCCCTGCCTATTGTGGGGGTTAGGGACCCGACCCAACCCGCAATAATTGAAAATCTGCGATATGTGGATGCTGGGTCAGGTCAGGACTGGGGGGCCTGTCTGAGCCCCCCTACACTTAACTGAGGCCTGGCGCTGCCCCGAACGGGCCTCCGATGACCTTCCCAGGCCTGTTGGGAAGGTGCTTTCTGGCGATCCAGAAGTCACTTCCAGTTTTCTGGAAATCACTTCCGGTTTACCAGAAAGCATTTCTGGGGCCTCCAACAGGCCCAGGGAGGCCATCGGAGGCCTATTCGGGGCAGTGCCAGGCCTGGGATAAGTACAGGAGGCCTGAAACAGGCTCATCCAGTTTACCCCAGGGGTATATCCCGCGATATACAAGGACCACAGAAGGGTGGGGGAACACTGAAGACTTACAAAGCTCACCCTAAAGCCATAAACATGGATTTGAAATACTGTTTGATGTCTGGTGTGTGTGTGTGTGTGTGTGTGTGTGTGTGTGTGTGTGTGTGTGTGTGTGTGTGTGTGTGTGTGTGTGTGTGTGTGTGTGTGGTGTCATTACAGTCGTGACCGACCTTTTGTGACTCCATGTCCATGGAGTTTTTCTGGGCAGGAATACTGGAGGGGCTTGCCAGTTCCTACTCCAGGCGCTTACAGCACCTGGTATTCCCTGGTGGTTGCTCATCCAAGTACTAGTCAGGCCTAACCCTGCTTAGCTTCTGAAATCAGGAGAGATCAGATGTGCTTAGGGCATCTAGGCAGCTACTGATATATGTTAGTACATATTAAATTCATACAAGGTTACAAATACTATTTTTTTTTAAAAAAAATCTCTCTGTTTTATCCTTTGCTTGATCATGTTAAGAATTGGATTGCAAAGATACAAGGCTTCAAGTAAACACCTTTTATTTCCCATGTATGTAAACCAGAACCAGGCATGCTACCACCTCTCCAGCACTTTGCTTCTAAGTCACATCAAGAAAAACAGAAACTATTGTTTGCAGTGTGAAGGGAAGCCTGTAAGTAACACACATGACTTTCTTCTCTCCTAGATGGCAACAAGTTTTAAAATGTATGTACAAAACTGGAATATCCAAACAACTTCGTGGCTTAGACGGTAAAATACTTATTTTTAAACCTCTTGGTAATCTTTCCTGGTTTATCCAGATTCCTCAAGTTAGACGTCAGTTGGTATTTCTCTCTAAAAGCAAATGAATTCTTTCAGCTGGTGAGGAAAAAAAGTGGAATGCGAACATTAAAAAGAGGGACTCTTATAATGGAATGGTTACGATGATCAGTGAAATAAGTGGCCGTCATTTGGATGTGCCTAGGTCACAGGAACATATCTGCTCATGTTGAATCAGACCATTATTCCATCTAGTCCATGGTGACTCTGGACTGCCATCTGCCCCCCCCCCCCCCCGTGTTCCAGGCAAAATTCTCCTGACCCGTACCCAGACATCCCTGATATTAATCAATCTGACCCTGCTTGGCTTCCATAATCAGTCAAAAAGGGGTATATTCAAGCTGTTGTGAAGGTGCAGCGGTGATTCTTCGGGGGTGATTACGGTGAACAAGGTCTTCTTACTCATGGCATCCTGAATAGAGATGAATAACGAAACGAATAATGAACCCCACTCTGGAAGAGAAAGGAAACATTCCGTTTCATTTCTCCATAGGAATGCATTAGACGATTCCTATGGGGAAAACCTGTTCCCTCCATGCCCTTTTTAAAAATAAGCCCCAATCACCTGTAGTGCGGCCCCCCTGCTGGGCGCTTGCAGAAAATAAAACTTAAATAAATAAATAAATAAATAAATAAATAAATAAATAAATAAATAAATAAATAAATAAATAAAAAACTGCCGAGCACAGCGCGTTCTAGAGCTGGTCGGGGCTTTTTTAAAAAAGCCCCGATCAGCAATAGTGTGTGCCCCCTGCTGGGATTGCGGGGGGGGGGGGAATAAAAAATAAAATAAAAACAAAATTTAAAAATAGCAGCGATCATGGGGCACACTAGAGCTGGTTGGGGCTTTTTTTTAAAAAGCCCTGATCAGCTGTAATGTGGGCCCCCTGCTGGGCTTCCAGGATATAAAAATAAAAATAATAGAAATAAGAAAAGCACCAGTGGGGCCCTGGGAAGTCCAAAACACAAACAAAAAATGAAATGAATTACAAAACAAGTTTGTTTTTAAAAATAATTGCATAATAAACAAAATGAACTGGGGTGAGGAGAAACGAAAAATTAAATGAAACGCCATTTTGGCGTTTTGTGCCCATTTCTAATCCTGAAAGTAGAGGAGACTGACTGTATAATCTGTATCTCTGAACAGTTCTAAAAACATTTGTTTCGAGCAAGTGATCCCACTGACTTTCATAGAAATACGCTTTGGAAAGTTTTATCATCTGGTAGCAAATGGAGTCATGCTTCAGATGCAGCTGACATGTGATCAGTATATTGTTTGCACATCCTGTTTTTCTGGTTTTGTTGTTCTTTCCAGGGTGTGCTATGAGCGGGCTCCTCGGTACCCAGCTCTAACGTTTCTTCTCTCGGCCATTTGGCACGGCCTTTTTCCTGGATATTATTTTACCTTTATCACTGGCATCCTGATGACATTAGCAGCCAGAGCAGTAGGTGTCTCCTTCATTTCTCCCTCTCTCCTTGTTCATACAGTTCCCAGATATTTTTCATCAAACTTGGTGTCCAAGGCTATGAAAGTCATTGGTATTGGGTGTTGAGCAGGAAGGCTGTTAATTTCCAAAGCAAATGGAGTAATCTGTTGATGATATCAAAGTACCTCCTCCTGAAACCACTGAAATCTTTCAGTCCCTGCCTCATTCATACACAGAAACATTTGAAAGCTTTGATGATCAAGGATTTAAAAAAAACTACAGAGGATTTGAGGGCAGAACTTTTGATGTTTTCTTTTTTTTTTGCATATCTCTGGGAACTGACAGGACAGAAGCTGCATCTCATATCTCTGTCATCCTAGATCTTGACAGAAATGTCTAAGTTTGTGGGAAAGTCCACTGATGGAGTTGGGAAAACTGTGCAGTTAGCAAATATTACTGTAGAATTTGGGTTTTCCTGATACAGAGTTTGGATTAACGGGGACACTATAATGAACTGATGTTAATAACCGTTGTAGAAAACTGCTCATTGTGGCATACACAACGTATATTTTTGGGGGCACAAGTCTGACAGTCTTGATTCTAGTACCTGTACGTTGTTCCTGTGCATACTCTTGTTTTGAAGGGAAATTACCTAACCCATACATTTTCATAAAAAGTTACTCTAGAAGCTAGATCCTTGGTTCCAAAACAAGTCCATTTTATGAGTTGTGTTGAATAATTGAGCTGGAATTATTCTTTTTTTTACAAGTAGTTAATATGTGCTATTTTGTTCATCAACATGTAACATTTCTACAAAACATGGTACTGTTATATGGGGCTTAGCCCTTTGAGATAACCTTCCTGAATCTTTCTGGTGTAGATCTTACTCGCTAGAATTTATTTGCAGGTTACATAGCTATACAGTAGGACCCTGGTATCCTTTGGGGATTGGTTCTAGGCCTTCCCATGGAACCGTGGATAAAAGAGACCCCCCCACCCCCCCACCCCAAATGCTGTTTTGTGACAGTGGCTTGCTTTATGGCTGCTGATGTGTCATCTCCAGGCTTAAAACCAGGGTACTTCCAAGGGCCAGATGCAGGGGAGTGGTATCAGGAGACAGATATCTAGCCTTGTACACTCCCAGACACATTTGGTGGGGCCACTGTGAGATACAGGAAGCTGGATTAGATGGGCTTTTGGCCTGATCCAGTATGGCTCTTCTTATTTATTTATTTATTTATTTATTTATTTATTTCTTACACTTATATACCGCTACCTACTTCCCAAACGAGAACTCAGGGCGGTTCACACAAAAGAAAACACAGAAGGCAAAGACAGCAACAGCGGCAGGGGCAGACTTACAGCATATGGGCAGGGGAAGAAAAAAAAAAAAACCTCTAGTCATTTTTAAAGGCTTCCTTGAAAAGGAGAGTCTTCAAGCCCTTTCTGAAAGACGCCAGCGTTGGGGCCTGCCTCAGCTCGCTGGGTAGCTTATTCCACATAGGCGGCACCGCCACCGAGAAGGCCCGCGCACGAGTGCTTGTTTTGCGTGCCGCCCTCGGGGGGACCGTCTGCAGCGAGAGGGCCAGAGACGAACGGGTGGGTCGGCCCCGATCTAATTGTCGGTGAAGCCGCTCTGCCAAATAAACAGGGGCCAAGCCATGGAGGGTTTTGTAAGCCAAAACCAACACCTTGAACCTTATTCGGGAGGCAACGGGTAACCAGTGGAGGCGGGCCAGGATGGGAGTGATGCGGTCAAAACGACGCGCACCAACCACCAGCCTGGCCGCCGCGTTCTGGACCCGCTGCAGTCTCCGAACAAGGCTCAAGGGGAGCCCCATGTAGAGGGCGTTGCAATAATCCAGCCTCGACATGACCAATGCCTGTACCACAGTCCTCAGGGAGCTCTCGTCAAGGTACGGGCGAATCTGAGCGATTAACCTTAGATGATAAAAGGCCGACCTGGTCACGGCTGACACCTGGAGCTCCAGGGTCAAACCAGGATCCAGGGCGACGCCCAGATTCCTCACTCTTTGCGCCAGCTGGAGGGCGGACCCATCCAGACTGGGAAGAGGGCCACAGTACCCATCGGGGCCGCCCCCGAAGAACATAACCTCGGTCTTTCCAGGGTTGAGCCGGAGTCTGTGGGTCCTGGTCCAGTCCAAAACTGCAGCCAGGCAGCGATCAAGGGTCCCGACGGCCTCCACTGCACAGGTGGAAAAGGAGAGATAGAGCTGCGTGTCATCAGCGTACTGATGACAGCAGACTCCAAAACTCCGGATGATCTCGGCCAGCGGCTTCATATAGATGTTAAAGAGCATTGGGGAGAGCGACGACCCCTGAGGCACCCCACAAGAGAGTGTCCAGGGAGCCGACAACTCACCCCCCAAGCTCACTCGCTGGGTACGGCCCTCAAGGAAGGAACGGAGCCAGCCAAAGGCTGAACCCCCAATCCCCACCTCCGAGAGCCGCCCCAGCAAGATACCGTGGTCGACGGTATCAAAAGCAGCTGACAGGTCGAGGAGGACCAGCAGGGTAGAACAACCCCTGTCGGCCCCCCTCAACAGATCATCGTGCAGAGCGACCAGGGCCGTCTCTGTCCCATGACGCGGCCTGAACCCAGATTGGAAGGGATCCAGGACATGGTTCTCCTCCAGGAACGACTGGAGACGCAGGGCGGCGACTCGCTCGACCACCTTGCCCAAGAAGGGAACATTGGCTATGGGACGGTAGTTGGACATGTCGTCCACAGCCAAGCCAGATCTTTTAATAATGGGCTTCACCACCGTCTCCTTAAGCAGACTGGGAAAAATCCCGTCCCTGAAGGAGGCCGAGGCAATTAGCGAAGCCCATTTTGGCATGCTCCCCCCTGCGATCTTAATCAGCCAGGACGGGCAAGGGTCGAACGGAGAAGCCGCAGGCCTGCAATGTCCCAGGGCCCTGGAGGCCTCCTCAGATGTTACAGACCCGAACTCAACAAACCGGGGCGACCGAGGCGGCCCAGTATCAGCCACACCGGGGACTGGATCAGGGCAACCGGCATCCAGCTCAGAACGGATGGCCTCTATCTTGGTTTTAAAATAGGCTGCGAATGACTCACTAGTGAAATCACTAGGAGGAGGCCCAGGCGGACCAGGATTGGTGAGGTCTCGAACCACCCGGAACAACTCCGCGTGGCTATTCGAGGCCTCACCAATTCTCAGGGCAACGAAAGATCTCCTAGCTGCCCTTATCGCTCGAGAATAGCGACTGGTCAACGCCTTTACCGCAGCCCAGTTCAAAGCCGTCCGAGCGTTCCGCCATCTGCTCTCTAGCCTTCTCCGTTCCTGCTTCATTGCCCGCAACTCCTCGGTAAACCAAGGAGAAGAGCGGGCTCGGCACCGGATCAGGCGCTTGGGGGCGATCCGATCGGCTGCCCCGGTCACTTCCTCAAACCACCTTTTGACCAGGGAGTCGACCGGAACGTCATCCAGACCGTCTGGTAGAACCCCCAGGGCCTCCGAAAACCGTGCAGGGTCCAGGAGCCCCCGGGGGCGGGCCCAGATGGAAGGGCCCTGCCCCCCGCGGGGTGGGGTGGTGATTGCCAGGGAGAAAGTCAGCAGATGATGATCTGACCATGACACGGGACGGACCAACAGGTTACCGACCCCCAGATCAAAGCCCGTCGATGAGGAGGCAAAAACCAGGTCCAGGGTATGTCCTCCCTTGTGAGTGGGACCGATGACAAATTGGGACAGGTTCATGGAGGCCATGGACTCCATGAACTCCAGAGCTGCTCCCGACAGTCCAGCCCCGGCATGCACGTTGAAATCCCCCAACACCAAAAGGCGGGGGGATCTCACAAGCGCCGCCGAGATGAACTCGGAGAGCTCTGGCAGGGAGCGTGCAGGGTCACGGGGAGCTCGGTACACAAGCACAATCCCAAACCTGTCCCTCTGTCCCACCACAAGGTGAAGGCATTCAAGCCCTGGGCTCACCAACATCGCGGATCTGCTGACATGAAAGGAGTCCCTGTACACAATGGCCACCCCACCCCCCCGCCCCCCTGGCCTACCCAGCTGCTGAACGGAGAAACCCTGGGGCCGAAGCAACGAGAGGGAAGCCCCTCCCCCCTCGGCCACCCAGGTCTCCGTAAGGAATGCCAGGTCGGCTCGCTCATCCACGATCAAGTCGTGGATGACAGGGATCTTGTTATGAACCGACCTGGCATTAATCAGCAAACAGGACAGGCCGGGGGCACAGACGGGCTGGATCCCTGCCATTTGACAGTGAGCTGGCGGGTTAGAGCATTATCGGATATGGGCGAGCCCCCGGTCCCCAGGGGTTCCGTTCAAATGCGGCTCCCCCCGGGCCGACCAAGCTAACCTTCCCCACGGGAGCAGGGTGCCGTCTTCTGGCGGCCCCTGCTCTGCTTGGGTTTGAAATGCCCCCCTCACACAGGTCACAGGTGAGCCCACTCCTGCACCAGACGCAACTGCACCAAGGGTGGTCTGGCCCTGGCCGACTAACACACCGGCAGCGGCCCCAGCACTACCCCAGCCCCAGCCTTTAGGTCACTGGCCTTGGGTGGGGACACCTAGAGAGCCGGACGCCTCGATCGCACACACGTCTTCCCCTGGCTGGGGCCCCTGGCACCCGTGGCAGCCCCCTCCCCCTCCGTTTGGGTGGGGCACCCACCCCTGGTGGGGCCAGCCCGTGCCGATGCCGGCGGCCCAACCCCGGAGGGAACCTGCAAAGGACTCTCCAGCAGGCAGGGGGAAGGATGCTCCTAACTCTGACCAGCCCACGGCTACCACCGCGGGCCAGGCCTTAGCTACTACCTCGGGTCTGCCCTCAGCTACCACCTTGGGCACGGCTAGGGAATCCAGCAGCAGCACACCGCCAACGGCGGCTGCGGCTGGCACCCGGCGGGTCCCCCTGCATGCGATACCCTACAGCGACCCCGCCTCTCCTCTGGGCGATTACCTGGCTCCTTCCACTAGGGAACGCATTTTGCGGGGGGATTTTGTAGACATTTTTTCACTCCACAACACCGAGGTGGAGCTGCGGGAGGGGGAGAAGGAAGACGAACAGGACAGAGAGAGGAGACGCCGGCGCAGGCCAGATCGCACATGGGCCCACTGGCTGCCGGGATATGTGATTTACATGTATGTGATAATGAAGGAGCAGCCCCATAGGGGGCCCGAGTTGGCCCACTACCTTTTCCTGATATACAAAGCATACACTGACTACCCAGGGTCAATTTGGCTTCAGTATGACGATCAGTTCCGGAAAAAAGCGGCCAATAACCCGCAGCTCAGGTGGGATGAACCCCTGTCCTCCTTATGGCTTGACACCATGTGTCCTGCTCGCCCCATACAAGGAGAACGCTTTGATAGTGGCCTCCTCATTCGGCGTGCTCCACAGGTTGCTAGTGCCCGCAGCAATGCGGGCCAGGCGGTTCAACCCCGCGCAACTTGCTGGGACTTCAACCAGTCTTCCTGCACCAGGCGAGCCTGCAAGTACAAGCATGAGTGCGCCTTATGCGCAGGCCCCCACGGATCCAGCACCTGCAACAAGGGCAGGGGGCAAAGAGGGGGGGGAAGGGATGGGGGTAATGGAAGGAAACAGGGTGCCTCCCCATCCGCCCCTCCCAAGGGGACCCAGCCCAATTAAATTGCAGGTCCTCTCCCGGTGGCTGCAGCAATACCCGGACAGAGAGGCAGCCAGGATTTTGTTGGACGGCTTCCGGGAGGGGTTTAGGATCCCCGCACAGGGGATCCGGCAGGCCATGATGGCCCGCAATCTGAAATCCATCATTGGCAACGAGGCGGTTGCCAGGGCACAAATTGGTAAAGAGGTTGCCGCTGGGAGAGTCCTTGGGCCCTTTCGATCCCCGCCTTTACCTAATCTCAGAGTGTCCCCACTGGGATTGGTCCCTAAAAAGACACCGGGGGAATTCCGCCTCATTCATCACCTGTCCTTCCCGGAGGGCCACTCAGTTAATGATGCCATCCCCCGAGATCTATGCACAGTTCACTACACTTCATTTGATGCTGCTGTGCGCACTGTCAGGGCCTGCGGGGCTGGGGCTGAGATGGCCAAATGCGATATCAAGTCTGCCTTCCGCCTCCTTCCCGTGCACCCGGATGACTTTGATCTCCTGGGATTCCACTTTGAAGGCGCCTATTATGTCGACCGGGCCCTGCCGTTCGGCTGCTCCATATCGTGTGCGGCCTTTGAGAGGTTCAGCACATTCATGGAGTGGAAGCTTAGGTCGGTTGCGCGTTCGCGCGCCACAGCCCATTATTTAGATGACTTTATATTTTGTGGGCCCCGCCAGTCTGGGCAGTGCCGGCGCCTGCTGGACACCTTTCAGGCCCTGGCGCGGGAATTGGGACTGCCCTTAGCAGAGGACAAGACGGAGGGTCCTACAACAGTCCTCACATATCTGGGGGTGGAACTGGATACTTGGAAGCAGGCATCTCGACTTCCATCGGACAAGCTGAACGACTTGCGGGCCCGCCTGAAGGTTTTGGCCGGCCGTAGGAAGGTAACACTCAGGGAGCTGCAGGTCATAATTGGCCATTTGAATTTCGCATGCAAGGTGGTGGCACCAGGGAGGGCATTTTTGCGGCGCCTTTGTGCAGCCACCCAGGGCCTAACCCGCCCCTTCCACAGGACCAGAGTGACGGCAGGCATGCGTGCCGACATACAACTGTGGCGGCAGTTTCTGGACGACTTTAACGGGGTCTCATTCTGGCGCACCGAGCTGCGCTTGGGAGCCGACTTTCAGGTCGAGACGGATGCAGCTGGCTCACGGGGATATGGAATTTACTTTAGGGGCCAGTGGTGCTGCGGTCAGTGGCCTGAGGCATGGCATAAACAGGGTGTGACCCGTGATCTTACCTTTTTGGAGCTATTTCCCATATTGGGGGCATTGCGCCTCTGGGCGGGGACTTGGGCTAATTCCACTGTAAGGTTCTGGTGTGACAATCAAGCTGTCGTACACATCATTAACACGCTCACAGCCAGGACTGCAAGGGTTATGAACCTGGTCAGGGCATTTGTCTTAGTAACGCTTAAGTACAACATCCTGGTGCATGCCAAGTATGTTGCATCCACGGACAATGCCTTAGCCGACGCCCTTTCCCGCCAACAGATCGAGCGATTCAGGGCGCTAGCCCCTGGGGCTGCCAAGTACCCGATGAAGCTGCCAGACGACATGTGGACGATTGGAGAGGTGAAGCCGAGCGCGCCATAGGCCTCTCTCTGTCGCCCCGCACCAGGAAGGGTTACCTGTCCGATATAAAGGGATTCAATACTTTTAGGGTAGGGGCGGGCCTACCGCCCCTGTGGCCCGCACCGGTGGAACACATTCAGCAGTTCCTGGTCATGCAATATAGAAAGGGGCTGGCCCCCAGCTCTCTCCAGAATAAATTGGCGGCCCTGTCCTTCCACGCCAAAACCCAGGGGTGTCTGGACTCCACCCGCGATCCCAGAGTGAGGAAGATGGTCGAGGGCTGGGCCAGGGAGCGCGGAGCTAGGCCCGACAACAGGGCACCATTGTCACCCAGCCTTCTCCTACGCCTAGATTCCGTGTGGGCTCAGGTGTGCCATGATAACTATGAGGCCCACCTCTTCCGTACAGCGGCCTTAGTGGCCTTTTTTCGCCGCCCTCCGGATATCGGAGTTGGTGGCATCCAGCAAGGGCGACGCACTTTGTCGAGCCTTGCAGGCAGACGATCTGGCTTGGGAGGAGAATTCGCTGGTGCTGCGGATCAGGCGATCCAAGACGGACCAGGCGGGCAGGGGAGTACGCATTACCCTTAGTCCCTGTTCACTCAGTGCAATATGCCCAGTCAGGGCTGTGCGTCAGTACATGCAGATGCGGGGGCGGGATGGGGGCTTCCTATTCCGCCACCAGGATGGGTCCCCCCTGACGAAATATCAGTTTTGGAAGGTGACTTCTCTGGCACTGGACAGGGTGGGGGTGGGCCATTTACGCTTTGGAACTCACTCGTTCCGCATAGGGGCAGCCTCGACGGCGGCTGACCTGGGTTATCAACCAGCTGACATCAAGCGTATTGGCCGCTGGGCGTCACGGCGATACCTGTCGTACATCCGCCCACTACACAAGTGCTAAGGCCACCATTTGGGCGGCGGCACTCCTTCCTCTGGCCTTCCCCCCTCCTGTCTTCCGCTTTGTTTTCTGTGTGTTTCCTTTATGCAGGCATTGGTGCCCGGCGCAGCAGAGCCAGAGTGATGATCGTGGGTCACAGCTTCATATATTGGGCAGCGAAGCATGCGGCTCAGTCCAGCTGGGGGCAGCATCTGGGGCTGAGCGAGGTCGCTACGCTGGAGTGGAGGGGATATCGCGGCATGCGGTGGAGCCAGGTGTTGCCAACCGCTGTGCAGTTGGCGCAGGGGCGCCCTCCGGATATCCTCGTCATTCATGCTGGAGGGAATGACCTAGGTCGCAGGCCAGGAAAGGATCTCATCCTGGCCATCCTTGCCGATTTGCAGCTGTGGCACCAGCGGTTCCCAGCTGTGCGGGTCTTGTGGTCTACTATCATACCTAGGAGGGCCTGGATGGCGGGCATCAATCGAGCGCGTCGGGGCGTGAATCAGGAGGTCGCCAGGGCCATTCGCAAGGGCCGAGGCGGGGTCATCGGCCACCCGGATATCACGCCCAACAAGCCGGAGCTCTTTCGTGCGGATGGAGTACATCTCTCCGAGATGGGCATGCAGCAGTTTTTGGACGACCTGCATAGGGGGCTGCTTGCGGCCCTCGTAGGGCCTGGAGGGGAGGCTTGGCCATAGCTGAGCTTGGCCATGGCCGTGGCGGGTAGTGCGGGGAACTTGGCATTAGGTGGGCCCCAAATGCTGGCCAACAGGCCTCTGACCCCCAGGCGCTGCCCCGACCCTGAGATCACAGCGACTGGAGCGAAGGGGCATTTCAAACCCAAGCAGAGCAGGGGCCGCCAGAAGACGGCACCCTGCTCCCGTGGGGAAGGTTAGCTTGGTCGGCCCGGGGGGAGCCGCATTTGAACGGAACCCCTGGGGACCGGGGGCTCGCCCATATCCGATAATGCCCTTGGGCGGGGTCAAGTTCATTACCCCAGGGCCAAGGTTTCCCCGCACAGATGCAGCCCCCGCATGGATTATTAAACGTAATAGAACTTGAATAAAGCGTGGCCCGCAGTGGCAACCCAGCTCCTTGTCTCGCCTATTATTCCGACCTGGGGGGGCAAAGGTTGCCCCGGCAACGGCTTGTCCGGCCCGGGTGCGGCATTGCCCACCCCCGGAGGATGGGGCGAGACCAACGTGGCATCGCGAGATGGGGAGGGGGCTGGGCCCAGGGTGCCCCCCTTTTATACCCAGCCCCTCCCCTTCCTCGGCCTCTTTTCACCTGGTCAGCAAAGCACCCCCCCGCCCACCGCTCATTTGATGGCTAGTGTGGCTTTATGTGGTCGCCTAAAGGGGCCGGATAGGAATTTTTGCCTTGCTCCCTGCAATTGGCTCGGAAGGGTACAAGGATTTTTTGCCTATCTCACACTAGCTTCGGTGGCGCGGCTTTGGCCACGCTGGCGGGTAGTGCGGGGAACTTGGCATTAGGTGGGCCCCAAATGCTGGCCAACAGGCCTCTGACCCCCAGGCGCTGCCGACCCTGAGATCACAGCGACTGGAGCGAAGGGGCATTTCAAACCCAAGCAGAGCAGGGGCCGCCAGAAGACGGCACCCTTATGTTATGTTTTGTGATAGTAGCTTGCATTACGGCTGCTGTTTGTGACAGTAGCTTGCTTTACAGCTGCTGTTTTTACAACAGTAGCTTTCTTTACAGCTGCCGTTTGTGACAGCAGTTTGCTTTGCGGCTGCTGAATTATTTATTTAACTTTTTCTTCTGCCAACTGTGGATAACTGAATAAATGATTCATGAATCAGTGGATATGGGTGTCCTACTGTATTGGGTTGGAGCCTAGGTCATTCTTTTCGGTCCCATTCAGTTTAATGCCATTCCGTCATGCTTCTCTGCCTTCCTCCCAATCCTCAAGAAGCTTCTTCCTCCTTAAAAAGAGCTACAGATATTTCCATTCATTATGTCAGTGTTATAATTAAGAAGCAAATGCATATAATTAAGGGCAGGAAATGATTGATAATAATAGACTGCCTCTAAATATGTTACTTGTTTGTTTTGTTTTGTAAAGGTAAGGAGCAATTGTCGCCACTTCTTCCTCTCCCCAGAGCCTCTCAAGGTGGGCTATGACGTTGCCACCTGGATGGTAACACAGCTGGCTGTCAGCTATACGGTTGCTCCGTTTGTTCTCCTGGCCGTTGAGCCTACTGTTAAATTATACACGTAGGTTTTATCTTCTATTTATCTAGCTGTGTTTGATCCTGGAATTTCAAAAGCTGTGACCAAGGTTGGGAAATGTGTGATTGCAGCTTGAAGGAGAAATGGAATCGGTTCACTGCGGAGGTGGTTTGTGGACAAAACGGCAGCAGCTTCTCCCACAGTATGGGGGATTGTCCCATGTCACGAGAGTAGTTGGCAAAGTCTTGGGTGCAGCTTAAAACAGCTTGACTTTTTAACTTGTGGCATCACTGCTTTCTCTGCACAGGGAAGCATGTAGCCAGGCCAGTTCTGAAAAAGCCCTTTCAGACGTTTGGTCACCCATTGTAACCTTTCACTGTCCCGAAAACAGTTCATGGTGTTACAGAGGGAGATTGTCCACAATAAAAATGCAGTGGTACCCCGACTTAAGAGCAGCTTGACTTAAGAGCAATTTGACTTAAGAGAGGAAAACTGTTGGCATTTTAACTGCTGCCTTACAAGTTTAAGATATGGCTTGCACGACTTACAAATATTTTTTTTTCATTTTTTAACTATTTTTTTTCAATTTATTAGATAGCTACCCCGACTTAAGAGTAGTTCAACTTAAGAGCATGCATTCGGAACAGATTAAATTCGTACGTCGAGGTACCGCTGTATACAAAAGCTATTTGGGACCCTAGTAGGGGACCTCATCTCATTCTTGAGGCACCTCCACCTTTGGGATCCCATGCCACTCCCATATGAAAGAATAATGTTGGTGTTGCATCTGATGCATGCAATTAAAACATGAGTCTAGCTGATTGCTGAGAAGTGTGGAGGGCCTGGAAGTTTTATATTTTTCTTTTGGTCTTCCTGGTTGGTTGGTTGGCTGGCTTCTCTGTTTTGCATGGTCAGATGAAGTTGCAGTGCACAGCGTTTCAATAGAAGAGGCTTAGATGGTTCTGGATGCTTTATATAAGAGGCCAAGTGGCCTTGACAATAATTTATTGTATTTTGATAGTCAGGAGAATTTTGAAAGACTGGTATACTTATGCAGCTACCTTTTAATCATTACAGGTTATAAGCTGACTTTGTTCATATTCTTTCTTTCTCGCTCAGGTCACTGTACTTCCACATGCACATCTTATGTATACTTGTGCTACTGATCCTGCCAGAAAGATCTCAGAGACACACCAAAAGTCAGCAGCTTTCATTTCATGACATGCATGATTCTGAAAGAAGCAAGAAACAAAAATGATATCTGAAAAAGAAATTGCTGGTCTGTCCCTTTGGGTGCTGGAAAAATGATATGAAGGAGGCATCGATGCAGAGGATTCATTTTAAAAGTTTTTATAAAGGCAGACCCGAAACTTGACTTAATTGCCAGTTAAGATTTGTTAGTAAACATTGTTTACATCCTTGAAAGGCAAATATTTTAATGTAAAGTAAAGAGTATTTAAATGGAAATGTTTCTAATTTATTTAAATTTTGCACATGTGTTTGTCCTTTAAAGTTAATCAGCCAGTTCTTTGAAATGAAGGGAAAAAATAATTACCGAGTGCTTTAAACTTCAAAGTGTCCCCCCTTCCCCCTCCCCCTCCCTCCCTCCCTCCCTCTTTTCTGCTTCTATAATCAACTGGTAGGAGGCAAAGCAGCTTGTACAACTATTTCCTAAATTGTGGATTGATGACTTTTATGAAGGCATTGCCTTAGTATGCCAGAAGGAGCTGAATTCATGACTAATGGCCAACAAGCCCAGATAGTGTTGCTTTTGCAAAGATGGAAGTTCATGGATGAGGCTTCTTAAGCAAAATGCCAACCCTTTAATCCAGAACAATGGATAAGAACAAGCTTTAAAAATTATTAGAAAGCAGGAGGATCATGAAAAACGGTGGAAGTGATTCCCTTTGTAAATATAAAAATAGACGTGTTTTAGTTGAACTGAGAGAAAAAAGGACGCTTCATGAACTTGGAGAAGAATTGCTTACATTGTCAGAACTTTACCTTTTACCTGTATATTATACAACTCAAAGTTTTTAACTCCACCACCACCCCAGTCCATATGGCTTTTGCAGTCATTGTCCCATTGGAGCATTTGCCCTATGAAGGCAAATGACTCGGGCACTTGGAAGCAGCTCAGGGAAATCTAGTGCTAAGCACTTGTCTGTCAAAGAATATGCTTCTTCTGAATTTAAAAACAGTCATTTTATGCCTTTCGTGCTTTTGTAAATGCCTTTCTTCTCTTTTTTTAAAAAACAAGATGCTTCATTGTAAAGAAAACAGGGGAGATTAAAAGTAATTGAACAGCCTTGAAGTCTAGCCTTGTATATTTGCTTCCTTTTTTATCTTTCTGCTTTGCTTCATGGTATCCTGTATCATTTAGTTCTTCCATTTAGTTCCACTGCATGTTAGGACTAGGGGGAAGCATGTGGTGGCATTGATTGAGGCATGGACAGTGCTTTTTGTTTGTACAGTACCTGAGGAGAGGATCCACCTTCTTGACTGTGATTTCTAGTGCTGTTGGGCTGCACTTGTCAAAGCTGTGCCTCCACGCATTTGCTTGCTTGTCATGAGGCATGAAGTGATGCCCAGCTGATGTTGACGTTTACCTTTATAAGGTTTTCAAAGTATGTGAGATATTTAAGGAGGCGTTTTTAAACCATTGCCCCAATCACCCCCAGTGAGCTTTCTTGCCAAGAAGGGAATGGTCCCCTATTCTATCGCTCTGTCCCTGACATCATAGTAACTTGTACACAATCTATATACTGTATCGTTTTATAAATAAAAAAGTAAAACAGAAATTAATAAATAGCTTTTCCACTGCAAGCATACTGTAATCTACAAAAGACAAGTCAGTGCTAACATATCCAAAGGCCTGAGGAGATGGTGTGAGTGCCAGATGACTCTCAAAATAAAAAAAAATTACAGAGACAAGGCACCACCACAGGGGAGGCCCTGTTTGCTTATCTCTCAGCAGTTGAATCTCTTGGAGAATAGCTGCTGAAACATATCTTATTATGTCAAACAAGCTCATATGACAGAAAATACTGAACAGATGTACTGTTTATCGTTCTATTACCTTTGAGCTTTATTGTTCTTTTCCAACATGTTACCTTAGCACCATCAGTTAAATACTAAGCACACATTATTGATAAATTATCTTGTCTGTATGATTGCTCCTGTTTTTACAAAGGTACGTAGGTGAGGAGGAAAAGGAGAAGAACCACAAACTATTTCATTATTTTTATAAAAGTTCCTGAACATGAGACCTTTATTTTCATTGTTCTTTGTATTTTGTCTCAGTTAAGTGTGCACAGGAGGGATTAAACTACATGCCATTCATATTAGAACGTAGCACCTTTTAAAATTACGGACATAAGTCCCAGGCAGGTCCTTGGATGGGTATACAAGATATCTCCTAGAAGACATGGATAAGTCCACTAGAGAACTTGTGGCCAAATTCCTTTTCTCTGCAAAGAAAACAAGAAAGAAAATTCTTGCGCTTAACTAATTCTAAGCTTCCTTTAATTATTTTTATGAATTTATATTGTATTTTACCGGGCCTTTGGCTACAGAATAAAATTGATTGGACATAAGTGAAATATAAGTAAAATTAAAAACAAATTAAAATGTTAAAATTATACTATTTTTGATCAGACGTGAGCCAGGTCAATAGCAGGATCTGCACCATTTATTAGATCTTCTTTTGTATATTTAGAAGGGCATATATTGTGCACACATAAACACTTTGAGAAGCATTGCACTCCCAATTAGATGAAAACTTGCCAAGTGTACTGGGTCACTTCTGTTGCTTATTTTCTGTAAATCTAATGCCTGGCTCGAGGCACAACTGCATATGTTGGAAATTCCGTATTAGAAACATTGTGTGTAGCTTTCAAATTAATAGGTGCTGGATTGTCGTTCAGATTACACCAGGACCTGGTACAGGGAGTAGGATCCCTTTCTTCCTAGTTCACTTTCCCCAGTAACAAATGCCATAAAGAACCGTCCTGATATTTCCACCACAGGGGGGGGGGGGGAATATTAAAGTACCAATACAGTACTTGTCACTTGTGAGACAAATAGCTAGTAATAGTCCTAATGCACAGTTAATTTGTCACAACTCTCTTTTGGATAAAGCTATGTAAACTTTGAAGGTTGTTAAACATCTTTTCTTTAAAATGTGACAAAGCTACTGTAAGTCCTTTCTTGCTAATATTGCTAAGGTTAGAACCAATTTGTTAAGTACAGTGGTGGTATGTAGTAGTAGTGACATCTAGTGGTTACTCTATTACATTAACAGCTGCTCATTCAATTTTATTATATGATTCTACAAGAAACACTTCTCATTATTTGTGTTTGATACTCAGCTAGAGCTGCCTTAGGTGGAAGTACCACATTGTGAGTCACCTGTCATTATAAAGTGAAATTACATTCATATTCCAAAGACATGATTCCAGCCAACAACCCATGTCTGAGCTGTCAACCTTTATGTTTGCCCCTTGGTGACGTAACTGCAAAATTCAGAAGGCCCATTTGCCAGCTATATGTGATACAGAAAATCTGAGCTGTGTTGATTAGATGTCTTTCAGCTCCTACAGAATTCCTACTTCAGATGATATTTTGCAATGTATGGTTTGGCCATTTGAGACAGGAGTTAGGGTGGGGAGGGGATGGAGCAATACAGTTTCCCTGCTCAATTGCTAGCAAGCTGTATTTTCACAGCCTGTGTACTGAGTGGAACCACATGGTATGGGGTGAAGCCCTGGACCACACCTTCACAGCCTTCCTGTAACTACACTTTCCAACCGTATGGTGTCAGCGACTTCATTTAGGAGTTTTTCCACACTATTCACAAGTTACCACTATGCACCTGAAGAACTGGATTTTTAACTCCCCAAAACATGCATTTATTTGGGGGGGTTTATTAGTGGTCTAATAAAGGCATCAAATTCTTTGACATTTGTATGTGCAATGACCACATAGCTTCCTTTGGATCTTTCCTTTGGATGAGTGGATGTGTGTGAGTGCATCAGGTAGTTTTTGAGGATGATGAAATTATCAGTTGCTGATTCTTTGAAAAAGGACTGCATGCAGTATTTAATCCATAACCTGAAACGGCACTCGGCAGGTCTGGTTTCAGGTTATTTCCTTTCCCTGAATTAGAGCACCTTCACATCTTCTGGAGAAAAGGACAACCAAGACTGATACTGTAATAGAAGGCTGTGTCGGATAGTGGTGAGTGTTGGTCTGGGTGTTGGCATTTCTCTGTGAACCTTGCAGAGTTCCTCCTGCTGCACCCGTACTCCCCAGTGTTCTTTATCTGTAGCCTGCATAATCAAACTTGTAAACCACCCAGAGGGTGCTTTAAGAGCTATGGGGCAGTACATTGCTTTTTCTGTCTTTTTTAATCAAAAGGTCCCTTACTGGCAGTGGCAGTTTTGTGGCGAGGGGTTTAATCCCATGGTTTTTGGTGCTCCAGAGACCACTCCGAGAGCAGGTAAGGGAAAGGGTAATACCATTGTGTTTTGAACAGACTGTGTGATCTTGTTATGCTGAGCACATCAGATTATTTAGGATGGTTAGAATTAGAAGTGGGAAATGAGTAATTGCAGGATAATGGGTTTGCCGTAATCTGGTCAACATTTTCAACAGTGATTCCGAAATGTGTTGTTGCAAGCCACAGGCAGGTTTGGCTTTCAGTTTTCTGGCCTTGTGGACATTGAGTCAGCATGAGGTTGTCCTAATTATTTTTAAATAATTGAATAGTACAATAGGACCCCGGTATCTGCTGGGGATTGGTTCCAGGCCTTACTGTGGATAATGAAAACCGTGGATAAGAGAGAACACCTGGTCACCCACCCCCATACTGCTGTTTCCTGACAGTAGCTTGCTTTAAGACTGCTGTTTTGAGACACTAGCTTGCTTTACGGATGCTATTTGTGACAATAGCTTGCTTTACAGATGCTGTTTCTAATGACAGCCTCCTTACAGCTTGCTTTGTGGCTGCTGAATTATTTAATTTTTTCCTCTGTCAACCATGGATAACTGAATCAGTGGATAATGAATCAGTGGATACGGGGGCCCTACTGTACCTGAAAATCAGAGAGGGACTACCCCAGGTGTAAGGGGACTATATCTTGGAAGTGGTTTTCCAGGGTGTGTTTGTTAGCCATGCTAAGGATGAAACACTGGACTAGACCAGCCTTTTTTCTGATCCAAGTGAGTTCTCATTTTCTTCCTTCTTGGGCCCATTTAGGAAGCAAGATCTAATATCTAAAGACTATGGAGACACAGTATAACAGCCAAGCATTTTAGAGGACCTTTGTAAGTAGTCACATGATACAATAAATTATGCCAGCTTCAGGCTGAGCGCTTACTTCGGTGTTCAGCTTTTTTCAGCACGGGGCTTGCTCCAGCAAGTCCTTTAATGTAAGGCAGGGTTCATATGGATGTCTATATTTTTAAAACATGGTTTGATCAACAACCTTTAGAAATACTGAACCAGTTGGAAGTAAAACCCCTTTTCCAAGCACTGTGCTGTATGGTGGGGTGCACAATGTTTCTCCTACAATTATGATTTTTTTTTCTGTCTTGGATTTTATTTCCCAGTGGATTAACATTTGAGGGCAGCATCACAGACAGAGGAAAAATTCAATTAATTGAATATGAAATATTTATAACCCAGTTCTGTATGTCTATCAGAGAAAGGTCCTTAATAAACCTTCTCATTAGAATGGGCTACTGACTCGTGTCTCTGTCTTTATAGTCATTTGGAATTTAAATCCAATTAATCTGCTATCCTGGTGAATATGATTTAATTATTTGGAGAAAAATAGCATTTTCAGAAGATAATGATAGCAAAAGAGAATGAGGATATGTTGATGATGGGAATATATTCTCCCCCCTCAAGTGGGAAGAGGTGATAAGCCCCAGTGGTGGTTTAGATGTTGCTAGAAACCTTGAAAGCAACTCAGGCTGTTGTGGGGGAAGGTGCCTCTCTGTTTCATGAGGTACACATACAATTATTTGTGTCATTGGGTATGAAATCCTAAAGCCTGCCAAATCCAACCTCCTTAATGTCCTACTTCTCATAACAGCTCACTGGTAGCCATGGTGGTGTAAGAGGTAAAATGGTGGATTGGTACCTTATTTATTTATTTATTTATTTATTTATTTATTTATTTATTTATTTATTTATGCAACTTATATGCCACCCACTCCCCGAAGGTCTCTGGGCGGCTTACAATTAAAATGAACTGCTAAAACAGTTAAAACGCCAAAAAGGCAATGGACAATTAAAACAATAAAAACATTCAAACACAAAACACTAAAATTGTCACCAGGACCCACAATCTATGTTAGTTAAAAAACTATAGAAACAGGAAGGTTTTTACCTGGCGCCGAAACATCAGTGTTGGCGCCAGGCGGATGTCACTTGGGAGGGCATTCCATAACCTGGGGGCAGCCGCCGAAAAGGCCCTGCACCTACAAGCCATCCCTTTCACTTCCTTGAGGGATGGCTCTCTCAGGAGGGTTCCCTGGCTAGATCTTACTTGGGAGATACAAGTCATGTACACTACAGGACTGTCTGCACTCCTACACCACTCTGAAACTTTCTAAGTAGCATTGGGCTGGTCATTTTTTCCAACCTTACTAACTCATAGCGGTTTTAGTGAACTACATGAGATACCTTAAACCAGGCCTGCCCAACAGGTAGACCGGGGGCTACCAGTAGCCCATGAAGGGTTCAAAAGTAGCCCACCAGCCATCAATAAAAAATGTGAGGGGATAAGTTCTCCACCTCTGCCTCCCCCGCCCCAAGGACCACCACTGCCCCAGCCAAGCTCTGGGTCTGCCAGCCCACTGGCTCAGCCAAGCAGGGCAGTTCAAGGGCCATGGCAGAGTCCCCTGCTCTCCCTACCTGCCAGATGATCGGTGTGCCACTGTCTTGTGACCAATTGAGTTGCTGGTGCAGAGCAGAAGAAGGGGAGTGGAAGAGACAGTGAGGGGCAGGGTCATGGGTGTGCCCACCTCCTTTACGTTGTGATGTCCCCCTCTTCTCCCCCCCCCCCTGGAGAATTCATTCCTCCCATCCTCATCCTCATCCTCCTCCTCCTCCCACCCCCATAGCTGCCTCACAGAGACTGACTTGCCGCTCCTCCTGCTCCCCTTCTGAGCCATTCCCTCCTCCTTGCGCTGCCGTGGTGATGTGATTACCCTGATGCTGGCTTGGCCCATCCCAACTGCACAGAGAACATGGCAGAAGTGAGTGAGAGCTATGGGTGGCGGCAGCAGAGGCAGCAAGGGGGCTGGAAGGGAGAAGGGGGGAAACAGGAGAAGTAGAGTCAAGTCAGGCCCTGGGCGGGTTGGGAGGGAAAGTGCACCTTTTAAAAAAAGTCTTCCAGCAGCCCGGGCAAGTGGAAGGGGCAATCTGCGCAAGCATGCATGCACCTCTCTTGCACCCATCTACACTGGTTCGAGCAGGTGTAAGGGAAGCGTGTGCATGGTCAGCCTTACCATAGGAATGCATTGAAATATGTTCCCTCCAGGAAGGATTAATTGATTTTCAATGCATTCCTATGGGAAACCGCTGCTCTACTTACAATTTTTTTTACTTATGAGCATATGCTCAGAACAGATAAAACTCCTAAGTAGAGGTTTTAGTGTAGTAGCCCTCAGGCACTTTCGTCCGGAAAAAGTAGACCTCGGCCTGTTCAAAGTTGGACAGCCCTGCCTTAAACTAACTGTGGGCAAGATATAACTGTGCATCTGGGTTTTAATGTGGATGGGCATGCACACCTAGACACAGAATCTCTGATATTGTTCCTTATGGCCTCCCTTAAGTAGACAATCCATCTTGTATGTGGTCTTCTATTCCTGTTGCCTACCACCTTCCCCAGTGTTATATCCTTTTCCAGAGAATCCTGCCTTCTCATGTTGTGTATAAAGGACAATCTCAGTTTCAACATTTTTGCCTCCAGTGATAGTTCAGGCTTGATTTGATCTAGGACTCACTTGTTTGTCTTTTTGGCAGTCCTGCCCATCCACAAAACTCGCCTCTATCACCACATTTCAAACAAACCATTTTTTCCCCATTTTAGCTTTCCTTATTGTCTGGCATTCACACCCATACATGTTGATTGGAAGTTCAAGATTGTGGATGATCTTAGTCTTAGTTTTCAGTGACACATCCTTACACTTCATGACCTTCCTGAATTATCTTCCTTAATCCTCCTTGCCTCTTTATCATCTCCGATTCACTTAAGAGTTAGAGGTGGCATAGCAACTTAAAGAAACCAGTTCTGTATGTGGTCCATATAATCTGGCATTGTTGATTTTAAGAGGCAGTGGATAACCTAGGTTTCAGGTAGGATTATGTCTTAGCACCCTGAAGGTTGCTGGCATTACTTGATGGTCTCCCATCTAAGTACTATCCAGCGGTGACACTGCTTGGCTTCTGAAATCAGATGACATCAGTTTTTTTCAGGATGGTATGACTAATATCTACGGGCCCTGGATCTCATCTAAGTCTCAGTTCCCCTACAGTAATACTCTTATTTAATATTTTTATGGATGATGGCCAGAATTCTGTTACTTTTGTCTGATGGGGAAAGTCCATTGACCTAATCTCTGTGGCAAATTGCCCCTACTTAAGAAGTCAGGAGTTGTACCTTTAGTCACACAATAGTTGCATGATTGGGCACATGACAGAAAATGTTGGCATTGACCTTTATGTCAATGTACTTTATCCATTCCATCCTTCCAGTTTATGCATTATTCACATTGGACAGATAGACGTACAAACTCTGTTCCTTCTAGGCTTTGTACATTTTGGTGTGGATGTCAATAAACGACACATCTACTGTGTTGCCACAGTTGCCAACAGTTTGAGCGGCCGCCATGACTATGTCTCTAAGCACAGCTTAGTGAGAGCTCATTAGCAAGCAATAATGTTTATTTTTCATGCTGTGAAAAGCTTTACTAACTGATTTCTGCACACCAGGCTGCTATTGGAAACACAGGAGCACTCCAGTCCATTTCCCCCCCTAGCCAGTTGGCAACTTGATCCGCTGTCACCCTGCCTCTTGGGCGTTTGGTTTCACTGGTTTAGTTCCATCCAGCTGCTTTTCTGGAGCTCAGCTGTCTTTTTCCCAGCCACAGTGTAGCAGCCAGCTTATCTGTTTGGTTTTGTTTTCATTATGCTTTCATTACTGTGATGTTCCAAATTAATTTTAAGCCTGCTCCCCATTATTTTTTTAAAAATGATTGGTTAGTTTTAAGAGCAAGAGCAGACACGTAACAATGGCACAGTAAATAGTACAGGGCTGGAAGCATGAAAATATTTCCCGGGGAGGAAAATGGTGAAAATGAAGAAAAATAAAACCCACTCCCCATTTTAATGCTTCCTTTCAAATGTTTTCCCTCTGCATATTCTGGATCTCTCAGGGATTCAGACAAATAGCTTAAAGTATATTTTGATTTTGTGTACGTACATGTACAGTACTTGAAGACCTAGTAGCTCAGATCCTGAGGACTTTTCTTGCACAAGGAGCCATTCCACTGCCATCCAAGGACTAGCTTCAAAGCCACAAAGTAGACAAAGCAAGATGGTGCCACCAGAATGCTGCCAGCTGCAGATAGCGAGGAAGGGAATGAGTGACAACAGCAACCTGAGGAGGAGGAGGAGGAGGAGGAGGAGGAGGAGGCAGTTATAGGCACAAATACAGCCCGCTATTTCTTCAACTCCCTCTGAGCCAAGTCCTTATGAAATGGCCAGCTCTATCAATCTGGAGGCATGAGCCTGCTCCTGTGTGGGTTGCTGCCATGGCCTCTGTCTCCTCCCACCCCACTCAACTTTTTCTGAGGACAGCAGAGCTCCTTGTCTTTATTCTCTCACTACAACCACCATCACCATCAAATTGTTGTTGGGGCAATCCTGGACCAGAGGGGTTTGCTGGTGGACCAGTGGCTTTGTTGCCCCCCAGTGTCTGAGGTGACTTCCTGACCTACCATAATGGAAAGGCTGATTCGGATCTTCATTGTGTGGGGCAGGAAAACTCAAAGCAGTGGTTCTTAGAATTGGACTTAACCTGGTAGCAGCCCTCACCATGGATTATTAATTCCAACATCATTTTTAAAGGAGTATGATTTAGGTCTTTGATGTAGATATGAATCATATCATCTTCTGAAATTGTTGGTGACAATGCTCACTGAGGCTTACACGGTGTGTGACTCTTCTCTTCAAGTGGAATACTGTTATAATCTCACCTGAAATGGGAAAGTAAAAGGTGAATTTTAAAGCAGTAGGTAGGAGAATCTGTAAAATGTGGGTAACTACTATTATCCCCTCTAATGTGTCTTCTGAATTTCATGGGGGATCCACCCAAGTTCTATGCATCTATATACAGTATGGCTATGCATTCCCTGACACTTAGTCAGCTGGTTTTGACATGCTGAAATAAAGGGCAAACACAGAGGACTGGTGACAGCACTTCTGATGTGCCACGCTTTAGTGCTTAATCCTGGTATGTTTATTAACAGATTGGCCTTACTAAAGTTTCCATATATGCAATTAGTTCCATGGTTGGGGTTATCTGTTCCCTAAATCCTAAATGTTATCTTCGTAGCATCTACAGACAGACAGATTTGAGCTGAAATCCAATAGTAAGGTGCCTGTTAATAGAGCAGGCATGTTAATCAGTGGAACTCAGATTTTGATTTACCAAATCCCTGCTTATTCAAATGGGATTACTCTAGTGGCAACGTAACTACTGGATTTCAGACACTGTTGCAGCTGAGAATGCCAAGAATACAAATTATCCTAAGATGTCTCCGGGTAGCTTTTCCACCACTGAGAAAAATTCTAGCTGACATCCTTGTGTAGCAAGACTTTCATTACTTGAATAAGATCAGTCTTCAGATTAGACAAAAGGGATGAATCAACCACAATTTCTTGTTAAACATATTTTTAAAAGAACCAAACAAAAGTTCAGAAATAGCCAGTTACTTTAAAATAAAAGGAGGACCCAGAGAACTACAGACTGGTCAGTTTGGCATCAATCCCAAGGACGCTACATTTTAATGCGAGCTTTGGGGGCAAGTCCACTTCCTCAAATGTAACAGTTGGGCCACATGGTAAATATTTATACAGATGTAGAGGACTGAGGGGTGCACAGTGGAAGAGTCTTCTTGTGACTCTTCCTTAACCCCTTGGTGGTAAATAAACATTTTACTAAAATATTTGATGTTTTGTATAAATTTTATTTGTATAACCTATAACTCTATAAATATTTGCTGCACAGTCCCTTCCTAATCTCTGGGGAAGTGGACTTCTCCATGAAAGCTCACATTAAAATATAGCAGTTAGTCTTTAAGGTGCCACATTCTTCTTCTTCTTCTTCTTCTTCTTCTTCTTCTTCTTCTTCTTCTTCTTCTTCTTCTTCTTCTTCTTCTTCTTCGTCTTCATCTTCTTCTTCTTCTTCATCTTCTTCGTCTTCTTCGTCTTCGTCTTTGTCTTCTTCTTCGTCGTCGTCTTTTTCTTCTTCGTCTTCTTCGTCTTCGTCTTCGTCTTCTTCTATTTTGTCTGATATGCTAAAATAAGGCATTTCTTTGGTATGAGCTTGTATGTTACATTTTCTTTTTAGATGTTACAAGATAATCATCTCTAAAGGATGCAGTGTTTTTGATTTCCACCTGCTGGGCTAATACCCCATTGCCTGTGATGTCTTTGAAACCAGAATGTTTCCAAGCAGCAGCTGAGTCATCAGGGATGGCTCTGAATTGCTTTCTTTTCTTGTATGTTATTTTATTTCTCATTCCATCTCTTCCCCCCCTCCCCTTCTAACATTAGGCTGTAAATGAAAACACCTTTTCCACTCTCATATTATTATTACCACTATAGATGATGGTACCTTTAATCTGTCCTATTCATTGCCATAATGGCTGCACCTGTGCATAGCAGCCACACTGGAGCCACAACAGCTGTGGACTACAATTGCAAAAATTCTGTTTTATGCTCTCTTTTACCCCCCCCCAAAAGCACCCTGTGTGTGCGTGTGCGCGCGCATGTGCGCTTGTTGTGATAGTCTAAAAGTCTCCATAAAGGACTATAGACTTATTGCGTTCACCAGATTTCCCCATAAATATACTGTATGCCAGTATCATTCCAAAGGATCAAACCACACCCACAACATTTGGATCCATCCCCATCTTATGCCCCTCCATAATGCTACCTATTTGTTGTTGTTTTTTCAAACCAATCAATGCTATTAATAACATCACATTTTGTTTGCACTAAGACCTGGATGACAAGCTGTTAGTCTTCCAGATCTCATTTGGACTGGAAGTCCTATCATTCAGCAACAATGGCAGTGCTGGCTAAGGCTGATGGGAATTTCACTGCAGGGATATCTGGAGCCCAGTCCGATCACTCAAGTTTATCATGCCTTCATCAAAGGAGAAGGAAGGAAAAGGAAATGGAATTCCATTTTGTGCATTCAGCGGAAAGGCACAAAATGAGTATAACCAACTGACCAGAAGAACTAGACATCTTGAACTGCTCTTATATCTCTGGCTCCCAGGTTGTACAGAAATCAACAGGTTAGGCTTATCAGAGCATAGAGATAATGCTGGACACACTCACCTCTTCACATCTCCAGAGCAAGCTGCTGTTTTAAACATCCAGCTACATTAACTAGATGAAAAAGATCCAGAATGATTTGCTCCTCTAATCAAATGTTATTAAACAAGACAGCAAGGAGCATCAGAATTATTTCACTGTCCCTTTAATTTCATGTGTCCATGCACTGAATTTATTCTCCTTCAGCAACACACACAATCTACCTCCCCCACGCTTTGTTTTTCGCTGTTGTGTGATTCGCAGTCTTCTCATTCAGGGATTTTCCTGGAAGCACTGCCAGTTCTTCTCTCTTCTGTCACTTCTGCCAGCAACTTAGACCCTGCAGTTTCCACCTTCAGCTCATCTCTGTCCTCGGCTTGTCTGAATTTGCTAACATAATTTTCCCATTTCTGATCTTCAGCCATGGTTTCTCTCCGCCCCACATTTTAGTATCTCCATCAGTGGTCTCTTGTGCTCCAATGCCAGACTCTACAGAAAAACAAGATATTTCCAATTTCACCCATTTGAAAAGCCATTGTCTCTTCTTCTGTCGTATACCTGAGTCAGCACCAGGGTAATCCCTCTTTAGTCTACACCAGCTGTCAGGATCTTCAGCACTTCTTTTTGGACCCGATCTGTTACTTCTTCACTCAAAATTTTGCTATTTTCTTCAGTAACATAACTAAAGCTGTCTGCTCTGGTCTCCTTGCTCACCTGGGTTTCCCAGTTCTCTCTGTCTTCTCCAATAGTTTTGAAGCCCACCTGTTTCCTGTATCCTCATTTGACAACCCACCCTTGGCTTTTTCAGTTGTCCAGGCGTAATTGTAATCCTGTTATTTCTTCCTGAGCCTTATATATATATATTTCCAGCTAGGCTTCTGATGTATGCTTTCTACCCTCTCTCCCATTTTCTCCACTACACAACCAATGCATCTTTTCCCTTTAACATTTAGACTTCTTAAAAACTTCCCATTTCTCCAAAATTGTATTTTGATCCAACTGTTAACTTGAAACGCGTGAAGTACACTGCTACTTCCAGCTATCTTGATGAACTCATCTTCAATGACTGTTGACCTCCTACAAAAACCTAGTTTTGCACTTTGCTTAAACCAGTTGTTGAATTCAGCTGCTTCAAACCAGAAACCAGGTAGAAAAATGCACTCTTAAATCCTAAAGTCAACATCACATCTTTCCCTGCCTTGACCTTCTTACTGTTTTTGATACAATTAATCACTCTCTTCTGCTTGGTTCCATTTCTTCCCCAGGGCTCAATGAGATTTTCAATGGGAATGGGTGATGGCTGTCACATTCTAGAACAGTGGTCCCCAAACTTGGATTCCCAGATGTTCTCGGACTAAAACTCCCAGAAACCTTCACCACTAGCTGTGCTGGCTAGAATTTCTGGGAGCTGTAGTAAAACAACATCTGGTTGGGAATCAGTGTCCTAGAATAGTTTGGAAATGGCAATCCTGGCTGCCACTTTTTGGAGGCAACCATTTCTCCTCACTGTACTTTTAGAACAATGATTTAGATAGACCAAAATGGCAGCTGCCACCAGCCAGTGTTAGGACAACATAGGGAGGCAAAACCCTTCCAAATATAAAGTGGATTACAACATACAAGTAACAACATACAATGAGGCTTTCAACAAACAAATGAGTGGAATCTAGAAATTGGGCAAAAAAAAATTAAATACTATCTGCCCCTTGATTGTTAGTCTTAGAATATGCATCTTAAATGACAAAGAAAGAATGTCATGCTTAAAGAAGGATTGTGTGATATGAAGTGCAATAAAGAGAATATCTTCATAGATTGGCGAAAATTAATAGTCTATGTCAGGCATGTCCAAACTTCAGCCCACCTGATGTTTTAGACCACAACTCCCAGAATTCCAGGCCTGTATTGCCAATGACAAAGGACTGTGGGAGTTGTGGTCCAAAACATCTGGAGGGCCGAAGTTTGGACATGCCTGGTCTATGTAATTGTACCAATAAAGTCAAATGTCTGCTCACGAAGAGTAGAGAGTGAAAACAACTGCTTGTGAGGAAACAAACTGGATACTTGAAGCAACCGTGGATTAATTTAGAGATTTTTTGGGGGGTGGGGCAGAATCAAAGAGACATCTGTATTCTAGTAGCTGGTTGTTCAAAGAGCTGAAATAGAGAAAACAGAGCCTCAGGGACAAATTGTAGTTGGGGAGGCAGTACTGTACGCTCTTTGGCTGAAATGATAACACGTTTGAATAATCATAATTGAGACTGATCCCATGGCTTTGCTTTCCCCCCAACAGTGGTTAAAACAAGCAAGCATCTCTTTTAATGTCTGTGAAGATTCTTAGTCATCCAGGTGGGTTTATCTGGAAGTTGAGTCATGGCAACTGGACTTCTTTTCTAAGATTGAAATGTTTTGCTGCTCATCCAAACAGCTTTGTTAGTCTCCAATCCATGCAGACTCACGAAGAAAAGAAGTCCAGTTGCCATGACTCAACTTCCAGATATTTCTATTAATGCATTCTCCTTGGGGAAAGTCCCCTAGAGAACACATGTTATTCCCAGTCTGGATAATATCTACCCCCGGATCCCCATCTTAGCAAAATATATATTTTCTTTCTCAATTTGCTTTCTTACAATAATGCATACACAAAGATTTGGAAAGTGACAATGGGCAATTTTAATCTGGATTCAGTAAAAAGAATTATTTTATTATTGGACCTTTGTAATTGGAATAGGGTGATGAGATGAATGCATCCATGACAACCATTTTTACGATCTTAAAACAACATCTTCAGTAGGTTGGCCATGCTGACAATATTATTTTATTATTCATTTTAGAGTATTTTTACCCCACCTTTCTCCTTGGAAAAGGACCCAAGGCGGCTTACAATAATGAAGGATAATATACAGTTCAGTACAATTAAGACATGTATTGAGAACAGGGAATTGAGGAACATCTTACAGTATTAAAAGACAACATTACATTAAAGCTACAAGAGAATGCGAGCTGTTAAAATGAGAGTAAAATTCCATGTAAAGTTATGAGTGATGGAAACTAACATTGAAAACATAGTGTCAATGTAATCACACAAGGTTAGAAGTGGTTATAAACACAAAGTCTATGTGATCCTATAGATTCATGTGAAAGACACATAATAGGTAGTCCATTGTTCAGGAAAAGCTTGCCTGAAAAGAAAGGTCGAATAACCATCTCCCAAAATGTATATTCTATATAGAGAGCTTGTTGCTGGTGCTCAATAGCATGATAGACCAAAATCCAAAAATAAAAAAGATTCAAAGATGCATTGAAGGCAATGTTGAAATATTTTAGTGTTGATCATTTTAACCTGGAAGTTGTCACTCAAAACTGATGCACCTGGTGAAATGCCGTCAAAAAGCTAAATACGTAAATTGAAACAAGAATAAATTATCAAGGACACATCATGGAAGAGAGAAGCAATAAAGCTAGGATGGAACTTCCTGACACCCCAGCAAGTCCAGGTTCAGCTAGCCCCCCCCCCCCCCCCCCCCCCCCGTCCATGTCTTCTATGCTCATCTTGGGCTACTTTGTCACCTGTGTATCCTTCATTGTGGTATCTCTCTTTCTCTCCCTGTTCCCCCCAAATGGGTAAATCTGGTGGAGGTGGTCATTTTGAAAAATGAAGGACAAACGATTATATAGGTACAGATGCTCTGTCCTCTTTTCCATCTGGTCATTCTGTTTATTCCAATCCAAGCTTGCCACAGCCCATATTTGCAAATTAAACTGCTCTCCTTTTGGTCAAGTGGAAGACAACATGACTTTGTTGGTACTCTATATCAAGGGCTGAAAGATTTCGAGTGCCTGGAGGCCATGAGAGTTTATGGCCAGGGCGGGTGGAGGGAGCCAACATTCGGTGGTCTATGAGCTGCTTATGCCTGGAGTATTAATGTAAGAAAAGAAAACACATATTGGTCTAAACATACATTCTGAGTCCTCTGTTGTTGAAACATCCAACAACCTGGCACTAGTCCTGCACAGAACATCTCTTGTGGCATTCTTGTGGCCTGGGACCAGAGTATCTGGCGGAGCGTATCTCTCAGAGATCAACTGAGGCCAGACCCACGAGATTGGCGCAGGCGCGCTCACTGAGGGTGGCCACACCCAGAGAGGCGCGGAAATCGCATACGCGTGACTGCGCCTTCTCTGTGGTGGGCCCCAGCCTCTGGAACCATCTCCCCAGTGAGCTGCACCTAGTAGAGTCCCTGCTTGCCTTTAAAAAGGCCCTAAAGATCCACTTGTTTAGGGAGGCGTTTGGCGACCTTTTCATTTAATTTTCCCCCTTCTCTGCCCGCCGCCATCCCTGCTTGCACCACCTCTATTTTTTTTAATTGTCCTGTTCTGTTATTTTGTTTTATGCTTTTACTGTAAGCCGCTCAGAGTTCCCTCCCGGGAAGATGGGTGGGATACAAGTCTAACAAACAAACAAACAAACAAACAAACAAAAAACAAATAGAATTCCCTCATGCCTCCAGGCCCTTTAATGTCTGGAATAGGAATAGGGGGCCAGAGGCATAGCCAGGATTTGGAGCACCTGGGGACAACATTTTTTGCACCCTTCCTGCCCCCTCCCCCCACATCGCACCCACCCAGCAAAGGGGGCCGAACCCTGCGGGCATGTGGTGGGCGCGCACAGACGGGTGGATGGGCGCAAGTGTGTGCGTACACACACAGTAGCGCATGTGCACCTTACACCTCTCCCACCAAGGTGAGGAAGAGGAGGAGGAGGGCACTGCGGCCACCACACTCCTGTCTGCCTGATTCGCAGCGTGAGCAGCGGTGGAGGAGGTGCCGTCGCCAAGCCTTAGGGGAAAGGAGGACTGCTGGATGGGTGCACAGCTTCCTCCTCCTGATCCCCCTCCAGGCACCCCCAGTTTGCTGCATCTGGGGCAGTTGTACCCTTCTCCCCCCCCCCGATATGCCCCTGTAGGGGGCTTATGGCTTTCTAGATATTGCCAAAGTACTAACATGTTGTCCCTTGCTACTGGTGCTACTGGTTAGAGTTGGTGGGAGTAAAAACCAACAACAACATCCCTGCTTCATGCATGATGTAGAGCAGAATGGCCATTAAACCACACAGAAGAATGACTCAATTTCTTTTGCTTCCCCTCCAAGTGAGGTAGCTTTTTCTCTCACTGACACTTGTGTCACTAAAGCGAAATTCAAAGCAGATGTGATGGGAGCGCTGAGGATAATTCCTATCAACTTCTGTTTAAACGGGAGGCATAAGCCTTAGCTGGATGAAGCACAAGTTAACATGACCAGATGAAAAAGAGGATGCAATTCCTGTACTGTACTTTGCATCCTTGTTTGGAAGAGTAAAGTTCAGCAGATGCAGCTTTTAAGGCAAACTACATCTGCTCGCAAGTATTGCAGCTTGAACACGAGATGGCAGTCTTCCCATAGACTATGCAAGACAGTTACAGGCAAGAAATTTCTACAAAGTACATCAAAGAGAACAACAGTAGCTACCCTGGTCCTTGTGAAAAGACAAAAATCTATGTGAAAAAGCTAAAATCCATAGTTAAGCTGTATCTGTATTAGGACTAACCAAAATGTGTCCTAATAACGGTTAATAAATAAACAAATCAATGGCCCCACAGTGGATTTAGAAATTTCTCTGTGGAGGTGGTTTTCAACTTGATGTACATGAATTAATAAAGGCAGAGACTGAAGCTTTTTTTTCTTATTAATTTGGAAGTAAATTAGGTGCAAATGATACTAAAAGGCATTAAGGCATAGCTGCACACAACTAGTAGTGTAATCCTTCGTGAGGTTTAAATCATGTAATCCATATGTGTTCCATCTTGATTGGCTTGAAAGGAGGCTGGAATACAAGTTCTGAAGATGGTTCCATGCTGTTAGTTATTTGCACATCAATGACTGCACTGAAGCAAAGATGTTGGTACTCTATATCAGGTACATACTGTAGGTAGATAGGTAGGCAGAAGTAAAATTTGCTGGCTGGCAATCAATCAAATATCATCTTGTACATACTGTATTTGGGGTAGATAGGTAGGAAACCCCAAGATATCTGGAAGACTGGCTGATGGAGCTTGACATCTCCAGCATTTATTTGGCAAGTCAGAATTAGAGATGGGCACGACTAGGGAAAAAATTTGCTGTTCATCTATTAATTACTCCCACTGCTGGCAATCAATCAAATCATCTTTAAATTATCTTGTTAAATATTTCTGGGAAATTATAAATGTATCACGCCTCTCTGACCCACTTAGAAGGACAGTGTACTGGCGTATGGGTTAGGCTTAGGCTTAGGGTTCGGGTTTTGGAGGCAACAATTTGTTTTCATGGCACATCCCAGAAGTCTCTGTGGTTTGGGTCAAATGTCAATGTATGTTTTTAACAAATTCCCAAGTTTAATGCTTGTTTCCAGAATTGTTTTACTAGATTAGGAAACCCCAAGATATCTGGAAGACTGGCTGACGGAGCTTGACATCTCCAGCATTTATTTGGCAAGTCAGAATATATCGGCCAGAACCTGGCTGGTCTTCAGGGGTTGCTTCAGGAAACCTCCTTCTGTAAGTCTGGAAAGTGATCTGCTTGGGCTGTTGGACATTTGTTTGAAACTGGCTGGGTTTTAGCCTGTTGTGGTGTTTTGGTGGAGAGGCCTATGTCTAGTATAATGCCACTGATTGTTGCTGATGTTCTTTAATGACTTGCATTGTTTAAATTACTTAAAATCTTGCTGAATACTGGAAGAAATGATGCTAAATGCTAGCTACCTACAGGATCATAGAGCACATGCAAAAATAACACTGAGAAACAATTTGCTTCTGGGCAGCATTTGAAATCTTTCTGGCAATGCATTTTAAAGCTTTCAGTGGCTTTGCTTCACAGTGCTTCAGAGACCACCTCTTTGCATGCCAGCCTCTTCATGTCCTAAGATTCGATGGAGGACCCTTCACCAGGTCCCAAATGTTGTCAACACTCCATTAGTGGAAATGAGGAAAACCTTTCTCAGTGGTATCGCAATAAACCATGGAATTTTCTATCCCATCAGGCTAAGCTGTCACCCTCAGTGGCAGCATAATTATGCATAGCTTTCTTCAGTTATGTAAAACAGGTAAGTATAATATGCTGTTTTTGTTTGATTTGCATCCTCTGCTTTTATGATCGTATCATTGCTTTTTTGCAATGCTATTGCATTTTATTATTGCTTTCAGTGTGTGTGTGTAAGCAATAAGTGTGTGTGTGTGTCTGTGTGTCTGTGTAAGCATGTACATATGAGAAATGAATGAATGTATATTTGAGTCCAAAACTTAATTGCCATTTAAACTGCTTTTTCAGACTAGCCCGGTGTGGCTGAATAGGAAAAACATTCTAAAAGCTGTCCATGGCAAGTGGTGTAGCAGAGGTGACCGAGAGTGTAAAGCTGGATCAACATATCCAGCGCTAGGTTTGCTTTTAGGAACCCGTGATGCCTCTGGATGTGCCCCAGTGCACAGAGTGGGCATGATGCTATTGATCTGCCAAGCAGGGTTGTTTGTTCCTCTCCTGGTAGCTCTCTTTCACATGAAAGGTAATACATCTGGCCACTTTTTCAGTTTTGCAGCTGGGGAAACAAAGTCAGGTGTGCAAAGAATTCTGGCTAGTCAGACCTTCTGCAAATTCTGTAAGAGACCAGGCAAGAAAGAACAGGATCATTCTACTGCTGGGACTACTTCTGTTAGGAGGGGACAATTCCTCTTCTTCCACGTGCAAACTCAAAACCTGCTCTTGAGGGCTGGGAAACATTCCAGAGCATCTCTCTCTCTCTCTTTCTTGCAGAGGACCAAAGAAAAGGGGGAAAGCGGGGGGAGAGTAAAGTTAAGCTAATGACCAAGACTGGTGCAATGTTGAAAATAGGACTACCTCAATCACATGGTGATCAAACTAGTGGTTGATTTAAGTCATAGAATCATAGAATCATAGAGTTGGAAGATACCTCATTAAAATAATTAAAATGGGCTGTATCTAGAGGCAAATGGGTGCCTCTTTGTACAATCCGTCTTTCTCTTTTCTCTCCTGGGGCTTCAGCAGTGGTTCCAAGTTCACAGGTCCTCCTGGACCGCAGTGAGCTATGCTGCACGGGGGGTGGGGTCGGGGGAAGAGTTCACTCAAAGCTGTGAGAAGCAGCCATCTCATTAGAGATGCCCATATTAGCTGCATGATCTTTGCCATTAACAATGGCTTATTTGGACTCAAATCTCTATGTAATTCTGCAGAGAGAAGGGCAGAAATAGCTGTCTCGTTTCTGGACAATTCTGCAGATTTTTTCATTGAGACATAATAGTTTTTGTTATCAGAATACTGTACGCTCCATCTGCATTTCTCATTTTTGTGTCTTCCCAAAGACTGGCTCAGCCTGTTCACTTTTCACTCTGTTGCATCTTAGGAAATCTGTGAGAAGCAGCCGTCTCATTAGAGATGCCCATATTTGGAGTTAAGAAGATGGAGCTGTGTCTCACATTTTCCTTTATGTTTTCACAGTTGTCGAAGGCATCTGAAAAAAAGGTTTCTCAAAGTGCAGGATTTAGGCTCGCCTGTGCCCCTGCCGTACATTCATTTGTGAGGAGTAATAGTGATGTTAAAAGCAGAAACCAGTTAGCTCAGGCTGGCAAATCCTGTTCATCCTTACTAGAGAGTAAGACTGGGGAATCCATTGAAAGCTATACCTCTGGTACAACATATGGGTCGGCATTGGTTTTATTGGAGAACAGGACTTTCTCCCTCCCATATAATGTTGGAGCACTACCTAGTCATCTAAAGCAAAGATTTCCAATTATTGGCGTCCAAGATGTTGTCATCATCAGCTCTCCAAATTTCTGATCATTGGCCATTGAGATCATGAGGTCAGCAGCACCCTATTCCCTGAGATTCCTGAGCACAACCTGAGACAAGGGGGTGGGTCCTTGTGATTTCACTGAGGTAGGAGAGCCAAGCCCTGAGAGGGACTAGAACAGCTTGTGGGCAACTGGTTATGGAAATGAGCAAATGGACCCAGAATCTATTGGAGTTTTTATAACCTTGCATGCTGCCTCTAGTAGATGTGACTACAAGGGGCTTTTCTGTGCTCTGGTGACTGTCAGTCTATCCAGCACTAACCAATCATTCCCTCCTGCCTCTAGATTCAAAGACAGCTCTGCCTCTGCTGAATATTTTGTTTTCTCTCTCTTTAGTCTGTTGGAAGCCAGTTTGTTTTGTTTGCTGTTAATCTGTTTACAACTGTAAGCAATGAAACATTTTTATTATTTCTTCTACACATATCTCAGAGTGAGTTACTGAGACCTTAAGTGCCAATTAATGACAAAAGGCATGGGCTATGTAAGGAGCTTAAAGCTATTCTCCTCTGTGAATCTTTTTTATTTCTACTGTGTACCTCAAATAATTTTACCAGAAACTCTGCAACAGAATCAGAGCAGAAGTCAGAGGAATGAGGAAGAGTGGGGTATATTGGTTTGTAACTGGGCAGAGAGCAAAACCCAGGAGCTGCACAAACTCCTGCTAGGATTCATACCACGTGCAGCTTTACTTGCAGAACAAAATGTCATTTCCTAGACTCATGTGGAAGGCTCGCCACCAGTCTCTCTCTTTCTCGCTCTCTGTTTCTCTTTCTTTAGCTGCTATCTCACCTGGGTTTCGATCCTGATCTTCTGAAGGTCCTTTTTTCCCTCTTCATCCCATCACATGATTGAATATGTGGGACAGGAGTTCCCACGTCCAAAACTGGTTTGTTAATATTTTAAAGTGCAGTTCAGCCTCCCTTGGCCAGCAGGTGGCATTAGCATTTTTAAAAAATGGACCACTTGGCTGGGGGAAATTAAAACTTAGAGGACCCGATGGAGCTTCCTGTAGCTCCGATGGTGCAGAGAAAAAAAAAATAACAGTGCCGATCGGCCCCAGGAACAACCGGTCGGTGCTATGAGAAAAAAGAAAAGAAAAAGAAACCTGTGTCATCTGCGTAGTCCCACGGCATCTGCCTCCTTAAAAGGTGGATTTTCAAAGCGAGGCAGAAAATTCCCTACCTCTCAGGTAAGTCAAAGAAACCTCGCTTAAAGAGGCATTACAGGGTTTTCTTTTCTTTTTTAAAAAAAGCCTGGTGGCTGTGGGGATGGCATTTTTAGACACGGTTTATCTAGTAATTTAAACTGGTTTTAAAGGGACATGGGACCGGGCCTTGGTGTTTTGGTCCAGGCCACCACAATGGCCTTGACTTGTGGCACAAGAAGACTCAGGAGTCTGCTGTCCTACCTTGCTGCAGTTGGTACATCAGCCTGAAAGACAGGCCCCCTCCCACTTCTCTCCCCAGTTCCCTGCTCTAGCTTATTGCTTTTTGATACACTAACATTGCACCAGGGTCGCTCTTGGACAACCCCTTTGCACTGAACCAATGGTGTCCATTGGGATTAGGTGCCTGCCCCATCAAGCCACCTTGCACTAAAAAGCTAGACTCCCCCCACCCTGTCCCCAGGGTACTCCCTCCAAGATTTCTCTGCCTACCTGGGTCTTGCAGAAACATAGCAATTCTCTGACAATTCAATCAGTTCTCTGGGGCCTGACAATACTGTTAGCCTCACTGAGAGTTGAACTCTAAGACATCTGAAAAGTTAAAGGCTGTGAACCATGGAGGCAAAGCATTAGGGGGCTAACAGGCTGCATGTTATAAGGCAGTCCAGTCTTCTGTTGTGCCATAGAATCAACAGATGAGGGCAAGCCCTCTATGCTACATAAAGAAGGGGGGGAGTTCTTTAGCAAAACAAAGCAGAGAGGGCTGTTTATATACCACCCCATAGTGCTTAAACCTCTCACAGAGCAGTTTACAGATTAACTATTCAGGCTGCACATTCCCTTCCCCAAGCTGGGTATTCATTTTACTGACCTTGAAAGGATGGCAGACTGAATTAACCTTGAGCCAGCAGCCTGGGATTCAACCATGGGTCATGAGCAGAGTTTGGGCTGCAGCACAGCAGTTGAAGCACTGCACCACAAGGCTTTAATAAATCGCACTAGAATTCAGCAGGGAAATGATCCTCCTTTAAAGGGTTTTAATATCTTGTAACTCTGCTTCCTCCCCTTAATCTAGATGTGCCTTCTACACATCCAGCTACCCTGTTCTGGAATAAAATACAGTATGTATAATTAGAGAAGCAAATACTTTTTTCTTCATAAAGTGTTGGTCTCTCTCTCTCTCTCTCTCTCTCTCTCTCTGAATCCTGTGGTTGGGTGTGGGGACATAAAGAGAAATGAATGCATGCTTTAGGTATAATTTCACTATAGGTGTATGTGCTGTTTATGTGAAACTGTGGTTCAGCGATAATAAAACAGAAAAGGCAAGAAGAGCCATAAGCACTTTTTAGGGGGAAATATAAAAATATTGTGCAACCTTGGTGAAGAGCAAGGGAGTTAAAGTCACATTGTCCAGGGGGTTGATGGTTCAAGAACATAAACACAATTACCTCAGGATAATTGGGGGAGAGGGATATATTTTAAAACGTCTTACCACAATGTAGTTTGTTTTCTATGTTCTGTAGAAGACAACCTGCAAGGAAAATGTCTACTCACCCTGTCAAAACACCCCTGTCCATGTTTCTAAAACTAGGCCATTTCCACACAATCAACCTATCATGCTATCTTTATGCCTAGTTTAATGATCTCAAGCTTTGGTCCTCCACAGAAAGCACAGAACAAACGGCAGGTCTCTTTTCTGTGTGCATGGCAAGCTAATATTTGTTTCAGTCTTTAGAGGATCTCTGGGTACATACAGAATGCATCCCCTTGTTTATTATAGTGCAGGTCTGGCTGGCTCCCTCCTTAGCACCAAAGATGGGCCTTTGACACTTGGGTACTTGCTGAGGAAGAACTTTAAGCTGACACAGTTGATGTTGTTTTATCCGTACGCTTTTAAACTGCTTCCAATTCAGTTGTGTTTTAAGATTTATCATTTAGTTTATTCTCATGAACTAAAATGGGGCATTTTAGTACCACAGTCATATTGTTTTAGGGGGGGAAATCAGGAGAGGCAGAATCCACACAGAATACATTTGTAGAATTCTTCCTCACTTGAAGAGTTGTAAACATGGTCCTACATTTCAGCCACTTGCCATGTACATTTTAATAGGCCCAAAACATAATAAAATTGCCAGGAGGGAAAAAAAAAGTCCCAATAAACTTATTTCATTGCAGTATGAACCGGCTCAGGTGCTAAGGTCATCAGGAGAGGCCTTTCTTTCCATCCTGCCACCTTCACAGGTGCGTCTCATAACAACACATGAAAAGGCCTTCTCTGTTGCTGCTCCCAGACTTCAGAACTCCCTCCTGCTGGAGGCCAAGACTGCCCCATCTCTGCTGTCTTTCCAGAAGCAGGCAAGGACCTTCCTCTTCAGGCAAGCTTTCCCTGAATTAGGGACAACCTACTATGTGACTTTATATGGATGACCATACATAATTGCATGGACAGATTTCATAAGAACACTAGAGTTTTCCATGTTGCTTTTCACCCCTCATAATGGATTTTTCTTTTCTTCTTGTGTGCTCTTTGTAGCTCTAATGTTACCTTTACATGTTCTAAGATGCCTCTTCTAATTCCCTCTTCTTAATTTGAATATGTCTTAAATGTTCTGGACTGTATATTGTCCCTCATTATTGTAAGCTACCTTGGCTCCTTTTCCAAGGAGAAAGGTGGGGTGAAATATTGAAAAATAAATCAAATAAATAAATAAATCTTACTATTGGTGTAGTTTTTTGGCAAGCTATGATACAGGGAAGGAGAGGTAGCCTGTTTTAGCTGTTGATAGGTCCACTCTATTTGGGAGAAACTTCATTTTCTTCCATTGTAGAGACAGTGGAATTCTTGGGAGCAAAAGACCAGTTTGCAGTAAAAGAAATGCAATTTTTCTTTAAGCAGGTTTTGTTTTAGTTTCTAATCCACATTGTTTTCTACTGGGCATCCGGATAGAATAGACTAGATATCTGCACACACATTTCAAGAAGGATCCTTCCCAAATCATCCAAAATATTGGAGTATTCATTGAGGTCTGAAAATACCTCATAACTTTCACAAAACAACTTTAAAAAAGATCTTTTTTTTAAAAAAAGTTGAGTTGATTAGGTTGCCCACCCCTTGCATATTTTCATCTTGTTGTAAGCTGCTTTCAGTCTCTCTTTCAGGAGAAATTAAATAAATGAGGTATAAATAAAACTGCCTTGGCAAAAAAAAGAGAAGACATATGCAACCCAAATAGCTACAATATCAAGACAACATGCTTTTTCTCAATGTTTGTGTCAGAGTTTTCTGGTACAGGTAACAGTGTGCTGTGGTAACGGAAACGTATCCTTTTTACCTCAGTGTGAAGTGGGAACAATAACTCGAGGCACCGCATTTAATACATAGATAACAAAGTGTCTGTCAACATTCTCAGCATTTTTAGAGGCTGTGTCTGTACAGGGGCTTACAGACTTACTCCTCATCAGTGAGCAGCCCAGATGGCATTTGTTCGTCCCATTGAAACAAATGAATCTGGGCTAGATCGGCATTCATTGCTTTCAAGGGAATTCATTCTGTATCTTTCATGTTAGCGATATCTGGGAAAAACAGGAAACTGTTTTCCTATCTCATTCACATAATAGATAAGATGAGAAATTAGCTGCTGGATGAGCATCCTGGGGGCTGTTCATTTTGTCACAATAAATAAGATTTGGCTGGTGCTGAAGCAGTCTGTGTGCATGCATGCGATGTGTGCGCTTGTGTGTAAACTCAGCCAGCCACAATGTTACAACAAAACGGCTCGGTTTCTGTGTAATTCAGGCTCCTGATATTGGCATTTTTTATTTTTGTTTTTGGTATATATGTAGATGAAAAAGATTTTGTGGCTCCATGAATCTGTCAGTTTCAGACAAAAATGGTCGCGATTAGGGATTACTCTGCTTTCAATGCATTCCTATGGGAAATTTGTATAAAGGGAAATTTGCACTGTATTTTGAGTCCTGCAGGAAGAAATAGGCATCTCTAATGAATGTTGTTAGGTCCAGATCCCAAGAAGGCGTCAACAAATTTTTACACACACACACACACACACACACACACACACACACACACACGAGATAGCTCTCATTGTTAGAATTGTACATGTTTATGTATCTCTTAAAAGGTGGCTGTGAGTCTTGGCTTGAGAACCATACTGCTAAGCATTTTGTAGCAAGTACCTGTCTTCTTTTTTACAGATGGGGGGCATCTACCAGTAAGAGGGGTCTCTCAAAGCAGATCATGGTCAAATGCTGAGTTGGTCCATCTCTAATATTCAGCAAGATCCCATTTAAGGCAAAAAGAGAGAGGAAATTAAAAAGCACTATAGCCTGTTTATTAATCTCTAACAGAGCTAAAGAGTCATTGTCTCAGTAGTCATCTTTGTGCTAGCCTGATTTGCTCAATTTCTTTTGCGCTGAACAGAATGTCACCTAAATAAGTTTGCAAAATACCATGTCTGATTTTTATGTTTTTAAAAAATTAAGTGCCTGGTTGGGGGAGCGGGGAGGGAGTCAATTTTTCCTGCACACTATTTTTGTAATTTTTATGGTCCTGAATTTTTTTTTTAAAGTAGCTGTTCCTTGACTATACAACAGCCTTTCCTGAGAACCAAGGTCAACCCTCTCTCTGCTGCAATTGTATCACCAGGCAATTTTATTTTAAAACTCAGGTCATTTGTTGATGCTGTATTTTTAAACTGATGTATGTTTAAATGGGTTTTTCTATAATGAGGTTTATTTCAATGTATTTTAATACTATACTTCTGTGCTTTTATCTGTTCCTGTTTCTGTCAGCCACCTTGAGTCCAACCTCTGGGAGAGATTGGAAAGCAAGTAAAACAATCAGTGAATAAATGGGGCTTTTTGAATACTGACTAAGAAAGAAAACTTATACTGGAGCTGCTGGTTTTGCCTGAGAACCTTCTTGCTTCCAAAGGAGCCTCTTGAAGCTTGCCTGCCAAAACAGGGTAGCTGGATATTGTTTTTGTCTTCAAAGGAGGTTCTTATAGGCCAGTGTTGGCGAACCTATGGCACGGGTGCCAAAGGTGGCACTCGGAGTCCTTTCTGTGGACACTCGACATCACCCCTTCACAGCCACGTGTATTTAGGTTAAATTGCTGTATTGGCACTTTGTGAAAAACTAATGGGTTTTGAATCACAGTTTGGGCACTCGGTCTCTAAAACGGTTTGCCATCACTGTTATAGGCTTAGGAATGGTTTCTACAAGGAGCTGTCCAGCTGGAGATGGTGCTGAAACCTTTTCTGGTCCGGAAGCCACTTGTTAGGGAACATTTGTCTGAGGCAGCATCATGATATGGGGAGAACGCAGTTACTTAGATTGTTGAAGGTTAGCACAGTTTAGTCAGTGGAAGAGAAATGGACAGAGATGGAGAGCTTCTTTCTCTGTTTCTTCTTTTATTACCTACTGAGGCACAACTTGCTATGTATCTTCTGTGAAATAAACATGCTGGGACTGCAATCCTGTTGTGTAGCTATGCTGTTCAACTGTCATCAGCAGCAGCAAAGTGCCACTTATTGAAGGCTTCATTTGGATCCATGCAACTTTATCTCATAATCTACAAATTGCACACACTGTGAGATTGCTTTTAATCAGTGGCAATTTGCCTTGAATCAACTGTGATTTTCTGATGCTGATGACATCATCTCTGTTGTGCTCACGGAGCTGTGCAACAGGATTTCAGTCTGAATGTCCTACTGAAAAAGGCCTTGCATACCCGAGGTCCTAAATTCAGTCTTTGCTGTGACTTATGCGGGTCAATGTACAGGTCATCACACTAACTTGGGAAACAATAAAGAGGCCAAGGTCTGTTGCAGGATCACTTTATTGCATTCTCCCAATGTTGAGGAGCAGGTTAATGCATGACTGCTCCTGCCCGAGATGGATTCAGATTAATGCTGCAAGCATCTATCCATCATTGGCAGCCTGATAGTCATTTTAAAAGATGTATTGCAATAACATGAGGTACAATGCATGCCAACAACCCATTGCTATGAGGAAGGCAGTCTAACACACTGAACCTTAATTGAAGACTGGACAAAATTACATCTCAACAGGTAGCCCAGTTTACATATCTAGAAATGAGACCCTAGGAAAAAAAGGAGAATGCAAACGGAGACACTGGCCAAGACCCTATATGGACCTGCTCACTGTAGCAGAGTAGATTTTGATTAGGACTCAGGAGACCCTGGATTCAGAGTTCAGTTTGGCCATGAACATAAGAAGAGCCATGCTGGATCAGGCCAAAGGCCCATCTAGTCCAGCTTCCTGTATCTCACAGTGGTCCCACCAGATGCGTCTGGGAGCACACGAGACTAGATATCTGTCTCCTGATACCACTCCCCTGCATCTGGCCCTTGAAGTACCCTGGTTTTAAGCCTGGAGATTACACATCTCCATCATGGTTTGTAACCTGTGAATCTGTCCAATCCCCTTTTGAAGGCATCCAGGCCAGATCTCATCACCACAACCTGTGGCAGGGAGTTCCACAGACTAACAACACAGACTAAGCAACACAAAGCTCATGATGTGACTTTGAGCAAGCCACACATTATCAGCCTAACCCAGTGGCTCCCAACCTTGGGTGACCTTTGTGTTTTAAGACTGCAACTCCCAGAAGCCTTCATCACCAGCTGTGGTGCCCGGGCTTTCTCAGAGTTGCAGTCCAAGAACACCTGGGTTACTCAGACCTCTGGCCTAACCTATTTCAGAAGGCTCTTGTGATGACAAGTTATGGAAGAAGACAGCCGTGCACATCCATCTTAAATCTTCGGAGGATAGAGGGGATCTAAATATTAAGGTAAATATATAATACATGGTGTTGTAGTGGGCCAGAGAGAAAAGGGACTGTCCCCTTGGTGGATGCTTCTTTATGGCCCTTTGTACACGACCCCTAAACTCCGCAGCAAATGGCTGCCAGCTCCGGAGCTTACAATTGTTTCCCCACCAGCTCCGGAGTTTGCAGGAAATTAAGTGCGACCACACCCACCTAAGCGCGTCCCAGCGCACTTTTCAGGTACCTGCTTTAGAAGGGTGAAAATCCCCAGGTCCGGATTTAATCTGGTTAGTGCGGGGCTCTCCTCGCTTCTGTTTTTTTTTGCCTCCTGCCCCTTTAAGAGAAGGGGCGGGAGGAAAAAAAAAGAAGAAGAGAAGGAATCAGGAGGACAGGGCTTCCACCGGCTTCAGAGGTGAGCCTGCATTTTTTCCTCTCTTTCTTCCTCCCTCCCCTCATGCAGACAGGATCAAGGAAGTGCGGATGGGTGGGGACGCAACGAACCCCCAAGATCCCTGGTCCGAATTTAAGTGGCCAGCGGATCTTAGGGGTCGTGTGAAAAGGCCCTATCTTGCATCTGTGGAGCCTCATTTTGGCTGAACTACTCAAATCTATGCAGTATTTTGGGTGCCATCCACCTCACTCTTTATACGTATGCCTCTGTATACATATGCTGGGTGCTGTTGTCCAGGTGATGTGTTAGCCTTCCACCAAATCTTGAAAATGGGAGATCAACAGAGATCAAAGCAGGGGTAGAACATGTGGCCCAGATCAGCGATGGAGCAGTCCATCAGAACTAAAGCTAGGAAAGCCAAGCTGCTGGAGTGGGGCTACCTTACAGACCTCTAGACCCAGCAGAAGCTCATAGGCAGATATGGATGATGTCAGTAATGGATCCTTCCATCATGCCTTCACCCAGAGCTTGACAGAACACTCTCCCAAATAGAGTTTACAATCTCCTTCTATGTGGAGCTAAAAAAACAGATGCCAAAGGGACACCTATAAAGAGGGTCCCTCTGAAGATGTGAGTGGAGTATCCAGAGTATAGATGCTCATTTTTTAAAAAAAATTAAAAGAGGTATCTGAAAATGTTGAGATTTCTGGCTGGGGCAAAAAGGCAACAGTGCCACTGCCCTTTTTAAGGAAGAGCATTTGCAGGCAGCAATGTTGGTGGCATGAACCACCTGAAAACCCATAAGAAATACTTAGATCAGACCAGGTTCTGGGAAAGCCATCTCAGGTTGTCAGGGGGAGCTAATCAGTATCAACCATTCCTTGCTCTCTTTAGTTACCACAAGGTTGGGCACTTCCACGCCCCTTAGTATCCTGTCTGTTGTTGTTGTGACTTGAAACACTATCCTCCTCCCTATTCTTTCTTCCTAATCATCCTGATAATTTTCCCCTTCCGCAATTGTCTTCTTCCAAATCCACAGAGAGAGACAGAAGAGATTAAGGCCATGTCGCGTGATTATTTCCCTGAAGTCAGGTATGCATTTCGCCGACAGCGTGCAAAGCAACTGAGGATGCCCATCCCCTTGGGGCCATCTTCTCTCACCTTCAGCGGGGGCCTTGGGAAGATGGGAACATGAACGCCTGCCTAAGAAGGAGGGGATTGGGGGTGGAAAGAAGGGATAGTCAAAGCAGGCTGGGGTGTTTTTTTTTTCCATTTGTTTAATGTTTAGAAAACTAAAGAAAAGGAAATCAATTATGAGTCTTACCTGAATTTTATTTCCTCACCCAAAACCAAATTACTCAGCAAACTTATCGCTTGCTATAGCAGGCCTTGGTATTAAAGAAAACAATCAGGGCAGCAGGATTAATCTCTGACAGCTGCCTTATCTTTAACTTGCACCTTTGTTATTTTCTGATGAGCTTCTCTTTTTTTTGCCGCCACGTTGTACCATACCTCACTGGTTCCTTTCATTTTATCATCAGGCAGGAGCGAAGGACCTTTCAGTTTATTAAAAAAACCCTTTATTTGTGAAGAACAAAGAGGGAGAGAGAAAAGGCAAACAATGAGGTCAGACAATCTCCTTCCTACCAGGAGTCACTCACCTGTTATTTAGAGCGTTATCAGTTTTTTTTTGGGGGGGGGGAGGCTTGCATCACTGAAAAATGGGGCTCTGACAGGCGACTCTGTTAAAAATGCACACAAACACACACCAAACAAAGCCTGCAAAACTCTGACAGACACAGATCACCCTTTAGACAATGACCTCGTCAGTTGTCAAAGCAGCTATATTTTTTTATTTCCGTCTGGAGGATGGGTTCTGTTTTACTGACTTGCTTTTAAGTAGGAGGCAGTTGTGACACATGCATAAAAGCTTTGGCAGGTTCAGTGGCAAAAGTATATAAAACTGTCTGCATGAGGTTCCAATGGCTCAATCTCTCATTAGGAAAGGTTTCTCTTGCCAGCAACGTTCCCTTACCTGTGTTTTCTTCTCCTTTTCATTTAAACTTTCAGCAAGGTGTACCATTAACACAGCAGGAGGTATATGCAGTTTGGCCCTAAGCACTGCTCACATTTAAGGCTCATTGAAATCAATGTGGCTTACTTTCATTCTGCACAGAATATAGCTATCATCTAAATCTGCAGTTCTCTTCTAATGCATACCACCACCGGGCACAGGAGCAGTCAACATTTTCACTCTCAGTATCTCGCTGCACATGTGGCACACACTTTATTGTTACAAATACTAGTGGAATTACTCTTTTTGGTTTGATTGTGTTTACTTCCAACAACACTATTGTAATTTTTACATCCTTAACATTATAAATGTAGTAACAAACTGTCTATGAACATACGGATGTTCTTTTAAAAGGCACCTTTTTGTTTTTATCAGTGGTGGGCCATGGTTATTGGATACAGTGAATGGTGTGGTGTAAGACATGAAAGCTTATCAGTCCCCAGTCTAAATCAAAGACTGGGTAAGCATTTTATTTATTGCTCACAAGCATATTCCAGCCTTCCTTCAACTAATGCATGGATTTTTCTTTCCCTTCACAATAGCCTTGTCGGGGAGGTTGGTCTGACAGACTAGCATTTCAAAAAACTGAGCAGAAATTTAAACCCCTGACTCCACAGTCAAATCCAGAACTGTGTGGAGGTATGTCTATAAATGCTACATTACCAGATACTTCTTCAAGGCTACAGCCCTTTGCAAGGAACATGACTTGAGAATACATTCCTCTGAACTCGTCTTCTGAGGAGATGCATATGCAATTTCATTGTGCTGTAAAGTGCAGATTATGAAAGATGCTGCACTCAAGTAGGTTATAATACATGACAATTTAAGTTTGGGTGGGTAGAAGAATTTACTTCAACTGTAGATTAAATTAAACTGTCCAAACCTGCAGAGCTCAGTGGTTTAGGTATCTAGCTTCAGAGCCAGTGGTTGGGAGTTCAATTGTCCACTGTGCCACCTGGCCAAGGGGTGGACGTGTTGACCTCAAGGGTCCCTTTCAGCTCTGCAGTTCCAAGATTAGCCAAAGATAAATCTTCACTGCCTTCTCAGTATTTAGAAAGAGGGCATATGTGGCGCAGTGGTTTAATTCTTGTACTGCAGCTAAAACTCTGCTCACAGCCTGGGGTTCAATCCCAGGTAGCATGCTCAAGGTTCACTCAGCCTTCCATCCTTCCTAGCTTGCTCGGGGGGGGGGATGTGTAGCCTGCATACTGTAATTTTAAAAACTGTAAACCACCCAGAGACTACTTAAACTGCTATGGGGTGGTATATAAGCAGACCACTTTGATTTTTCTTCTTTACTTTTAGTAATAGTTAATTTAGCAACATTTGAACATGCATCAAGTTTTTTAAAAAAAGAATCCACTCGTGTGTGTGTGTATGTGTGTGTCAATACTCATTCGTGCCTAATTGCTATGTGTGCACAGAGGCGTAGGAATATTTGGTGAGCAAGCACACTTGGGGAAGAGAAGTTACATAGCCAGGAGCTGAAATGCATAGCTCTTCCCTGCAGACGTGTGCAAGGAAATGATATCAGGCAGGGGAAGTGCTCCCTGTCTAAGGCAACAGGCTGAGAGATAAAAATGAGCCAAAGCCCCTTCCAGCCAATAAAACATGTGGGGTCTTAAGAATGACATTTTGGACATTTTCAGGTCTAGCCATGAGTGCCAGGTCCCATTAGCAAAATAGGTTTTCTCCTCTTCCCAGTGATATAAAGCACCTATTCATAGCTCTGGAGGAAGTGATATAGAGTACTTTAAAGTTTGACGTTTTTATTCAAGGCTATTACTGGCCCAGGACTGCTGCTCGCCTGCAGAGCCATTCTGCACCATGGAGGAGAATTTCCTTGACAGGCTGGTTTTAACAGCGCCTATTAGAAGATGAGAGAAAATATGTTTATTTAGACTAGTGTGCTTCTTATGAGGGATGTCGTAAGAACACCTAGCCATGCACCCTTCCCCACATGCATGTAGGCATGCCTGCTCACACAGAAATTACAAATTCACTCCCCCCTCTATCCCTTTCCTGCTTCTCGAAGGGATGTTTAGAAGGAAAGAAGGAGAAAAGGGAGGGGAAAACAAAGACAGAGAGATAGGGAAAGAAGAGAATGTCCCTTGTGTTTCTTCCCTCACTTGTTTCCAAAGATAGAACATGGTTACACTAGGAGGAAAAAACTCAACTGTTTTAAAATTGGGTTTATCATGTCTTAAATCACATTTTTAAAAAGTTACTACACAACACACATGGAAGCACAGATTGTTTTGACAGGGAATTGTGTTATTTTGATAGGAAGCAAGGCATCTTACTCTTACTCTTTTTAATTTGGATGGCAAATCTCCAATAATCCGTTGGAACTGCAGAGCTGGAAGGGACCCCATGGACCACTGAGTCCAGCCCCAGTCAAGGAAGCACTGTAGAAAACTGATCTCCCAACCTCTGGCTCCATCGTGAGATACCACTGAGCTATGTATGCAGCTCTTTATTTAGAATTAATTTATTTTGGCAAACACAAACACCTTTTCTCTCTCTTAAATGTTGTCTATGGGATTTGCCTTCCATGCTCCCCCTCCTTCTCCAACACCTGTTGGTTTGTGCTCATATGTGTGGTTTTGTGCACCATCTCCCTCCCTTTCAAGCCTAGTCATGTCTCTGACCAGTTTACAGTAAGTCCTCCTCCCTGGCTCCCTCCACTGCAACCTTTGAAGTGCCCATCTAGCCAATAATCTCTCCGGTCAGTTTCAGCTCCAGCTTTGTGTCTTCCTCTCTTTCTTCACCCCCTCCTCTCTCTCTCTCTCTCTCTCTCTCTCTCTCTCTCTCTCTCTGTGTGTGTGTGTGTGTGTGTGTGTGTGCGTGCGTGCGTGCGTGCGTGCGTACGTGTGTGCAGGGAAATGTCTGTTTTACGTAGTTTGTTTTTCTATCTGCCAGTCTGTTCCAGCAGCATACTAGATTGTAATAAAATAAAATAATATAAAACCACAGCAGCACCAGCTACTGGAGTAGTTGAATTTGTCTTGCCAGTGGGCAAAGGTGCGTATCACCATGCTCTGTTTTTATTTTGTCTCTGCGGTCTTTCTCTTGACCTCATATGAGAGGATGTGCTGTGAAGTGTAAATGGGGAATCCTTTGTGTTGGCTTAGAAAGAAAGAAAGAAAGAAAGAAAGAAAGAAAGAAAGAAAGAAAGAAAGAAAGAAAAAGAAAGAAAGAAAGAAAGAAAGAAAGAAATTTTGATTCAATTATCTCAATCCATGATCTCTTTGGAATCATGATCCTGCCTTCTTCAGTGTTAACTGCCCTTCTCCCACCTTGGGGTCACCTACATGTTTTCTTAGCACCTCTTCTTGTACCATCTTGCCCAAGGCAATTCCAAGTACATGTCTGACGAAGTGAACTTTGATCCATGAAAGTTCACAGGGAAGCACATCTGTCAATCTTTAAAGTGCCACAAATTATATTGTCTAACCCCCCCCCCTTTTTTAAAAAAAAATTAATATTTGTGTATTTATTTATTTATTTATTTATTTTTGCAAACCTACAAAAGCTTGATTAACAGAAACTCTGGTTTGGAAACTGCTGTAAATATGTTGCACCGCACAGCACAGGATCTGGGACTGAAGCTTGCTGCATTCTGCTAAGCCCTGTTTCTGGTTGATCTTACTTTCGGTTGATCTTTAGTAAGCACTTACTGGACAGAGTGTGAGCCAGTGTGTTATCCTTGATAGCCTGTCAGATGAAGACTTGGGAGACCTAAACTTAAATCCCTGCTCAGCCATGGGGTGGGGACTCACTGGGAGTGTGTAACTGGTAAACCATTTCTTTAACTTTTCTATGTTTGGAAACCCATATGAAATTTACCATAAGTCCTCCCTGCCTCAGAAAAGACTAGACCTTTTAATGTTTTAGTGTTACCTTTTAATGTTCTAGGATGCCTCTTCTAATTCCCTGTTCGAAACTTAAATTATGTCTTAAGTGTTGTGGGCTATGTATTGTCCCTCATTATTGTAAGCCACTTTGGGTCCTTTTCCAAGGAGAAAGGTAGATAGATAGATAGATAGATAGATAGATAGATAGATAGATAGATAGATAGATAGATAGATAGATAGATAGATAGACATTGGGCAGGCCACTGTTACTGATTGACATTTGTTTCTGAGCTTGTGGTGCTTATATTAGGTATGTAGCAAAGTGGTTCATGCAGAATTACCTTATTTATTCCTACATCAAACACAGCATAAATGGGCCACTATCCATTACCAGGAAACCCATGCCATAATCTCTTATACAGAATCCTCTCACTTGAGTTAGGAAAAAGCACTACCATGACCCCTTTGCTATTCTCTTTACCGTTCGTGTCCAAGTCTTCTCATGCCATTTCTATCCTTATGTGTATTTATGTTTTTATGTGACTGCTTAGCAAATGGACAGCAAATGTGAACAGACAGCACATGAGATGTTTCTGCAGAACAGATGTAGGCAACATGCCTGTTTAGAATGAAGAACCCATTCACAGTAAAAGTGCCTACTGTAAATTCAGAGCACCATATTGTCATTAAATCTTTAATCAAAGTTATGATCCAACTAAAATTAAGTTCCAGTTAATTGGTGGGCAGGAATAGGTTAATTCTTTCCATTGAAAACTGGAGTTCTAATGCTTTTAATTTGGGCAGCATGTACCAAGCATATGACAAAATAGCAACTGGTTGGTGGATTTTCCAAATCTTGATATATTTATTTATTATTTATTTTGAATATTTTACTCCCCCCCCTTTTCCTTGGAAAAGGACCCAAGGTGGCTTACAAATATGAGACAGTACACAGACCAGAACATTTAAGACATATTCAAGTTAAGAACAGGGAGTTAGAAGAGGCATCTTAAGATGCTTTTACACGACCCCTAAAATCCACGGCAAAATGCTCGCAGATGCGGAGCATAAAATTGTTTTCCCACCAGCAGCGGACTTAAAAAAAAATAAAGTACGACCACGCCCACTTAAGTGCGCCCCAGCGCATTTTACAACTACCTGGTCTGGAGGAGGTAAAATTTTTGTTGCTGTTCCTTGTTGCTGTTTTAAAGCATTGCATGCCTGGCCCTCCTCCGCTTTTTGTTTGTTTTTGTTGGGTCCCCCCCCTTTAACAGACAGGAATCCTAATGGGCTGGAACAATTAGCTGCTGCCGATGGCAGGCGGAGGTGAGCCTGCATTTTTCTTCCTCTCTCCCATCGCGCAGACAGAAGTAATAGAATCAGAGTGCGGGAGGTGGGAACACAGGAAGCACAACAAAAACCATGTTGGGGGCATCTGCATTTAAGTTGCCAGTGGATTTTAGGGGTCGTGTAAAAAGGTAACAGTAGAGTTACAAAGAGCACACAAAAAGAAAAGTAAAATCCATTTTGAGCGGTAGAAAGTAACATGGAAAACACTGGTGTTCTTTTGAAATCAGTCAATGCAATCATCTCTGGTAATCCATATAAAGTTACATAGTTGGAAGTCCCTCATTCAGGGAAAGCTTGCCTAAATAGGAAGGTCTTGGCCTGCTTCCAGAAAGACAGCAGAGATGGTGCAGTCCTGGCCTCCGGCAGGAGGGAGTTCCAAAGTATGGGAGCTGCAACAGAGGAGGCCCTTTCATGTGTTCTTCTGAGGCGCACCTGTAAAGGTGGCGGGATGGAGAGAAAGGCCTCTCCTGATAACCTTACCACCCGAGCCTGTTCATACTGCGATATTCTATCTTTGAGGTAGCTTGGACCCAGGCCATTTTGTGCTTTATAAATTAAGGTCAGCACCTTGAATTCTGCCCTAATAGCTGACTGGAATCCAGTGGAGCTGCTTTAGTAGGGGTGTAATTTGATCTCTGTAACCTGCCCAGTCAGCAATCTGGCCACTGCATTCTGGACCAGTTGAAGTTTCCTGAGACTTTCCATCAGTAGCCCCACATAGTCTACATCAATGGTTCCCAACCTGGTGTCCCCAGATGTTCTTGGACCAAAACTCCTAGAATCCTTCACTGCTGACTGTTGGCCAGGATTGTAGTTAAAGAACATCTGGAGATGCCAGGTTAGGAAGCATTGCTTATGATACCACTTTACACTACCTGTTAAAAATAACCGTTTCTTTTTTTCTTGAAGCAGGGAAGAAACTGTGAACTCTCCAAGGCTGGTGGGTAATTGATGGAGGAATTCAAAGGCAGTGGTAAAAGGACACCCATTCTCTGCCATGCCCTCCCCTAGGCCATAGGTTGTGCCCTCTGCAAAAGGCTGTAAAGGGAGTTGGGAGGAAGTATCTTCACTATGTAAATGTATGCATAGGGTGATTTTTTGTTAATGGAACTTAAAAAGAGCCCATATTTTCACTCCAAATCTGTCTGTCTTCTTTCTAGGTGATTTCATTTCTCCTCCTCCTCAAGCATTATTCAGCCTGACAGCTGCCTTTAAATCCATGCTATAGTAACCTAGCTGAAAAGAACCAGGGAAAATAAGCTGAGACAGCCAGACAAAGCAAGGGGTGGGGGTGGGGTAGGGGAGAGAAATGAAAGAAAGCCAAGCAGAGAAGAAGAAAAAAGAAAGGTGAGATGATTCAATGGATAATTCCATCCTTTTGGATCTAACGGTGTTGTGCTTCACACTGCTTGCCAGTAACATTCTCTAGATGCCTTTGTGTCTAGGCTGGGGGTTCCTTTCTTCCGTTAGTGTACTAGCTGCCACATGTTGCAATGAGGTGTCAGTACAAAGCCTAAAAGATGTGATCACTGCATCCTTGAATATGTGCTCCTGTTTAGGTGCCCACCCCGCCAGTGTTGTGTTCAGGAGGTATTAGGATGCCATTCAACCAACAGCCTGGCAGTCTCAGGCTGTTCTTTTTTTTCTTTTTAGGTCATTGGCAGGAAGTTTCTTCCCCTACCTACATTCATTCTAAAGCACTATGCCAGGGCGCCGGAATCACAAGGGCTAGCAGTGGGTGGGACCAAGTGGCATAGAGCAATGCAAAGCATAGCTGCTGGGGAGATCAGATGTCAATCCTGCCCACTTGCCTCGGTGCAACAACCCTTAAACATTGCAAGACCTTGGCAGGCTGTAAACCAGGGCTCCTGTGCCACCCAAAATCCTTTCTAATCTGCACCCCAGTGCTGCTCTTTTATGGAAAACTCCATTCCGCTCTCAGTTTTGGGAATCTCAGGCCCTGGTTACATGAAGGAAATGTTCTCTTGTTCTCCCAATGTTTCCCACACCTCGGTTGAAGTGATGCATGGTCACATGGTATATATGCTGGGGCAAGGACCCCAGTGGTAATCATTTAGTGGTAATGATTCATTTCCTCCTGTTTGAATGGCCAGCTACACCATGGTACCAGCTTATTTTCTCTCTTGCTTCGAGGGCAATTCAGCCCCTAGATCAGTGTTGGCGAACCTATGGCATGGGCGCCAAAGGTGCCACTTGGAGCCCTTTCTGTGGGCACCCGACGCCGCCCCTTCACAACCACCTGTGTTCAGGTTGTATTGGCACTTTGTGAAACATTGGTGGGTTTTGAATCACAGTTTGGTCACTCAGTATCTAAAAGATTAACCATCACTAAATTGATTGATCTATTGATCTGGAAGGGGTTTCTGTTTGGGAATATGTCCTCTGTTGTGCTGACTGCTTCTGCAAAAGTGCAGGGGTCCACCTACCCATCTACTTTCCTTACCATCTCCTCTGCTTTTCCTCTTAATCTGGAATTCCCTACTCTAAAATCTCTCTCCCACTCCCTGCTTCTTGTGACTGTCCTCTCACAATGACTGGGGGAAGGAAGCATGTTGAAATGGTGGCACTGAAGAGATTGCTCAAATTACTCTGTGACATACTTTTATTAATGTACTGATATACTGGCTGTGGATCTTTTTAAAAGTGTATAAAATTAAATATGTATACTGCAACAATAGTGGCCACCTTCCCGTCTTGGTTTCTGAAAAGAAGTGGGAAAGGTCATGCACACAGGCAATGGCAGTAAGGAATGCACTCATACAACAGTAGTAGAAAATAACACAACCCTCCTAGGGAGTGGGAAATAGACCACATCTGCACTGCTGGCCAGGAAACACAAGCATTCTAACCAGCAATTTGGGGGATAAATAGAGAACATTTTTTTTCATGTGACCAGGAAAGTGTGCCTCTTTTTGTTGTCCCTTCTATGTCCCCAGGAGGAAGAAGTAATAGGAGCAAAGAAGAACTCCTGGTACAAGTATTGACCTGTAAAACTTCAGCCAGTGCTTCTGTCATTGAGCATTGTGGCACAATGGATAAAATGCAGCCAGCAGGACAAAAGATGCCAAACTTTACATAGCAAAGGGTAGTCTGAAGGTTGTTGACATCAAGGGCAGCAATCAAGATGGTCTGCACTACAGTGGTTTTCAACCTGGGGGTCCCTTGATGTTCCTGGACTGCAACTCCCAGAAGCCTCCATCACTCGCTGTGCTGGAAGGGATTTCTGGAAGTTGCAGTTCAGGAACATTTGGGGATCCACAGGTTGAGAACCACAGGTACAGGATACTCTCTGCTCACTACCATTCACAAAGAGACAAGCTTAGGAAAATCCCAGAAGCTGACTGTTTTTAAATTATTATTATCAGTTAACCACTTCTCAGCCAAACACCAAACAATTCTCAGGGCTGATGAAGCTGTTTGGATGAGCAGGGAAACATTTCAGTCTCTCAAGAAAAAAAGTCCAGTTGCCATGACTCAACTTCCAGATAATTCTCAGGGCTGCTTTTCAAAAGGTTCTCAAAGTTTCTATTGTTTGGAGCAACACAGTAAACATGATGCCTAGAAGAAATAGTAGTGAGCATAAGAGGGTATCCTGTAGACCACCTTGATTGCTGACATGGTTTTTTGAAGAACTGAATTTCCTGGCATTAAAAATGAAAGTTTAAATATACATGTGATACAAATTCCACCAGAAACTTCCCTCATGCAGAATTAGGTAGTGAAAGAGGATCCCAGAAGATGACCATGTCATCTGTAGTATGGCTGGGATGAGCAGAACGAAAAACCTCTGGGAAGTTGCTGCAGGCCCCCTGACCCAGAATATTTTGAAGGGCTGTTTGGACTTAATGAAATGGTGAAGCAAGTGTGAGTAAGGGAGAGGGCAGTAAAAAAAAAGAGAGAAAAACCTCTCAAGAGGCATTTGGGAGGTACAGGGGTACCTTAGTTTAAGAATGCCTCAGTTAAAGAAAAAAACGGTATAAGAAATAAAATTATTGGAAATGGGATGCCTCGATTTAAGAAATTTTTAAATGGAATGTCCCAGTTTACAGCTTTGTTGACCTCCAGAATGGATTAATTGGTTTTCAATGCATTCCTATGGGAAACTGTGTTTTGGTTTACATTTTTTTGCAATAAAAACAGCCCAGAGAATGAATTAATAACTTAAACTGAGGTACTGCTGCAATGCTGGATAGTTTAGTGGTTTAGGTTTCTGACTGCAGAGCCTGAGGTTTGGAGTTTGCAAAATTTGGCTCAGAGCAGATCCTCTCCTGCATCTGTGCTAAATTTGGGCTGAATTAAAATCCAGTTTCATAGTTATAATTAGAGATGGGCACGACTTAGCGGTATTCCCGTTTCCGTTTCCGTTACTCGTTTCCGTTACTCTACGGAAACGGTAACGGGAATTACTCCGCCAGACTTCGAGCTCGAACTGACAAATGAACAATTTTGGTCTGATTTGTCGTGCTCGTTACTTGCATCGCGGCGATCGCGCAATGCCAAGCGGCACAGAAAAAAAGTTTTTAAAAGTTAAAAAAAACCCCAATTCCCGGCCCTAAAAGTAGGCAAAAACTGTCTGAGGGCACCTACCAGGCCAGAAGGGTGTTTTTTTGGGGGGGGGGGTTCCCCGCCCCCCTCTCCTTGGCTATTGCTACTGCTGCGCTGCTGGTACCAGGCTGGGAGTGGACCATGCAAAGTTTTGGAGCCATTCCACCAATCGCATGGCCAGGTTTTGCTGACTGTACCAGGCTGGGAGGGCGCATCCATTTGCCATGCAGTACGGGGGATCCAAAATGGCGACCGCAATATTTTTTTTGAAATCGTTGCCCAAAACCCCACCAAAGCACCACAGAAACATGCGAAAATTAGCTATTTTAAATGCTTGAATTTTTACAGTAGCAGCAGTGGGTTTTTCTTGCAAAAAAAGTCTCCGTTGATTTTATTTTATTTTATTTTATTTTATTTTATTTTATTTTATTTTATTTTTTTACACCTGCACATTCGCAATGATGGGCTCGCCCATGGGAGTGGACCATGCAAATTTTCCACCAATCGCATGGCCACTTGGCCAGGTTGACCACAGAGACTTCTGGGATGTGCCAATCGGGCATAAACAGCCCACTAATCGTAGCCCAAACCCAAACCCTAAGCCTAACCCATACGCCAGTACACTGTCCTTCTAAGTGGGTCAGAGAAGCACCCAGATGCACCCCAATAGTCACCCTAACCTCACCCGTAACTAGCCTAACCCTAGCCCTTGCGCTAACCCGTCTTAACCCTAAGCCAGATCTACTTGCATTGCACTACATGCAAGTACGTGAGAGACAGCGGGTGCAAAGAGTCTGCCAGTCCGTCACTTGTGGCTCTGGCTGACTCCTGCAGCTCCCTCCAGGAGCCCGCTACCCCCCCAAACCAGTACTAACAACAACGAAAAAATGAAAAAACGAACCGACTAATTTTTGCGAATTTTTGCGAAAAACGGAAACGAGCCGAAACGGACTGCCTCCGACACATGACAACTCGAAAACGTCATTTTCCCGAGTCATGCCCATCTCTAGTTATAATTCTTTGTGCTGCCCCCATTTTCAGAATGGCTTTGTAGAATGTTAATTTGCTCTGTTGCACAACAACATAGATGCACTCTTATGCAGCTATAATATGTTTAGATTTGTGGTACATTTCATTTAAAACCAGGCCGTCCTAAAAATTCCTTTCATAATCAGTGCACCTTGTGCTGTGGATTAAAAGGTAGAAAAGAACAGTCAGAAGGCACCTTCTAACAATCCCCAATTGATCTATATTCTCAAAGTTTAAATGTTTACTGCTTCATCAGTTTTACTGGCTAAAAACAGTGGCATCTCCTTCTATCCTTATAAGCACTTTGAAGCCAATAAAGACCTTGGAGATGCAGTGAGACTGCATTCTGGTTGGTATGTCCTCTGTGGGGTAATTAATTGGCATGGAATCACAGAACTGTTTCTGCTAGAGCCAAACTCGCCTGAAAGAGCATTGTGACTCTTTTGGTTCTCAGTCTGGGGATGTCGAAATGGAACACCATGAGATCTTGAAATACCATCTTTTTGTCTAAATGTTCTGTTTTCCCTTACTTGACACCTGCCCTTTCTATGTTACACACTTGAAACTCAGGGTGACTTGTGGCCCAAATGGTGGGGTGCTTCATCCAAACATACCAGGGCGATGCCCTTAGAATGCAGCCCATGCATGCTTCATTCCATATTTAGAAATACTTTGAACAAACTCATTGAATCAGTGGGATTTAGGAAGTAGCTACACTGGGAAATAATGCAGCATGCTTCGGCTAGATTACATATTTTCTATACCAGCTCCGTGGCAGTTTTCACTGTGTTGACATCACTGTGGCTGTCTACACAGAAAAGAATTAATTATCTGCAGGAAATGTATTTTAAGAGTCCATACTGCAGGCAGAAGGAATGTTGCAGTTTGCCACATGAGTTTCTCAAGTGCTGCCTCCCCTGCCTACAATTCATTCCTTCAAGATCCAAAGAGTACCAGCAGGGGCAGTATTAACCCCTTGGGGCAGCAGAAGGGTGTGGAGATGGTGCCATATGGGGAGTTTGCCCAGGCCATAGGATCCTGTCCTGCCAGTCTTTGTCTGCCCCCTCCCAGAATTGGAATAAAAGCCATAATACGATCCCCTTCTAATTGAGCCCAGCTTGGATCCTTGGCCAGTCTTTCCCTTGGTCACTTTTAGGCACCTGCACCCTGTTCTGGCTTCCTCCCCCTGTTTGCGCCTTCTATTCTCCGGGGTGCAGCAAGATGATCTTTTACAAAGTGTTTGAGCAAATCTTTGCTTCTGTGATGCCCTCTCTTGTTGGAAGAATGAGCTTTATTTTTAAGCTAGTTTCCCCAGGTAACAAAGGGCCTTTTTACACAACCCCTAAGATCTGCTGGCCCCTTAAATTCGGACCAGAGATCTTAGGGGTTTGTCACTCTTCGTGCATCTCCACTCCTCCGTACTTCCTGGCTGCCGGCTGCGTGAGGGGAGGGAGGAAAAAAAGGGACAGAAGAATAAAGCTTTACCTCCTGGTGGACGCTGCCAGGGGAGCCCTGGTCACTTCCTGGTTCCTCTTAAAAGGGCGGGAGACAAAAAACAAAAACAAAAAAAAGCGAGGAGAGCCCAGCACATCCGCATCAAATATTTTTCACCTTCCAAGAGCAGGTACAAGAAAAGTGCGGTGGGTCGCACTTAGGTGGGTGGGGTCGCACTTAATTGTCTGCAAACTCCGGAGCTGGTGGGGAAACATTTTTAAAGCTCCGGAGCTTGCAGCCATTTGCAGCGGAGCTTAGGGGTCGTGTATAAACGCCCATAGTGGTTACCTGGGTCAGTGTTAACTTTGAAGGGCATGAAAAAAAAGAAAAACAGCAACAATGTTTGCAGATAACAGGCACTCATTTGAGGTGAACTGAAACCGCCCTCCCACCACCAATGACTACCTCTTTCCATTGGATCAGGGCACAATAAAATCACCCATTCAGGCTGAACAGCAGCAGCAGCAACAAATATGATTCCATGCTCAAATGAGATGATTCATTTTTGCTCATTCGGTGCTCAGCTTTTACATTATGTAGTTGCTAATTTGGAATTTAATGTTGTCTGTGCCAAATCTGATTCAAACTGTGGGGTAAATGACCAGTGTAGTCGACCCCCTCGGGATAGTAACTAGTAACTCATACCACCAATTTCAATGGGTCTGTTCGAAGCCTGACTAAATATATATCCAACACATACGTCTGTGCATCATCACCCACCTTCAACCTTTGTGGAACTAGAGATTTGTATAAATATCTTTTGAGTTGGCTTGGTATTCATCCATAGATGGAGCAGTGTGCAAGATCTTGCTGTTCCTAAACTATTTCAGGGAAGTCCCTGAGATACAATTTTGGAGGGCAAAATGAATGTTACTCCCTGAAATGTCAAGGGACATATTGAATCATAGCAAATATTTATATCAATTAGAATGCAATCATGCAGTCATTTCTACCTTCTCTACTTGCTTCATTTTTCACGTATGCTGCTTTTAAACCTGCTGTTATTGAACACATGGTTTTAATACATATTGTTGTCATACATGTCTGCAGGATTTTATGTCATGTCCACAGCACAGATAAGTATGTATAGGAGTTGAGAGAAAGGTTATCAAAAAGTCATGTGTTATTATAGTTGATAACTAGAGATGGCTATCCTGAGCTGTCTAAATACACACACACACACACACACACACACACACACACACACACACACACACACACACACACACACACACATGAGCCAACAAACCAATTTGTTGGTTCGTTGGTTCAGGGGGGAAGGATTTGTGGTTTGTGGTTCATCAACTTTGAAGAACCTTAAACCATGATGGACTGCCGTTTTGGAGGTTCATCCCTCTCTCTAGGAATAACTGCTATTCTACTGAGCATCTGCTGAGTGGAACCAGAATATCCTGGGACTGCCATGCCAGGGAAGAGAATTACCCATGCTCAAGCAGGGGATGGGCTTTCTTCTGTAACTCAGTTTCTGCACAAGAGCAACATTTGTGCAACCTGTGTGATCTCATTCTGCAATGTTGCCAGGCCTCTCAGCTTAGCATAAACTGAGTAGAATACAGTGGACCCTCATATAACAAACAGTTTGTATAACATAAAATCTGCACAACATAAAAAATTCTGGAGATGGGGAAATTTGCTTAACAGACTCATCTATGGGGCAAATCCGTACAACATAAAAATGGTTGCAATTAGGGATTACTCTGTTTTTAATGCATTCCTATGGCAAATTTGTATAAAGGAAAATGTATTTAACGTAATTTCATTTGGAACGAATTAATTCCTTTATACAACGTACCACTGTACTGGCATATGCATTAACTTACAATCTTCTCTTCATAGATTCTGGTGAGAAGGACAATTTTCCTGTTAACAGGACATTGTCAAGTCTAATGAAATATATTGTAAAATGTTTAAGAGGTGACCTTGTTAATTTCCCTCCCAGCATCTACAAAAATAAAAGTACCACGGCACCTTCATGAAGTAACATGCATTTTCAGTGTAAACTTGGACAGATCTCCTGGAGAAGGGAGCCATGAAATGTCACAGTGAAATGTCCTAAGACACCACAATATTTTTGTTGTACATTTTCATATTGCAAATTGTGGGTTATACTATGGAAAATGGGAGACTATATGTCCCTCTCTAGTTAACACATGTTTTTGACTTCCCTTGCTCCAGCCACTGCATATTGAGGTGTGGAGTGGCGGGTAATAATAACCCATGCTAAATTTTGATTTGGCAGTTTTGCTGAGCCAAAGCAAAGGCATGTGTAGTGGTTGCTAAGTAACAGGCAGGGTTTTGCAGCAGGTTGATTGGCTAGGTTTTTCATCCTTAGGACACATACCCCATTTCCTCAGTAAGTGAGCAGGCCCTGGCCTTACAGAAAGTGATAAAAATATAAGCTATCATCAAAGAAAGAAAGAAAGAAAAAGAAAGAAAGAAAGAAAGAAAGAAAGAAAGAAAGAAAGAAAGAAAGACTATATCTTGTTTCAGTAAAATATGGAATTATGTAAAATATTTTAATGTTAAATGCTTGCTAAGTGGTCTCCAAAATAATCATATCTCTTTGAACTGTTTACTTCTGTTATATTAACCGCATTATTAAATGAGATGTTCATTTTTGATACAACAATTATATAGTTTATAAGAGCTGACAGGAGAATGTAAATTCCGTCTTCAGTGTTGCTATTATCATTTTTCTCATAAAACTAATCTGGATGGTCATTCAATATTTTTGATGTAGTGTCAAAATTTCAGGTAGCTGCTTATTGGCTTCTAATCCAAGTGTAGGCTGATCTTTTGTAGCAAATTAGTCTCTGAAATGTCACCTCTGTGAAGCATGTTCTTTTATGGCACTGCAGTTCTCAGCCCAAGGTTTGGCTAAGCACGTAGCAACCAGTCAGCCGACTTATTTGTGAACAAGGCTTACTTCTGATTAGGCATTAGTAGTATATGTTAAAGATGGGGTTACATAAAAACCAACTTACCTTTTTAGTCAGCCGACTTCAACCACTATGTGTCCACAGGGTGGGAAGAGGAATTAGCACCCCACTTCTGCTGAGCTATTGAAGCACTTAAAATGTTTTTTTCCTGTAAATATTAAATTATTGTTCATGATGACTTACCTTTTTAGTCACCGACTTCAACCACTATGTGTCAGGGTGGGAAGAGGAATTAGCATGTATGGCAATGGACTGAAACACTGAATATCCCATAAGGTTCTGGGGAAATCAAAATGATAGCTTTTTACAAAAAGACTTGTGTCTTATTGCCAAAGTATATCCTGATTATCAGGGCATGTGTTTGCTCTCCAGCTTGCACAGCTCTCTATAGCAGAGTGTTCATGTGAGAAAATATTTGGCAAGCCAGTGGTTGATTTGATGATTGGGACCCATACAAACTTAATTTTTCTACAGAATAAAAACCTCAGATCCCTGTCTCTGAGCATTATAAATAATACGGTTTGTAGCAGAAGCTGATAAACAACCACACATAGAAATGTATTATTCAAGTATAGCATTTTAGAATAAAGACATTTCTTTGATAGCATAAACAAATAAAAAAAAAACAAACAAACAAACAAACAAAAACAGCCTAAGACTGTATTTTGCCAGAATCTAAATGGAGAACAGGGACTTGGCAAAGCTACCCGCTTAATTCGCTAGAGAAATAGAACTTGAATAATTTGCAGTGTGGATGATAAGATGAAAAAGGAAAGTATAACAAGGCATGGGAACTAAACTAGATTGCATGTTCTATTTTGTGTCTTCTAAAGGTGGTCTGAGCCTTGCTGCACAATGCTTAAATTGCAGTATTGCAACCAAGACTCTGCTCACAACCTGAATTAGATCCTAGTAGGCTCAAGTACCTGGCTTGAGGTTGACTTCGCTTTCTGTCCTTCCAAGGTCAGTAAACAGGGTACCCAGCTCACTTGGGGGAAGGTAATGTTTAGCCTGCATAATTAAATAAATGTGGAGATAGCATTGTGGTTAGTAATAAAACTAAGACGGTATATGTGGCCCCTGATTCTCCATAGGGAGGGATGTTGTCCAATGCTTCTTTTCAACCAAGCTTCTTTTCACAAACTCTTTTCAACCTAGTCTAAATAAAACAATGAAGTACCTCCAGACAATGCTAATCACTTAAGTTCTTCTGTGTCTATCCTAATCAGTTTAGTTCTGGACCTCAGGAAGAGTCTTCTTCTCCTCTTCCTCTCACTTCAGTGTGTGTGTGTGTGTGTGTGTGTGTGTGTGTGTGTGTGTGTGCTAAAATAGTCTTTCTATATGTATGTCTTGATGGTGCACCATTTGTAAATAAACGAAATGGTAAACCTGTTGTTCTTATGAAATGATATGAAGAGGAATCTGAGATAACATTATTTCAAGGGTTTCTAAATCCTCAACAGCAGCAGCAGCAGCAACAGCAACAAGAACAAGAACATAAAACATCAGACTGGCTCTGTGAACCAATTCTATATCCAGAGTTGTAAAACCTCGCTTTCAATACTTTGTAAATCACTGGTGTTGTTGACTGTAGCGATTACATTTTGGGTAGTCATTGGAAATAGTTATATAGTATAATACCACAAAAGCATTCTAGTATATCCTCATTGTGACCTCAGTAAGCCTTTGACTACTTTTTCTGCCACTTAGTGTGAAAAACAACCAGCCATGCGGTCTAAAGGCGTCCCTGAGATGGGACACCCTTCCTCCTCCCCAACCCAACCCAACCCAACCCCAATGCTAATGTAACAACTGTAGTTTGTCATTTTGCCCTTCCTTTTCTGAGGAAAAAATGCTAGTGATTTCTTTTGACTTAAACTGGGCATTCAGAAAGCTGTTTTTATTAATGAACCATATTAAGCCACCAGTGAAAAGCTCCCTGACTCTGTTTAAATAACAGGCTATGATTCCTCCCACCCCCTCCCTTTGGCTCCACTGCTATTAATTGAGGAGTTTCTTTGTTTCTTTCCTAATGAAGCTAACAGAACACATCTGTCAGGTGCTCGTATTCTTCACCCGTCTATAGTATGTAATAGCCCAGCTGGAGGCTATAATGCTACACAATACCCCTGGCCGTTACAGCAACTATTTATTCCTGGGCTTTTCCTCAGATAGGGATTTGGAGTGTGGGGGGAGTCTGAAATTTGGGCCTAATTGCTGTTTACACAGCGATAGGCACCTGTTCTAGCCGAGACCCTGGCTCATGAATCCCACACCTCAGACCTTAGGGAAAGCGGGGAGGAAATTTCAGTCAGCTGCCAGTTTAGACACCAAGACATTTCCTTCATGCTTTATATAGTATGATCTATGTCCAATAATTGTCATAATGCCATGCTGGGTTTTGGCTGTATTCACTGGAAGGCTAAAATGGGCATGGTGGGAAGTATACACATTCACATACAATGGGGGTGGGTTGTTTTTCAAAAATGGCTTACTGCTTTGAAGCATATTCATAGATAGCTAAGAGTCGGCTTGTACCATGAAAGCTCTTTTTGATTAATTGTGCTTCTTTTCAAAAAGAGGCAACCCCCACCTCAGGTTTTTGTGTGTGTTTCTTTTGGTTTTCCAAATGAGATGAAGCTCACATGCCCGGGGTGGTGTCCTCTGTAATATATGGAATCTCAGAAATGAAGGGAAATGGACAGGTAGAAGCTACCAAAAATGAGCAGTTAAGATATTGGCAGATCAGTTCTAAACAGAAAAGAGGGAGTAGCAGAGCACCCCAGCCCCTACTTCATCAAGAACTCTATTGGGTCATTCTCGCCAGGGAGGAAAAAGCACAAGTGTGTTTTATGAAGGCGAAGCCGTCTTAGGATAGTAAATCTTAATAATCCAACCTCATCTTCAGCAATCTCTTCTCATGCCAAGGCGTAGACCTCAGTGGCAGTTTCACGACTGAAGTGAACAAATGAACCAAGACTGGATGACTTGGGTTCATTTGCTATGGTTGTGGTACCTTTGGATGGAGTGGAGAACTTTGTTCTCACGTAGTGCCTTTTGTGGTGGTCTCCTCATTCGCAGGTCATAGAACCACCAACACACCATCCTGCTTCCGGCCGTCAACACTGGGGTTGGGGTGAGGAACAGAGTGAGACAGATGGTACTCTAAGCTGTAAATTAAGAATGCTTTTATGAAACTCCTTCCTACAATGCCAAACAAACAAAAGCAAACAAAACCCAAAGGTTGATTCTGGGCAAACTACTATTTCTTGGTGCCCACCATCAGCCCCCTACCTGCAAGTTCAATATTGAAGTACCATCTAACACTATTGTAAAGGTCACTGAGACAAATATACATGTTATGGGAATAGCTGAAGTAAGTATCACATGCAATTGTCATTAAGAAACTACTCTTGGTTTGTTTAACCTGATAGAGACCATTGGCCACTTTCAGATGTGTAAGAGTTATTTCTATAAACATTCTCCATTTTCATCAAGTACAATTTGGACTATGCTGATCAATGTCATGCATTACTCCAAATGCCAGTGCCATACACATTTCTAGGAAGATTCCTGTCTGGGGACTGCAACCCAGATATGCTTCTGCTTATTATATTAGGGACTTTGCATGCAGGAGGCGTGCCTGTAACTTCACCACAGAGCTATAATAATAATAATCACTGCCACCACCTTTGAACTGCATAAATGGATGTAGCCTCTCCCCCGAATGGTGGGGGAAAACAAACAAGCTCCATCATGTCCTGCTTCCAAACTTCTCAGAGCCATTGGGCACTAACTAGAAACCAGATCAGGATGTGCAAATGAACTCCCCTAATGCTGATCATTTCCACTAGCCCTAACCAGCGTAATCGGAAATGACAGATCATGGGAATGTCAAGACAGTAGCATTTGGAGCATTGGTGTTGCCCTCTTCTAAACCATAAGGACACTTGCTCTTTCAAAAATATATTGCACCTTGAAATTACAGAAGTTCCTGTTGATGAGAACAACACATCTCACTAAATAATTCTGGTATATGTGCATGTTGGGAGGGAATAATTTGATATTTGCCAATGATTCTTTAATTTGCCTTCTAGATTGAGGCTAACAATTGGTGTCCTTTTGGGCGGGGGCAAGCTTGTTTAGAAGCCAAATGATTCCAATTCCTCCCCCTCCTCCCCTCCTCCTCCTGCTACTAAGATAACAACAAATAACAACAACAACTACTACTACTACTACCACCACCACCACCACCACCACCGACAACAACAACAACAATGTGCCATTATGTTATTCAAACACATGGTGATCCTTGCTAGGATTTTCTAGGTACCAAGTACCATTCCCTTCTTCTGAGATGGAGGTATTTTGGGATTGGGACTCTGCAGCTTGCCCAAGGCTACACAGGCTGACCTGTTCTCCTGGACAGCACAGTGGGGAATCAAACTCCCAGCCTTGGCCAGATAGATGTCTTCTCGCCTTCCTAACCTGCTTCCAAATCCCAGTTGCTGGGAGCTAACTGTAGCCGTTCAGCAGTAAGAAAGACATTCTTGTTTTTTGCTGCATGATGCAATGATAAGCTCTGGTATATAAAGAAAGTTTCAGGGTTGATTCCATCATACATCTCAATTAAGGCTAAGCTCTGCTTGTTAGTCTTCTCAAGGGGAAAATTCCTTTGGAAAGCATTTTCTTTTGAGAGCTTGCCTGCTTGTCTTTCCGCACCTCCCATTGCTTGAAGGGGTGGGGCTCCCAGCAACCAGCTAGTTTTCTCAATTGGTTCCTTTCAATATCTATATTTCTAATATTGTCTGGATTTGTTTTCCCTCCCCTGGAAAGTCCCTCTGGTGTATAAGGCTATACTAATGGGTAGCTATAGGTGGCACCATCCCATTCAGTCTCTTAATGGAAGGAACTTGAGGTCATAAAACCAGATATGATTCTGACATCACTTAGCATTCTCTCCAATGTAGCTCAGAGCTCAAATTGATTAAAATGCAGTTAGGCCATAAAACTCCCTGTTTATTACCTCAGCTGTTTATCAAAACACACAGAGCTAAAGGATTCCCCCCCCTTCCCCCTGCAAACACTGCCTTTTCCTCTTTTCCTTTTTCTTCCAAGTTTATTTCTGATCAGTGGCAAACACTCTCATTAGTCAGGTTCAGGGCAGAAATAAAATGTTATTGCCCTGCCATTTAATCCACAGCCCAATTGGCAGGCAATGTTCTCTACAGGGGATGAGGGAGGAGAGCGAGCAGTTCTTGAAACTTTATTTTCCACCCCCTAATGCCCTTGTGCTCTTGATAGATAACTCAAAACAGCTGAAATGGTCAACTCTCTGGTTGATTGTTGTCTTTGTCCTGATTATTTGGCCGTTTGGAAACTATAAAATGGAATAAAATAAAGTAGGAAGGGGATAGGAAGTATTAACAGTTAAACAAGGTTGGGTTTTATTTTATTTTTTTGACCCTGTCATAAGCATACAAGTGAATAATTAGTACATGGAAATAACTTCATGGCAATTTCGCTCAAACAGAATAAAACTGGCCTTAACAACTTTAGCACAGGCTTGATTTACCTTTTGAATTTTCCTGCACATTCGTAGGATTTATGGTTTTGTACATGCTCTTGAAGGCACAAGGGAGACTTAAATACACTTTGAAACGCAATGCAATCCTGGATGCAGTTCTTTGGAAGTTTTACATGTGCCCTCAGAAAGAACTTTGTGTGTGTGTGTGTGTGTGTGTGTGTGTGTGTGTGTGTGTGTGTGTGTGTGTGTGTGTGTGTGTGTGTGTGTGTGTGTGTGTATAAAACTATGCAGAAAACATTTTTTCTGGAATAGACTTGAGAAACATATTGAAAACATGAGAAATAGCAAGAGGTGTTTTGAATGTTATTAGATGTATACGTAGACAAACACAGTCTTTGAAACAATGAGATAAATAAAGGCAGACTGTAGGCTGTTGTTAAGTTCCATGATGTCAAGGAGGAACACTGCTAACTCGGTCTCTCACCCTGAGGGCTCAGAAAGATGGATGGGTTAAAGTCAGAGATGGGGATTAATTTCCTATGGGAGTAAACAGAAATACAGAGGGAAGTTGGGGTCAGTTAAGGACAGGTAATAATGAAATTAAAGTTAATGAAGATTAGAGGACACCAGACCCAGCTGGGCTCCTGCGAGAATTCAGAAGGGGATGCTACTAGTTGCAAAAAACTACTGGAGAACTTTGGTGGGATGCATGGTACCTAGAATCCTGCAACTTTGGGAGGAACAGACCTAGCTTTTAGCTTTTGAGAAGAAATACAGCATGTGCCTCTTATAGAAGATCTATGTAGACCACTCTTGCATTAAAAATATACTCTATTCACACCCTCCTGACTACCACTATCTTACAAGGCACTAAATATTTCCTATATTTAAAAGAAAGCATCTGATTTATGTTAATTCGAATGCTATAGAGTAAAATCTTTCCTACTTGCACTCAAGTGGCAAAAAGCTCACTGACCTCAGCATGAAGAGATGTTTTTATTGTGGTGTATCTTTTCATTTCAGGGGTCATACAATGAGAAGATGCTTTCTCTGTCTGTATTATTATTATTGTTGTTATTATAGTCTACAATACATTTTAAAAAGAATAACAGCTCTTCCTAAATATTCTGAAACCTACATCAAACCACAAAATTTTTAAGTAGTAAAATTCAAATTTCCTCCCAAAATCCACATTGTTTTCAACGTATTGTGCCTTCCTTTTTACCGTCCTTTTCACTTCTACCATTTATATTCAATTGAAGCAAACAAGTTGAGGATGAGGTGCCATGTAGCCATCACAACAACCAAATACAAAACTAGACTAGGTGATACTTTTAAGCTACTAGTAAAGTAACAAAAAAGTTGCTAACATTTCAAGGGCAACACCCTCTTCCTCAGAGCTATACCAAAAGTTCAAGCATGGCATAAGATGGAATAGCTAGGAGTTAGTTCTTAGATGTAAAGTTCTTGACAATATGAAAATAAATGCCAGGTAGTTTCTTAGTTGAGGCTCCAAGCAGAGATATTGTGAGGATGCATCTGAAGTTGCAGGTTGAGTTTACAGTCCCAGTCCGTCAAATAACATGACATAGGCCACGGTCTCACCACCGTTTTCTGCGCATTTGTGCTGCAGAGAACTGCACAGTAAAATATTGTGACCTAACCGCAAAGGGAAGTAATTTAGTGCCCCGACTGACCACGCCCCCGGAAGTGCACTTTCACCAAAGTATTTTAAACCACCTCTAGGGGTTGGTTTAAAATACTTCCTTTAATGATGCACAGTTCTTTGCTACTCTAACGAGGTGCGACCCCAGAAAATATGCAGCAACTAGCTTTGTACCCCATTTCCTGCCGGTAATCCCCCAGGGGAATTTTTTTTAAAATGCAACGGAGACTTAGAAAATCAACCCAGGAAAAAGGGAAAAGATGTGCAGTAAGCAAGTAGAGATGGGCACAGAGCAGTAAAATACTACTCTGTTGACAGGACACTAACTGCTCTTGAAACACTACATGCCCCCCCCAAAAAAAAAACCCACCTACGCATCAAATTAAGATGTGCAGAAAACTTTAGTGAGACCACGGTCATAGATCAGGTACACACATTCACACCCCTTCTCCACATGGCGCTTCAAGGCTAATAGAGAAGGGGGAGGGTTGGTGCAGAAGACCTATGCATTTTGTTTGGGGTCTGGGATAAAATTTACTACTACTACTACTACTACTACTACTACTACTACTACTACTACTACTACTACTACTACTACTACTAGTAGTAGTAGTAGTAGTAGTAGTAGTAGTAGTAGTAGTAGTAGTAGTAGTAGTAGAAGAAGAAGAAGAAGAAGAAGAAGAAGAAGAAGAAGAAGAAGAAGCAACAAAAATTACATCCAACCTGCCATCTTCTATTTCAAAATACTGGCTACACCATTGTGTTCCCAATTCATCTGGGAGGTCTGTATTTTAGGTTCAAACACTTTGGCTCTGGCAAAACTGTAGTACAGCACATTTAATACTAATGGCATTCCTAGATTTCCATAATCAACAAAACCTAAGAAGCACATCACAGCAAGACAAAGCAGAAATCATTAAAAATAGTTTCAAGACCTAATTTCCCATACTCTTTACCCTCTTGTCTTCTGTTTTATTATCTCAGGAGTATAGGAATTGCGCTAAGGCTGCAATCCTGTAGGTGTTCTGGACAAAAGTCCCATCAAACTAAATGGGTTTCATTTTAGAGTAACCATGCCAAGGCTTCACAGCAAAGCAATTTATGGACTAGAAGTTTTTCTGATGCATTATTTCCACCCCATTTGTGGTCTGATGATCTTACAATCATTGGCCATTTGGGATATTGGTTCCACATTAATGGACCACAGAGGAAGAAGCTAACCCAAGGGTCCTTTCATATTGAAGATAATAAGAGAGAGGATAGAAAACAGGTTTTCCCCCACCTCTAGGCACAGGTACAGTCACTATTATTGGATTAGCAGCTACTCATAAGGGCTTCATACATTTCAAATGGTTTGTATCTTATACATAGTTACATGAACTAGGATGATTTGTTTCTCATGCCTGTGTTTAACTCTTGCCAATTAAATGTCCAATGATTTCTATTTTTATTTGTACATTGTGACATATGTTGCTTGCTTATTACCTAATGCCCATAACAAAACATTAATGAAAACATGCATCTGTCATGTCTGTGAAATGCCAATGCTATTTGAATATTAATCAGCATTCAGGTGAGATGAATATCAGACCATTTGCCTTTAATAACTAATAATTTCATCTATTCAGGGATAGATGCTCTCCCCACCCACCCACCACCACCACCACCAATGATGTTTAACTAGAAATGCCACTTTCAAACCATTGTTAGACTGCAGTGAGGGAAAACAGCTTCAGCTTCTGGAGGGCCAACTATTTTATATATGAATATAGAACAAGTATTTTTGGATTTCCAAAAGCGTGTATCTATTAATTTTCCCACCCCACCCCACCCCCACAATTTAATCAATAATTTCTGAGGAATAAATTATGGCAAACTTAAAACATGAGGCTGACAGAAACATTCAGGGCACAATCTCTACTGATGTGAATGCCACTGACGACTGTTGTCATGTTGCCAAGTAGCTTCTAAGTTACGGGTGACCCTATGAGTTCATGGCCTCCTGTCATTAACAGCCCTGCTCAGCCCTTTCAAACTCAAGGCCTTATTATGAAGTCAACCCATCTCTTATTCTGACTTCCTCTTTAACAGTTGCCTCCAACTTTTCTCAGCATTGTTGTTTTTAACAGTGAGTTTTGTCTTTTCATGATGTGCCCTCAAGCACAGCCATTTTCACCTCCAGGGAACATTCAGCATTTATTTCATCTAGCACTCTTTTTATTTGTTTTTCTGGAGGACTTCAACACCACATTTCAAATGAATTGATTCTTTTTTTTTTGCTGGCTTTCTTTGGCATCTGGACAAATCCTATCTATGCAGCATGAAGATCAGGGTGCAGTGAAGTTACCTGCATGATGGTTTAGATTACTATAATTGATTTTAGTATTTGTTTATATTATTTTACTTTTAACTTCTCAGAAAGTCTGCAGTTTTGAGTATCGAGAGAATAAATGGGTAAATAAGTACATTACTTATACATAATATTTATTTAATACTCATAAATAATATATATTAGTAAAATATGGTTCATACTTAATGATGCCAGCATAATCATGTCATCTTAGAATTATGTTATTGGAGCACATTTCTAAGAATTTCAGCTTCCATATATTGGTAAAAAGACCATCATGGGTCAATTATAGGCCAGAATCTAGAAACTAGACACCAAGCTTGCAAAAGGTCTGCTTTTTCGGTGTAATAGAGGATAATGTCAGATATGTACCTTTTTGTTAATCAATACAATATATTTGACTGTCTACAGAAGATATATGAAATATATGGTCCAGAACCTATAGTTAGAATGCCATACCTGTGAGCCCTCTGTTTTGAGTATACAGGAGGACTCCTATACCTGCCGGATGAGTATTTGTTGATTCACTTATCCATGGTCTGAAAAATATTAAAAATATGAAAAGAAAAATCCTAGAAATATTTATCTCTAAAGGTGAAGTTTACCAGAATTGGCCATTAGAGGGTAATAGAGACCAATATATGTATAGTATTATTAGCTATTGGGATTCACTATAGTCTACATTTTTCAGCATCTGTGGGTGGAGGCTTGAAAAAGCTTCTCTGTGGATTGCCACTCCCTGTCCTGGCAAGGGGTTGCAGGGAGTGGCAATCCAACAATAGCTGGAGGCCCATGCACACTGTTGCAATTTTTCAAACTTCGGATGTTTACTTTGCATATTAATAAATTGTCTGTTGGTTTGTTCCCTCGTTGACATCATTTAAATAGCAACCACTATGAGCGTTTGACCTGGAAAAGGATGACCAAATTGAAACCCCCACTGACTATGTCTGTGTGGTGTCTTGGACCAATTAGCACCTATCAGCTCAATTCACCTTATAATATTGTTTTCAGGGTAAAGCCAGGAGGGAAAGGAACCAGGAAAGTATTCATGTATATTGGTGGTGCATAGAGAATATAGAAATACTAGCCAATATCCTCTTGGGATTTATACACATTCAAGAGGAATCCTGTAAACTGCTATGGCAAACTGATGAGAGGCTGGACACCATCAATTAGCCAGAGTCATTTATTTGATTCCTTTTGTGTGCAGATAAAATCTCAATGGGATTTTGGACTATGACAACTGCCACAGACAGTGCCTCTGGTGATTTTCTTTAGGGGATCTCTGCTCTTTTTGCCATCACCCCATAGGTGTGTGGGGATACTGCAAGAATAGAAGTGACACAATGCCATTTGTTTTGCAAGAGAAAGCACGAGGGCAAAACCCCTAGAAATCAGGAGAAATCAAGGCATCATAACTAGTATAGAATGTAACTAGAAAACATCCAAGTTTGACTTTCCATGACACACTTGTTTTAGGCTGCTGTGACTCTTCTTTCAGGACCCCAACCCTGGCTCTTAATAATCTCAAGAAGCACAATTCCCTTTAGAAGCCTGCCTGGGTAATAAGATCATGGGGGGGGATCCTCTCTGTCTCACCATCCTCACATGTGTGTTTGTTGGGGGCCTGGGAGAGGGCCCCCTCTGTTGCTGCACCCAGATTCTGGAATTCTCTCCCACAGGAGGCCAGACTGTCCCCATCTTTGCTGTCCTTTCTCAAGCAAAGCAAAGACCTTTCTCTTCACGCAGGCTCTCCCTGAGTGACTGTCTAACCAGAGGTGGGGTGGGGGAGGATAAAATGGGATGGTTTGCATTTTTGTTGTTTTAAAATCTGTTTTAGTTGTGCTTTTATCTAAAAGGTTAATGTTAGGTCTTTTGTCTAATATTAAATTTGTATAACATATTATTTTAAGCCTTCAACTATTGTCTTTTTAATTATATAAGTGTAAACCCTATGAAATATTGGATCCAATATTTCTTTTTCTCTGGGCTTATAGGCAAATCTTAGGGCAAAGAAGCACTGGAGGAGAAGATATATTTACTCTTGTATGTAAGGTGGCTTTAAAGCCTGGGCATCAATATCCTCCAGTTCTCAGCCCGAAGGTGAGAACAGGATAGATGTTTATGTTTTGCCCCAAATAGCATAAACAGCCACTAGTCATCCCCTGCCCCCATTTCTTCAGCCCAGTTTTGGCTTTTTAGCATGCTGACATTCTGCAACCAAGACAGGGAATAGAGCATCACAGCTCATGAACCTTCTTGTTGCTCTTATCCCAGTAGCAGAATTGCAAAGCCTGGGGTGGGGTGGGGCAACATTTGCCTATCTTGACCCTTGTCTGCCCTGACTCTGTGGCATCATAATGAGGGCTTGCCTTTGCTTTCAGGTTTTAGTTCTGAAATCTCAAGAGAGTGAGATAGTTTACCTTCCATTTGATCCACCAGAAAGCAAAGCAAGCTAATTTACAAGTGTGAAAAGCTCTTGCTGTGACAACCAGGTGTTTTCTGACGAGATGACAAACTATTTGTGATATACAGACCTGATCTATATCTAGAGGATTAATCTTTGCCAATCTTCACTTCAGCCTGGATTATGTACATTGTTTGCTCTAGCCGAGAGGGGTATCCTTGTCTAGAAAGCAGACTGGATGGCCTTTCCAGATATTCAAGTGCCAAGATTCTGCCATTTTTAAAATTGGGGGAGCTAAAAGCCTAGAAACAGTTTTAAAAATGAGACTTGAAAGAGGATATCTTAGGGTAAGACAGAAATAAGAATGCTTTTTAAGTGTCCCTGATGATGCACCCGGATCAATAATCTAGCTAAGGACTAGATGCACCAGTGAACAATGGAGCTGCTCTGGCACTGATGTTGTCATGATATTATTTATGTTTTAAAACAGGAAACTTTTTCTGTTGTGGATTCTATTTAGTTTAGAACAGCTGATCTGTCAGTGGCTGCTTGCTGGCAGTGATGAAGCTAAAGTTGATTGATACATCCTGCCCACTGTTCAGATGTCTTTGAAGATTCTCAGCCATCCAGGTGAGTTTATCTGCAAGTTGAGTCATGGCAACTGGACTTCTTTTCTTTGAGAGATTGAAACGTTTCGCTGCTCATCCAAACAGCTTTCCTGTGAAGACAGGATTGCTGTTTGGATGAGCTTGCTGTTTGGATGAGCAGCGAAACGTTTCAATCTCTCAAAGAAAAGAAGTCCAGTTGCCATAACTCAACTTCCAGACACACTGTTCAGATGGTACTGTATGTGACTTCATAGATATTGAAATATGTAGGACCCAAGGTTCCCTGTAAGGTGCATGCCTGCAGGTTTGTGCCTCCATTTCCCTCCAAGCAGCAATCCTCCTCCTCTGCACAACTGTGTTCAGCCCCTGTGGTTCCAGCTGTAACAGTTGTCCTGGGAGGAGTGGAATCACTAAGGGAACGAAGTCAGGCACGTGAGGGGCAGAGCCACGCTCAGGAAAGCTGCAAATTAGAGGGACTTTTGGTAGGCCCCGAATCTGTGTTTAAGGGTTGCTCTGTCAAATTTGCTGAGTTTGATGTTGCCTTTGATCTAAAAATATAGCCCTAAAAATAACAATTGGGTGCTGTCAAGTTGATTCTGGGTGACCCTTCTTGTGAATTTTGAAATAGAAAAGCACTTGCAGTAAGTCTAACCACACACCTCTGACAGAATGTGTGTTGCTTGAAATCAAGAGGACTTGTGTTGCATGCAATATACTCAGGCTCTGTGTGCTGTGTTGCATTCTGCAGTGTTAGCATTTGATGGATCTTTTGTCATATGTCTAAACAAAGTTCAACTTCCCTCTCTTCACAATAAATCTCTATACAATAATAAGAGCTGCTGTGGCCACACTGAAATGAAATGAGTTCAGAGATAAACATTTATTTTGTATCTCCTTCTAAGTGGAAACATAAAACCATTTTATTTTTGAGCATTTCGTAGGATTTCACCCCCAGGGCATGGCCATGTAAAGGAAAATAAGGCATTATTTACTGTGGTAACCTGTTCTGTAAACACAGCCTTTCATTTTGTCAAAATTTCCATCAGCACCAAAAATCTTTTTTGAAAATGGCAGACCCATGCAAAAATATACAGCAGTTGCTGGGCTGCCATTCAAGTAACAGATGTAAATATAAAACAAAGCAATAAAGGCTGCTGAAACATCTGGTAATATAATTTTGCAGCCATTGTCTTTGTTTTGCTTTTGTTTTAGCTTTCACTGATTTGTTTCTCCCTTTTCGTAATAAAAGAAATTCCTTCAAAAACAATGACCTATATATGTTTCCTTTTCAGACAATCTGGGCTTGCAGGATTGCTGTGAGACATAGCAATTTATACTGCCAGCCAAGCTGAGAAAACAGCTTTGCATTTGCAACCTGACAGCATGCTCTTCCTCCAGCAGCCGAATTTCCTATAGCTCCTTGACTGAGGGATAGGGAATGCGCGTGTCGTGTGTGTCTCCCATTCCTCCGTGTACTACTTCTTTCTTTTCCTAAGAAATGGGGTGCTTCTTTAGGGCCCATTCCATTTGTGATTACTCCCCATTCAAAGGCGGTGGGTAGAGAGTGATGCTGGCTGGGCAAGAGGGCAAGAGGGCACACTCGACAATGGTGCAATGGTGTGGGGAGGGCAGTGGGTCTGCCGGGCAGGGAAGGCAGTCATGGCAGCAGCTAGGCAAGGAGAAAGAGTGGAAGAGTGAGGCAGGCTGGCTGTTGGAATATCAATGTGATATAATTTCACAAGCATGGGCAGATGAAGGTGACGAATGTGGGAAACATGGATGGAAACAGATAATGAGTATTTGAGTCTCTCTTCCAGAAAGTGAAGGAAGATGATGAAAATGAATGGAAGCTCCTAGCCCTTGTTTGTTTTCATTTGTCCTAACCTGAAAGTCCCATCCCTACTGAGCGATTGGATTTACAAATGTAGCCCTTGTTTGTATCACTGGATGACCAATCCTGAAACAGACCAATCTGTAAGATGCCGAAGTGAAGAAAAGCTTGTGCTATTATAAAATATGTCAATTAATACTTCAGAAAGCTCCTAAATGTGAAGCTACTGTCTTGTATGGTTACGCAGATCCAGATTTTAAACACAGAAAAGGATCCATTCCAATATGGTACTTGTGGAGGAAGGAAGAACTCCCCATGTTGCATTACCCCTCTGGTGGTTGAAGCCATGATTGTGCTATGTTATATATATATATATCTCCTGATTTATAATATATTACCCTCCCACCTCTGCAATCACTGTATATAAAGGGATCCTTTTCTGTGTTAAAAAAACTGGATCCTGTTTATCTCTCTCTCCCAGATTAAGAAAAGATATGCCACAAGAACAATTCAAAGGGAGCATCCGGGGCCTTAAAGTTCACTCCATAACATTTCTGCTGCTTCCTATATGGAAATTCATACACATCCACTCATTTCTGAACCATTTCTTAAAATAATGATGACATTGTGTTCACTCCTCACAAAGAAGTTGCTCTAGACCTCTGATCCTTTGGGTTGCCCTCTTCCACTGAATGTCCTGAAGTGGAAAAACACCCATATATGTTCAGTGGCCAAAATCCTTTTGCTTAGCACAGTAAATCACATTAGGGTAAGCCCATTGACTCCGTGGAGATTTTTTCTGAGTAGGCATCTTCATAGTTCCCATTGATTCACATAGACCTACTACCAACTAGGAACTTACCATGCTAAAGTAAGTTGCAACTACAGTAGGTCAATTTGAATTAATTGGGCTTACAACTTATTCTAGTGTAATTTATTATACTGAAGAACAGAATTTTGGCCAGTACTTCCTAGGATTCCTTTCAGAACTGAAGATCTCCCATCCACTGAAATGATGGTCCTTTATCTAGTAAGATAATATTGGAGCTGTGCTACCATGTACTATACAGCTAGGTTCATGTATGATATCTATGCAACACGACTATCATTAAATCACCTCCTGTTACATTTTTTAAATTTGGTAGTGTTTGACAGGAGTAGGTCAGACACTACAGAGAACAAATTTTTGTCATTAAAGCAAAAGCAAAGTGTTCTGCTTATATACTGGCCCATACCTTATATACTGGCCCATTCCAGAGACCTTTGGGTAGTGGGTGAGATATAAGTTGTAATAAATAAATAAATAAATAAATAAATAAATAAATAAATAAATACCACTTCAAATAGTCTCTGGGCGGTTTACAGTTTAATTACAGTATGCAGGCTACACATTAGTTGGATAGGTTGGAATTACAATGACTATTCCATGTGCCGTAAAGGTTATTTTAGGATTGCAGCCCAAGGGAATTTATAAGAATTAGAACCAAGTCACTTGGAAGCTAAATAGAATTGTACTAGATAGAATTGTACTAGATTCAAATGGGTCTTGGTCCAGCACACTATACTTCTCTGTGGCAGACTGTGATAATACGGTCAGTGTTATGTATGGGAAGAGAGAGTTTTTATTTGCGTATTCCTTTGCTCATCTTCTGGATATTAAAGTGTACCTAGAGGCGAAATTATAAAAGCATGCTCAACTTTCAGTAAAAAGAAAGAAGAGAAATGATGGGCAATTTTTAGACTCTGTCCTTTGATCTTAAAGCTGCCTTTCTAAGAAGCAAATTGTTGTTTGATTCAAGCAAGGCAGGTTTCAAATTGATTAGATGTGTAGGGTGATCTAAATAAATTTATTCAGAGGAAAGTCTTTTGCATTCAGTGGGATGTATTGTCGAGTGAGTGAGTTTAAGGTACAACTGCTTTCTATTAGCTTCAGACAATCAGGATGCTCATCCACATGAGATAGGCTTTTTAAATAATAATAATTATTATTATGAAGGCTTTTTATGGTGTGAAATTATCAGGGAGTCTTGTGGTAGTTTAAAGACTAACAGATAGAGATGGGCACAACTTGAAAAAAAATTTTTTTCGAGTTGTCGTTAGTCGGGAAGGTTCCGTTTCGGGTCGTTTCCGTTTTTCGCGAAAATTCGCAAAAATTAGTCAGTTTGTTTTTTCATTTTTTCGTTTCCATTAGTACTGGTTTTTGGGGGGTAGCGGGCTCCTGGAGGCACCTCTGTGGGGTGGGTGCCTCCTCTGGCCCGCTATAAAGGGAAAGCGGGCTCCTGGAGGCACCCGTGGGTGCCTCCTATCCTCACCCACTAGGAAAGGGAAGCAGGCTCCAAGAGACCCCTCAACATGGGGGTCTCCCCTCCTCACCTGCTGCTGCTGCAAAATGCTATGCAATAGCCATATGGATATTGCATAACATAATGTGCAGACAGTGACTGTGAAGACTAGTGGATGGCACTGAACCCAGAGCCATAGTGAGATGCCTAACTAAGGCTCTCGCACCACCATGTCTCACACAGAAGGGAATTGTACTTGCTGCGTGTAGTTCAATGCAAGCAAGTAGATCTGGCTTAGGGTTAAGGTGGGTTAGTGCAAGGGCTAGGGTTAGGCTAGTGACGGGTAAGGTTACGGTGGGCTAGTGGGTTGCACCTCTGGGTGCCTCTCTGACCAACTAAGAAGACAGTCTGTGACGTATGGGTACGGAGTCAAGGGTTAGGGTTAGGGTTAGGGGGGCTAGGGCAGGTTTTAGGGGGCTTTTTGGCACATCCCAGAAGTCTCCATGGCCAAGTGGCCATGCGATTGGTGGGATGGCTCCAAAAATTTGCATGGTTGTCCACTCCCACATGGCTGGCCACTCGGCCAGCCCATCATTGCACAGGTGTAAAAAAAATAAAATAAAATAAAATCAATGGAGGACAGAGGAGGAGAGGAGAGACATTTTGTTGCAAGAAAAAACCCACTGCTACTGTGAAAAATCTGGCAGTTTATAAATTTTCGCGTGTTTCTGTTGTGCTTGTGTGTTTTTGGACCACGATTTCAAAAACAATATTGCGTTCGCCGCCCCATTTTGGATCCCCCGCCCGCACCGCATGGCATGGCGAGTCCGGCTGCCCAGGATGGGGGGGAGGCGGGACCCCCCCTCCAGAAACCACCCCTCCGGTAGGTGCCCTGCGCCCTTAGTCAAGCAGGCATTTTTCCGCCTGCTTTTTTGGCCCGGGAATGGGTGGGGGGAGAGTTTAAAAGTTTTTTCCTGTGCCGTCCGTGCCGCTTGCTTGCGCTTTAATTGCGGCGGCTGGCGGCGAGACTGGGCTTTTTGCTGGCTGCGAGCCTGCGGCGAGTCCCACCAGAGCAGCCCAGGATGGGGGATGGGGGGGAGGCCGGGGACCTCCAGAAACAACCCCTCTGGTAGGTGCCCTGAGGAACGGCAGGCATTTTTCCGCCTGCTTTTCGGCCGGGAACCGGGTTTTTTTAACTTTTAAAAACTTTTTTTCTGTGCCGCGTGGCATCGCGCGATGCAAGGAACGAGCATGACAAATCAGACCAAAATTGTTCGTTCGTCGGTTCGAGCTCGAAGTCTGGCAGAGTAATTCCCGTTACCGTTTCCGTAGAGTAACGGAACCGAGTAACGGAACCGGAAACGGGAATACCGCTAAGTCGTGCCCATCTCTACTAACAGAAAGGCTGGCCTAAAGCTTCCTTAACTCTCTGCATTACAGTTCTTTCACGCTTGTTGTTTTTCTATGCAGTACATTAAGAGGGCTACCATTTTGTATTCCAAGTTTCCAATCTCTGCTCAGCCATGGAGGCTTACTGGGGTTGTGGAACTGGTAAAACCAGTGCTTAAACATCTAGCTTACTTGAAAGCCCTGTTAGGATTGCTGTAAGTTGGTTCTGACTTGATCACACTTAATATCTATTTAGGGACAGACCATCTCTGCCCTGTGAGGTGTCAATTGGATTTGGTTCATCAAAAATCAGGTGGTTATGATATTCCTACTAAAAGGTCACCATTTCAAAGCTTCTGAAATTTATTGTGCACCTTCCTTCTGAAATTTATTGTGCACCTTCCTCGCCGCATTCTCAGCTGTTAATGCTACAAGCTCACCTCTTCTACTAAACACTTCTATTGTTATTTTTCCCAACGATGCTTGGAATAGCTTCCCTGAACAGAGACATTGTGCCCCCCTTCTGTCTCTTCTTCCACACATCCCCTCAGAACGGACAATTTTGCAGCGGGTGCAAAATGCAGCGGCCAGACTGGTGGCGGGTGCGCGTCGTTACGACCGCATCACCCCGGTTCTGGCCCGGCTGCATTGGCTACCCGTTGCCTCCCGGATCAGATTCAAGGTCTTGGTTTTAGTTTATAAAACCCTCCATGGCTTGGGCCCGGACTACCTGGCGGAGCGGATCGCCCAGCGGTCAACATCGGCCCGACCGGTTCGGCAGTCGCGGGCGCACTCGCTTCAGGTTCCATCTCTCCGAGAAGCCAGGCGGTCCCGTACCCGGAACCGGGCTTTCTCCGTGGCTGCTCCATCCATATGGAACAGCCTCCCTAGCAAAGTGCGCTCTGCAGAGTCCCTGCTGGCCTTTCGTAAAGCGGTGAAGACCATTCTATTCCGCGAGGCCTTTGGTGACCTAGCTTAGTTTTTTTTTCCTCTCTCCCGCCATCGATAATTAGGACGAATCTGATATAGCAGCGGTGAGGTTTGATTTAAAGGGTGCGCCCCTGCTGCAGTTCTTTTATTTGCTTCTATTGATTCATGCTGATCTGTTGATTATGTTACTCATTGTGTTTTATTGTACTCAACTGTGTGTATTTTGATTTGATTTGCCATGTTCGCCGCCCAGAGTTCCCGTTGGGAAGATGGGCGGGATATAAATTCAACAATAAATAAATAAATAAATAAATAACTCTTTCCCTTCAGTTCTAGCTGTAGTCAAGGCTATCTTAGTACATGTAGCTGTATTTATTCAGATTTTTATTTATTCCTCCTGCTTCCTTTTCTACTGCTGTCTTCATTATTGTCAGATTTTGATTAGGAACTCTCTTGGGTAGAAACCTGTCTTTCTTGCTAGTGGTACTCCATAAGATATCATGTAAATGACATCACTTTTCATTTTAAAAAAAGTGACAACCCTTATTGTCATTCTAATCATGCCAATCTGCTGCAGAAAAACACCAAGGGGCTATGTGATACCTTAAAGGGCAACTAATTTTGTGGCCCAGAATCCACTTTGTTAACTATCTGTGGTCAACAAGATACTTTGCTGAGTCAAGTGAAAAATAAGATGGTACCTCTCTTAGTCCACATATAAAAGCCAACAGGTCTAGAAGTTACAACTGTTTACATTACTAGCACTGGGACAATACACTCCGCTGCACCTGAAGGCAGCAGGCAAGTAAAGCGATGCAGGGTATTCTACACAGCACAAACCTTTATTTTGTGATACAGTACTTAGTTACTATATCTCTCACCATACCTTGACTGTGCTGAGAGTCTGCTGTGCCTTAATAGTAGGGCTGGCTGTGGGGGGTTAATGGACATTAAGAACCTTCACCTGCTTTGCCCTGTGGTGTATTTTAGTTCTTTACATTTCCTATTAAGTATAAGCCAAAAAGAGAGAGAAGCTTCTATGCTTTTTGATGTTTTTTAAAACAAATGTTTAAATAAACTCTCAGTTTCTTTTGGCCACTAAACTGATGCAGAAGCTGTAAGAAAGAGAAAAGCTCTCATTGTCTCATGAACACATGGAAACAGATGATAAATTGGTACTGTCAACATGGTGCTCTCTGGCAACTGTAGTTGTAGAAATCATAATTTTCAACCTTTTGTTAAACTAATAGGATTATTTTTTGAATATGAAAATGTTATTAAGCAAATAATAACATTTTAAAACTTAGCTATGGTGAAGATGAGATCATTCACACTGAATTTTCTCCATGGCACATGGCAGCCCCACTGTCTGATATACAAACTGCTTATGATATCCAAGAACTCGCTTTTTAAAAAAATAGCTCGTGAAAATGATCTGAGTGGTGTGACCTGAATCTTTATACAAATAATTTTATTCAAAGAGGGATCTGAAGGGAACCATTCAAAATCACTCTGATTTTTTAGAAGCGTTCTTACAGTTTCGGCAGAAATGCTGCTGACAGCTGCTTTTTTTGTGGCCGCTTCCATCAGGTTAGGCAAAAGTCAATGAGAAAGTATGGTTCAATAGAAACCTTGGGAAAGTTACTCTTATGAACTACAACTCCCAGCCTCTTCTGCCCAGTGTGAACCTCAAGGGTTGGCTTTCCCCCTGGCCTATCAGGCGATTTTGCATTCTCATTGAGGTAGTGAAAATTGACGTAATTTATTGTGATCGACATCTCTTCCAGGCACCATGTGTGCTCCTTTAATAACCAGCATATTCCACTTCCAATTATTTCAGAAGTCCTTGATAAGCTCCCAAGATTCATGTCCTGATGGTGGGTTGGAGGAGCAGCTGTGGTTCTTAAAAAACAACAACAAACATTTTAAAACAAACGGTTGCAAATAGCCTCCTATTTTACCACCTGCTTGGTTGCTCTTTCCTGCTCTTTTCTGGCAACATCCTTCCAGCTCCCAACCTTCCCTGCTGAATTCCCACCTGCCACACCCTTCAATTCTGGCTGTTTTACTCACCCTTTGGTTTTTTCTCTCTTCCCGGCTTCCACCTGTGCCTTCACTGACATTCCAGTTCTCTGCTCTGTTGCCCTTCCTTATAAACCCTCCCCAAGAGAAATCACCCAGAGGCTCCTCTGACATTTCTGACACCACCACTATGTACTGCTGTCTCTTCTAATCCCTTGCCTCTTTCCCCCACAACATTTAGCATTTTAAAGCCTTCTTTTAAAATTGGGGAGGCACCATAGTGTTAAATCACCTCCTCCCACTGTTTGGGAAAGCAAAGGTGAAGGTCTCCAAAAGGAAACATCTGGAAAGGGTGAATTTCTGACAGAGAAGGGAAGCCTGGTGCAGCAGTGCATGTGTGGGCATTTGAACACACACACACACACACACACACACACACACACACACACACACACACACACACACACACACACACACACACACACACACCAATGGGTCTGAGGAAAGAGAAAAATGTGTGAGAAATTAACCAAAACACCATGGTTATTTTTGTACACACCTGTCTAAGGGGCAACATTGTCTGAATTGCAAGAGAAATACTGGTAAGGTCAGTGCTTGAGGCAAAATTTAAAGGTATATAAATGCCCCATCTGGGCAGCCCTTCGATTGCAGCATAGGTTTCTTTCGATGTAATGGGTTGCCTTTTCATTCTAATCATGACCTTCTTTGCACTTCTGCTATTTGATGTGTGAATATGTTTTTTTTTAAATAGGGCTTTCTAGCCCATTACAAATCATGAAAGGAAATTGCACAGAAATCAAAGCATTTTACTTCATGTTACAGGATGCAAAAGAGAGAGAGAGAGAGAGAGAGAGAGAGAGAGAGAGAGAGAGAGAGAGAGAGAGAGGGAGAGACTTGAGCTAGTCAGGTCTTTAAGAGATGAAAGCTATTCGGATATGATTATTTTTGTTTCTCCTCTGCATGTGGGTCTGTTTTTCGAGGACATTGTTGCAATGGTTAAATTGCCTCAAAACCAATTTATGTATTGCTTTTTAAAACCTACTCAATGAAAAGTCATCTGGTTTATTAAGGAATTCTCTAAATGTGCTAATATGTCTCATGATATGATCAACTTCTGTCCAGAAAAAGATTTTATTTTGATTCACCCAAATTCTATCCTTTGTGCTTAGAAGATTCCCGCCCCCACTCTGTTTTGGTAACTGCGTCTTGAATGTTGTGTCCTAATTTGTTAACTAATAATGCTTGGTTGGCTCTTGCTTTTCCACCCAGAGGTGGCCGCCACTCAGTGATGGAATAAAAGATATGCAAACATAAACTCAGGCTGCTCTTGGGGGTTCCTCCCTGGATGAAAAGTGTCATTATAACAGCACAATCATTATCATTATCTTGAAAAATCTTCTGAAGGAAGCGATTCCACCTTCTGTTTCTGACACCTCATTTCTCTGTTGTCTCCAGAGCCTCCTTTGTATCTCCTAGGAGTGTCAGTTCACATCTTAATCTCTTTCTGTGTAATCTCATTACAGATAATCCCATTTGCGGGAGACATGGGAGTACCTCTTCTCTGTGTGAGGAAGGATTTCCTCTCATCCCATTTTGTAACTGATCCCAGATACATTCATTGTATAAACAGATGAGTTAGAGTGGGGATCTCCCTCAGGTTGGGATTGCCTCTGCATCTCTGTCAATGTTAGCAAGATGTGAGGGAGGAAGCAAGCTTTTCTTTTCCAATTACCGGTACTCTCTGGTAAAAAAAAAAGATTCACTGTTTACAGTAGATGGAGAGGGAATTTGTGGTATTTTCCCAGCTAAAAGAACATGATTTATAAAGTAATTAAAAACAAAAAGCTCGGAATGCCTTTTAGAGACTCATTTATCTTGGGCCCAGTCAGACTTGCAGAAGACAGCACAGTGTGAGCTTTCCTTATTTGGATTTGGCATTTTGTTTTGTTTCAAGTCAATTACTGTTTTAGTCTTGTCAGTTTGGGGAGAATATAGATGGCTCTCAGTTTGTAAAATGGGCCACAGTGGGTAATCAATGAGGATCTGATGGGAAGGAAAGGCCTCAGGGTTGGTGGGTTGGATGAGTGAGGAAAAACATGGAGGATAAATGAGGGAACCATGCGACTCCTTGTGCACCTCCTAACACTACCGATTCTTAACAATCTTGAGTAACCCACTATCTCTAATGTATTTTTAAAGGCTTAAAAATATCAGAAACCTAAATATTCTTTTCAATAAGACGGGGTAGATTTTTTTTTTTAAAAAAAAATCCATCACTTTCATTTGATGGTGGCAGGGAGTGGGGGGAAGATGTGTGTACCACTCACTGACTGGCTAATGAATAATCAGATTTCACAGCTTGAGTGCTGGGGTGGTAATTTGGTTGCACGCCATGCTCCAAATCCATGGAATAGCGCTTCATTAATGTGAAGACCTGTATAATCAAACAATTAGCAGTCTCTTTCCTACTAAAGCAGCTTTTCATCAGTGCATATACTTCGTTGTAAGATGAGGCTCAAACTGCTGGATCTGACAGCATTACTAGTCTTCTACTAAATTATGGAGGCTAGGAGGCACCGTGGATGCCAGGTCCATGTTTTTCATTCTGGAAGGACAAGTTGTCACTCCAGGCATTCTATACCCCATATGTTGTGTTGTATCAAGCCATGTAGGAAGAACAGAGGCATTAAGGCAATATATTATATTTTGAAACCCTTTACAAAAGCACATGGTAGCTTTTCTGTGAAAAAATGGAACCTGATGAACTATGGCTAGAGTGCCACAGGAAGACAGCAGGGGGACAATTCTCATTGCACCTAGGTCACAAACCGTGTGTGGATCTACACTCTGGCACTAAGGCTAGTGAAGAAAACTTTGCTACTCTGCCACCATTCCACCTGCAAAGAATGGAAGAGGTCTGTTTTTTAAGCTATGCAAGGCCTCGCTAGGGTGCTGGAGCAGATATCATATGGGAGAGGGATCTCAGTGCCAGCAATGTGTGGAATTTTAAACATATATATATATTTTTGAAGATAGAATTGCTCAGATTTATTGTAACTTAGGCTGCTATCTCACCAGGATATTGTGAAATGCCGGCTTTTCTTCTTTCTTGGTCATGTGATTGAAGATGTGGGTTCTCCGTTCCCACTACAAGGAAGTTTTTTTTAAAAAAAGCGCTGGTCAGCCCCAGGGCTAGCTGGTTGGTGCTGAGAAGGGGGAGTGCTGACAGCTCAAAGGCCAACTGGTCAGTGCTGGAAGGGGGAGTGGAATTTTTTTTTTTTTAAAAAAGCACTGACCAGCCTCAGGATGAGCTGGTCGGCGCTGGGGGGGGGCAGCGTTGACAGCCTGATGGCCAGCTGCTCAGCACTGGGGGGGAGGGGAAATTTAATTTTTTTTTAAAAAAGCACCAACCAGCCCCAGGACGAGCTGGTTGGCGCTAGGGGGGAAAAAGCAGAAAACCAGATCGTATGCGGGCTCCCACAGACTTCTGGCTCACATTTTTTTTACCGGAGCAAAAAAATCCCCAACTTCTCCGGTAGGTCTTGGAAAACTCACTAAATGGGGCTAAATGGGGCACACCAGTTTTTTTTAAAGCCCGGTAGCGATGGGGACAAGATTTTAGATACTGGGGAAGTCAGGCTAGTGTTACTTTAGCCAATGCTTGCCCCATTTCATTTCAGCTTTGAGGTCTCAAGAATAAGGATGAGCCTCAGAGCAGAGAGGGCAACCACTTATTTAATTGATTCTTACTGTAACTGACTGATTAAATCTTCCAAGGTGGGACAGATGTCATTCTTAAGGGTGCCTCTGTATTAGTGCGTCTTTAGAGAAAGGACTTGTTCCTTCCTTTGTAAAAGAGGTAGCAATACGGAAGCCTCCTCTTGACCTGGGACTTCTCATTACTTAGAGGCCACTCTTGAATGTGCCGTACAGTTCTTTACTCTGGAAGGATTTTAAAAGCAAAAGGTGATACTATAGATACTTTTGAACACGTTCAGTTGATATTGATTGATTGGGGCTCATTTCAGACAGACATTTGGGTAGGCTATGGGATGTGGATTGCTGTGCTGCCCTTGCTTGGTAACCAATGCTTAGCACTGGATGAGGGTACTATTGTTTGATTAGCTCCTGGATGTCTCAGCAGCTTCTGTTACCACTGACTATGGTATCTTTCAGGACTGCCTGGGTGGAGTGGGGTTCCACGTATAGCAGTAGTTCTAGCTTTGGGTCCTGTGGCCACTGCTTGTTCTTTGTTAATGGAAGCATTTCAGTTTCTGCAGCCTGATGGTGTGGACAGGACCCTTGGAGAGGTGAAGGCTACCACATGCCTACTTTACCTTGACGCTTCCTGTCTTATACAAACCTTCGGGGAAAACACAGGTGCACAGCTTGGGGATGCTCCTGGATTTGTCTCTGAGCCTGGATGCCCAGGTTTCAGCAGTGGCCTAAAATGCATTTGCTCAATTAAAACTAGTGTGCCAGTTTGCTCTGTTCCTGGAGAGGTTTGATCATGGTGATACATGCTTTAGTTATATCCTAGTTGGATAGTGTCTGGAAACCTCAGCAGATCCAATTCACAGCAGCCAGATCACTAACTGTGGCTGGTTATAGAGATTACATAACTCCCTTGTTATACCAGCCCCACTGGCTGCTGATCTGTTTCCAGGTACAATTCAAAGCACTAGTTCTAACCTACAGTATAAAGAGCTGAATGACTTGGATCCCAGCTATCTCATGGACTGCGAGTCCCATTATGAACCTGCCCTGGAGTTAAGATCATCACTCTTAGAATACGACTTTTTAACTCCTTTGTGGCCACACAAGGATTACAAAGGGATTTTGGTTGTAAAAATAGTTAAAAATATATTTTAAAAAGAACAGAGAACAAATATTTAGAAGTTCACTAATTTAAGGTGAAAATACTGTCTTTTTTACTTTGTGTTTGGGGTTGGTCTTACTCAAAGTTAGCAAAGTTTTGGTGCCTATATCCTGTCACAGTCTATTATTTTATTCACCCAGTCATTTTAATATGTGTATTTTTAAGAAAAAATGATATTTTAAAAAAAACCAAAATAGTAATACAGTAGTGCCCCATGCAGGATAACAAGGTTTATACAGTAGGTAGGGATTGGCTGGGTGTAAGATTTGCATGAAGATAAAAAGGTACAGTGCCTGCCAGAAAAGGGTGCCGAGAATACTCATGTGTAACTTTTATGGATAACTCTCAACTTGACTGCAATCATTCAACAACAAAAGACGATTTTATGTTCTCTCTTCCTCTCTCTTCTTCCTTTTCTCTCACAAACAGCCTTTCTGGGTCACTTGTTTTGCTGTCATGATTTGTTCCGACCAATCAGTTATACAGTGCAGCAGATGTTTCTGATGGAAGAAAACTGGAACATTTGGCTGCCGGAATGCAATCCATACAAATGGGGTCCCGGGCAATGGCACTCGTGCTAGCTTGTTTTACACCACCTGAGGATTTCATCTGTTGTGATTGGTGCTAACAATGCTGCAAAGAAGCAGATCTTAACCAGATTAGTCCTCAGGTTTCATGTTCGCTAAAGATTTTATTTCTGTTGGCAGTGTGGTTTTGAAAATTCTTATGCTATTGATCAAAGAGCCACTTCGCTCACAGAGTGTACACGCTCTATTTATTCTCTCGTAAAACTAGGCCCTATGTCAGCAGGAATTCAGTTTTCTCTTTCAGCCTTTTTAGTCTACCAAGGGCTAAAGTGACAAATGCTGCCGCGAATTTTAATCAAATTCACCTCCCTGACAATTTGAGATGCAACAGGTTGTTTATTCAAGGCCACCAAAGCCTTACACAGTCTTCCCAGTCATAATAGATTCAGTATTGATACTGCAAAGCTGTGTCTACAAATGGGGAACTGAGGCTGCTTTCAAACGACCCCTAAAATCCGCTGGCAACTTAAATTCGGATTCCCCCAGCCAGATATCTTGTGGGTTTTGTTCCTATTCCCCTGTTCCCACCCTTCTGCACTCTGTGGCTTCTGTCTGCGGTGAGGGAAGGGAGAAAAGAAGGGAGAGAGAAAAATGCAGGCTCACCTCCGTCTGCCGTTGGGGCTGAGCCCCGTAGGGATTCCAGTCTGTTAAAGGAGCAGGTCCAACAAAAACAAACAGAAGGCGGAGGAGAGCCAGGCATCCACAGCTGTACAATCCACATCGGAATTTTTTTTAACCTCCGGAGACCAGGTACTTGTAAAGTGCGCTGGGGCCTTAAGTGGTAGCAATAATCTCCATAGCCTGTGTGGCACAGAATGTCACAGGCATCGAGGTGGTCTTCCTGGGAAAGTGGAACGCGTCTCCCACTTCCCATTCTTCATCTGTCTCATCTGCTGTTATGTGAGCATGAAGCAAACTGGAGAGTTTCAAGGTGGAGAACAGGATATAAAAAGTGCAGTGTTGCTGGTACAGCAGAAAGGTAGGAGAAAACTCAGAGATAAAATTGAATCAGGGATGAATTTCACAGCCTAAGTGCACTAATAGGAAAAATGTCTTGTGGCTCCACCATCTCACATGTTCATTACACACCAAAAAGAGAGTTACGATATTAGAGGAATGGCCGCTCTTCCCTCTGATCTTTACCATCGTTTCCTAACCTTGAATGGATCCCTGACCACCTTTCTTGCCTACATTTTGATTGTGGTAGAACAGTATGAAAGAGGCCTCCTTTACTCCATCGTCTGGTGGGATTTTTACTTGACCTTCCTTTACTGCAGTCTTGTTTGTTTCAAAGGCAAGTTTTACTGGAGAAATTAATTGAATGCAAGTTACCTGCAGTTTTAGTTTTGCATCACCTGCAATGTGGGTGCTGCTAGAAAGTCCTTCCTTTGGAGTCTTGACCATCATAAGAGCTGTAGGGTCATAGGACATGGCTTTTATTCAGAGTCACTCCATTGGTCCATCTACTTTCTTCTTGGCTATACTCACTGGCCATTGCTCTTTGGGTTTTGAGACACAAGCTTTTTCCAGTCATACTTTTCAGATACCTTAGTTATCGGTATTCTGGTTTGTGAGGCTAGTCGCCTACATTAGTTATGCCAGAGATAGGAAAAGTTACATTTTTGGGAAAGTAGCTTCCAGAATGTTACAGACAGCTCAGTTGGTGGCCAGCTTCTTTCATCTCTGGCTATCTATGCCAACTATGGAAGATTTTTGCATGGGAAGCAGCCACTGTGATTACAAAAACTGCACAAAGGCATAAAAAGCTAGATACAATATCTCAAACACACAGTGTTATAGAAGCTCCAGTCCTGAGTTATATGCTATTAATTCCCAAGGGGGTGGGGTGGAGAATGGAACAAGATAGCCACGATTAACCGAAGTGGCATAGACTTCAACTGAAATTAAGCATGACCAGTATTCTATGGAACACAATCAAAATGTTTAATACATAGTAAAATTTAACTGTGTTCTTGTTATTATTATTATTGCTTATTAATAGGTACATTAACATCCCTGGTCTTCACAACTATCCTTCGCAATTCCTCTGCAACAGTCACTAATTGGAAATTCACCCATCCTGCCTCTTATAAATTTGACTGTTTCCATAAATAAAATGAGTTCCTCTACACACCAGCGTTTGCAGATGTGAATAATGCTTCAATTAATCCTAAAAATAGCACAATATAATCTCAACATGCTAGTGGGAGGAAAAGATTTGAATGAAGATGTTCAATTTTTGCTTTAACCTTTGAAAAAACAATTCAGACCCCCCCCCCGCTACATTCTGCAAAGAACTTACACTAATGAATTGCTCCTATGAGCTCACCTACATCTAAAGCCAGAAACAACTCTTGGAATTATCCTTCTCTGTTCATATATATTTGACATAAATTACATCAGATTGTATTTGAAATACCAAACCCGCATTAATGGAAGACACCCTCCCCCTTTGCTGCAGGCACCATTTTAAAATAGATGAGCATAAAAATGCAGCCTGCATCATTAAGTTTATATGAAACTAGTGAGAATAAAAATCACCATGTAAGTTTTTAATAAGATGTGTTTTTCATTCTAGTTTAATAACCCAAGTCTATATTCATCTTCCAGTATAATAAATACATTGAAAGGCACACATTCTTTTGTGGGCTTTAACGTGTTGAAGGTTTCAGAAGATGGAGCTTTCCGGGAAGCCGGGAGAAGAAAATTCTTTAATATGGCAGCGTGGAGTATTATTATCATAAATAATTAATGTGCACAGCGGAAGAAAGCCGAGCTTCATTAATAATTCTTATTTTTAGTTGGCAGAAGCGAGAGGTGCTACATCTTTTTTTTTTATCTGACCTGCGTCAATTTTCTTGATTTTAATTTAATAGATGTTAAAATTTAAAGGTTTGGGGCTGCATCTGGCCATACACAGTGCTGGTGTGTGTGTGTGTGTGTGTGTGTGTGTGTGTGTGTGTGTGTGTGTGTGTGTGTGTGTGTGTGTGTGTGTGTGTGTGTGCGTGTGCGTGCGTGCGCACGGCACATTTATTTGTGCCTTTGTATTAATAGCCCAGCACTAATTCTTACCCACATTGATATTTTTAGTAATGCAGACAAGGGGGATATATATTGTAGCAACGCAGAGGCAAAGTAAGGTGGGCATCAGTGTCAGCTCCTTTCATCTTACACTCCCTCATGGGACTAGTTAAGGTTCTTCTTTGATTAAGACCTCAGGAAATATTAAAAAGCTTTGCTGTGGATTTGAGCTCATCAAAATTGACTGTTTTTTCCCCCTTTCATTTTTTTTCAAAGGTTGGGATAATTCACCTCTTGCTTTCCTAATGGCAGGTTTCTTTGAAAGGCAGCTTTTCACTTATAATCAACCAAGAGTTAATTTATCTGACTCATTTGCCTGATGACACTCTGTGTTGATTCCCCTGCCCTCCCCACCCCCCAACATCCCAACATGGTAATTGGCAGTCCTCACTGGCTTACATTCTTCTATGACTCTATTGTCAGAGGCGGCGGGGTGGGTGGGTAATTTTTTGTGACACATCTCCCAGAAACCCAAAGCCATCTTGGCCAAATAAGAAATATTACCCTTATGGGCGGAAAGCACCAGGATTCCTTAGCCTGCATGGGCATTTGGTTATGCTAGTTCAGGTATTCTGTGAACTCTAGTCCAAGAAAGTAGCTGTTGACCTCTCTGCTCTGACTCCATCAAATACTGCTTTGTAGCGTAGACTGTTTTCCTCTGCTATGATCCGTACCTGACAACAAATTCCTTGATTATGGTCAAAACAAGGGGCTTAGGGTGTGATCATACGGAGGAGGGGGAGGAGATCCCAATTTGGACCACTTGTGGAACAGCCTGGTGTGATCTGTTTCCCAGTAGTCACATGACATACAAGGACATGCATTCCAGCCCAAGCCTGACCCACGCCCAAGGCAGATCTTTTTGGCCCAGCTGTAGGGCTTCTACATTTGGGGGTCAGGCTGGAGACAGACAAATTGCTTTAAGGGAGGTTGTTCTGGTTAAAACAACCCTTTCCATTGCAACCAGACATGTGTCTTTGCAGCTGTTGGATCGCACCTCAAGTGGTGGTAGCACTTGGTCAAGCTGAAAATGGAGTATATGCTCATTTGTTAGAGCCAGTTGAGATATGACCAGAGAACAAGGAGAATTTGCATATCTATGGCGAGTTTTCTATGGCTCAGCTACATCTTCAGCACTCCTATTACAAATACATGCTTTTGTTTCTGTGCTTAGAAGTAATAAGGGATGGATTGGTTAAAATCAGCCAATCAGGGCTTGTGCTTGTCAAATCCATGTAGTCTTCCTCCCTTAACTGACTACTACAGATCCTGAAGCAGAATGTGTTGTGTGAGTCTGCATTGTTTTGTTGTCACTTTCTCTTCTGCACTTGGCTCTCTCTTGATGGGTGCTAGACCTGATGGGCACAGCCCTCTCTCTCTCTCTCTCTCTCTCTCTCTCTCTCTCTCTCTCTCTGTGTGTGTGTGTGTGTGTGTGTGTGTGTGTGTGTGTGTGTGTGTGTGTGTGTGTGTGTGTGTGTGTGTGTGGAGGGGGAAGAGAGGGATGATTCTAACCGTGTTAGCTAGGGGTTCTGGGGGTTGTTGTGATCCCCCAAAGATAACTTATCCAATGGGTTCCATCCTGTTACGCCTCATCCTCTCAGGTTTTGGAATCTCCTGGGCCATATTTATGGTAACCATTTTTCACGGACATAAAAGAGGAACTGTACCATTACAAAAGATGAAGGTAGCATTAAAACCAAACAATCAGCAGATCTTGGTATGCTGGAACTATACCAGGAAACATGAAAACAGGAGCGAGGTAGTCTTTTGGAGGAAACAGCAAAGCTTCGTTACTGAATGGGACCCATCAGATGGTCTCTCCTGCTTGCTCTCGGGATGGGATTCTTTATGTTCTCTGTTGCAGCAATGTTATACTTCGAGAATATTCCTGGAAATATTACAAACAGTGTCAGCAAGACCATTTTAAACATCCCCTCCTCCCCCAACCCCCCCCACCTCATTTGAGATGTCATTCTAAGGACTGATTGGCAGTTGGCAGGAATTAATGATAATGAACTCATTTTGATATAAAATGAACCAGATACCATGCCGGCTGTTAAAACGTTTCAAATCTGGTTTCTTTCTTTAGTAAACATGATCCATCAAGCTCTGTCCATCTGCCAACCAAAAAGAAATTTCTATATGGTTTGAAAGATGGAGCGAGTGAGATGCTTGTCATAAAAGTGCTGCTGTGAGTTGCTGATTACAGGATCACTTCCCTGATCTCAGCAAGCAAAATGGATGATGGAAAAGTCAGATCACAAGAGCAGCAGGTAACTTGGATGCAGTGAAGGAAAATACATTCCATTCTGCTTTAGGAGCAGCTCTGGCCATTACAATATTCATGAATTCACACATGATTATACACAGATTGCAGGATGTTTGACAAGATGCACATGAAAACCCTTGCCTTTACTGTGTGTTTTATGATGAAGCTGTGGGTAAGAGGCTTGTGTGATTCAAATTGTCATCAGTTATAGATTCAGACTCAGAGTAGTATGCAACAACAACAAAAGGAGAGATCTCATACTTGAGGTAGTTATACTCTTGTGCATTTTTGGCACATACCCCCTCCCCCCCAGTAAAAAAATTCTCTCTGGTGGAATTTATTTAAGTTGCCCAGCTTGGCACTGATTTGCAGCCAGTATGATTGATTCAGTTTGCTGATGAGATTCAATCCCAGAGAATCCATGAATGGTCCGTCTGCTAATAACATAGTGAGTTGAAATGCCGCTCGTGTAGCATTCTTCTCCTCACCCTGGCATTGTGAGCATTGTGGAATGTGTTCATGGAGACAGACAATGAAGACATCTGAGAGTAAAAGAAAGGGTAAATTCATTTGAAATGTGGTGTTGGAAGAGGTCTTTATAGATGACTAAAGTAAAGGTAAAGGTTCCCACTCACACATGCTTACTAGTCATGTCTGACTCGAGGGGTGGCGCTCGTCTCTGCTTCCAAGCCAAAGAGCCAGTGTTGTGCAAATCTGTGGCCACATGGCTGGCATGGCCAAACGCATTTCTGTGAACGGAACACTGTTTACCTTCCCTCTTTTTACAGTGGTACCTATTTATCTACAAACATTTACATGCTTTCGAAGTGCTAGGTAGGCAGGAGATAGGTGACTACAGACCACCAGAAAACAAGTTGCTGGTATGTGGAGTCTGGATCAAATAAGTCTGGAATATCATTAGAAGCAAAAATGATTCAGCTGAGTCTATTGTGTATATTGGAAAATCATGAGAAGATAAGATTATTTGGAAGCAACAGCAATCCTAGGAAAAGAACAAGACCTTATGATCATGTATTCCCAATTGATGCAGTCTTTGCATCCACATGCAAGGCTCACTTGGCTTTGGATCAAGAAACCATACTCACGCCACAAGGAACTCTGTCTGGCCCACCTCCCTTTACAGGGAATGGGAAAATACTAAAAAAAAAAAGAAAAAAAGAAAAAAAAAAAAAAAAGACCCCCTTCAGGAGAAAGCTTTTAATTTCCCTCTTAAAATATATAGTGTATCAAGCTTTTAAAAAGAAACAACCTTTGCTCGCTCTGTCTCCCTCTCTAAAGAGGCGCATAGGAAGTTTTCAGTGTTCCCGTATTGTTAAGTAGCTTAAGTGGTTTACTTTAACCACTTAACAATATTGGGAAATTGAAAACAACCCATTGACTGTGGTTTAATCCCAGCAATCACATGTGCTGGAATGGAATCCAAATGGAGCACTTCAGCCCATGCTTGAAAAAGATAGGGAGCTGAAAAAGTGCAGGTAGGAATGCTCCGGGGATGGGTTGGTTGTTGCCACTTACGTCATTTGGTCTCCAGGAAAAGGAGCAAACCAACAGGTCTCCAGAGTGGACCAAGCAGCAGGACAAATCCCTGTGTAGACGCACCCCCACCCCAATTAAGAGCTTCTTTTACTTCACAGAGAAACATATAAAAAGCTAATTAAAGTTTCTACACTGGGATGCCTGGGACAAGCATTAAGGAGACTTGATGCCTTTGGCTGCCTCTGCTTTGTTTTTGCTTTTGGCACCCAGGCTTTTGGATGGTGGTACAACTCAAGAAGGACGAGACTTTGTGAGCACGGTGCTTGTCCCACTTATAGGGGCAGCTCACAAGATCAGACTGCTAAGCACCAACAGTAATTCAATTTCAGCCTTCTTGGCACAGTAGAATCCTTAGCTGGTGGCTTTGTTTCTTCCTTCCCCTGTATTTTTCATGCCTTTGGGGAACTGCATCTCAGTGCCTTTAAACCAAATATGCTATTTCCTATTTGCAAATGTATGTATGCATGTATGCATGTATGCATGTACATGAGAAGATACATACATACATACATACATACATACATACATACATACATACATACATACATACATACATACTCTGCCCCTCTTTTAAAAAGGACCTGAGGCAGCAAGCTATAAATGGTAAGTATAGAAATACTAAAAAGGATCAAGAAAATGCCGCACTAAAAGACAGTAAACACATCGACACCAAAACCACATTCAAAGCAGTAAGGCATAACAGCCCATGTAAAAACCTAAATCAGGCAGCCTGTTACTGAGGGAAAGCTTGCTTGAAGAGGAAAGTCTTTGCCTGCTTGTGAAAGGACAGCAAGATGGGGATAGCCAAATATGGTTCTTCCATATATACTGCTTATATACTGCCCCATAGGGCTTAAAGCACTCTCTAGGCCAGGCCTGCCCAAAGTCCGGCCCGGGGGCCAAATCCGGCCTGTCAGACCATTCTGAGTGGCCCGCGGCTGGCTGGCCCACCCCTCCCTCCCCCTCCTTCACCCCAATTTTTTAAAAGAAAGTGGGTGGGGCTTGCAGTGGGGTGGCAGGGTTGGGGAGCAACCGGCCCCTGACACATTCTCAGCCACCAAATCTGGCCCTCCTTACAAAACGTTTGGGCACCCCTGCTCTAGGCAGTTTACAATTTAATTATGCAGGCTACACGTTACCCACCCCAGCAAGCTGGGTACTCATTTTACCAACCTCAGAAGGATGGAAGGCTGAGTCAACCATGAGTCAGCCTCCTGGGACTGAACCCCAGTTCGTGAGCACAGTTTTACCTGCAGTACAGGCACTTAACCACTGCGCTACCTGATTTTAGCTCCCCCCTACCGCCTCCCCAATACGCCAGTTGGCATGGCAGTGTATCTGTCTTTTTAGTCCTATTGAGAGTGACTTCATACATCGAAGCCCAAGCAAATTTCTGTCACATTTTAGGGATCCTCATCATAAATCTCAAAGAATGCGAAATGAACCCCGAAGTCAACAGCCTCTATCTAAGCGAGAGCAAGGACAAAATAAATCTCACAGGTGCTGCTTTCCATTTACTCTCTGTAATGTACACATCCTGCCTTAATGTTTGCTCCACCTGTTTAAAGATACCTGCAGTGCCAGCTCTCCTCCCATTCCAGATGCTAATCTAGCAGGTGAAAACTCAAATCATTGTTGTTAATACCGCTATGGGTGGGAGGTGTGCAAAGCCGTTTTTTTAGCCATTAAGACAAGGGAATGAAACTGTTTCTCTTCCACGGAAATGTTTTCCCTACCCGTGTAATCCAGGTAATGCATATGGTGCTGTATCTTTGAGCAGGCTTGGGCGAATGCCTTGATTATTGCTGGAATGAAGCAAAAGACCAGAGCAGGGCTTTGTAAGCTTCAGTCCAGTCATATGCTGTGTTCATTCTTATTAAAAGAAGCAAAGGAGAGCAGAACCAAGTGTTCCGAGAAACTCATAATCAAATAGCCTGCAGCTAATGTTTGCTTTTTGGAATGTGATATGGAGCTATTACTTCAAGATTTTTTTTTTGACAACAGCTTTAGAGAAAAAGAGGGGGCTTAATAATAGCTTCTTAACCAGAAAAAGAGAGAAAGCGCATAGACATGATAATTGAATATGGTTTTGATGGTCAGAATCTGTCTTTCTTCTACAGCTGTATTTTCAGATTTGAGGCTTGCTCCTGCCAGCCACTGGGCAGTCACGATGGCAACTTTCTCCATGCAATTGTCTGCATGTTTGTGCATTCAAGATTGCATCCCCCTTTTACTTTTGAGCCTTCCTACATTTCCACAAGGCTTTGCAATTTGCTTTTTCCTTACTGGTCATCAACAAAGAAGACCACGCTTATGTAATATATCTATTGTACCTGGGTGCTCTGGAAGAACAGCACGGATGCCTTTCATATTGCATAGCATAGTACTGCAAAAGCAAAGTGTTCTGCTTATATACCACCCCATACCGGGGGATGGACACACACACATACATACATACATACACACACACACACACACACACACAGAGAGAGAGAGAGAGAGAGAGAGAGAGAGAGAGGCTAAGCTAAAAGCAATCCAACAAAGCTGCCAGTTAGTTTTTATTCCTGTCTGATTCAATGGATGAGCCATAGCAGGGCCAGACAAAGTGCAGCCCTGAGGTGACAATACAACTCCCAAGATGGGTTTTGTGGTTGCCAGCAAACCTCCCCCCCCCCCCACTTCAGCCTCCTCTTTCAGTGGCAGAAAGGAAGATGAATTGAAACACATGAAAGCCTTTGTATGTGATTCATTTTTTAAACAGGTTTTAAAGAGGCCAGTGTACCATTTAATATTATTAAATGCCAATTTTTTTTAAAAAAATGATGACATCTAGCCACTTTCTATTTTGTGGTCTTTCTCCTCCTCCTCCTCCTCCACTGCCATGTTTTGGGTGGGATGTGTGGCCCTTGCGGATTCCAGAGAGCAGAAAATTGGTCTCTAGAATTCCCAAATATGTCCATCCCAGATCTAGAGCCATGTTCCACATGCAAGCCAATGGTCAAATTAACACCCAGAACTCAGAATTAGAGGTTCATTTGAACTTCTTTGTTCTTCTTTTTCCTAGCATTTGTCCCACTTGGTGGTGGGGTCTGCTATTTTTATTTTGGCCTTCCACTTGTTGCGGTCATGGGCTAGGTCTGGGTGAACCCAGGACAACTTCATGTCATTCTCAATGATGCTCATTCAGCACTGTTTTGGATGTCTCCTTGGTCTCTCCAGGGTGAGACCCTTTTTGGCCAGAGTTTCATCATTAGCACACCCAGACATATCCAAACCAATGCAGTCAGAGTTCACACTGGTGCAATGCCATCTTTTGCTCGGATGTCATCATTGCGCACATGATCCTTTCGCATGAGGCTGGAGGTTCATCGCAACATCTTTGTCTCCATATGTTCGTTGGAACATATGTGTGTTTCATGAGGATGTTAGATGTGGTAGTTCGTAGCTTAAATAAAATATATTTTAAAAGTACCCCATTTTAGAAAGACCAGACTAGTCAAAATAACGCTCCTAGTTTATTAGAGTGACGCCGGCATGCTGGAGGTTGTTAGGGGTGCCTAAGATGTTTTGCTATCTGAGGACAAGGACAAGGCACTCTTCTAGTCCATATACAGAAATAGTCAGCTGGCAGTTAACTTTTACTTCAGTACTAATAGTGGGATAGAATCTTGGACTGGTGGCAGCTGCTAAGTTTAGGAGAGGATAGCAAGCCCTGTGACAGACCCAGCTCTGACCTTCAGCAGAGAAGGAAATAGCAGGGGGACTCAGAAGGCATCACCAGGGGACTTCTACTAGTCACATATCCTGTTTCAAAGCCATAAGAAAATAAGAAGTTGCTTTAATCTGAATTGTGTTATTGTCCCATATCAGAGACAAGCCAGAACACTAATGGTTTTCCACATCAGCAAACGCCCTGCTCTGCCTGATGATATGTCCTGCCATTTAAATGGAATGAAGTTGTTTAGTGTGTAGACAACAAGTACAATCTATTGATAATTTTGAAAGATTGCCAAAGGTGGGCAGCTTGTTTGCCCAGTTTGCTGGGTTTGCTCAATACAACTCAAGAAGCAGACACCCAGCCTAGGAGAAACAAGAAGGAGTGGTGGTTCCACGCAGGAATAGGCTTTGTGCCATGCAAAGAGATCCCAAACTGCTTATCCACCAAGGTTTAGATACAAAAGATACACACTTTCTGGGGTTCAGAGGTTGATCTAGTTCAGGGGTTAGGAATGCATGGAGTAAAGATGAAATTTTCATTTCATTCAACTGAAACTCCTAGAATTTGCCAGGAATCCCCCTCTCCCCACTCCCTGGGCAGAACTCTGGGAGGTGAAACCTATTTATTTATTTTTGTATTTATTTATTTATTTCCTACAAAGTAAAGCACCTATATTGCTCATTGCCTGTCATAAGTCAATCACAATTATTTCCCCAGCATTTCAGCCTACGGTAGTTCATATCTTCTTTCACATTTTAGAAGAACGTATTTTCATACTTAGTTCCCTTTTTATTCCATTGGTGCAGTAACACCCCATCTATCACAGGGGTTAGGGATCTGACCCGACCCGCGATCATTGAAAATCCGTGATATGCGGTTGCAGGTTGGATCGGGCCTGGGGGGGGTCATGATGTTTAAAATGTCTTTAAGCAATGGAGCCATTTTAAACATTGTGCACTGCTCCCCTGCACTCCGGGGGGGGGGGTCAGGAGAAGTGGTGCACAATGTTTAAAATGACTTTACGCAATGGAGCCAAGCACTTGGCTCCATTGCTTAAAGTCATTTTAAACATCATGTGCCATTTCTCTCCGCCAACCCTGGGGTGCGGGGGAGGGGTGCACAATTCCTCCATGGAGGCAAGCCCCAGGCTCCAGCTGATTGGCGCTGGGCTGGGGGAGAAAAACCTTTAGTTTCCCCACCTCAGTGCCAATCAGCTGGAGCTTGGGAAAGGTGGGAGAAGGTTTAAAATGCCCTTTTAAAACATTTTCCTCCTCCCTCAAGCCCTTTCAGGGTACCACTGTACTGCAGTCCTGCAATATAGTGGGACTGCAGTATATGAACCGCGAAAGGCTGGGGGACCACTGTATTCTCTTTCATTTCATTCAACTGAAACTCCTATAATTTGCCAGGTATCCACCTCTCCCCACTCCCTGGGCAAAACTCTGGGAGGTGCAACCTAAGATACAGACAACTAAAGAAGGAGCAGTTTCCTTCTTCATGAAAGTCCTGTTTCAGTGGTGGTGAAGCTTTAGCACTCCAGATGTTTTGGACAACAGCTCCCAGAATTCTGAGCCTAGATTGCCAGTGACAAAGGACTGTGGGAGTTATGGTCCAAAACATCTGGTGTGCTGAAGGTTCACCACCACTGGCCTATAGAATGGTGATGCAGACCCATCAGGAGGTGAAAACAGGCTGTTTTAAAAAATGCTGCTTTTGAGGTAGCATTTCCCAGGATTCTGACTGGAGGGATTGTTGGTGAAGTCTGTCAGGTCCAAAAGAGAGGAAAGTCCAATCTCTAGTGTTGGAGTCCAGATTAGAGATGGGCACGACCAGGAAAAATTACGTTTCGAGTTGTCATGTGTCGGAGCCGGCCCGTTTCGGCTCGTTTCCATTTGTCGTGAAATTTTTCAAAAATTTGTCATTTCGTTTGTCGTTTTTTCGTCTGTCATTAGTACTGGTTTGGGGGGGGGTAGCGGGCTCCTGGAGGCACCTCTCTGGGGTGGGTGCCTCCTCTGGCCTGCTACAAAATGGCATGCATAGCCAATTGGATATGCATACCAAGTTGCAGTGCCAGTGGCAGGCAGAGGCACCTCTCTTTCGGGTGCCTCTGTGACTCACTGCCTGCTGGCATACGGTGCACTTGGGTTGAAGGGACAAAGTGAGAGAGGACCCCTATGGGCGCCCTCTGGCTCACTAAGAAGAGAAGTGTACTTGCTGTAGTGCAATGCGAGTACCCAGATCTGGCTTAGGGTTAGGGTTAGCGCAAGGGCTAGGCTTAGGGTTACGGGTAAGGTTAGGGTGAGTTACTGGGGTGCACCTCTGGGTGCCTCTCTGACCCACTAAGAAGGACAGTGTACTGGCGTATGGGTTAGGGTTAAGGTTAGGGTTCAGGTTCGGGCTAGAGTTAGTGGGCTTTTTATGCCTGACTGGCACATCCCAGAAGTCTCGGTCAAAACCTGGCCAAGTGGCCATGCAATTGGTGGAATGGCTCCAAAAATTTGCATGGTCCACTCCCATGGCCAGCCCATCATTGCGCAGGTGTAAAAAAATAAAAATAAAAATAAAATAAAATAAAATCAATGGAGATGTTTTGTTGCAAGAAAAACCCACTGCTGCTACTGTAAAAATTCAGGCAGTTTTAAAATAGCTATTTTCGCATGTTTCTGTGGTGCTTTGGTGTGTTTTTGGACCATGATTTCAAAATAAATATTGCGGTCGCCCCATTTTGGATCCCCCGCCCGCACCGCAAGGCATGGCAAGTTGGCGAGATGACGAGGATGCCCCCCACCAGAGCAGCCCAGGACAGGAGAGGGGGTGAGACCGGGGACCCTCCCCCCAGAACCCACCCCTCTGGTAGGTGCCCTCACTCAGGCAGGCATATTTTCGCCTGCTTTTTTGGCCAGGAATCGTTTTTTTTTTAATTTTTAAAACTTTTTTTCTGTGCCGCGCTGCTTGGCGAGTTGGCGAGACGACGAGGATGCGCAGCCCAGGAGAGGAGGGGGGGAGGCCGGGGACCCCCCCCCCAGAAACCACCCCTCTGGTAGGTACCCTCAGGCAGGCATATTTTCGCCTGCTTTTTTGGCCGGGAATCGGGTTTTTTATTTTTAAAATTTTTTCCCTGTGCCGCTTGGCATCGCGCGATCGCTGCGATGCCGCCAGGAACGACCAGGAACGACCACGACAAATCATTTTTCTTTAGTCGGTTCGAGTTCGAGTTCTGGCGGAGTAATTGTCGTTCTTCATTTCGTTACATAACGGAAACGAGGAACGGAAACGGAAACGAGGATTTCGCCGAGTCGTGCCCATGTCTAGTCCAGATGTTGATGTACCACAAATTTTGTGATCTCTCATCATTAGAGATACCAGCTAAGGCTGACAATATTTGGAAGGCCACCTGGTAGCATTGAAGGCCTATGGAATTCTTTGAAGAGTTCCCCTGGGACTGCTCTGTGAGTTATAAAATATCAGATGGGGGTAGCCATGTTAGTATCAAGTGCTGCAGTTAAAACAACAAAATTATCTTTTGGCACCTCAGAGACGATCATGCTCAGTTTGGCATAAAGCTTTTGTGGACTGCAGCCTGAGACATCTGAAGAAGGGAGGTGGACTCCATGAAGGCTTTTGCCAAAGAATAGCCATGAAGGTATCAAAACATTCTCTGGTGTTTTATAAACACATCAACACAGAGTGAGTGCATCTGTGGTATACACTTCTAAATAAATGCCTCTTCAAATAAATAAGATGAATCAAAATGAGTGTTATGCATTTTGTTTTAAACCACATTAAAGCTTACTTATCAGGCAATAAAGATCTTTAAAGATGCACTTTTAAAAAAAAGTATATACATTACAAGGAATTGTAACATGTATCTGCTATATCGAGCAGATCCATATGTAATTTCTAATTTTTTAAAAAGTGTTTTGCCTTTCTAAGAGAAATTCTAAATAGAATTTTAATGTCTGCTACTCAAGAAAATACCACGGAGCCCAAGAACCATCATAGTTCTAAATACCATAGCAGAAGAAAATCACATAGTAAGAGAGAAGAAAAGAAAGCTACTAACTTACCCGGTTCATTGCTTTTTCAAATTTTTACATAATTATCCAAGACCAAAACAAATCTTATAGCCTGCCATTTAGTAGACTAACCTTTCAAAAATGGCTTTTAATTAGAACACCAAGAAACTTCAATTCACCTGTTGCCAAAGAAAAAAGCTCTTTTTTAATTGTAAAAAATATTCACACAAAAGGAAAACAAATTAAATATAGAAGAAAGGCGCCACTCCACACCTTAGCTGCTCTGCAAGAAATTGTAGCAAGGAGCAGAATATATTGGTGAGAGATTCACTCTGCATATATTTATTTGTTTGCTAGACTATATAGGCAGGTGGGAAGGGAGAACCAATATTTTTAAGTGGGTGATGAGATGAGAGCGAGACTGCTCTCCCATAAATAGGGTGTCTCTCACATGTTCTGCTTCTGAGTAGTGTATAGGGATAGACGGTTATAAGGCAGAAAAGGGATTTAGAAAGGGGTTTGGCAACCTCTAGAGAAGAAACAAGCTGGCTGGATAACTCAAGAGGCACAGTGGTGTATGAATCTGGCTGCAGACTTAGAGGTTGAAAGTTTGATTCCCCACTGTTCCTCTTATGAGTAGAACCAGCCTGTGTAACCTTTGGAAAGCTGCACAGGCCCAGGGTGCCCCCGCCCCCAGAAGGGAATGGTAAACCATTTGTGGGTACAGTATTCTCTATCTGAAATCCCCTGAAAAGGGTCGCCAGTAAGTCAGAATTGACTTAATGACACATGATTATTATGATTATTAGAGAACAGACAGTTGTATGCAGAGTTAGGTGGACAGTCAGCACACAAACACATACAACATTCCAGACCGGTAGGTCAGGTTGCAGAAGAGACTTTCTCACTTGTAGCACCACTACTGAGTAGGATCACTGGAATGAGGAGGAGTTTAAGGCCTTCTCTTCCATCCTAGTAATTCTAGTCTGTATTGCTGGAGGAGGGCAAGCTTTTAACCGTGAATGGGAAGGACTACACTTTTGAACTATACTTTCCAGAATATCACAGCCAGACATGCCAGCTCTGGAATTGTAGCCACTGGTGTCTTGTGTTCTTCCCAAGCAGGGATGACTGACCTTATGTACCCTCATCCCCAGGCCTCTCTGCTTTGCTGGGAAACTGTGTACAAAAGAATAATCATTCTTGGGTCCTCTATTCCTCAACACAATAGGACGCTTGCTAAGCCGCCAAAGAGCTGCTTGGCAAGCTGGAGCAGCCTAATTTTGCGGAGAAACAGGGCATGTGGGGATTACTTGCCTCGTATGCCCCTTTTCTTCAGAATTCCCAGTCATAGGAAACAGGGCATGTGAAAGAGGTTAAATAGGCTGCTATCCCACGAACAGAAAATCTGGATCAAAGTAAAATGTGGATTTTCCCCGGAGACGTTCATGTGGTTGAAAACGCAGTTCCTGTGTCCCTATGGGTGCTGTTTAAAGAAATGCATCTCATTAAGTTTTGGTGCGGATTTTCCGAGTCCCCACAGACTCAAGTGCCGGTGAAAAATCCACTTCGGAATTGAGACAAGCTTTGTACCACCTTGAGACCAGGTACAGTACTTGTAAAATGCTCTGGGGCATAAGTGGGTGTGGTCACACACTTTAAAAAAAAGTCTGCTGGACTTGTGGACACAATTTTACTAACCACATCTTCCAGCACTTTGCAGCACATTTTAGTGGTCATGGGATAGCAGCCATAGAGTGTTTGAGGGTTGTCCACTGATAGTCTAATAAGTTTAAATAGGCACTGAGTGAGACAGTTTCTCCTAACTACCCCGAGTCGACCCCCAAACAAGCCTGGGTCTTTGCCTATTCCTTGGGAAGCTTCCATATATACACATACCATGTTATTCAGAGGAGCAGAGGATTATGAAGCAGTTGTATTTGCAGACAAAACACAAAGCTCTGTTCCAACTTGGGTACAAGTAACAGACTCTGTGAACATGTCCAGAGGGATATTTGTTCAGCTCCATAGGACATTGCAGGGATGGATTGGTTTTCTCTTTCTTCTGGTGTCTATGTGACAAGTGGACTAATTTGCCTGGGGACACCAACCCACATCTTTTTGAGCCCCTTTAAGGGAACTTTACTTTTTAGGTGCAGGTTGTTGTGCTCTGTTTAGTCCACCTCCAGCAGGTGCAATTGCTGGGAATGGACTAAAATCAATGTTGGCAACTGTCAAAGCTGCCAAGATTCCCCTCCCTCCATTTGAATTTACAGTTAGACTCCCTGATTTGCCTCCACGCTCCCAGCACACTTTGCCAATTTACTACCCCCAGCCCCTAGAGAGCTTCATAACTAAGCCCCCTTACCCCCACATCTTTCCAGATTTCAGGGGGTTCACTGGAATTGCTTCGAGGAGGTACCCCTGCTATTTTGGAGCCCCAAGGTAAGTACACTTTGATTGCAGTTTTTAAAAAATAATTTCCGAGTGCATATTTTTTAAAAAAATACGCACTCAAAAATTACTTATCTTGGGGCATCAAAGTAGCAGGGGTACCTTCAGAAAACAATTTTAGGGAGCCCCCTGAAATTTGGAAACATTTGGGTTAAGGGGGCTGAGTTATGAAGTTCCAAAAGGGATGCCCCTAGGAAAAAACTTCTAAGTGCAATCATTTGGGAAGTGAAAGCAGCGCTATTGCTTGCCTGATCAGCTTCTGATTCTAATTAGAAGGTTTTTCCCTAGGGGCACACCCTTTGGAGCTTCATAACACAGCTCCCTGAACTCCAAACCTTTCTAGATTTCATGAGGCAGGCTAGAATCACTTTCTGGAGGTACCCCTGTCATTTCCTCTAGAACGAATCATTTTGTTCTAGAGGGGGGAAGTGGTGCTTTGTTTCTTTGTAACGAAACGCTGCTTCTCCATTTTGTTTTGTTTAGTTAGCTAACAAAATGACAAAACAGTGTTTCGTTTTTCGTTAAGTGACCGTCCCTACTGGATTGTAAACAGTAGACTTGAGACATATAGCATTACGTGACACTAGTTCTTTCTGTAGGGATTTATTCAGAGTGTGGTGCCAAGGGACCCCTTTTTTGCCCATGGCCACCAGCCTTTGAACCACAGAACCATAGAATCATAGAATTATAGAGTGGGAAGAGACCTCAAGGGCCACCTAGTCCAACTCCCTGCCATGCAGGAACCCATTTTGTGTGCCTCCTAGCTCCATTTTATTTCCCAAGCTCTTTTAATGCTGATGGAGCCACTTGTGAAAGCTACGCTGATGCGGAGGCATTTTGTGCTAGAATGTTCACACTGAGTTTTGGGGTTTTTGTTTGTTTGCTTAAACTTGATGTTGCCGGTTCTCTGTTTCACAGCAGGATGAAGCCTTTAGGAAGAAAAGGGTGAGATAGAATCATTTTTGCATCAAGAGATCAAAATTCCGCACAGATTCAAGTTGTGTGGAACACAACAGAGTTGTACAGAATTATTTTTGCATCAAGAGATCAAAATTCCACACAGATTCAAGTTGTGTGGAACACAATAGAATTGTACTAATGTCTTTGCTGAATTGTGGCAGACATGCAATGCATATCCTTTCCTGAATTATTAGACGTGGATAGAACTGACAGTGCTACAGGTATGGAAAGACATTCATGATCCACAGTGATTATACAGATGGATCTTAAGAGCAAAGCTACAACTTCTCTCTGGTTGACAAAATCTTTATCTCTGAAAGAAAGACTAGGCAAGGGAGATTAGCTCTTCTTCATGGCTTCAGATGAGGCTTTGCTTACCTTGGGATAATTGTATCATAAAATAGTTTGACACTATCTACCAAATGGTCAGCAATAGGTTTTGAATGCGTGGATACATACCTTACTCCAAGGCATATTAGGCTGGCTTTCTACTGAAGGAAATGCCATTTATTTTAGGAGGAAGGGGGAGTGGAAGAGAGAACTTGCTTTTGTAAAGAACTTTTCCAGCCATGGTGGGAAAATGCCACCACATCCTCTGAACAGCAATGTTCCGTACAGCCCCACTTCCATGCCAAATAATGAATAGAGAGATAAGAGAACAGTGGGCAAATGCTTTGCCTTGTTCCTCTTGGCTCCTCACAGCTGTGCTGAAGCTGGGCCATCTTTACCAGCAGATGAAAAGAACTGGAAACATTAACTCGGTGGAATCTTTGAAGGAGCTGGTGGCGACAAAGTTGGAAAGCATGAACAAAGAGGACCATTTAGGAAAAAAAGATTGATACATGTTCTTGTTCCAAGATTTGCTCCAGGGCTAAGATGTGCTTACTTTGTAGGTGTGTGTGTGTGTGTGTGTGAACCTCTTTCAGGGTGATGTTAGCCAGAGACATCCTTCTCCTCTATAGCAAGTGGTAGTGGCTTGATGAAAATAATCACTCCTTCCGTTCTTTGTTGAATTTTGGGGCTTCTGTGGGAAGCTTACAAATGGACTGGCTTCATTTCTTAGGACTTCAGCCAAGAATGGAGTGTGCTTTTCTCATTCCACCGGCAGGTCCAGCCTTGATCCTTGCTTGTTTCAACTGAGTAGGAGATGGTATCCACAGCACTTCCAATGGCTTTCCTAGGCTGGAAAGGAACCAGTACCAACAGAGGCATTGTGATCATATATAAACCAATGAGCGTTGCTATGGGCACTGCTCTGGAGAGTGTTGGGGGGGGGAAGAGAGAGAAAAACTAATAAAAAACAGGCAAAGTCATTGCTTGATTTTCTATTCAGACCACTCTTTAGCACTGAAGCTGTGGCCATCTGCCAGTGTTTGTAATAGGAGGTCAGTATGCACTGACATTCAGTAAATTGGTATTCTATGCCTCAGATTTGTGCTTTATGGATTTCTACTTTATTTCAAAAATATCAGCCTTGGACGGAAATCATGATTAGAAATCCACATGGACAAATCTGTGTCCAAAGACAAGCAGATGGTTGTGTTATCCTTCCATTCATCTGTCTGTCTCTCTATCACGTTCTATAAATAATAATAATATTATTATTTGCCTGAATAACCTGCCTGCCATAGCTACCAACCCTACTGCTGCACAGAGATTTATACATTCACAAACCTTTTCATTATTTCCAGAAATGACACCCACAGTAGACAATCATGATAAGTAGGTTAATATATTTATAGCTATGAAAAGTTACTTTGGGGGACTCTTTTGAACTACAGCTGCTCTCAGAATCTCCCAGGCAACAATGGCCACTGAGTCTTCTGGCTGGAGGATCCTAAGAGTTATAGTCCAGAAAGATGGTTTCCCCAAATCCTTTATGTGATCTGTGATACTGAGAAAAGACAGGCAAGCATAAGACATGTTAACTTGACTGTGTTTTAGGCAGTAGTTCATGGTATGTTTACAATGAAGCAAGACCTTAATTGTAAAGTGAATGGCAAAACTCTCAACTTTATGCACAAAGCAGCAGCCCTAAACTCCTGGAGATTAGTTTCAATGGGCTTAGTGGGGATTAGGTTCAATGGGCTTTTCTCCCCCAATAAGCCTTTTCTCACATGGATTTTGATAGGATAGTGTGTGCTCCATTTTCTCTAACCTTTATCCCTTGCCCAGAATCCTGATGGTGATTTATGCAAGCATAATTTAAATTGCGCAACTCACCATGGTAAATTGCTGTTAATTAACAAGGAGGGTCCAGTTGCATTACACTTGGGTGTGTGCTTTGTAACCTGAATAGGGCCTCATTAGTTTGTGGCAGTTCGCTGTGGCATGTTATACGGTTTCACTTAACCATGCCTAAATCACCAACAGGATTTTGGCCCTTTCAAGGTCAACTGTACTTGACAAATGCATACATTTTAATGTAAGATGAAACTGACTTTCCTAAGAATGTTGAGGTTCGGATTGTGATGTGGGGGAATGGGCAGGGGCAATAGAGGACTTAATGTTTTCTGAGCGTAAATTTCACACAAGATGCTACCTCTGTGCAGTGTCACTGGGCAAATGCTAAGGTTCATCCCTATGGTGAATTCAATTATCCCCCCCTACCCCATAACTACTATTTTTCTTGATAAACTACAATAAAAATTCCATATTATGGAATAAGAAGTAGGTCTTTTGTTTCTTTATCTTAACAAGTCCTATGAACGTGTTTCCTTCATTAGGCCCAGGTTCAAATGCTCTCCAAACATGATGTGAATAACATGCAGAGCACATTCAGGCTAAGCCCAGTGTTATTAATTGACATTTCACGTCTGACAGTAGTGCTGTTCCATTTCTTTGTGACGTGAAATTGTTACAGAGTGCAGAGACTCATTATTTCTCAAGTTATTCCTGAGGAAAACGCCTCATGCTTTCAGTTTACCACATCATTATTTGACTGTTCAAGATACTGAGGTGGGCAGGTTGTGTTGATGCCTCTGTTTATTAGTCTTGGTCCTGGGAATGTGCCAGACGCATTCCTATGTTTGTAGCTGTGCTTCTGCAAACCTTATTCGTATATTAGGAACATAGCCATAGAAGGGAGCATTCTATCCCCACTTTCTCGGTGGGTACTTCTGTTGTCCTCCTAAATGACCAGCCTGAAGATGTTAAGCCTTCATTTTCTATGGAGTGTCTCCTTCTGTGTTGGATACCTGGAAATAGAGGCCCTACTTCTCAGGATACTGGGGCATCCCTTCTTCAAACTCATTGCCCTCCATATGTGGCAGGGCAATGAAAATAAGGTTAAGGGAATGGGGCTGAGATGCACCTCTCTACAGGTGAGTGTAGAGTGTGTAGAGATCCTAGCAGCAGAAAAAGGCTTTTGGTAGACATGATTTCATGTTTGCTCAGTGCTGTCAGTGGATACTTGGTTTGCATTTGGGATGCCTGGATATGCTACTCCATCAGACATAATTGAGTGAAGATTCCTTAAACAACCAAATGAAGTAGTAGGAGAAACAGAAGCCATGTTCAAAAGCTCCTAAAATGGTGAAAAAAATGAAAGAAAAGTGTGTTGCTTATATACTGCCCCATAGCTCTTAAAGCGCTCTCTGGTTGGTTCACAATTTAATTATGCAGGGTACAAATTGCCCCCCACTCCACAAGCTGGACACTCAATTTACCATCTTTGGAAGGATGGAAGGCTGATTCAGCCTCAAGTTGGCCATCTAGGATTGAGTCCATGGTTATTGTGAGCAGATTTTTTTTGCTGCAATACACTGTGCCTCGAGGCTCCTTGGTAAACCAATCCACAGAATGGTGGGCACAACCACAGCTGCTCACCCCAACCTTACAGTACATATTCTGCTGGCCCTCTCAGAAATTTTTATGTTTAACATAACATATGCACATACAATTGTACAGCAGTAGCCTCTCCATGGCCAGTAATTGTATGACACTCACCTCCCTGTACTGGGGTAAGAAAACCTACCTACAGTAAGATCCACGCTTTCTCTAACAATCCTGAAACATCTGAACGTTTAATTTGTGCTTATTTCCCATGATTCAATAAATGAATTTCTGTCAGGAATCTACAGCTACCAGAGATTAATGTGTGCATCTTCAGAAGAGAAAAGTGAGCCTCTGCACTTGAAGTACATGACAGAACTAGAAAGAGTTGGCTCTACATAGTGATGACCTCTAGTAAAATACGGTGAAATTTTCCTTCCTATGCACTCTGCAGAATCCAAGGATTCAGATATATAGTACTGTACCTCCATTTTGTGCTTCTGGACTTACCCCCCTCCCCGGCTATGATGGGCATTGGGGTTGGGTGGGAAACCCCTTGGCAAAATGAAGTATTTTTAACCAAGCAATCTGATTACATAACTTTTATTCTAACTGGGGCCAAACACCATTATCAGCATGTCCTAATTTGTTTAACACACCTGAAACTTCAGTTGTTTGATTTTTAGTTCATCTATTGTGCTGGCTGTAACCAGCAGTGAAGACATGGGAAAATTTTCCGCTGAAGCCAGGAGAAGGAGAAGGAGAGCTGTGTTGCAGAGTTTTGAATTTGGGGTTGAATTCCTCTAGCTGAAGTGCAGGGATTCACAGAACAGAATTAGCTTCAAGTTCCTTTGAATAGTCTATCCCTTTCCCTCATTAACTACCACTTGCAGTTTTAATACCTCATTGTTAGACGTTATTAAGAAGAAAAGGCTAAAAGGTTTCATTTGCTTTCTTAATGTGAACCGACAATAGCAAGCTAAAAACATGACTGCCTGACTTTCATCAACAGGCGTTCACAGACTCACTGACTGCCAATAGATTGACTGACTTCAAGATTCAGCAGAGAGGGAAAGAAGCTCTAAGTTGCTGGAAATTTTGAAGCTCATAAAAAACCCCTCCCCCCCCCTGAAAAAAAATGGCCATCTGTCGGAAACACTGTGATGGGGGTTCCTGCACGGCAGGGGGTTGGACTGGATGGCCCTTGAGGTCTCTTCTATGATTATATGAATCTGGCTTCAAAAATGTTTTTTGAAAAGACATTTTCCCGCTTGAATTTTTCTGTCCCCCCACCCCACCCCCGGCCTTCACATCTCAAGTTGAGAGATAAGGTGCTGTTTGAATTCACAGGTAAGAGAGGAACAGTTGGTTAATACTGGGTAGATTGACAATAATCTGACTCCAGAAAGATCACTCCCAGCCAAAGCCACTAAAAGCAGCATGCGAAGTTTGAAAAACCAATGATGGCAGTAGCACCTGGAGTGGTAGAGGCAGGAATGGTACCTTTTTATCTTAAATACCTTGAATGCACCATGATACTGATACTGTGAGTAGAGATGGGCACAAATTGAAAAAATGATGTTTCGGTTTTTCATTTTTTTGTTGCGGGTCTGTTTCGGTTCGTTTTTATTTTTTGTGATTTTTTTTGAAAAAAAAATCATTTCAGTTTTTTCATTTTTCGTTTTTGTTTTTGCCCACTTTTTGTGTGACTTAAAGCATTTCCGCGTGTGGACGTCCTCCAACGCCCCAGACCAGAAGGAAAACACTCTAAAAATGATGCTGGCAGAGACACAGTATAGACTAGGTAAGCAGGGAGGCTGCAAAGGCAGCGGCGGACGTTGCCCAGGGCGTAAGGCAGCCGCAGAGTGATTGCACTGCGGGGCAGGGGAGGGTACTCACCGAGAGGTATGCATGCACACAGGGAGGCTGCAAGAAAAATATCTTCTTTCTCTCCCCTAAGAGCCAGGCTGCAGTCAGCAGGAACACAGAGACACACACCTGCTTGGCTGGCCTAAAGTAAGGAGTCGCAGAGACAGCAATCCCACCCTAACTCCCACCGCAGACTGCAAGGAGGACGGGGGCTGCCAAAGCTCTTTCTGCCCTCTGTGGCTGCCAAACCTACCCAGTCTGCAACCTGGGCATGCTATTGGTTGAAACTGTCCAAGAATTTACATGATCCCATCACATGGCTTGCATCCATCTTGTGGCTGGAATCCATTTTGTCATCCTTAAAGGGAAAAGAAAAAAATACATCGCGATGGGAGAAAGACAAAAACAAACGTTTTAAGGACGGCACCCCTTGGTAGGTAATAATTTCAAATAATTATCACTGTGTTTTTATGGATGCCCAGGGCGTTTTAATACCCAAGAATTAATATTAGGCATCTGGGAGCCTAATGTCCCCTAACTCCCCTTAAAGGAAAAAAATACAGAGATCTGAGAAAAGACATAAATGCAGGTTTTAAGGACCCACCCCCGGTAGGTATTATCAGGAAGAATAAATAATTATTGCTGGGTTTTTACGGATATTCAGGACGTTTTTTAACATTTAAAAGCAGCTCATTTCATTGCACATCGCCATTAACGAAAAACGAAACGTAACAAACCTAATTTTCATGGTTTTGTTCTGTTCGTTCCAATTTCATCACATTTTTTGTTATTCATTTCGTTACGTAACAAAACGAATAACGAATAATGGAACAATTTTTTTCCATTTCGTGCCGATCTCTAACTGTGAGTAATAGTAACCAGAAAACAGAGTGAAGCGAGCACAGAGTGTGAGAGAGTGCAAAAGAGAGAGGACAGCGGACTCTCCTTTCTCTTTTTAATCACGACTAGTGGAACCATGAGAGACTGACTAATTGACTGGTCTATAGGAGAAGTTAAGAGAAGTACCCATGGATCCAGTATGCACAGCTCTGCTGTCACCTTGCAAAGCAAATAACGGAGGGGAAGAATCCACAGGAGCCCCGTGATGCAGTGGTTAAATGCCTGCACTGCAGGTAAAAGTGTGCTCACGACCTGGGGTCCAATCCCAGCTAGCAGGCTCATGGTTGACTCAGCCCTACGTCCTTCCGAGGTCGGTAAAATGAGTACCAAGCTTGCGGTGTGGGGGGGCAATGTGTAGCCTGCATACTGTAATTTAAACTGTAAACTGCCCAGAGATTACTTGAAGTGGTATGGGGCTTGACTTGATAACCTACAGGTTCCCATCCAGCTCTGAAGTTCAAAGGTGGTGGTAGTAGTTGTTTCCATTGCTAGTGGCAGCACCTTCCCTTCCCATTCTCCTCAACTGACTTTGCTAAGTAGGCAAGCCATGCAAGAGTGATGTGACTCTCTTTTTGCTATCTGCTTCCAGCAAGGCCTGCTTATTCGTTTCAGCAGAGTGCTGTGAAAGGTGAAGTATCGTATGGGTTTGACTAGGAGTTTCTGGGACTGCGGTGAGAAATGGGAGTGTCACCTGTTATTTGCTTGTTTGTCACACATTGTGGTGCAGGCATAGGCACAGGCAGGCTGAATGAAGGGAAACCTAACAACCTCTGTATGGCTCATTGCTTATCAGGAGCAAGCACTGGCAGCCATATTGTAGGTCAGCTGAAGCAAAACAAAGCAACAACAAAGAGGGCCCTTTTGTGATGGATGAAAAGGGTTTGGAAATGTCTGAGCCATAGAGTTACTGCCGCCGCCAATGACTTCTTGATTGATTTTTTTTAAAAAAAAAGATTTTATTTTATTGCTCGTGTTTGTTGCTGAGTTCTCCCCCTTCCCAATTTTTAAACACTATTTTAATGGCATTCCCCACATCTTGTATAAGGTTTAAGCACAATCTGTACAAAAAGTGACTCCTTCAGAGAAATGAATCAAATTTATAATACTGGAGACTTGCAACTTGTAAATGGAGATAAGGGCCTGTCAGTGCTTTCATTACTTGGGCACAAATTTCCTTTACAATCTACACTGTAGCTTTAACACTCCTGGCATGGCTCTCCTACTTTAGTGTAAACAGCACTTATTTTTCCTGCTATAACCCCAATTATGGGAGATAAGAGAATGAATGAGAAACAGTTGCAAAACACTAAAAATGTATGCATTAAGATGGTTTCTTGCATTTCTAAGCATTCCTACCTGGATGTAAGTAGCACTGAAGTATACAGAATTTACTGGTGATTAAACATGGTTAGATAGTGATCACAGAACTACTTTATGTCTAGTAGAATTTCAGCTTGAAAGCAGCCTCTTTAATGCCACACTCTAAGAAGGATCTACTAATGAAGTCAGTACAGGATTTGCCTGATATATTTTACTGACTGAAGTTGAGCACCCAAGTCTAACGGTTGGGAACATGTTGTGGTATGTACTCCGCACCAAATTTATTTATTTATTTATTTATTTATTTATTTATTTATTTATTTATTTATTTATTTATTTATTTTTGCACTTCTATACTGCGCCATTTCCCAAAGGGACTCTGGGCGGTTTACAGGAAAAATATCAGATAAATACAACTAATAAAAACACCTAATAAAAACAGTAGCGGGGGAACAGCAATTAGTGTACTAAAAAGAAGCCCTCAACAAGAGGCAATGGGAGCACAAAATGAAAAAAAAAAACCTAAGTGGAAATGAGGTCACCAAAAGCCTCCTTAAAAAGCAAAGTTTTTAAAGCCTTTTTGAAGGCGGGCAGGGACGATGCAAGGCGCAGCTCACTCGGCAGTTGGTTCCATAATGAAGGGCCAACCACCGAGAAGGTGCGGCTACGTGTTGTCGACTTCCATGCCTCCCTCGGGGTGCCCACCCTGAGTGAGCGCGCCCACGACATTCAAGTGGGCCTGGCCTCTGCTGATCTCTGAGAGATACGCTCCACCAGGTAATCAAGGCCCAAGCCGTGGAGGGTTTTGAAAAACAAAACCAGGACCTTGAACCTTATCCGGAGAGCCACAGGCAGCCAATGCAGGCGGGCCAGAAGGTTCCTGAATGAAACAGATTGTCTGAATCCAGTTCATTTTGGTTCCAGGCTTATGGAACAGACAGCTTTGGTTGCCTTGGTGGATGTCAGGAACTGGAGAGGGAGAATTCTGTGAAGATTCTCAGTCATCCAGGTGGGGTTATCCAGGAGTGGCGTCATGGCAACAGGACTTCATTTCTTGTGGGATCGAAACATTTCACTATCCATCCAAGTAGCTTTGTCAATCAAAGGAAAGTTGGTGCAAGGCCTCCAATTCACCTTGGCTTCCTACCATCCTGGTCTGAATAGGCTTGTTAGGTGGATCTTGGCCTGAATAGGCTCATATGATGAACAATGGCCTGGGTTGTCTGGAAGTCCCATCTATTTGACCCTTCCCAACACCATTAAGTATGGGTCATTAGCTGTGACCTTCCTGGTGGAGGTGTGAAGTGCTTCTAATTTGTCTGGGGATCAATAAAACAGCAGCATGATAAGGGCAGCATGATTCCTCCTAACTCACTAAGGTGCTATTGGGGAAATCAGGTTTGACATTGTGGCCAATGGTTTGTGGTATCCCTCAGGATTTAGTCCTGACTACCATGTTATTTAATACCTACATGAATTATCTCTAGAGAGGTTATCCAGAGTTTTGGGGTTTGACGCTGTCAGTATGCTGGTGATGCCCACATTTTTCTCTCCTTCCCATCTGATTTCAAGGAAGCTGTTCTGTGCTTAGACCACTGGTAGAACTGTGATGTTGCCAGTGATGAAATGGATGAAGGCTAGCAAACTGAAACTTAACCCAGGAGTAGGTCCTTGTGATGTCCCAGGTGTGAGAGAGGCAAAGGTGTTGGGGGTACACAGTGCTGTTTCTGAGACAGCTGATTTTGGAGGCAGGCATCAGGGGTAGTCAGGGAACAGAATACAGGGAAAACATGGCTAGCCAGGTAAAATATGGCAACTTGAAGCTAGAGTGTGTTGTGGGGAGCTTAGGAGGCAGCAGAATGCATCCAATGACCACTGCAGGTGTCACCATTCCCATGAGAGAAATCACGCAGAAAGCATTTTCTGGACGTTGAACAATTCTCACTGTCAGCTCATGAAGAGTACCCCCCTCTTGTAATATTGCACTGCTGTCGCCTTGCTTTGGCGCAGGAAATTAAAAAACCTGCTCTTCGATCCTTGCTTTCCTGAAGTGTAGCACTTCATCTGCCGGGGGGGGGAGTGGTGGCAGCTTGGGGGCTTTTTCACAGCCCCAGTTTACTCTCCAGCTATGCCACTCTGGGCTTCCCAAAAGCGGCATTGCTAGAGAGTAAACTGGGGCTACGAAGGAGCCCACAAACTGCTGCCTCCCCTTCACCTGGCTCTCTGCACGGAGCACAGTGGTGTGTTCTGCCGTGGCTGTGAGGGGGCGATGTTGCGTGCCCATAGAAAGGGCTTGGCACCCGTGTCATAGAGACACCAACACTGCTCTAGGATGAATTGTTTCGTTTCTAGATGAAAAATGGCATTTCATTTTGTTTCATGATGAAACGCATCCTACTGTTTTGTTATGTAACAAAGTAATTTGTTATGTAATGAAATGATGAAACAGTGTTTCATTTTTCATTTCGTGTCTGCTTGTCTGTCGATGTTGATGGGTGCTTGGGCTTCAATGCCACCTTACATCGACAGACAAGCAAAAAGACTCACAGACACTCTGTCTCCTCCAGTTCTCCTTCCCTGAAAGTTCTTCCTTTGTCTGATGACCTAGAAAAACACAATACTGTAATTCCTTGTATTTCAGACTTGCCTGCCTTGAAACCTGACTACCAATGAGGTCTTGAAAATTAGCACGAGTTACATTTTACCTCCTCTTTTCCTAGCTTTTATGTAATTATTGATATCTGTATCTGGTAGCTATTGGAGAGTACCAAATTCAGTTTGTGCTTTATAGACTACGGCGAAGCCTTTGGCTGTGAAGATCACATGAAACTATGGGTTGTTCTAAAAGAAATGAGGGTGCCTCAGCATTTGATTGTCCTGATGTGTAACTTTTATTGCAGACAAGAGGGCAACACTAGGACAGAATATGGAGGGACCGAATGTTTTCCTAAGGACACACATTTCAGACAAGGGTGTGTTTTATCCTTTTTTTTTCTTCAATCTGTATGCAGAATAAATCAAGTGGAAAGCCAGACTAAATTCAAATGAAAGAAGGGTGAAAAGTGTTGGAATAAACACCAATGATTTCAGATACATACCATCTTACTGGCAAGTAAAGCAGCAATGACTTGAAATGGCTTTTGAGAAAAGGAAAAGAAGAAAGGGCCGAAGCAAGGTTGTAGCTGACTATTAAGAAGACAAAAATCATGACAACTGACTGAAGAACTACCCAATGCTGACAATTCAGAAATTGAAATAGTTAGAGATAGAGATGTTGCATACCTTAGTTCAGCCATCAATCCAAATAGAGACTGCAGTCAAGAAATTAGAAGAAGACTGATGTTTAATATGGCAGCAATGAAGAAATTAGAAAAGATCATCAAAAGTAAAAATGTGTCACTGGAATCCAAGACCAACACCATCCATGCTCTTATATTTCTGATCACCCTGTACGGGTGTGAAAACTGGACAGCTAAGAAAGCTAACAAAGGAAAAAACGATTGGTTTGAAATGTGGTGCTGGAGAGGAGCTTTGAGGATGCCCCGGGCAGCCTGAAAGACAGACATGTGGGTCCTGGATCAAGTCATGCCTGAACTATTGCTGGAGGCCAAAATATTGAAATTGAAGCTCTCCTACTTCGAACACATCATGAGAAGGCAGGATTTTCTAGAAAAGACAATAATCCTGGGAAAGGCTGAAGAACGACTGAACACATGATGGACTGACTCTCTAAGGAAACCACAGTCTACAAGAGCCAAGCAACGCAGTTGAGGACTGAGGACATGGAGAGTGCTCATTCATAGGGTCACCATAGGTTGGTGGTGACTTGACATCATATAGCAACAAGTTTATTTAAAATATAAATACAAGAGACCTTCAGAGCATTTGGACCTGCATCGTATACCATGTGAATTTATTTATGCTCTTAGTGACCGGGGCACATGGGCAAGTTTTCTTGTTTACAGCACATTGAGTTTATGAATTCCTTTCCCACTTCTGAGGATTCTCTGACTTCTCCTGAACATTTCTGGAGATCTGATGGACTGTGCAGGTTTATGGGTGCCTAGACCTGTAATTAGAATTCTCTTTGAGGATAAACTGCCTCTTCTAGGACAGGAAACCAAATTCTGTGCTCATTGTTGCAAATCATATACAACTTAATGGAATATGTCTGCCAAAATACAGTTGCACTAAAGTAGGTCCCTGTTTAGTAAATCTCCTAATTAGCCAACACTGCCACTGTCTATGAATATACAGTATTTGCTGTAGAAAAAGATCAATGTGCATTCCGTATAAGGAAACTTTGCTTTGTTCAGACAGAGCTGGCCCAGCCAAGAGGTGTTTTTCTGCCTGTTGCAGAGCCCAAATACTGCTCTCACTCCTGCCTTGTGGATTGGCATAATGTCTTTCTGTGCTTCCAGACGCAACCTGAAGCAGATCACTTTGGCCCCGGTCTCATTACCGTTATCTGCACATCTTAATATGATGCGTACTATTTTTTCGGGCGGTCATGTGACGTTTGATGTGCAGTTAGCACCCAGACGACAGGGGAGTATTTTACTTCTCTGCGTCCATCCCGACTTGCGTACTACGCATCTTTTCCCTGTTTTTTCCCTTGTGGCGTATACCTGCGGTGTAGCCAGGTAGCAGTTTTTCTTCTTAAAATCGATTGTAATTGCCGGCAGAAAGCCAGTAAAAATTGTGCCGGCATGTCGGTATGCCACCAATTCAGTAGCATAAACGATTACCGAGGCAGAACTACAGGAAGTGGCAGGAAAAGGGGTACGAATCTAATTGGTGTGAATTTTCTGGGGTCACACCTCGTATGAGGCATTAAAAAGTGTGCATCAATAACAGAAGTATTTTAACACAACCCCTAGCAGTGGTACAAAATGCTGCGGTTAAAGTGCGCTTCTGGGAGTGTGTTGGCCGGAGTACCAAAATACTGCTCTTCGGAGTGAAGGCACGATCTTTTGCTTTTCGCAGCAAAAAGAGCAGCAAAATCATTGTGAGACCGGGGCCTTTATTTGGCTGCCTTGAAGGACTAAACTTTTTAAAAATTACATGCCACATTTGACATGACTCAGGGAGATATGAGGATTGTGGCCAGTCCCCCTGTTTTATCCTGTTCTCTGGTGTGTGTGTGTGTGTGTGTGTGTGTGTGTGTGTGTGTGTGTGTGTGTGTGTGTGTGTGTGTGTGTGTGTGTTCCCAATTAACATGCAATGTCTGCAGACCTGAAATGTTGTTGGTACCTGGAGCTGTTGCTCAGGTGTCCAGTGTACAATGAGAATGCAATGACGGCAATATCCTGTAATCTGCTTGTAAATGCTGCTCTTCCTTCTCCCCCTCTCTGTTTTCTCTCCCCCACCCCGCAACCCCCAACACCATCCTCCCCATTCCAGGAGCCTATTAAATTAATGAGACAGAAGCCCGTGTGCTGCAGCAGTCAACATGTTATTGGTGGGATAGCTCTGGTGCCGTTACAATGTGCCTGTTTATTCTCCTGGGACATTTAATTTCCGCTTCTCAAATGAGCTGCAAAGCTGTGAAGCCTGGCAGTGTTCTTTCTAGACACTCTGTGATGCAGATAATGAGGGTACTGATAGGTGCCTAGGAGACTGTGATGGCTCTAAGCACAGCTATGGTCTGATAATGCTTTATGCCAGTAGTGTCACAGCGGAACCACTATCATCCCTCAAGGAATGGTTCATCTTTATGTGTAAAGCAGCAGCTGTCACCTAAATGGCTAATGGGGAAGCAAAGTAGAACCTTACTGCTAGTAATCTTTGTCACTTAATAATTTTTAAGAGAATCAAACTTTGGGAGTGACTGTGAGTTCCCATAAAAGTCTCCTTTCTCCTCCCCACTCCCCCCAACATCTCCCCCCCCAACACTTCTTGCTGTTGTTATTCTGTCTGCAGTGGGTCAAATGTAAATAGAAGAATCTGTGATATGACTCTGTGTAGATCTAATTTAGTATAATTTGAATGGCCAAGTAATTAAAATGTATTATAGGTGGAAGTTGCTGAAATGGTGGAGTGCCTGCATTTAAGAAGAAGATTTATTGGGCTCATGGCAACCACAGTGAACCTTCTACAACCACATTAGCTAACATCTGTCGAGAGGCAGGGGCGTGTGGGGGGTATATGCACATGCAGATCGTGTGCTGGTACAGGTTTGGAGCAGCAAAACCAGGGACACAGCATGAGGTTTTGCAAATTAAACAGCACAATAATATGCCACATGCCTCCGTGAACATATAGAACTAAATTATAGCTTTACACTGGGCTTGTTTGTATAGCCAAAAATAAGCCGACGACATCTATACCTATAAAGCTTACATATACTCATCCGTTTTAATTAATTTTGGACTCCCGCAGTGTCACAACTGCCATTGCATTTGGTTTCAGGAGCCAGGTAATAACAATAAGGATAACAATGGAACAGTTGACACAAACAACATCACTGCCGCCAGTCTACCACTTGCTGTTTTGTTTGTTTGTTTGCTTGTTTGTTTTACTTTAGTGCACAGGATAACAGGATTCGATTTTATTGGAAGAGACATTGGGATTCATTTTAAGCATGTTCCAAACAGGCTTAGGGAGTTTTCCATATTATGGCAGAAAGCAATGTTGGAATGTGGATGTCCAGACCTTGTGAGTGGAGTGGGAAGTAGAGGGCATAGTGAGACAGCCTAAACTTGAACTCAGTTATACTTGTCTACTGTACCCAGTGTGGTGTAGTGGATAGAATCATGGACTAGGATTCCGGAGGCCTGGTATGATTCCCCAGCTCTCCTATGGAAACTCTCTCTCTCTCTCTCTCTCTCTCTCTCTCTGTCTCTGTCTCTCTGTCTGTCTCTGTGTGTGTGTGTGTGTGTGTGTGTGTGTGTGTGTGTGTGTGAAGTGTTAAAACTACAACTTAAATACCTCACTCACCTTGAAAGTACTATTATAGGGAGCCAATACATTGGTTCTGACATGACAGCATGCAACAACAGTACTGATAATTTTATTTACTTGCATGTGCTTATTGCTATAATTTATCAACTTCAGGGCCCATTTTTGTTCTCTCCTTGTGATCCTTTAGCTTTATATATGGACTTGCTGGACAGCCTAACACATAAAGTGGGAAAGTGGGGTGGACAAACTATTCAAGGAGGCACATTTGACTCTCAAGGTCATTTCTGAGGCTCGCAGGGGCTCATGGAACCTCCCTCGTCCTCCTGTACCATATTTCCTACCAAAATATATAGTTTCCCTGCTTTTGAAGTCTAGGTGGTGGGTGTGTTTTCAAGCCTTGGCCATTTGGAGAGCTGGTGTGGCATACAGCATTTGCTATAGTGCATTTGCCCCACAGAGCTACCAAAGCTGTCCTCCCTTGATATAACAGAGGCCTTCATACAAAGGCGAGTCTCTATTAAGTTGTATACATACATGGCATGCAGCACTTTCACAGCTGCCCTGATGAAAACACACTACTCTCTCTCTCTCTCTCTCTCTCTCTCTCTCTCTCTCACACACACTCACTCACACACACACACACACACACACACACACCACACGTGCATGTGCACACACACACACACACACACACACACACACACATTGCCACACAGAAAGTAGAAATGGTAAACACATTGTGGTTCTTTCTCTGGCCATACAATGGGTGGTGGTGGTGGGACAGCTTTTGATTGTTTTGAGGGTTTATTTAAAATCTCTGTAACTAAGATTTGCACATGAGAGATAAGCTATGAGTTGCAATGGATGAATCTTAATGAAAAAGTGGCTCAAATAGGATATTTGCTTCAAACCATATGTACAGATTTAAGTACTTGTTTTATTCGACATTGGCAAATGTGGTCTAATTTGATTGCTTTGAAATTCATGTAGATTGCTGTCCTCTAATTTAGTTGAACTCATCTACTTCAACTTCACAAAAACGAATGCAAAGTTATCAGTGACTGGTATGGAAAAATGGAACATCTTCACAATAAATAACACACCAATCAAATAACCAGTCATGCCATAAATTATGCATTACCTACCAATTATAAATTACATAGAATTATGTTTTAGAACTGGTGGATAGATAACTCAGTGGTTTAAGGATCTTTGTAACCAGTCAACCTGGACAACCTGCTTTTTGTTGGATGAGTATCATCTCCCCTTGGTCAGTCACTTCTCCCAACAGTTTACTTCGTTTTTGTCCCCATCTTGATGGAAACCTCTATTTATTGCTAGCTGTGCTGTTTTGAAGCAGAATTATTCCCTAACAAACAGTGGTGCTCTATAGTATGAGGAAAAATGTTTGTCTCCTTCAATCTGAAGCAATTCCCAGGTGACTACTGAGCAAGTCAACATTGTGTAGAAGTTAAGAGTTTGGATATTTTGCAAAGAATAAAAAATAAAATAAAAAATAGAGCTTTCCCCCACTAAAGATCCCAGAAATTTTATATCTCCACTCTCTTGTAGGCTTCTGGCGGGGACTTCCTAGTTCTGGATTTTCTGCATGGACCAGAAGATTAGACTACATGCCCTGAAAGACAAGGACACCTGCCATCAAAAAGGAGGACATAGAGGATACTGATTGGAAAATAGTCTGGAAAATAGAAAAAAAGGGAGGTGATAGCTGTGTTCAGATATTTTAAGGGCTGCCATGTAGCGTAAGCTTGCTTTCTGCAGCTCCTGATGATAGGTTCAAATTGTATATTAAATTGTATATTTAGAAAAGACTTAGCCTAATCCGTAGGGAGAACTTTTTGACATGAAGTGATGATTGATACGTGCTGCCTCAGAGGGTGGTCTACAGTAACTGCCTTCATTGGCGGTCTGAAAACAGATAGATAGAAAATAGAAAATAGATAGAAAATAGATAGAATGGGTGCTTTAGCAGTGGATCTCCTACTTTGGCAGGAGGGTGCACTTGATGAGCCCTTACAGCTCTTCATGTTATATGTTATACGTTATTTATGTTATACGTAAATTGCTATCAAGTTGGAACTGATTTATGTTGACCCAAATAGAACTCCCAATGTAAATGAAATCCTTCAGGAGTGCATTTACCAGTCCCTGTTTCTCCATGTTTCTCCATGACCAAATGGGATTTTAAACCCAAGTCTCCCGAGTCACAGTCTGTCAGTCTGTTCCTGACAGAATACGTAGTATTGCAGCTCTACAATTCTATGATTCTTTGATTCTACAAAATTCTGTACGCTAAGTATATGAAATGTAGACCCAGAAATTCTTTTTCTGCTTTGAACAAAGTTACAGTATGTCTTATCTGAGGATGGAAAACTATAACAGGGAACCTTTGTACCTGTTGTGTCTGTTGCCTGGGTGCTCACTGTGGATTGGCAAACTGAAGTCCTTTGACCTTTCAAAAGGAGGATTGCTTTGTGGCAGCCTTTCAAATAGGTGGCTTCTTCTCTAAAATGGAACATATGGCCACCATATAATTCTCTTTTCCAACTCGTGTATCCTTAATAGTGCAATTCTAGCCACGTTTGCTCCATCGCATAGGTTGGAAAGTTACTTTCAGGAAGAATAATCTAATGACCTGCTGAAGCTGTGCTTAATTAAACAGGGTTAGGCTAATGCTCTAGCATCCAAACCATCATCCTGCTATTTCACAGTTACGAGTAGCCTCAGCGAATCATTAGATTCATTCACAAAATTAACTTTCCAAGCTCTTCCCATACCCACTGAGATCAATAGAATTTAATCACAGCTCAGTGTGTATAAAATCATAGGTTAAGCACTATTTCCACTTCATTTCATGGCAATAAAATAACAAAATGTGTTTGTTTATTACAGCACTTTGCATTTTGATATTTTAATGATCGCACAGATTATACAAATGTGTGACATTTCCAGAATTGCAGCAATGAGATTTCCCTCTCTCTGAATCTGTCAAAATGTCTGAAATGGGAATGTTCTCCAAGAACAGATGTCACATGGGGATCCGTCTGCTTTTGAAGGTGGTCAGCTCAATTCTGCATTCAGATTCTTGCATTTTAAAATAAGTGTAGATGGTATCCTAAAAATAGGATGTCAGTGGCAAATAGCTGCATATACTGTTGGCATCTCTTATTTATGCCAATGAATGAATGGAAAAACCCCCCCCCCCGGAATAGAACATGAGCAGAAAAAGCTGTACACTTTAGTAGTTCTAAGTAACCTGCATATGCGGTGCTACCCGCATAGAGGATACGGCTCACATTTTATTTGATTGTGAGCTTTATACAGCTCTAAGACAATCACATTTATCAAAATTGATGGTCAAAATTGCCCACTGGAACACAAACTTTCAGCTTGATTTCCTGCTCAACAGTTCCAAGGTGCAGGTTGTCCGTGGTGTTGCTAATTTTGTACGTAAGGCTGCTAGGGTAAGATCCACCTTCATAGATCAAATTGGTGTTCCCTGTAGGGGAGATGCTGACATATGAATGAGAAATTTTTAATCTTGCTATTTTAACTGTGTTTTTAACTGTTTTTCATTCTCTTTTTTCTTCTTCTGTATTTGATATGGCCTGTTGGGCTAATAAATAAATTTATTGTTGTTGTTGTTGTATAATATGCAAAGGAGTCAGTGTGCTATAGTGGATAAGGTTATACAGAGTAGAGCTATAAGTCAGATATGACATGATGGGGCATAATAAACAAAGAGCAACATTGGCAGGAGTAAGGATATTCATTTTGCTAAAGAAAAGAAAAGAATGTGTATACACAAACCACTTAAGACCTGGAATTTAATTTTTGAATGAATGAACACTTTATTGCAGTCAATGACCAAATCCAAAATACGCATAAGAGATGGCTATTAACTCCCAATGTCAGTGATTTGCATCTTCATTCATGTGTATTATTGTTGCTGTTGTAATCACTGTGGTTTCAACTTATATACTGTACTGCCTTGTAGCACTTAAAGTGCCCTCTGGGTTGCTTACAACATAATTATGCAAGGAGCACTTTGTCCCCCAACGAGCTGGGTATTTGTTTTACTGACTTTGAAAAGGTGGAAGAGTGAGTCAACCTTGAGCTGGCTACCTAAACCCTTTGGGATTGTACCCAGGTCATGAACAGACGCTTGACTACAGTACTGCACCACAGGGCTCTTTAGTAACATTTTCCCAGTTCCACAACATTGGACCTAAATAAAACATACAACCCATACCAAAAACCTCTTGGGTGCTGTTTAGTTGTGTATAAACAGAAATTTGGCACGCACAATAGGGATGAGATCTGAATTATGGATTTGCTATATCTGTGATCTGTTTATAAAAACAGTGCTTTAGGTTTTCTACTAATAATATAAAAGATAAACCTTATATTATTTAATTTTTTGGACTATCTGACTAGAGTGAATACAGATGGGATAAAAAATAATATGGATCAATTAATTGTCAACTTATCTGTGGTTCTTTGCATAGCTATGGTGAAAACTGACAATTGTTTATAGATGGATTCTCAGATTGGGACCAATGGAGATTTAACACCTGTATATATTCAAAAAATGAGAGAAAGATTAAATAAAATTGCTTCTGTTCTATTGTAGTTGAAAGGATGTACTTTGGATTCTATTTTTTTGAAAGCTATACATTCAAAAAAGATAAGACTAAAGGTAATTTTCCTAATTTCTAAACCCACTCACTGTATGATAGCCATACTTCCCACAGTTTGGTTTACCGGACCCTAATGATTTCCCTTTTAAAAGCGCAGAATTCAGATTTCAATTTAGAAGCACTAATAATGTAGGTGTACATTGGTATTTTCTAGACATCACCAATACAAACAGTCTCAAATGTCTTCTTTCTTAGTAGATGGCTACCAAGTTATTCTTGCTGCAAATTACAGACTTCTCCATAGAACACAAAGCTCTTGGATATATCTTTTTTAAATTTACATTTGAATTCTAAGTTAACTGGAATATCCTATGGATACACCTATTTTAACAAACTGCTTATTTGGGCTGTTGGTCTGATGTTGCAAGCCAGCAATTGTGACTTTACTCTGAGGACACACTTCTGTATCTAAAATACCATGCATGGGCAGTTGAGGATAAAACCTAGTTACACACTTGATTGCAAGGATTTTGAAAATCCTCTACAGTGTTTACCTTCTAGATGAGCAAATACAATTATGACCTTCCAGATGCTGTTGAACAGCCAATAGTGAGGGAGTGGAAATTAAGTTTTACACGTCTGAAGGGTCACAGATGATCAATCTGTGGTCTATTGAGAAAGTGGTCAGGTTGATCTGTTGATTAGATGATGCATTTGTAATCTTTGCTTTTGATTTATATAACTCTTTGGAATGTTCAAACATACCTATTTTTCTTATAACCTATACAGGAATCCCATCTGTATAATTATCACAGGGATAAATGTACTGTGCTTGAATCTAAGGCTATTTAGAAAATCAGTGACAGATATACAGCTGGAATCAGGCATGTACTGATTTGTGTTAGCTATTATTTATACTTCCTAGGTATCACGTGATAAACATAACCATGTGACCTAGCCAAATAGCCATTAATGTTTGATTCATGTGACCACAGTTATCAAAAGGCAGTGACATCTGTTTGTACTGCAGCAGTATGGCAAAAACTTTTGGAATGATGTTGCTGCACCAGCTAAACAGATTTAGCATATTTTTTGTTGGATCGAGCATCAGCTGATTTCTTTATCATTAGAATAAATGGATAAATTAGTGACAGGCATTTGCAACAAGGAAGAAGTTACAGAAGCCTGCATGGCTCATTAGACTCATGTTGTGTGCTGAAAAGAGTCGTACCTTATTCTAAAGGGAAGGAGATACAGCTAGGAACCTACTATATTTATACATATATTCATTATTAATAAATATGAACATGTCCATTATGGAAAAAATGTTATTACTATCTATTGAGAATTAAATTATCTTCTTCTGCTAGTGTTGGATGCTTCTGCTAGTGTTGGATGTGAAATAAAGAGGCCTACATTTAAAAATCTCCTTTTCACTATTACTGAATTAGTACCTATGCTGCCGTTAATTCTCTCAATGCACCGTTCCATTCTTCATGGCATGTGTTTAAATCAGGTTTGCCTTAAAAAGAACTATTAGGTACAACCCGTTGCCACACAGATGGAGATCACCACTAGTGTCACCGGTGCCCTTTTTCCTCCCCCCCCATCCTGGCTCATGCCTTGGACTGTGCGCATCACAGAACACTGCTCATGGGCAGATTGGAAAGGTCACGCCTGTGCCTTGCATTCAGTCGGCCATTGCATGCCTCTCCAGCCTCCCCATTAGTTAACCCTCATAAAGCAAGGGCTGCAATGTTCAAGAAAGCTATAATTGGTTTGAAGCAAACCTGAGTAGAAGTTCTGTTCAGGCCTTGCCATTCAACACGGCAAGGTCTGAACAAAAGGGAGGTGAAGGTGGCCCTCACTCAGGGCCCTGCCTTGTCCTTTACTAGCACAGACAATATACCCCCACACATGTATATCTGAATAAGACTGGTAATTCTTCTATTCAAGGCACATTTTGAAAAAAAGTTAGTTTGCTCTGGCGTTAGTTTGCTCTGGCTTCTAGAAGTGGAACTAGTTTCTTACTTACAGTTATGAAAGCAAGCTATAATGCACGTTACACGGCATACATTACCTTAGAGTATAAGTGAAAATCATATTACGTATCAATGAAGGATCTCCCATCTCCTTGCAGATACTGCAGATATGCTGAACGCCAACTATTTCCACATTTAAATATCCCATTCATTAGTATTTTTGGTCAAGCTGGAAATCTGAGCTAAAAAGAATGCAATGCACTATAAACAAAACAGAATGAGGAGTGGTGTATTTTAATACCTTAAAAACCTTTGTGAGGTGGAAAGACATTCCTTTACAATGCGTTTGCCAAGCAGGTAGCCTCCAAATCTGTTGGCAGCAGATCCGATAATCCCTAGCAGTATGGGTATAAGGCTGATGAGAGTTGTTGTCTAGCACATCCAGAGTGTGCCAAGCTGGAGAAGATTTTCTTAGAACATAGTAAAATCTCAGCCCAAAACAATATTTTTTTAACAACTCATGCCCTATTTGTTGTTACCAAAAAAGGATATCTAAAGGGACCAATAAATTGTTATGTTTTGAAACAAACTGGAATATTCTTTGTTTCGGAATCGGGAAAATATTTGTTTCAATAGTAATGCTATTTCCTCCCCTCAGTAACCACCGGTTTAATCACTGTGTATGTTGAACAAAGCTGGCATTTATACTAAGCCACTGCTATCTCCAAATTTGTTACCACAACATTGGGAATAGATTTTATTTGTTTTATTCAAAATTTATTAGTCCCTTTATATAGCAGCAGCAATTTGCCAATGAACACTCCCTCATTACGTTTTTGTAAGTTGCACAATAAATGTGCAACCAAATACACAATTGTCCTCCATCACATTCTTGGCTGATGTTCTTGTTCTTTGCCTTAAATTGCTGGTTCAAGACCTGCAGCTCGATTGGCCTTGTTCCATTGGACAAGGCTAAGCACCCGTCTACTCAGCCTTCACATAGGCCATGATTATTATACAGTTATGGCGGTGATTGTTTAATGTACTTATGGCATTTATTTACGGCCTTTCTGCCAGTACACACACAAGTACGTACATGCATAAAACAACGGATTACAATGTAATGAACTTGGCAGACAATGAAAATTGGATTGGGTGGATCAGATAAATTTAGGTACCAAGACTTCTGCAAGAGACAGTTTGGGGAAGCTGGGGAGGGGGCAGAGACAAATAGTTATGAGGCACAATTCTACAAATGGAAGGGGGCTCACCATCCAGATACTGGAAATAGGGTACATTACAAGTGACAGCATTCCCTGCAATGTAGCATTTTTCTCTGATAAGGAGTGCATGATATTCCCTTTATGAAATAACAAAATGACTGGCAATGTTGTCAATGTTTTGCAAAGGAAAAAGAAAAGCAATCTCTCCTCACATGTTGCGGAGGTGGGGCATTGAGGAAATTTTCAGGGTGAAAAAAAAAATTAAAGGAATTCAAACGTCCATGGTATTTTGAAAAAGTTGAGTGCATACCTTTAAAAACAGCAATATGTATGTGTTCCTAAAAATAAAGTTCCAAGTTGCTTTGCTATCTCACACTTCCTCTGATGTAGTCAGGTAGAGCGCCCTATTCTCAGAGTGCTACCAGTAATTCCTATGAGGCCTTACTTACCTACTAGCCCATTTTCCATATAACTGACACTGTTCTCTCATTCATTTCTTATGGAAAATGTCAGTGTTGCTTTCATTCCCCCATTTGCTGCTCTATTTGTTTCAAGTGGTATTTGATTCTTCTGGGGTTTGTAGAAAAGAGAACACCAATGTTCTGATGGCCTGTATTTCTTTGAGATTCACACAGCTTCATTCTCATATTTAAATGGAACCTTAATCAATGCAGTTTCTCATTTTACATATGAGTGATGTGGCCCAGAACAATTGCATTTAAATAATGTGTCTATTTACCCAGTGTTCAAATTTTTCAATAGTTTCTAGAAGTCCCATAAAATAGAATAAAAGTAAGCGAGGTCATATCCAATGCACAAACAATATCCACAACATTTTAAAAAGGGGAAATGCAATATAAAATAATAATAATAAAATAATAATATAATATTATAATATAATATTATTATAAAATAATAATATAAATAATAATATAAAATGCAATATAAAATGCAATTGGAAAGTAAGGTGCCTAACCATTCTATAGGTAGCAAATTAACAACACAATGTTTATTTAAAGACTTCAATATTTAAATTAAACTGTAAAAATATAAAGTGTTGAGACAAAAAGACCCATTTTAATCTGGTGACAACTGTGTTTCCTTTGGAATAACTTTTCTTTGGGTGAGTTTTGAACCTTGAGACAAACCTGACATAGTCAAATTATAATTTATAGGCTGAAATATTGTTGCTGTCAGCAGGGCCGGTGCTAGGTTTTTTTTGCGCCCTAGGCGAGGGGTGGGTGGGTAGGGCAGGGGGTGGGGTGGGGGGAGCGGTGGGTGGGCAGGGTGGTGGTGGGTGGGCGACGATGGGCACGGGGGGTGGTGGCGGGCGGTCAGTGGCAGGCAGCGATGGGCGGATGGCAACGGGCGGCTGGTGGGCGGTGGGGGGACGGACGGCGGTGGCCAGCGGTGGGGGGGCGGCGGTGGGGGCAGCAGGCTGTCCAGCGCCCTCTCTCCATTTTGGCACCCTAGGCAACTGCCTAGTTCGCCTTAATGGAAGCGCCGACCCTGGCTGTCAGTTTACACCATGTAAGCCAGATCATGTCATAATTTAGTGAAGGAAATCCTTGATTTAAATTAAACATTCTCTTTCCCACTGCCTTCAGAATCCAAGGCTCCCTGCAGATCCCTTTGCCCTTGGGAAGCATTTGGGAGCCTCTAATGGCTTTACACTGGAAAACTGCTATAGGATCTAGCCATGCTGATCTGCTGGTAGGACCACCAGTGGAAATTTTCTGATAATGGCCTGTCTCCCACCCATCCTAAGGTTCCCAAAGATTTCCCAAATGGCAGAAGGAATCCATACGGAATCTCAGAACGTGAAGGGGGTCGGGTGGGGTAAATTTATTTAGCTAAAAGATTTCCGTTGTCAGACGGCTTCCATGGTGTAAATGTATACCAACAAGATATCAGATGTAAGGTGATTTCTTTTTAAATGAGGGGAAGATTCAACATTTTTTTGGACTACAGCGGTCCAGACAGCATGATCAAGGAGGTTGTCATTCAGCAATTCTGGAAGGATTCAGTTAAGAGAAGCTGCTCTAAATTTCAAAATTTTTATTCAATTCCCTTTTCAAGGGAAATTTTTTTTCATTCTTTTTGTTCATTAATTAAAAAACAGAAGCCAGTTTTGACAGAAAAGTCCATGAATTCAGATTTCTGTATAACCCGATATGTATCAGTTTTCTAATGAATTATTTCAAGTTTCCAAAAGGCATATTAAAATATTTCTCTTTTTGTTTCATTTCAAGCACGTTTACCATTTGCTGCTTAGCTTCATTATGTATCATACTCTGAATCTACAAATCAAGTATAATTGGACTTAGGGAACTGATTGGATTTCTAATTAAGCTACATTTGAAACAACAATGTGCAATCAGTAAATATTCTGACTATGTACATTTTAAAGAGCAACTCTTGGGCTTTTTGCTGATGAGTAGACACCAGTGTCATTAAATTTGTTGGTGGCAAGCAAATTTGAAAGCTAAAATAGAGGCAATTAGGAAAGATCTTGAAATATTTAATCACGTTTGTCCAATTAGTGTGCAATTAGGCAATGGTGTGGCGTGGGACAAACATTCTGCCTCAGAGTTTGGTAGAGAAGGATCTCTTTGAAATTTTGCTGTATAGTTTATTGATATATAAAAAGGAAGTTATGGCTGTAATTTCCAATTTTAAAAAATACTGTGCAGATGGTCTGGCCATATATTTAACAATGTCAAACAAAACTGAACAACAGAAACATGTTACCTGAAATTACACAGCTGTCTTCAGTGAATATGCTCCAGATCATGGTAGATTACAGCTGTGGTTGGCGTGTTCATTGGAGCTGCCAGGTATAAGCTCACCTGCCATGTCTTCCTATCCTGATGACTCATTGTCTGCGTCACTTGGGCAGATCCTATTCAACACATGCCCCACTCTTCAGGGACGTCTTGTGTCAGCACACTCATGAATCCTGCTGCTGTTGACCTTGTATGGTTGATTGTTGATAGCTTATTAACATTATTTGCTTTAATGAGTGTTTGCTTGCTTGGTTTTAAGATACACTCTGTCAAGATCAGTCAGCTCAGCAGGAAATAAACACAAGGTTAAATGAAGATGTAAGGTGATTCAGAGAGAGAAAATGAAGGCGCAGCATATGCTACTCTTGCATAGTGTTGAGGTTCATCTATCAAGGTTTAATAACTCCTTTATATATGATTAGAAGCTTGATGCCCTTCAATGAAAGTAGATTTAAGTCTGATTTTAAGAAAGTATGTTATTTACAGATGCAAATTACAAAAATAATTGTTCACCAAAAAACGTATTTGGTATGTCCTGTGTTCCCTTGGCCTCTTATCTAAAGCAGATATGAATGAACCTGTAGCTCATTTTCTTCTTTTTAAAAAAGTAAAAATATAAGTGGACATTTTTAATTAGCTGTATAATGGCTTGGGCATCATCTATTCTAAAAGAGCTTGGTTTAGGGAAGGGAGACGAGCAATCACTCCATTCCTGTCTTTCAGACCATATGATTCATAATCAGGAACAACTACATATATTTTTAAAAGTAGGAGGACTATGATCAATGCTATAATAATTTTTGCAAGTTTAAAATCTTGAATATATTAAATAGTAAGCCGTTGAATCCTGCTTTTAATTTTTCCTTCTTCAGAAAATTCAATATGGCAATTCTGTTGATCTAACTGGGTCACAGATTTCATTGTGTTGACAGCTGGATTACGCCACTGAAATTCTATTTTCATTTCCTTCACCTTCAGCCTTCCACCATCTATTCTTTTGACAAGATGTACATGGCAGTAAATATGGTTTTCTTCCATAGCACATAACCAAACCCATTTCGTCACACAGAAGGAAGAACACAGAATGTGTCCAGATGGGAGGCCTTCTCCCATGGTTTCCATGCTGCAGATGGCTACTCTTATATGAGTACGAGCCATCTGCACTGCTATCCCCATGTTATCTAAGGAGGACAGAAGCCAGAGGACAGCCTTGGTAAATACATTTTTGCAGGAGGGGGAGGATAATAGAGGAATATGCTACAGTGCTTCTGCAGCTGAGGCTCTCCGATAGTATAAAATTAAATAAATAAGACAAAAGAAAAGTTAACCTCTGTTATAATTCTTTGTAAGTGTCTGAGGAGGAACTTGTTCAAAACAACATGAGGGAGAGACTTATGGTGCCATGTCACTCATGCAACTCAGTAGGTGACTGTGGCACTGATTGTGGCAGCTCTCACCAATGTTCTAATTGGTGGTGGTGATGGTTGCAGTTTTGACATTAATTCCATTTAAAGAAGCTAATTTGGCTATTTTAAATGTATTTATAATTATAACAGAAGTAACGATTTACTGAGACCCAGAGCAATGCACTTGAAAGAGTGATGGACTACAACTCTTGAATCCTCAGTCATGGATGTGTGTGTATGGAACTGGTAAAACCACTCCTTAAATATCTTCTGTACCTTAGACATCCTATTAGGGTCACTATGAGTTGGATGCAAACTGAGAGCACATAACAACAACAAAATGATTTACTATTGATGTATCAGTCAAAGCTAGCAAATTTAGATTGTCTCAACAATCTGGATCGTTCAGCTTTGGGCATCAAGAGTCTCTCAATCCAACAATGGCAGTGGCAAGAAGTGTCAGATGAAGTACAGTCATATCTTTCATCATCATCATCATCATCATCATCATCATCATCATCATCATCATCATCATCATCATCATCATCATCATCATCATCATCTTGGAACTCAAGAGGGAGCCTATAGGTCATCACATCCAGCCCCTGTCAGGATGACACAGCAAGGAATTGAAATTCCAACCTCTGGTTCCACAGCTAGATACCCGAACCACTAAGCAAACCAGCAGTTTTCTTTGGGCTGGATTGAACTCATGGATTGTGCAGACGCTTTAGGCTTAGTTTCCCCCTCCCCTGGATGATCTAAAGAATATTTGTAAATGAGACAATTAATACTGTGAATGATATGCTTGAGAAACATAAAGGATAGGCTCTGCTACCAGTGACTATATGAGTAACGGAAAGACAGAGAGAGGAAAATTTAGGCAGGAAACCAAGTCAAGCCTGAGAATATCTAAACGTTTTGAAGAAAAAGTGTAGCTTGTACTCTGCTGGTGCCTTCTTGGCCTAGTAGCACAGAGTATAGGGTCATCGGAGGTGGAGTTGGCTATATTTTGTTTGCTAAGTACTCCCTCACAGTCTATCTTTTAGATCCCCACTGGTGCTGGTTGGGATGCCTGTTAGCTTATAGCTGGCAGGGCACCTCACCTGCTGAAACAATGATGGTTACTTCATGTCCTTCCTCTTTCTGAGATTACGTTCGTTTTGTGATAACATCGTGCGTGGTCCCGTGGTCTTGTCCCGGTTCTCTCCGTGTTTCCGTTTACCCACGGGCGTGATTGATGGTATAGTGATGACTGTTACTTCAGGTCCTTGTTTTGTGACAACATCTGTACTTCCCTGCCTTCGTCCCCCCCCCCTTTTTGGTCCGACCTTCTGTTTTTTGATATTTCGATTCTCCATAACTTTGGCTTTCATGCGTTAAGCAGCAAAGTTTGAGGTTTTATGCCTTCTTCCCTCTCTGCAATGCATTGTTTACACCATTGGGATTGTACTGGAGAATGCAACGTCGCACTCCTGCCACTAGATGGAGAATGCGCACGTTGCGTGATGAGCCTTACTTCATGGGCTCTTGTCTCGAAACAAGACCTGAGATGAGAATTCCCGGGGTCAGGGAGAGGTATGGCTCATCATGCTTAAATCCCAGTTCCGGGGGCATGGTCGGGACAAACTCCCATCGTCATGCAATGGACGTGCAGTAACATTTTTTTTGTACCGATCCCAAGTGGGACCACGAACCGCGATGAGAGGGACATGAAGTAACCGTCAATGGGACTGTCATAACAAAGAGGGAACAGACCAGGTAACTCAGCTAATGCATTGCTCATCAGAGATCATAGAATCATATAATCGTAGAGTTGGAAGAGACCTCAAGGGCCATCCAGTCCAACCCCCTGCCATGCATGAACCCCATGGATGCCCAGTTACATGTACAAACATGGCTGCACATTTCTCCAAAAGTTCTTTGATCAGCTGTTTTGTTTTGTTTTAAATCACTGGGACAGTGTTACATTCACAAAACAACCCTACAGTTCTTTATTATTTCAGTGTGTTCAGACAGACACATGGCTGTGATGGCACTGCTGTTAGCACAAAGGACACCTCTGTGCAGCTTTGTTGTCTTGAAAGTAGAAAGCAGTGCAAATTCTCTTAGTTAAATTGATACGGTACTTTGTGTGATAAAACATGTTTTACTTTACACTACTCATTTTCTTTGTGAGATGGGAGCATGGAGGAAAAAAGCAGAGCATAGATGAATTTCTAATACAGTATAGTGTACTGGGACATATTTGTTTATTTTTGCTTGGCTGAGAATGTAGCAGGAAAAAAAATTCTACTGCATCCATTCACCAACTTTGTGTTTGGGCACATGTTTATTTATTTATTTATCTGAATACTCTTATCCTCTTTTTCTCATTTGGGAATTCAAATCTGCTCCCCAAACTGCACATTATATCGGAAGGATATATTATGCATTAAAATAACCATAGAACTGGAAACAGAAAAATGAAAAGGTCTCAAACGGATGACATACACATGTGTTGAAACCGGCCTTGAATTTTTGGCATCCTTGTAATCTTTGCAGATATTTTCTTCAGAAAAGGATTGGGTAAACTTTCAAACACATTTTAATATTGAGTTTGGAACAGGAACCACAAGGATTGCCAAGACTGTATAATGAGATGTGTGTCAGCTTTGAAGCCTAGTAGGAGATGCTTGTTCACGCTACTGGCACGCTACCCCATTGCTGCTTTCTCACTTACAGTAAGTGTACCTATTTTCACTTGACAAAGGCTGGTTAGTATTCAGACTGCAGACTGTTACTGTTTATAGCTTCCTCAAATCCACCTACCTTAGTTCCAGACAAAATTACTCTGTCTCCCATCACATCAAGTGTCTGTGCTCCCCCCTCAACATTCCTTTTTAAAAAAATATTTAATGCCTAGAGTGAAAATAAAAATGATATTTTCACACATGGTATTTCTTTTAGACTTGCAATTAAAATATGTGAGAAGCTCCAAGAGAAGTTCTTCATAATTGGAACACCCCCATTTCCTTTCAGGCCTGCAAAGCTCCTTGTGTACATTGCTATTGTACTTGAGTGCAGCACAGTGAAATGGGCTGAGAGTACACCATACAAGCCAAGAAATCATGAGATCTGTGGAGAAGTGCTGACAGTTGAAATGTCCTTTTTTAAAGGCTACAAATCCCAGAATTTCTCCCCAGCCATCCCCAGCCATCATGATACTGGGAACTGTGATTCAAAAATGGAAGATTGCAAAGTTCTGAGGAAAGGTCAGTGATACATTCAGATGAGAGTGAACTATGAATTAGGATGCTCCTGGTTTATGTTTTACCATGAACTCCTTCACTGGAGCAAGCTTTAGACTGACAGCAGTGATGATGATGATGATGATGATGATGATGATGATGATGATGACGACGATGACTATGCTACATGCTATCTTCCTAACACTGCCCTGCTCCATTTGTAGCTACTGTTTTCAAGATATAGTACTTGGAGGGAACATAGACAGAGCTGAGGTAAGTCATTTTGCTGCCTGAGGTGAGTGTCATCTGTCCTTAATTATCAAACTGCATGGTACCCAAGGCCAATCAAATCATTTCAACATCTGAGAAAGAATTCCCCATGTTAGTCTCTTCCTTTAATTTAATAATTATGCATTATTAATTTTTTAAAATTACAAATAATAAAACAAACCTAAATTAAACAAAAACAACAATTTTGGCCTTTCATGACTGCCAAAATTTGCTACTTGAGGTGGCCTCTCCCTCCCGCCCCCTCAAACACTTAGCCTGACTTGAGCTGGGAGAAAGGGAGAGAAGAGTGCTGTACACATTGGCCTGTTCCAGGGGAAAAGAAAGGGGGAAAAAAGGAATGACTATTATTTGGTTGATAAAGGTTACCTTCATTTTTAAACTCTGTTTGGAGGCATGGCTGTGAGAACTGTCAGGATGCGTTCCTGCATTTTGCCATGTATTGTTCTGATAGGAGCTATCGCGCAGGAGATGATAATGCTGATTTAGTTGACAGAGCGGTCTAGAGAAGGAGCTAGACGGTGTATGCAAAGTGCTGTGAGCATCTGAAAGGCTTATACAGATGCTGTTGTTTTGTGTATTCCATTTACAGATGTGGTGTAGAAAATAAAAGCGACCACTTTGTCCCAATAGACTGTTGCCTCCCTGCCTTTATTCTCCCTCTTCAGTACAAGTGGCTCCCCCTGTCTCTGGAGGAGAGTGTTCATCCTGGTTTCCCAAAATCTCAGGTGCTGTTGAAGCAAAAGAGAAAGACCCCCCAGAGAGGAAATGGAAATGGAGTGGTGGCTACTTGCCTTTTATCCTTTAGAAGTGGTCCCTTCCTCACCCCAGCCTGCAATCCAGTGTTTGCCACACACACCCTGGGACCAATGGAGTGGGCCCACACACATCTCGCATCCAGAAGGCGCTGAACAGCTGTGCCTTGAAAGAATGATGCAAATGGGGCTGTGTGACTTGGCAACTCAGCTAATGTAGTTTGATCAGATCTCTTCCCATGACACTGTCAACAGTGTCTGCTGGGCCACATTCTGCTGCCTCCCAGTAACATATATGTTATGAGTGACGGGATATCAACCCCCCACTTCCCACTCTGTAGCACAGAGCAACTGCCTGTCAAAATCACACAGATGGCTTGGAATCCAGGGTTTGTTTTGTTATGAAAGGGTGGGGGAGGCGGAAAAGGAAAGAGAGAGAGAGAGAGAGAGAGAGAGAGAGAGAGAGAGAGAGATTTTTTTCCTACCTTCTTTCCATATTGTACTCTAGACTGTGTGAATTCACAGGAAGGGTCTGTGGAAATTAATTATACTCTGAGTGCTTAGTAACCAATGAATTGTAAATCGTACATTATTAAAACAGCATCAGAGCACTGACTGATCTATTATTCTTGGGGGGAAATGAATGAAGATTAGACCTTTGTGTGTTTTCGAGGTCTTTCTAGACACCATACAGCAAGCTCTGTAAAGAAAATATTACAATCGGATGTCTCCCTACCACCCCAATTTCTTCTCCCCTTTTGTTTCTCCTTCAGTTGCAACACTAACAGAATTGCACTGTTGGCGTCCATGAAATTATTGTGCGTATGCTTTCTTGTCAGACAACCAACCCAATACTGGAGATCCAGAAGGGCTTTTGTGCCTGTAGGTCTCCCTCCTCCTTTATTCTTGCCAGAAAGAGCAATGGAGAGAAAAGGTTCATTACAGGCAGGCCCAGCTTCAGCAAATGCTGAGGCTGTTGGCTCTGAAACTAGGGTAATACTCTCTCTTTGTGTGTGGGGTTGGTGTGTGTGGGGGGGTGAGTGGGTGGTTGTGGGTGTATACACACACCCATATCCACACACCCACACCCACACACACCATATATATAAAATATCCAAATGTGTTTCTGGCAAAATAATTGATCTTAGCCCTCAGCGTAAGAGGGAAACAGTAAAATTAAAATTTAATAAACAAACAAACAAACAAACAAACAAACAAATCAAATAAATAAATAAATAAATAAAAGAAATGGCTGTAACTGCTATCACCATAATTATTACTCCAGAACACCTCTTGGGCTTCAGAGTTCCCTATTGCTGTCCCACCTGCTAGGCTCATGGCCTGGAGTGGGAATGGGCCTACAGCACATGGCAATACATTGGCACTTGTGTCCAGACTGGTGCTCAGCATTCAAGAAAAGTGCAAAACAACAGAATGGAACTAACCTCTTGGGCTCCCTTCAGATGAACACTATGGTGCAAGAAAGGCATGTCAGTGAGTTGGTGTTTCTTAGGGCTCTATCACATGTTCTTTAAAATGCTAATTAAATTTCAAGATAAAGCATTTCCAAAAATCTTGTCCCCACAGCTACTGGGCTTTAAAAAAAAAAACACCTGGTTTTCCAAGACCTACCGGAGAAGTTGGGAATTTTTTGCACTGGTAAAACATGTGAGCCAGAAGTCCATGGGAGCTTGCTTATGAGCTGGGTATTCCCCCCCCAGCACCGACCATCTCACTCTGGGGCTCATCTATAATTTTTTTTTAAAAAAAATCCCCTCCCCCCCAGTGCTAATCAGCTGGCCTTTGGGCTGTCAGCGCTTTTTATTTTTTTATTTTTTTTCTAGCACCACCTGCTGGCCCTGGGGCTGGTCTACACTTTTTTTAAAAAAAATCCTTGCACGTGGGAACGGTGATCCCACATCTTCAGTCATTTGACCAAGAAAGAAGAAAACCCGGACTTTCACAATATCCGGATCTCCCCCAGGTGAGATAGCGGCCTAAGTGAGATGGGGAGGGTTGGTCTGTGGTTTTAAATTCGATGTTTTTATACCTCTAGCCTACAAGTGATTTCTCTAAACCACTCCTCCCCCCTCTTTTTGGAACTGCTTTCTGAAACATAGGAACATATACACTCATTCACAGAATAAGAACATAAGAACTTAAGAACAGCCTTGGTGGAACAGGACACAGCCCATCTAGTCCAGCATTCTGTCTCACACAGTGGCTCACCATTTGCTTCAGGGTATTCCCAAGCAGATGTCTTCAACTGCTAAGATTCCCTGCAAATGGCATTGAGAGATATCCTGCCTATCTCTCCAACCTGGAGGTTGTCCTTAGGCATCCATAATAATAGCCATCAATACCCTTGTTCTCCATGAATAGAAGATGTTCTATAAAAACTAAACTTGTACTGTCATATCACAAAGTACCCTTAATAATATTTATCCCTTGCTAGATATTTTCTTTCTGGGGTGGGGGGTGGGGGGTTTTGGAGTTAATAGAATTATTGGACACAGATAAGAAATGCTCAGTTTTTGGGACTACACCTCCCAGAATTCCCCAAGCAGCATTGCTGTATTCGAAAACAACCAAGATGTTTCCTAACTATTTCTGTGGCCATCTTCCCATAACCAAGCAAGGTATTTTGGTGTCCTGAGCAGACACCATTTTGAATTCTCCACCAAGCCCTGAAGGGGATGCCACCAGGTGCTCTCAGTTACTGTGGGAGATTTTAAATGGCACCTCTTAGGTCTGCACTACTAAGGTGGGAGACCACCAGGGAATACCAGGTGCAATAGGCACCTGGAGTAGGAACTGGCAAACCACTCCAGTATTCTTGCCAAGAAAACTCTGTGGACATGAGATCATGAAGAGTCGGTCATGACTGTAATGACGCACACGACACACATTAAGCTCTACCTCCTGAGTTGCTGTAGTGCCTGGGTTTAAAACAAGCAGCGCAACATAACATGGAACTCACAAGTAGGTTTTTTATGAGATGAATGTCTTAAAGAGAATGTAATGTCATGAATCTGAACAGCATTCATCTTAGCCTCAAAAGTCTACCTTTCAAAATTCTCACTCCACAGTAAAATTATAAGGGTCTATCAAGTCTATTTTTCATCTCTAGGCAATTCTCACCTGTATAAAGCGCAATACCTATTTCAGTTCAAAAGAGGGCAGCAGTTTACTTAGGCTGTGAGGAATGGACGCAAGAGAAGCTGGTCTTTAGCAAAAAGTGGTGGGTGGCTATGAAAAATCACACATCGTGTTCTAAAAGATTAATTTTAATGGACAATGAATTTATGTTCTTTGGGGCTGTATATTTACATAGAAATGTTTTTAATTGATCGTGGTTATTAGCACATTCATTTGCTTTGTTCTAGTAAAGACTCCTTGTTGCATGCCTGTGACTCTCATTATAAGATACAAATATCAAGATGACTCTCCATCCAAATGAATGGGTTGGATGGATGCCACTGATTGAAATGAAAAATTTTTGGTAAGTGTTCATAATTATAAGGCAATAGTTTCAGAAAATCCTTCAACATGAATGACAGTCTTACAAGTAGGTTTGGGATAACCATGACTGTAAACAGATTGGCAGTACTGAAACCAAGGCAAATGTGAAAGGCTCTGCTCTTATGGGGAGGCAAATACAGTGGTTCACATCCTTTTTCTGTGTAATTTCTTTAGATATGACTAAATCAGACTGATAATCCTTATTCTCTCATGTTATCTAAGTTGGTATTGATATAACTTTTGGTAGATGTTTACAGTATAGGTCAACATCAGAGAAAGTGTCTGGGTTCCTCTTCCTAGCTGCAAATACCTGGGGTGGGGGAAATTCCTCCATGAACACAATTAGATTTACAATCAAATTAGGACATTTAGTTTAGACTTCTTTTATGGGAGGTATTAGGCCATTGTTCACCTTAAGGCTATAGATACTATTGTCTCCCTAATGAGCCTATTCAGGCCATTGTTCATCTTATGAGCCTAATTCAGACCAGGGTGATAAGAGGTCAAAGCTGACTATAAGATGGAGGACTCGCACTAGCTGTATTCAGACTGATGAAGCTGTTCGGATGAGCAGTGAAACGTTTCTGTGTCTCAAAAAAGAAGCCCAGTAGCCATGACTCAACTTCCAGATAAACTCACCTAGATGACTGAGAATCTTCACAGACATATTTCTAACCTATATATTCTCTTGGATAATACATTGTATTGTGTGTGTGTTTTAGCTTGTCTTGATTTATAATAATGCTATACATTAGCCATTTTGAAGAAACACGTGCCTGAGGTTATTTGTTTTGGATCTATGGCCATACATTAAAGACTATAAATTTGACCAAAGCAGTCAGAAACTGTAGAATAATTGTACTTGGAATAGCATCTGAGAGTGTGTGAGAAAGTGAGAAAAAGTGTGAGAGACAGACAGAGAAAGCTTCTGTTTTTAATGGTCATTTAAGTATGTTTTGCTGCTGAAGAGATTGCTGTTATTCCTTGATATTCAGAATGCAGCTCCAAGAATCCCTAGCCAGGGTGATTCCCAGATGGGATATTCTGGGATTTCTGACACACACACACCCGAATAAAATTTTCAGAGTCAAATATGATAGAAGATGGCCAGTCATTCCTTTACTTGTGGGGAAAATCCCAACACCTTCCCTTTATAAGAAGCAGAATGATTTTGCTTCCTTCCTATATTGGGTTTTATTGCAAAAACAAAACAAAACAAAAAAACCTAATCTTTTTTGTGGTTTCAGGCCTGTTGGTGCACTGATAAGGAAGAAGCAGGTCCATTTCTCTCTGATGTTTTTTTCTTTTATAGCATAGCAACAGGAAGCTTTTACAGCCATTCACTGCCAGACATACCCAAGCATAACTATTAGGCCCATCCCATCGTCCTTGATGTTGCCTTTGCCCTTGATGGATGGATGTTTCATATGCCCGGCCACCTTTGTGGCCTTGGGCACACTGCATGATCTATGTGCCACCAGGAGAAGGAAATGGTAGGTCAGTTATGTTCTGAATGCTTTATGCCTAGAAAACCCTGGAAAGGGTTATGAGCCAGAATTGACTTGACACCACAAAATTATTACCAGCTGTGCCAGAGCATCCATGAATTATATTCCCACTTACTACCTATCAAAGAGAGCTATCCTAAGTTTCAGGTGTTTCATTGCTTTTGGAGCCCATACAATTCTGGCCATTCCAGGTGGTGTGTTATAATCCTCAACAGTTGACATGTCTGCTCAAAAGTAGGTTTCATTGAGTTCACTGTGTCTTATTTTCAGTAAGTGAATAATACACAGTTGTTCAGTCAGCCTCATAACAACCCTACAAAATAGTTTAATCCAGTGGTGTCCCAACTTTTTGTAAAGTGGGCCAGATTTTGTGAGGTGAAAATGTGTAGGGGCTGACCATTCAGCCACATTTGGCCCCCGGGCCAGACTTTGGACAAGCCTCTAGGATAGTGGTGGTGAACCTTGGGCACTCCAGATGTTTTGGAGCACAACTCCCACAGTCCTTTGTCACTAGCAATCTCAGGTTGGAATTCTGGGAGTTGTAGTCCAAACTATCTGGAGTGCCCAAGGCTCACCGCCACTGCTCTAGGACATACAAGGAGGCAGGGAGGACATTGTAGCAACAGAGCTGGGGGCGGGTAGGCTGGGCCAGTGCCTGGAGGGATGGACAGAGGCAGGGAGGGCAGGAAAACTGTAAAACTGGAAGCTGATGTCTCCATCTGGTATGGGGAGGGGGCAGTTGGCTGGGATGCATGACAGGCTGAGTTGGTGGGGAGAAGAGGCCATGGGCCACTCAAAATTTGAAAACGGGCCACATTTGGCCCCCCAGGCCTAACTTTGTGCATGCTTGGTTTAATCTGAGAGGTATTGACTGCCCCTGGCCTCGCCCCAATGTCTCAGTCTAACCACTACTCCACTACTCCTAGTATGATCTGTTTGGATAGGGCATGTTAGCCAAGATGCCAGAAGATGCTATAATTGAACTAGGTCTTCAGGGTTTTCCTTTCACATGCTATACAATGTACTAGAAAGCACCCACTGCTTTTACTGGTTTCCTATCAGCGAGACAGGCATGCGTTAGGCTTTGTCTGATGACGGAAACGCAGGAAGAAGAAATAACATAGCTGTTTATTAAAGCCCCACAGGTTATTCAAGGAAATGCTGTTAACGTAATAACTAAAGTTAATATACACATGTCAGCTCAGCCACTGATGGTGGTGTTGAAAAATCTGTTGCATTTATTTATTTAATTTGTGGGAAAACGGAGTGGGTGGATAGCTAATTGTTGAAGTATGTTACTTTCTTATAACCAAAATGAATCTAGCATGTTATGTGTGGTGAGATACAGTTAAACTTTCTGGGTCTTTTTAGTTTAGGAAAAAGGGGGCTGCTGTGAATACCTTCCCATGTACATGGACTTGGGTGTGTGTCATCTAATGAAGCTGAATCAAAGGAGAAGTTTCAGACAGGGTAGCCATGTTAGTCTTTTCAAGAATTTCAGGCAAAAATCAAAGAAAAACAAAACAAAAGGCACAAAACACATGGCACCGTAAAGACTAACTCATAGGAGTTCCAGGACACACAAGAGAAAACAACTTCCTCACAGAACCCTGAGTTGAGCAATGGACATTGCTATCACCACCTACTACCTCCACGGATTGCTTTGAAAGGAGATGAAGAAACCCATGGATGATAACACAAGCAGTGACTACTAGTCAGGCTATGTATTACACTCACCCTTGGAAGGTTTATGCCTACAAACACCAGTTGATGTGATCCATGAGCAGGGAGAGTGCTGATGCTCTTATGACCTTCTTGAGGGCTTCTCAAGAGGCATTTGGTTGCCTACTGTGGGAAAGAACACTGGATTAGACAAACTTCTAATTTGTCCTGCGGGGCTCTTCATATGTTCTTCTGGTCACTAATACAAGTCCTTCATAGAACACTGAAGTCCATTGCTCTACTTGAGAAGAAAACAAATATTTGATTTTGTGCTAAACCAATATATAAAGAACAATTGGAAAAACACCTGCAGGTCTTTGTAACCTAAATGTTGTACAATATGGGTTACAATTCCTTCAGTTTCCTCTGCTTGATGGGTTGGATCCTGCTTGGAACAGCTTATGACTAGTGTTAAATTGTACGATACAATGTACTTGAGTAGGCATTTTGAAAAAGTGGACTATGGAGGAAGCACAGCAGTAGAATACTGCAGGAGCTGTATTCATGCACAATTATGTCATGGTAGCTCAGACTTCCTAATGCTTGTTCTGAATTTTTCTGTGATAGATTGTGGGTAATAACTGAAGGCAAATGAAACAGAAGCACAAGAACAACCATGACTATTTGTTAGAAAATTGAGGAAGAAGAGGGAGAGCTTATGATATTGGGATGAGGAGGAAGGGGGGAAGCTGAAATTCTCTTTTTCTTCTTCTCTCACTGTGCATCGCAAATCAGCATTGTCGAGGGTTTCTTCTTGTTTATTTTATCTCCATCTCTCCTTTTCTCAGAAAATTTCCACCCACTTCTCTTCAGCTTTGTGGTGAAGAAATCAGTTTTGTGTTGCAGGAAGTTAGGCGAAGTAAAAACAAATACACTGAGTATAGAATAAAGTTAGATGTATTTTCAGGAAATATTTACCAAACCTTAATTTGAAACAGTTTGTTGTGCTGATGGCTGAGACGTGAAGATCAAACAGACATACACAATTGTTCTCCATGAAGCTTGCTACTGCTTTCATATTTTTCCAGCTTTACAAGCACAATTGTGTGGCACTTTAACCTTTTTAGAGGTGTCACAGAACAAAACTAACTATTATAAAGGATTGGGATCGCAGCCTTTTCTGGGTAGGGTTGTACTTCTCATGGAAAACCAGTGGTAGAGGAGATGAGTTCTGGCCCTGGTTTGAGACCTTTCAATGATGCCCAGGAGAGGCAGCTGGTAGACTGTAGTGTCCACCTCTTTGTTCCTCCTGAAGCCTCCTCTGTTCCCTCATGCTGATGCTTTGGATCACAGTGCTGAAACTGGGTTGGAGTAGGCACTGCTGCCCCTGTTGAATGGTGAGGGCACCAAGGATGTGGGGGCGATGTTGTGGGCCCTAGAAGTCCTGGTGCAGGGGGCCCTTGGCTGTAGGCACTTCCTCTGCTCACGTGGTGAGGTTCAGAGAGTACTCTACATGAGGTTCCTCCTCCCAGCTGCTTTTTGTCTCTCCCAAGGAGGAGAAGCAGAGGTCCCTCACCACAATGGCCTTCTCTATGATTTCCTCCCTTTCCGAGGTCTTCCCCTGAGGAAGGCCATAGGTACTCCTTTTCTGCCTCCTTTATGCCGGCTAGTGCCTCCTTCCCCCTCCTTCCATGGGTGTTCCTCATCTGTCAGTTTCGCTGGAGACAGCTGCTATCCCTCTCTCTCTTATGGGCCAAGGGCTCAGGAGACGTACACTTTCCCTGGCTTTCCTGGGGCAACAGAGTGAGTGCCGGTGGCCTCCCCAGGGCGCTGCTGACAAATCTCCTCACAGGCAGTATATTACTTTCTTGCTGAGATAAGCATTATTTTAAAACATTTATTTGAAAGAAAATGCCCATATTACACACAGTCTATCACTTATTTATTAGACTGGAGTCTACCCTGGCTTTTTCTTACGGCTAAAACATAATCTGTATCTGTACGTGTAGCATTTCAAATGAGTGTGCCTAGCTTGCCTCTGTGATTTTCTGTATTCAATGCTATGTTGCCTTTATTACTGTCCTCAGCAATGCCAAGAAAGGGTCTTCCCACCCAGTCCCATGTGTGTTTTCTGCAACGGGACAGTGACCATGCCTCCACCTTACTTGTCTGCAAGGTATATACTGGGAGTGGCTGAGAATTTAGCAAGGACGTATAAAATAACCAGACATTTCTTTATGGCTAGGATGGAAAGAAGTTGAAGTTTGAAACCTTCTAAGTTGGGAGAAAGAGAAACCAATCACTCCTTCCTGTTTTAATGCTTACCTTATACAAAACCGGAGGCAGAGTCGTCGCTGGGATGGTGCTGAATTAAGACTGCTGCCCCTCCCCCCCCAACAGAGGCATCTAGCAAAGAAGTTTTTGCAAGGACAAACCACAGGAATAGGAGCAGAACCAACTCTGCCATTAGGGAAAATGAGGCGACCCTTCAAATGCCTGTTGCTGGGCAGTGAGCAGCAATTACAGTCTTTTGGCTTTTCCTCTTGGAGCTCCCTGGCCATTCCCTCATGAGCAGAGTGATGTGCATTCCCAATATGGCCCTCTTCCCTTAAACAGGCTGCCTGCCTTCAGAAGGGGTGAAATGTGCAATTTACACAATGCACTGAAAGAAAGAAAGTAAAATGTTTGCGGTTATGTGGACATCATCAGATATGAGGGTGGGGAGAGGGGATAGGCCCCTGGTGAAACTGCCCACACCTTAGCAGCTACCTGACCTTATTGTCACACTGCAGAGGAGTTTCATGCGGGACCAATGGTCAACTGTACCTTCCTGCAGTCGACTGCTACCACACTTTAGATTTGAAACACCTTTTCCTTAAAGATAAATTGCCTTAAAAATCACTGTCCACTGTTCAAATCGCTGTTTCTGAAGAGTCCCCTTGGCCACGCCCATTTTTGACCGCTGTGTCAGTTTTTCTTCTGACGACCACTGGGGGTGTTTTTTTTTTAATCGGTTCCTGCACCACCTTTTAAAGCGATTTGGTTTTATTTGCGGACATATTGTGCCTCCTTTAGGTTCAAAGCCTCTAGGTTTAAAGCGGTTCAGCCAAGTGTGAATGGGGAAGCCGATTGCTAAGCAACCACTGAAGTGCGGATTGCTAAACCGCTGTAGCCACCACGTGACTGCGGGAGGAGATAAGGCGATGCAAAATAAAAAGTGGCTGCTCATGGAAGTGCGGTAGCAGCCTAACAACAAAGAGCTGGTCATCCTTTCTTCCATGTGGGTCCCCAGTACTTCAATTCCTAAAGCCAATTATTGCTACTGATCTGTTTTTGAAATCTTTACTTTACCTTTGTTAGGGCATCTTGGATTGCAATATTGTTTTTTTCTAATTGTGATGTTTTTTATTTTAATTATGATCTATTTCTGTTGTTATGTTTTATTGTTTACCTTAAAATTCTGTAAACCACCCAGAGAGGCTATTACACGAGATGGGGCACTATATAAATCAAATAAATAAATAAATAAATAAATAAATAAATAAATAAATAAATAAATAAATAAATAGAGTGCACTGTAACCTAGAATGCAAATTCACATACTGTTTGTAGGTATTCCCCCATTTTCGAACTTGCCAATTTATTTTAAAGCTGCTTCTGAATTACCATAAAGAGGCCTTTCATGTACACAGATGTTGGCTATTTTGTGCCAAATAGATAGTTCATAGGTGTTTCTGGTGCTATTTGCTGTTGCCTAGGAGAATGGCCACAGGCATGCATTTTCCTACATAAACAATATTAGCAAAGGGGTAATAGTAATAGCCCGATGAGGCAGAGAGAAAACCTGTCCCCCACACATCTTACGAATCAATTGAATTTCACCCTAGGTTTTGCAGAACATGCAGGGTATTTTTTTCCAATTAGTAGTTATTTATTGAAATCTCCTGGGATGTATAGCAATGTTTTAGGATGAAGAAAAATAGCTATTCAACTGAGGAAGTTTTATTGGTAGTACTGATGTACAGGCTCAGGACTGTCCTGGCCTCTGACAAGCTAGTCCCACCAGCTTTTGTCCCAAACTGAAACCATTTCCTCTCAGAAGAGCAAGTTAACAGGGCTTGCCAGCAGCACTCATGCCCTCTGGGCTTGCCTCTTAAAATGGCAGTCCTCCACAGGGTGCTGACTGGTAAGAGGCTTTTTGATGTTGGGACTCTAGAGGTGGAACAAATGCCTCCTCCTTAGCCTATTTCATGATCTTTGCAGAGTTTAGGGGTGGCCCTTCTTAAAACTTTTCCTGATTGCTCTCTCTCTCTCTCTCTCTCTCTCTCTCTCTCTCTCTCTCTCTCTCTCTCTCTCTCTCTCTGTGTGTGTGTGTGTGTGTGTGTGTGTGTGTGTGAGAGAGAGAGAGAGAGAGAGAGAGAGTGCAAGTATACTGTGCTGTATAAATTAGCGTTAAGAAGAAGCACACTGTGACCAATCATTCATGAAACCGAACCAGTAATTTGAAGAGAAATGCTTTCATGACAGGGACCCTTCTGCAACTTTGCTCCCGCAACACACGTTTTCCCCAGTTCTTTAGCGTGTTTACTTGGGAGTTAACTCAAATACAATTTTGAAAAATATTACACTGTTAATCTCTGATTTCTATTCCCCATCAAAAATGGCACGGGGTGCCGCTTTCTACAACCAGGCTTGCTTTTATAAAAACAGCCTTGTTTTCATTTTGCAAGACTCTCCTACCCATGTGCACCTATTAAACGTCTAAATTCATTATTACAAGATCCTCAAGCTTTATTGCAGGTCTTGGAGACTCATCTGCTTTTGCTGACCTATTATTTTTGGACAGCCAGGATTACGTGTAATTACTGTTGTTTGTATTAGTTTCTTTATCTTTTACCGCCCTTTAGCGGGGTGTTTACTTTTTCTTCACAAAACTGCTGGATAGCCTGGTGGTTTAGATATCTGGCCGCAGAGCTTGATTCCCTACTGTGGCTCCTTGACAGGGGCTGGACTCCATGATCCACAGGGTTCCTTCCAGCTCCGCAGTTCTAAAATAGCCCATCCTCTTGCCTGTGGAAGCTGCCTAGATGCCCTAAGGACATCCGATTTCTCCTTATCTCGAAAGCTAAGCAGGGTCGGCCCTGGCTAGTACTTGGATAGGAGACCACCAGGGAATACTAGTTGCTGTAGGCGCCTGGAGTAGGAACTGGCAAACCACTCCAGTATTCCTGCCAAGAGAACTCCATGGACATGGAGTCACAATGAGTTGGTCACAACTGTAATGACACACCACACACACACATTGTCCTGAGACAAATGTGGGGATAATGGGTGTTCATTGGTCAATAACAGCCCTGCAGGAGGAGGTTTTTAACCCTGAGTGCTTAAGTGACCTACATTTCTGCCACATACTTTTCTTGGAGCAAGGAATCATAATCTCGAAACGGCTTAAAACACAGGTGATGGTTTCAGCAGTAAGTGCCAGTGAGCTCTGTTTATTACATGCATGGCTATGCCCTAAATGCTCACTCTAGAAACTCTTAAATACTCTCAGTGTAGCAACACCTCACACCTGTTCAAATAATAATCACCCCTGTTACCTTCTGTTGACACTGACTCTGTGCTTTTGTTTTGTATAATAAGGGACTGTGGTGAGTTGCAAATTGACAGTGGGGTGGGTGGGTGGGAAGCTGGGGGGGAGGCGTAGTTGGAGCTGTTTGTTTACCATATCCAGTTTGTTACTGCAGATACTTCCAGCCAAAAGTTGAACAAAGATCAGTTTGACATCCTTGTTCAGCAGGATTTCCCCCTCCCATAACTCTGCCCCGCCCCGAAAACCTGGTGATTCTGTGCAGAGTTGCACAGGTGTTCTCTCACACCTGTCTGACAGAGAACAGAGTAGGGCTTGTTAGTAACCTCAAGCTTACCTGGAATGAAGCATTTGTTTTAAGGTTTCAGTGAATCCAAGTAAACAAAGCATGATAGTACAGTTTACAGATGGCACTGAAGCTTGACCGAATGATAAATCAAATCCAAACAACCTTCCTAAATGCTTAATCCTCTTCCTATAGAAGACAATGTTCAGGTTCCTGTTGACTTCGATACTAGCAAACCTTACATCAACATGTTATGTTGCAAGTTGTGCTTTCAGAAGCGTTTGTTTAGGCACATAACTGCGTAACAGAGACTCTGAAAGTGGTGTGCTGTGTGCGTGTGTTGTGTCGTTATAGTTATGACTGATTCTTTGTGACTCCATGCCCATAGAGTTTTCTTGGCACGAATACTGGAGTGGTTTGGCAGTTCCTACTGCAGGCGCCTACAGCACCTGGTATTCCCTGGTGGTCTCCCATCCAAGTACTAACCGGGGCCAACCCTGCTTAGCTTCCAAAATCAGGTGAGACTGGATGTGCTTAGGACATCTAGGCAGCATGGTGTGCGATAGCATTCAGCTATTAACTGAAATGCACATGTCCTTCAAATGGGTGAATAATGGCATTTGGACCTGACAGACACCTCATGATAGCCCTTTAGCTGCTTAATGTGGTTACTTCTGTGATATTCCCCCTCCCCCACCATCCATACTTCCTGAAAACTCTCTGATTTTTCTTTTTATGCATACATGTTCTCATTCATTATGCTTTAATCTTCTAGTGTTGATTCATGATCTGTCTATATCCCTGGCCTTCCCCTCTGTGGGACTAGGTGCTACGTTTATCAGATCTTAGGATGGTGACAGAAATCTCAGGGATTTTGCTGTATGTCCAGGTCTCCGGGTGTGAGACGCCTCTCTTGGTCAGTGGTGATGGAGGAGGAGAATGTTTTGTGAATGAGGTGGTTTTAAAGCTGAGGTACCCAACACTATCATTCTCAGCGGGCGACCAGGATTAATTGAGAAAGCTTTATCTGTGTCTAGTGTTTATGCAATGTCAGTAGGCCTAGAGAGCGGGGAAAAGACTAGAGAAAGAGATTGTAGGTACACTCACGGTGGACTGCTTGTGCTATTTGGAGCCTGGCACCAGCATCATGACCTATCAGGAGGTTTTTGTTACACAATAACATAGAACCCTACACACAGTCTTGCAACTGGTTTATAAGAGAACAGCCTTAGGTTTCAGCCCTGAAATTTCAGGAAATGGGAAGCTCCTGTCTTGATAACCCTGCCTGGGGGAATGTGTCATCTAGGCTGTGTGCCAGTATTGGAAGTTGTAGAACTGCATGCCACTACAGGTGTAAAGTCAACCCACAAAGGAAGATTGTTATGTGTGAAATGACCTTCAAACCCCAAACCAAATCAAAGCTTCCGTCTTTTTAGAGATCAGATTTCTGTGCCTTAAATGGCTCCTTCCAGACTCATAGCATGCACATTTACCCTCACAAGTTTTCCGTTCAATGTGTGTCTTGGGTAATAAAGTTTTCTAACTAGTAAAAATTAGCAACTGTTTGGAAACATATTTACTTTGTATACTCTAATAAGATTCAGAACAGATCCAAGTTGGGCTTTTGGAAAGTGTGGAATAGATATTGTTTTGGTGAAAGATCCAATAACAACGGGCTAGCTTATGTTAATAGATATGAGGATCTCAGATAAACACTAGAGGTTCAGTGGAGGCTCAGAATGTTTATTCCTCTTGGAGATCTACTGGCAAAGCCATGTTTTGAAAGTGCATTAACAAATCCTAAGAAACATCTAGATAGCACTATTTTAAATATTTTTAAAATGTGGAATTTCTAAGCACCTCACTGCACACTTAATTTTTATTGTGTTTCTATAGCTAATGATGAGGTCTCTGTTGGATAAGTTAATAGTTATAAAGTAAACAGAGAATGAGAATTTAAGATGGGTGTACAAACAACCTCGAGATTAGATTTTGCAAAGTGCATCCATTCTCCAAGAAAACTACTTTGAAAGTCATTTTAGGTTTCTTATTACCAGAACAGCACATTTTCTGTCTCACTGAAAGCTTTGATTATTATTTTGCCCTAAATGGGTTCCTGTAGTACAATTGAAGAATGCCAGTGTCCTCTGTAGAGATCTCACGCGTAATGAATTCACACTATTTAAGCAGCAATACTGTTTTCCTACCGAGTCAGCTCTCCGACTGGTCTCCCTTTGAGAGTCTGACAGTAATGTTATTCTAGGATGATCAAATAGGGGACTTCTACTAAGGGAAGAGTGGAATCAAGGAGAATGGTGGGGGGCATGATTCCCATGTTCACTGTAGCTCCCTGTACACCCCAGACTTCTCTTGAGAGAACTAGTCCAGCCTGAGGGCCTTGTTTTTCTGAGGGCTTCAAGGAGAGAGAAGTGGAAGAAATATCCACTCTGGCTGTCAGAACAGTGTTGGGTTTAACCTTCTGAGAGGATAGCCGTGTTAGTCTTTTCAAGAATTTCAGGCAAAAATCAAAGAAAAGCAAAACAAAACAAAACAAAAGACCTTCTGTAAATAATGCCATAAATGAAATAAATGACTAGATAAATAAATAAAACTTCTCACTGGTACCAGGATGAAGGAGACAGTGACAAATGGATTTTAAAACAGTAACAGTAATTAATAGACCAGTGGTGGTGAACTTTCGGCACTCCACATGTTTTGGACCACAATTCCCACAATTCCCAGTAATCTAAAGACCAGTGGTGGTGAACCTTCGGCACTCCACACATTTTGGACCACAATTCTCAGAAAGCCTATATTGCCAATGACAAAGGACTGTGGAAGTTGTGGCCCAAAACATCTGGAGTGCCAAAGGTTTGCCATCACTGCTATAGACCCTTTTCTTTTGAGAGAAGGATACCATGGCCTGGAATAATCTCTTCTACAGACAGGCATGTAACATATTGTATTTTCCCATGTATAAGAATATATTTTTCTCTAATATTATTAGACCAAAAATTGAGGATTGCCTTATACATGGAATTAGGCCAAGGAGAGAACCGTGTGTTTGCAAACTATAATTTTAGATGGAAAATATGAGTCTTTCTCTAGTTTTGTTAAAGTTGAATGTCAGTGACAGCAAAATACTGTATATGGACTCAGTGAACAAATATGTATAATGGCCATTCCTTGGCTTTGGGGATGAGATTGATAATGCTATAACATTTGGAGATAGGGGAATCAGGATTAGTGATGTTTGGCAGAAAACAGCTGAAACAGGAGAATCCTCAAGGCTTCTTTGGCAACCTGATGGGACAGCCATTCCCAGAAGTGTTCAACACCAGATGTTCAACACCAGAATTGCAATCCAAGAGCACCTGGATTACCCATGGTTGGGAACCACTATGTTCACTTGCTAGGTTGTGGTCTTATTGTGTGTGTGCCTGACTAGAGAAGTTGGAAAACATTTATGGGATTCTGAGGAGGAATATAAACCCATAGCAAGGCTTTCTGGTAGATATATGGATTGATGTCAAACAGTATGAGACAGAGGACATATGGAAGGTTAGGTGAAGTCACATAGCTATATAAGACATACAAGCAAGATAGCTTGAAATAGACCCAGTGTATTTCCCCTTCAAGTTGTGGATGTCTACCACATTTGTGTGTGGACTAGAAGTTTTGAGCTGCTACTTAGTGCCCACAATATTATCATAGCAGTTTGAAAAAAGACCAAGGTTAGATGGTCATTGAGTATTAATGAAGTGAGTATAAATCCGCCAGTATCTGACCACAGAGGAATGAAACAGGTGCAACTAAACCCAATGCACCTATTTCTGGCTACCCCTGCTACCTCTTTCTGAAATGGCTTCACTCCATTTTAGAAAGAACTGAAGTATTTTTAAGATACTATCATACATCTGCTTATGCTCAGAAAGGAAAGATGTAGCATTATATTTTGACTGCTTGAAGGAATACATCTCAGGAGAGCATGCTGCCCTAGACAGAATCTTAGAAATTAAAAAAGAGAGAAGTACATACGAGCTATTATTTACATATGGCAACACTCGGACCAAGCTGGCATCTTTGACCTAGAACAGAGGACCCTGCTGCCACATGGGATAAATACTAAAGAAGAAGAAGAAGAAGAAGAGAAGAAGAAAGAAGAAGATTATTTACATATGGCTGTTACTGTGTGTGTGAATAAAGCTTTGAAAAGATGAAATGAGCAAAGCCTTGAGTTCCTGTTTTGTTCTGCAAGCTAAGGACATTTACTGATGTCCATGGGAAAAGAAACTTCTTTGGTGGTGAAGTGATATTCTGAGGTAAGAATGCAATCAGAGAACAGTGCCAAGAAACCTGAATGGAGTTGGCTGGGATGTGATGTGATCAGCAATCTGGTTGGCTCTTTATAGGCCAGCCAAGCTAAAGCGTATTGTTCCATGAAGACCGCAGGTCAGTGTGAATTTCCTGCTGAGTGGAAGTACCTCTGGCAGCACTCACTCAGCCATATAAAGGCAGCCGCTTTATAGGGCCAGGTGGAATTTTATTTGCCCCTTCACCTTACTATTGCTGAGCTGGTAGCTGTAATGAAATTTCTAGGCCTTAAAAGAAGAGAACAAGTGATTGACAGATTATTCCCCTTATCCATGAAATTGGATAAATGTTTGGTGCAACAAGTCAGCCCCTTGGTTCCCAGTTTGATGTGACCCCTGACACCTTATACATTATTCCCTAACTGCTGAAACTTACTTTCCCCACTCAGAAAATTAATTTCTCCCATTCTGAGTCTATGTCCATTGAGGCCCACACGGACAAACAATTTGGTCCTTACAGCTATTTGTTTTGCCATCTGACATGTGAGTGAAAACGGTGAGCCCCTTGCTCTCCATCCTTGGAATCTTCAAAGTCGTCAATTATTTTCATGTACACAGACAAATGCCCTGGGTCATAACTGTGTATGTTATGCACACAAACAATGGTGACATACTACTATCCAGCTGTACCCAATGCAGAAAAATTCCTGCATATGTTCTTCCCTGAGGCTAATTTGCTTATCAATTCATTGGGAATCAGAGTTTAATGTACTGGAAGGCCAGGGAATTTTTTTTTTAACTGAGTCTTGTCCAATATCATTCATGATCCACTAAAGGAGCTTCTTCATTTTTCCAGTTTATAGGAATTGAGAAGAACCTTTGGTCCTCCACGTATTGCAGATACTGGCTCTGAGAGCCCCAGCCAGCCTGGCCAATTGGTAATGGATTATTAGAGTTGTCCAAAACATCGAGTTCCCCACTTTTGCTTTACAGCACTGTTTCTCAACTTTGGGAAACCCAGTTGTACTTGGGCTCCAATTCTCAGTTGCAGTCCAAGGCTTACCAACATTGGGAAACTTTTGATTTAGAGGATGGAAGACAGAAATGCCTATTGTTTCGTGTGGTCTCTTCTGGAAGGGTTTCATGTGTCATGGAAGACAATGAAAACTATCAGAACCTAGACATGATGTTTCTGTAGCCCTGAAACCAGGGTTCCTCCCTGCACCCCAAGTGTATGACTTCTGCACGCAAAGACCTACTGCTAAGCTCTTTGCCTCTAATGTTATGCATTTGTGACATCAGCATATTTTGATATGATGATTCCAGTTTAGAATAATAATTCCACTGCCAGACCAAATACGTTTTGAACCAGCAAAGCTGTGGGTGGCAGTAAATAACCCCAGCAAACATGGGAACACACACACTCATTCCGTAGCAAACCACACTGGGTTATGCTACAGGCTGCTTTTGGTGCCTATGAACATATTCTTCCTGATTAATTTTTCCAGAAGAGCTCTTCCAATCTGTTGTCGACATGAAGAGAGATTTATCTTTAAATGGACTAAATACATATTTAGATGATAGAATGAAGAATCTCTCAAAGAAGTGATAGCCTATTGAATAAATAATGCATCTTTTAAAAAGTCTAAATGCGACTTTACAAGATAAAGTGCAAACGCTTCAAATAAGCCATTGATCTATGGAGTACATAATATGCATGTTAAAAAATGTTTGAAATACTTATTTACATGACATACGGCTCAGAAGGAGCCATTACGCTCTTCAAGTAAATGGATGCATTGTAAAAATTGTCTAAGCATTGCTTTTATCAACTGCTAGGGAATCATGATCTCAGTTAAACAAGCTAAGCCAGTTAAAAAGATGTTAATTTGCAAATGAGGGGTAACATGGCCTCCAAATTAGTATCTAGAAACTCAACCCTGGTGTTTATTAGAGAGCCATGACTCCCATGCAAACCTCATTCTTCATTTTTATGAGATATGGATGCTACATTTCATACTGAGATATAGTGAAAAACATAAAGCAGGCAGGATTTCCTAAATTGTTGTTGTCAGTCTCTACTCAGGGTCTGGAGTAGACTGTCGGTGTTTGCATTCTTTGTATAGGCGTGAAGTTCGTGGACCCTGAATCATTTATCTGAGCTATAAACCTTTTGGAAAGTTCACCATGAGCAGCAGAAAATTCAAATCCTGTTTGAATAATAATGCAAGCTGGAGGCCAGGGTGAAAACTGATCTGGCTTGCAAGCACAGCTGTATTGTGAACTGAGCACTGTTTCCCTCAGAGGCTACTTTCCAGAGTGAAATGCTATGAGATTCTGTGCATGCACAATCAGTGTTCAGAGAACCAGACACACAAAGCCAGATGCATTGTGAATCCCTTTACAGAAGTTATTTTCATTATAACCATTTATTTACAGTTACACTGTTGTTGTTTACTGTCAATCCTTGTACCAGGCCACTTGACCAATCCACTTTTTGTTGGATGAGTATCTTTTCCACTTGGTCAAACACTTCTCCCAACCATTTACAAAACCTATGTTTTGTTCACATAGAGTGAAAACCTCTATCTATTGCCGGTGTTGTTGCTTTGAGGCAGAACTATTCCCTAAAAAACAATGGTGCTCCACAATAGGAGAAAAAATGTTTGACTGTCTCCTTCTGTCTGAAGCAATTCCCAAGTGGGTGGCCAAGCACATCAGTGTTGTGTGGAAGTTAAGAGTTTGGAGCTGGAACTTGAATGGTCCAGGTTTAACTCCTTCCTGAGCCAAGTTGAAACTGAAAGGATGACCTCAGGCCAACCCCTCTTTCCCAACTTGACCTGTTTCTGTGAAGTTTTAAATACAGGGTTACATATATAGTGCTGAGATTGAGAGGAAGGCGAGATATAAATGTAGCAAATAAGCAGATTTTAAAACAAACTTTTAAAAAAAGAAATACTCCACATGATTGCAAACTGTTGAGGAAGAAAAAGTAATTGGGCTTTTTGTTCTACCATTAATATCTACAAGGTAAACATGAACTGCTGGATTTGTTGGAGGCACCTCCTAAACAAATATGAACCAGTGTGGTGTAGGGGATAGAGCGATGGACAAGGGAATGGGAAATACGAGTTCAATTCCCTGCTTAGATGTGGAAATTCACTGAAAGGCGACAAGAGTAAAATTACTGTGTTACCATCTCACATCTCTTGAAAACCTTACCAGGCTTGCCACAATTCGATGGCACATGACACACCAAGAGATATGCCTTTAAAAACGAGAGCATGCATTGAGTATGACACGTACTTCAAGAACTTAAAAGCGAGCAGGGTTTTCTGAGTGATGAGAAACAATGCTGAAAACAGGAACTTCCCAGGCGGAGAGATATATATAAGTCCAAAAGTACTTCCAGATATGGAATTTACTTGGCAATCGCCGTATCTTTGTGCACAAAATTTTACTGGGGTGGCAGGAGAAGGGGGACTGATGTTTTTGCATTCATAGCCTCTCCCATGTCCCACTGTTTCAGGTATTCTTCTTACCAGAAAAACAAAACTCCTTAGCAGAACCACTGCACAAGGCCCTTTGAACAGTTGTGCTTGAAGCCCCGCCTTGGTAAGCACCTGTGGAGGAGAAAACTCTACTCTTTAACCCTCAGTACTGCAGGCGTAGCAAAAGGGCTATGCCACAAGCAAACAAACAAACTATAAACAATTAAAAAAAAACAATAAAGCGTTTTCCTTCCTCCTACTTTTATTTTTCACAAACATAAAATGGAGATTTAGGCCGATGAAGGCAGCAGAAGAAATCTTATCGTTATATCAGCTAATTTACCCACTACAGTGCCATGTGATCTACGAAATACAGCTGAGATATTCAAAACAGGATCAAGGTGTTGTCCTTAGTATTTATATAAATAAATGTGCAGACATCCCACCCACCCACCCCCCAGACCTGGGCATTGTCCAAAAGCAAGAATCGTAATACTTTTTGCTAGAACTACACTGACTTATATACTTCAAGGGCAGTTTTAAAAAGACTACTGGCTGGACAGCCCAGTGGGTTAGGTCCCTGGTTATGGAGCCGGATGTTGTGAGTTAGATTCATCATTGCACCCACTAGAACAGCGAGCCTGTGTAGCCTCGGGTAAGTTGCACAGTTCAGAGTATGCCAAGAAGGAAATGGAAACAATTTCTGAATATTCGGAATCTAGAAATTCTTGGAAAGTGTTGCTGAAAGTCAGAATCAACGTGACGTGTATCTGTGAAGATTCTCAGTCATCCCGGTGAGTTTAACTGGAAGTCAAGTCATGGCAACTGGACTTCTTTTGTCTTGAGAGATTGAAACGTTTCACTGCTCACCCAAACAGCTTTGTCAGTCTGACAAAGACGAAAACTGAGGAAGCTGTTTGGATGAGCAGCAAAACGTTTCAGTCTCTCAAGAAAAAGAAGTTCAGTTCCCATGACTCAACTTCCAGAGTGACAACATGTAATTGTTAACCATTATTATTTTAGGCAACTTGGATCTAAGATTCATTAAATCGATTTCTCCCAGAGGACTATCTTTTCCAAAGAGCACAGCAACCACAGTTTATCAACATAATTTATTCAACAGAGGACTGAATAGGTTGATTTGAGTATTGCTTCCCTGGATTAGAAATGCTGCTCCAGCAAAGAAGGACTTAATATGAGCTCCAAGGTTAAAATCCTACAGTAATCATCCACAACCTATACCCCTGAAGGCTTTTGGGCCCTCATAAACCCTCATCACTCAATATACTCTCTGTGGGGATAGCTGCTTCCATACTTCTTAAGCCAATGAAAATGAAGAAGACCTCTTCATTGGAAGTGTTCGTAGGGAGTGGTTAAATGTTCACCTTCCTGTCTTTTGACTTTTTCCTTAGCAGCGTAATATGTGTGTGTGTGTGTGTGTGTGTGTGTGTGTGTGTGCGTGCGTGCGTGCGCGCGTGCGTGCGTGCATGCGTATGCACACACACATATGTCTATGTGTATTTTGAGAGAGGCAGGCAGGCAGGCAGGCAGACTGAGGACTTTGGTCTCCCAGTTGAGAATAGTTGTGTCCTCCACAACTGAAAGTATGCAGCCCCCTTCTAGCAATTTCCAAAACTCGCTCTGATCACTATGTGGGATTGCAGAGAAACCACGGAAGACACAGAAGGAACCACAGAAGATAACCACAGCAAATCAGGGCTTCGCAAGCCAAATAAAGGAACACACTTTAATGTCAGAAACAGAATAATGCTGTGTTTGTACAGTATTTTTCTTTTGTAGAAACACTAAATCCTGCAAATATCAATTAGTCTATTACGGCGCAGAAACTGGAGACATTTCCAGTTTCCTTTCTCTAGCGCTAGCGTGTGTTCACCTGCAGCTGAAATCTTCTCCTGTGAGAATGGCTTCCGACAAGCAACTGGTATGCTGCATTTCCTAACAAAATATAAACTGCTTTTTGACACTACTACCTCTGTGCCCATAGCATTGCATAGGGTCTGCAAAAACCCACAATCTTGCACTTATGTTTCATTAGGCACACACACTGTAAGAGGCCAGTTCATCAGTGGCATTCAGCGAACAAAAAGGTCAGGACTACAAAGAGACAAAACTGCTCACCCGGTCGGTCTTTTCCCAGAATATTGTGGAACGAAGAAAAAAAGTGTGATGCCATGGGCTTCTGTTTTAACCATAATGTGCAAACCTCCTTTCCCATGACCAAAAAAAAAAAAGGGGGGGGCACCGTCCCCTACAAATGTTACATGGGAAGGAAGTCCCATTGAACTCACCAGCTTTTATGCCCAAATAAGGATACATGCATTAATTTCCTTCTCCATCTATGACACTTTCTTTTTCTCACTGCAATCCACTGCTTCAGAAAGGTAAAGGGGTCTCTGTAACATACTGTAGGAAGGATCTAGTCAGGTGGTCCCAAAGCTGGTACCGTGGGAACATCGAAAAAACAGCACCAGATCCCCAATCTGTCTCTCGACTCCCTGTACAGATACTTCATACAGTATATAACCACTGTAGACATTGCAATGCTTGAATGATTATGTTGTTACCTTCAGTCCTGTGTCTGGCGCGCGCGCGCACACACACACACACACAAACTGCTTCCTTCCAAACAGCAAGTGCAACAGTCGCCCGGTGGTAGTACAGAAGCAGGAGGCACTTGGTTCAACTTCCTGCAGCTATTTTCTTGGCTTTTCTCCCGTGCAAGGTAGCAGAGGAACCACCTCTTAAGTGCCATGGAAAATGGTTATGCTAGGGGGGAGCTGTCTGTTGACGACAGGTGAGGAAGTGATGGCGTACAACTCTACTGGGGAAAGTTAGGCTCGTGCAGGAAGAGTTCCTCATGCCGATGGTGCCACTCATGCTGTAATTTGGCTAAGGCAGGGATAGGGAAATGTTAGTCTTGATGTTTGGGATCACATCTCCCACTGTCCTTTACTACTTGCCATGTGAGTATTGCACTTCCCAATACTGTGTGTGTGTTGTGTCCTTACAGTCATGACTGACTCTTCGTGACTCCATGCACCTGGTATATCCTGGTGGTCTCCCATCCAAGTACTAACCAGGGCCGACCCTGCTTAGCTTCCGAAATCAGGTGAGATCAAATATGCTTAGGGCATCTAGGCAGCATTCCCAATGCTGAGGTCCAAACTATTCAGAGGAATCACACTCTGAAACGTATCTGTATATACTCGAGTATAAGCCAACCCTAGTCTAAGCCGAGGGCCTAATTTGACCCCCCCCCCAAATTGGGAAAACTTAATGACTCGAGTATAAGCTGAGGGTGTTTTTTTTGTTATACTGGAGTATATACGGCATACTAGCCGAGCTCTAAACGGGCTGGGGGGTAGTAATTGGCAACATGTGCTGGGAGTGTGGAGGCAATTAGGGAATTAATACCATATAGTAAACTCCCTGATTGCCTCCACAATCCCAGCACAGTTGCCAATACTACCCTCAGCCCCTTTAGAGCTTCATTACTAAGTCCCCTTATTCCTAAATCTTTCTAGATTTCAGGGGCTTCCCTAAAAGTAGCTTCCCTGCTACTTTGGTATCCCAAGGTAAGTAAATTTTGATTGCATATTTTTAAAACAATTTGAGTATGTATTTTTTTAAAAAGAACATGCACTCACAAATTACTTACCTTGGGAGCACCAAAGTACCAGGGGTAACTTCAGAAAACAATTTTACGGAATCCCCTGAGATTTGGAAACATTTTGGGGGGGGTTAAGGGGGCTGAATTATGAAGCTCCAAAGGAGGTGCCCCTAAATCTTCTAATTGGAATTGTATGGGAAGCAGAGGCATCGCTATCGCTTGCCCGATCAGGACTTACCCTCCGCTGCCCTCCACAAGCCATCTGAGCACTTAATTTTAACCCCCTAAGCCGAGGGCGTTTTTTCCCCCCCCCCAGCCAAAAATAAGGTCTGAAAAACTCAGCTTATACTCAATTATATACGGTATGTTTTCCCCCCACACTTTCCCAGTTGGTGCCAAGGCTAAAATCTGAACTGCCTTTTCTTGGATTTAAGTTGTATCTGTATCAACGGGACTTCCATACATCTTGGTGGACGTGTTAACAACTGAACCATCGAATACAGTTTTCCTAGACACACATAGTTAAGTTGTATGTTACAACTGAATGGACAAGGAACCCTTCAAAAGGAAACTATGGTACTTGACAAATCTTTCCTTTTAAACCTTTTGCAACATCATTAGTCAATCATTTTTACAAACTTTATACTGTATATTAAATGGCAGGCTAGTAATGTTATGTGAAACAGTTGGTCGACAACAGTTGAGTAAAAACTAGACAATAATTGCCAGATTTACTTTTCACAATATTATATACTAAATCCAATCCCTCCACAAAATACTGAGATGTAACAAATAATACAGATTTAATAAAACTATGCTAGTGCATCATATTGTTACGACTAATTTTAAGTACTCTTTGCAATGGTTTCATTACAAATTTCAGTTATTTGTGCAAGTTCCATTGTTTGTTCACAGTGTGCCAGCTTCCGTTGGCTGACTGGCACTGCTTTAATAGTGTAACCAAACCTCTCTCCCATTTACAAGGATGTACTTTACTTTTCAATGTCGCTATGCAAGGAATGATAACCATCAAACTGAGCAGTCAGAAGCACAGAAGGCGGCTTTCAGTGCATGACAGTACTAGATCACTTCAGAAGGAGTCCTTTTAATTGAAATTAATGAGTAGAAATAGTTTCAAGGTTTGGATGGAGCAAGGTCATTTTAAGCAAGCACATTTAGATGGTAGGTTTTGTTCTTTTTTCATTTTGCATTTCTTCTACTGAATATACGAACTAACTAAAAGAATAAGATACAAGTGTGCACAACTGTGACCAAACTGAAAAGGTCATAATTATTTCCCTCTGCCTTTCCTTTTCCTGTGTGGAAAATGCGCAATGGAGAAATTCAGATATTGTGGTGGTGTTGCAGCTAGTGTTGGACTAGGTCTTAGGAGACTTGGGTTCAAATCTCTACTTGGTTATGGAATCTAACTGGAGGCTAGCAATGGTTAGCTATTTTTGAAACAATTCAAAGATCTTCAAAACCTTTAGGGTTGTCATGACAGATGCTGCTTTATCACACATAGCAACAACATAAGGACACACTGCATGGATATAAGTATTGTTCTTTAGTCCACGTTAAAACTGCGTTGTAAGGTGGCAATCTCTAGCAGAAAAACTGAATATCTTGATTTATTCCTTCCCATTCAAGGATAACTGAGCAAAAGGAACTACAGTAGTTCTATTTCTCTTGATACCTACTTATCATTCTTTTGAATTTCTTGATGTCTTAGAATTGTGGATGTGCAAGAGTTGCTTGTTTGTCTTCCTCAGGGTTTTCACATAAATCATCTTCAAAAACCAGGATCTCCGTCATCGTCACCTAGAGTGCAGTATCCACTATCCAAATTTGTATACTTGTGTTTTGGTTCACTTACTCTTACTACCAAGGATTTTGATTAAGAAACCATTGATTTTGTTGACATTACTCTTGTCAATACTGTAGCTACCGTCTTTTCACTGTTTATTTCCTGTTTATTTCCTCAAATATTTAGCTTAATAAAAAAGGATCCTCTACACCAAAAACTTTGACACAGTATAATCTGAAAGAAATTGTTCTCCCTTTTGCAAACCAAGAACCAGACCATGCTCTACATACACAATTGGGCCCTTATAAACTGCCCAATTAAACCTTACTTAAATTCACCCACTCTGTGACAGATCCTGGTGTTGTAGCCTTGCTGATGTTCACACAAAATGTGTAACTTTCTCAGAGGGTGGACATGAAGTGGGAACCAACCATACAAACTATTACTGTAAGATTAACCATTAAACACCACGTAGAAGAAAAACGAACTAGATGGAGAGTCCTGGCAGACGTGAAGAAAGAAGCAGATCACAGCACAAGGCACGTCAATCTAGTTTAATGTTTACATGTAGAGGTTACACACAACAGAGACCAAACAGGATTTTCAGATGTAACAGAGCTGCAATGAAATGAACGCTGCTGTCGATTAGAAAAATAATTTTGATACAGTCATCTGATTTTGCCTTTTGTTTTTTGGTCTACACAAGTTCTTTGAAATTGATTTACACCAGTAATCAGACTAAGTTCCCTGTTATCCCACCCTACCCTCCAAGTTTTAGAATCAATAGTCTTTGGATGAAAGAAACAGCAACTGTACATCTATTGAGTTTGCCCTTTGGTTTCAAGCAGAAAATTTTTAGACATTTCCCCAAGGTGACATGCCACAGGGCTACAAGTTCTGGGGTAGCAGACACCCCTTGGTGTTACAAAAATGTCAGTGTTTTGTTTAGGCAGCAAAAGATTTTTTTTCATATATAAATGCTTATTAAACCTCAGTCCTGTGCCCATACCGAAAAAGTAGTAATTTCAGTTAATAACAAATAAAATCTTACATCTCAATGCTGTTTTTGCACATACTCATTATAAACCCCAGCGCCTAACAGACAAAAAGTTATTTCCAAAGTGTATGATACAAACATCTTTCGATTTGAATTAAAAGGGAAAAAAAAGCCACGTTATGGACTCAGAACACGTTTATTTGTGGTTAGACATCACATGCATCCATGCAGGACCAATTCTACCTACAGCTTCTGATTCTAAAGGGGTCGGGGGAGACGGAAATCAGAGACACCCCTCAACATCCAATATATTTTCATTATTAGCAGTTTTGCACTTGAGCCAGAAAACATCTTTCCCTAAATATCCCCACAGATTTAAAAAGAAAAACATACACCGCTTTATAATATTTACAAAAAAATATTTAATTAAAAATAGTTTATAATTACATTAGGTCTATTAAAGCATATACTTTTCTCACTTACACTTATAGAACCTCTCTCTATATACATAAGTATGAAATGTCACTCCTTTTATTTTTATTTTTAATCTATACAGTATGTAACATTCCTGCAGGGACAAGAAAGTTCCCAAGGAAATAATAAAAGTCATCTATTTTAAACAATAGATGTAAAAACAAGAGTTATCTACAATGCCTCTGGTAGATTAGTAAAGCTTCAGGATTTCAGCTGTTCAGCGCATTAAAGTTACACTTCTAAATTCCCATTTGTCCATGATCTGCTCTCCCACCGAAGAATCACCCTTATGGTAAAGATTTAAATCCTCTCCCGCCCAGACAAGTATACAATTCACATCTGATCTAAAAACAAATGAGTTAAAGAGATGTGTGTGTGTAAAATACTATGAACGTGCAAAGTCGTGAAAAATCCCCCCCACCCCTTTCTAAAGGAAGTAAGGAAGGGAATTCTGGAGTAGTTGAGGGTTCAATTTTCTCTCTCTCTCTCTCTCTCCTCCTTTTGCCCAGTGGCTGATATTTCCCCTCCCTCTCTCATGTGTCTTTCTTTCTGCTTCTCTGGCTCAGGATCTGCCTGCCGCACACCTGTGGAAGAGGAATGAATAGAGGGGGTGTGTGAACCATTCTGCTCCAGACTGGCTGGCGCCACCAGCAAAACAGAAGACATGCTTGATCAACAACCCAAAACAAACCAGGTCAAACAACAATCACAGCTCCCAGGCTAGACCAAGCGGTGGGACACACAGCTGCAAGTCCAAGCTAGAAGCTCTCCAGAGAAGGGGAAGGGAGGGAAGGCATTTTTTTCCTGAAGCAGCCCTCTCCTACTTCTCCCTTCCCTCCATCCCTTTTACTATATAACGCAGGCACAGAAGCAAGGAAATAGGATCCTCCCCATGCCATCCTATGGATGTTTATTTGGAAGTACACTGCGTGGGGTTAATTGGGACTTCTATCCTAGAAATGGAAGGAGATCACAGTCTTAAGCAAGCAAACCAACCACATTTCCATAATGTATTATTCATTGTTTTTTATAGAAAGGAAGGCAACTCCTAAGGAAGATGCTAAAGAGACAGCTTGATCTGTGAAATAGATTCATAAGCTTAAAATGCAGCAGTCCGTTTTTTCTTTCAGAAGAAAAAAGAGAGACCCATTCCTTTATTACTCACATGGAAAGGCTTGATTTGACTCACCCCAGTATTTTTAAGAAGCGTACATTCAGATTAAATGTATTCACAGTGACCTATCCTCTACGGGTAAATGTATAGAATTAAGCAGAAAATCTGATCAGGAATTGTGTTGGTGGACTGCAACCTAGCATCCTAATTCCCAATAGGCCTTTGACTCGGAGTATACCTTGCTGATTTCCACCATACTTAATGTCAAAGACTGCAGTGTCTGATCAATGAACAAAAGAAACTATCTCCTGATCTCAACTGTCTTTACTCAGATCTAAGTTCCACTAACTTGATCGGGGCTTACTCCAAAGCAAGGGTACTTAGGGCTTGCAGCCTTAGGCAAAACAGGTTGTGTACAAAAGATTGCATGCACACACAGGGCAGAGCCGCCACATTCTCAGCCCTGCTGCCACTCCAGCCTCTGGAGAAGATACTCACCTAGGAAGTGCAGTTCAGCGGCACAGAATACTATCCCCCTGCTTGTTAACAGCACCAGCCTGCACGAGAACAACAGAAGAGGAGCATGACGTTAGGGAGAGTGTGGATCACCAACTCAAGTCATAAACCAAACCCCATTATCTGGACGGCTACAGCTTCTCCAGTACATTGAGAACAAAGTCCGAGTGGCAGAGGAAAACCTCACAAGGGGCCAAGGAAGCTGCAGGGGCCTGACAGGCTATTCTTCACAAAGTCCCTGCCAGAGTGACAGGATGCAAGCTGCCAGATGTGACAAGGTCTCGCTTCACAGACCCACAGGGGCAACCGCTCAACAACGAGGGGTGACATCTATTCCCAGGGCAATATAACCCAGGAAGGGGTCTCCTTGTCAGAATATTCAGGACTGAGCCATGAGGATTGTGGGCTAGTCACTGACACAAGAAAATGTCCATCTTATCTAACCCTCTCTCTTCAGTACTTCTTTTCCTTCCAACCAGGCTGACCATTTCCAGCCGCCTCCAAACACGCAGCCAAATCACCTCCCAAGCGAGGAACCCAGGAAATTCTGCAAGGCCCTGCTTGGCACCAGGGTGCAGATGTTCACCCAGATGTGCATCTGCATCCACACGGGCTACCGGCAGGGAAGGCGATAATTTGTGCAGACTTCCCTCGCTGGATTGAGGCAACGATGGGCAAAATAATCCCCATTGAAACAAATGGATATTTCCTCCAAAGAATGCACGTGCAGCTGGCATGGAAGCAAACACCGCTAAGCACAACACAAAGGCTGAATATGCTACCTTGCCCATCAGTCATGACAAAATGCCTATGCAGTGCACCATGTATGGAACAATATGCACAGCTCCTGATTGACAATGCCTGGCAACAAATACAGAGCAATGTTAAGAGTGTGTAGGTATGTATCTGTTATCTCCTGGCTATACCCAACTGGAAAGGAAACCAATTTCCCTGGGAATTTTGAACCTCCTTTCAGCCTTGCAAGCCACAAGCAAAATAAGCTACATCCTTTGAACTGAAACGCCTTACTTCCAGACTCCACCAAACGACTCCTTGTGTGTCTTTCAACTACCACAGTGTGCCAGGTAGCATGCAAAATACCGAAATGACCACGAGGTCCCTGTCCCAAGGCTAACTGGAGCAAAGACGGCTCCGAGCGAAACGGGCTCGTGGAAAGGTTACGTTGCCAAGAGCCTGGCGTGTGGGTGGGTGGGTGGGTGTTGATTCGTAGCAGCCGCTCCGCGTCGGTATGGAAACACTTCGAGGATTCCCCAACCAGTTAGGGCAGAGAGCTTCACAGCAGGGGAGGATTTTATCCAGTCTTGTGGGATCTGCCCCGAACCGCCAGCTTGCTAGGGGCTATCATTCTCCTTGTGAAGCCCTCCGCCTTAACAGGTTGGAGGAGGTCAACCTGGGGCTCTACTTCGCCTCAGTTCTTCCACAACCGGCGCACAACGGGACTGGGGCGGGCGGGCAGGGCAGGGAGAGGTAGGGTAGAAAAAAAGGACAGGGACCCCATCCCTAAGCGGGGGTGGCTCTTCCCGTCCTCAGAGGCGCCCTCGCCGTCCTCCCGCCCCAGGAGGGACCTGGAGCGTTGAGAGCGAGCGAGGAGCGCAAGGGCTGCGCGCTCCCCATCCCCTCTCCAGGCCGCTTCGCCTCTCTCCGCTCCTCTCCCCGCCCAACCCAGCCCGGGCGTCGGGCACGGCCGCGCTGAGCGGCGCTCGCCTCTCGTCCCTTCTTCCCGCGCCGCTTCTCTTACCGGGTCCGTGTTGAGCGCGGTAAGCGGGGTCCTGGGAGGCCCTGCCGGGTAGCTGACCGGGTGCAACGGGGGCGGTTGTTGTTGTTGCTGCTGCTGCTGCCGGAGCAGCGCCGGGTGCGTCTCCAAGGCCAGCTGCAAGTCGAGGATGTAGTCGATGACATGCTGCAGGATCTCCACTTTGCTGACCCGCTTGTTGGGCGGGATGGTGGGCACCAGCTTCCTGAGGCGGCTGTAACAGTCATTCATATCGCACTGGAGGCACAGAGCCATCGGCTCCTCGCCCGGCGACGCGCTCCCTTTGTAGCAGCCATGCTCGGCCAGGCAACGGAGAGCCAGATCGCCGCCGCCTCCATCACCGCCTCCTCCTCCTCCTCCGCAACAGCAGCCGCCGGCCAGAGCCTTCCTGCTGGGGTGTCGCACGGGACTCACCGCCTTCATGGTGTGCGCGTGTGGGGGGGATGTCAGAAGAGGAGACAATACAGGCGCCTGGAGCCTCCGGGCGCCGGAGCCGATCCGGTCCCGCCTGCAGTGGAACGAGGCAAGACGCGGTCGCAGCCCGTGGTTTTGCGGGGCACAATCAAAGCAGCCGCCGGCCGGGACTCAGGCTGCGCACAATTTCCGAGGGCTTTTTAAACCCCCCAGTTGGAGAAAAGGAAAAAAAAAGGAAGGGTATGGAATTAATATTGGGGAAAATAATAATAATAATAGTAATATTCAGTCTTAAAAATTTCACCACCCACCCAGGCAATATAGCAGGCTGACGGCCTCTACTTTCCCCAGCACTCCAACTGCAATCCCAACCGCCTCTGATCAGCCTCGTTTGCAATGCCGCCGAATATATACAGTACGGGGCGCAGGCTGGGCGGGGCTCGCGCTCTGCCCGGGCCCAAGGAGAAGCGGGGGGGGGGGGAAGCCGAGCGGGTAGAGAGAGGCAACGAGCGGGTGGGAGAGAAAGGGAAACGCGCGCGCGCGCGCGCGCACACACACACACACACACACACACACACACACACACACACACACACACACACACACACACACACACACACACACACACACACACACACACACACACACACACACACACACACACACACACACCACGACGACTAAGGAAGGGTTAATGTATGTTAAAAAAACACCAACAAGAAAAGTAAAGCACGAGAATAGGACGCCGCGCTTTAGCCAATCAGAACGCGCAGCTTTCTCTATGGAACGTCGCCCTAGCCAATGGCACCCGGCTCCATTCTGTCAAACGCTGTGTAGGGTCTTGGGGAAAAGGGAGGCTTGTTGAGCCTGAGGGGAAAGAGAGAGAGAGAGAGAGAGAGAGAGAGAGAGAGAGAAGGGGGGGGGAGAGAAGTTCCTTATGAAGAACTGCGGGAATGCGAATGGCATCTTTTCCGACATATCGCGAGCGGAGCGGAGAAAGCGCTCGCCGCCGCCTGCATAGTAAGAACGGAGGGAGTCGTTTTTCTCGTGATCAAACCCCGAAGCCGAGAAGAAGCAATGGCCGATTGTTATCTTTCAATTGTTTAATGAATCGATCCTGCGCCCAACATTTGTTCTTCTGGTGGCTTAATTATCACCTGCTACTTGAAGGAGACAGCGGGACACAGCAGCAGCTTCTGGTTTCATGCCATACATATCCAAACCGTTGGGATTCTGCTTCCGCCCTGTCTTTATGGACAGCCCAGGAATTTTTGTAGGCAATTATCAACTGGAGACTTGCGGGCAGAGAAGTTACTTGGGGAAGGGAGGGTTTTCCTTGCCCGACTAAATTAGAGCACATAATTATTAACAATTCATGGTGATAGGATATTTAAAATTCCTCCATGCCATATAATATTCATCAATTTAATGTAAAATTCATACCTGTAACTTAATTTGCCTCATTACTGTTCCGGCTCACATACTAGTTCAATGTACCATGTTTTAAATATGATGCTGGAAATGCCTGGGTTTCTGTGCTCTGAGACAGCGCCTTGAAATTAACATGCACCTCCCTCCCTGTTGCTGGACTCAGTCCAGCCTTTTAATTTAATAATGCGTTCATCAACTTTCTGTGACACCTGCCTACAAGATTCCAGACTGAAACTTTTAAACCATTAAACAGTAAAAACTCAGGAATAAACCACAGTCCCATTATGTTTAGCCATGCATTATAATGTCATATTTATGGAATCATGTAATTCCATAAGATTAGTGGATTCTTTGAATAAATACCCTGCATCTATTTCAACTCCTTGGCTGATTTTGAAAAAATTAAAAAGGCTCTTAGCAGTGAGGGCCAAGGCCATATACATTTCCCTTCATTCACAAATGAACTGAAAAGTTGTTGGCAAGATTGTGTTCTTGGAAGACGTACTACACCGACCTCCATTTTGTGTACCTTCAGATGTTGAGAGGTGTGGTTGTCCTCCCAGGTGGCTGAGCACAAAAGCCTCATGAGGGTATCACTAGATCATGGCCATAACTAGGAATTTTAATGCCTGGAGTTTCACTGCATGTGTGGAGAAAGGGTAGAGGAATACTGAAACTTTAAATCAGAAGGGTCATGCCTGTTTTGTGCTGGTGGCAGTATACACATCTACCAACCCTGAGTGTATCTATCACCTTCCAGCAGGTTGGGACACCTTCAGAAATAAATTTTGGTGCCCTGAACCAAAGGCCCACAGATCCCACTCCTGGTTACAGTGCAATAATGGATGCAAAGGAAAGTACAGTATTAGAACGGTGACTCAGGTCACTATAGTAGCTGTTCGTAAAAAGAGTCCTTTGTGGGTTGTTGTTTTTTTGAAAGCCTAGGGCAAGGATGGCAAACCTTTTAGAAACCCAAGTGCCCAAAATGTGATTCAAAACCCACTATGTTTCACAAAGTGCCAATACAGCAATTTAACCTGACTGAATACGGGTGGCGGTGAAGGGTCGATGTCGGGTGCCCACAGAAAGGGCTCTGAGTACCACCTTTGGCACTCATGCCATAGGTTCGCCAACACTGGTCTATATAGTATAAGTCTATGTAGCCCCCCATCACTACCAGTTTCTCACAATGAGATGTATTTGAAGATGATCAAGCAGGCAAGCATGAGTATATCCCAGCTACAGAGATGCATTGTCCCAGGTCATGTTGTAGTTGCCAAAGCTCCCTTTCTCAACTCATAGATAATGAAGGACAAGGCATCACTGTCTTGCTGAGATTTTCATGGAGATGTGTTTGTGCCATGAAGTTTGGCAATTGCTTGGACTCAGTGGTAGAACATAAATTCACCACCACCACCACTCACCCACCCTGACAGCTGGAAGTTCCTGGTTTCAGTTTGTAGCACCCCCTGGTAGGGCTGGAAAAACTATCCCATGCAGACTTGGTAATAGGCAACCAGTCTGTGTCTTATTAAGCTAGTCCACCTTCTAAGTCAGTGGCCATTTCTGCATCTAAAAATCCTTTGGAACATTTTTATGAGACAGAAGTGGCGCACAACAAAAAGAGCTGGAAGTTGAACAGAGAAAATTCAGAATTGATGTATTAGGCACCATAAACCCGTGTGAATTGAACTGATCAGTGCCATAGCTCAAGCCTCCCCCCTTGCCATGGCAAACCAACGCAATTGACCAATGGGTTGCATCTATGCTAACAGAAAAAACTATGCAGAAATTTGCCTTTCTCCTGGTTCCTTAATCCTTTCTTGCCCATGAAGGCTAAGGTTCTCCAAATTTATAAGCCCCACTAAGACATAAGAAATATAGCCTTTCAAAAGAACAGCTCCCAGGGTTCTATAAGATGCTGTGTTACCCGTGGGCTTCTGGGAGGTATAGTCCAAAAAAAAACAGAAAACAAAGACAAAAAGCAACAGACACACATATACACAAATAAACATTTCTCATCTTTGTCCCTGCCCTTGCTGAGTCCCAGAAGCTAGCTTAACCAAACTTGTGTATGCTCCATACCAATCTCAGCATTGTCATAAAATGCATTAAAATGAATTAAATCTAGAGTTAAATGTAGAGTGAAGAGTGCAATACAGTGCGCAGGACCTAGACATATACACACATTTTAGCTTCAGCTACCTATTAGAATTCATCTAATACTTCTACCCTTCTTGCAGTGAGACTAGTTCCCCGAAGTGTATATTTTTGATTCTATATTTGCTAAATAAAAGGTCTACTGTGGACTAGCTTCTATGTGTGCACGGTGGAATCAATTTGCCAAGATATGCTACTGGGACAGATTTGCCAAGATGAGTTACTGCCAAAGTTCAAAGATCTTTATGTATGCATATCAGACCATGCAAGGAGTTTGTGCATATCTATGCAGAGAAAACTGGTATATTTTTAATGGCGATCCTACACACCCTATTTCACTTCACCTCTTTGTTTCTGGAACACCTAGAATTCTGGCCACCTAGAGGGAGAACAGAGGGCATGGATTCATACCATCACAATTTGCACTGTCAGGATCATGTTCATGGTCCCAGAACTGGGAATATTTTTCTTTTGATTTTTTAAAATTGTTTCCCTATTGTGTTTTGTGTTTTGTGTTGTGCTTCCTGCCCAGAATAGTAGCTTTGTAACTACTTGGGTGGGATAAAAATGAAAACAAACAGCATTGCAGCTAGATGGGTGGCATAGATATCCAATAAAATATATAAATAAATTACAGTACATAGGAATCTTCCTTATACTGGATTAGACATTGCTTCACTTGGCCCAGTATTTTCAGCTCTGACTGAGAGCTGCTCTCTCTCTGGCTAGATTCTTTCATAGTCCAACCTGCTGATTCCCAGCATTTATTTATTTATTTATTTATTTATTTATTTATTTATTTATTTATTTATTCATTCATTCATTGGATTTTTATATCACCGATCCAGCAGCGAGGCCACTCTGGGCTTCATTCACTACTAGTCTCTCCCAACCAGGCCCTATCCTGTTTAGCATCTGAAATCAATGGTCCATGAGCTTAGGGTGGCATGATGGCTCTCCTAACCTGCAGTTGTTTACTCACAAATAAGACCTCTTAAATTCTGACGTGGTATTAGCTTGTGACTCAACATGTACAGTGCAGGAAGAGCAGGCTGCATGGTGTTTCCAAACAGTTAGGCTTAAGATGTGGGTGCTAATCATCTTAATACCTTAATCAGAAAGAGATGTCTTTGCTAACTTACTTGAGGATAAATCCATTGACTTTAGTAGAACAACTCAATACAATAGTGTTAGAACAGAGGTACTAGTGATCTTATCAGCGAAGAAGTGGATATTAAGTCTACAGTTTTTAACTCACAGGTGTTTTATTTGGAAACATTATTCACTTGTGAGCACTTGCCATTACTGGATCTAGATAAGCATCTAATAAATTTCTTCATTGCAAAAGTGTTTCCCTTCTCCAGAGTCCTGATTTCGTGAATGGTGCCCCCCCGCCCCCGTAAACTAACCTGATCTTTAAATTGAGTTGGAGAACTCAAAACTCGCTGTTCCCATCTTAATTAAAATCTGTGTGAAACTAGATACAGCACTGTAGTTAATTGTTTTGGTTGTACAGAATCAGTTTTTAGAGCTAATCTGATTTCACTTTAGTAAACTGGTGGGAAATCCCAGTATGGATCCAATTCTCCTGGTGCCAATCTGGTCTGAACAGATGCGCACATGTTTTCGAGGAATCTCAATGCTGAACCCTTTCCCCATCAACAAGCATGGTGGAGCTTGGATTTTTGGGGTAAATTGTAAATCATTTTTCTAAATTGCATGGTCTCGGCCATGTTTTTCCTCAAAGTCTGAGGAGCGCAAATTTAGCATTCCAAATGGACAATGCAGACTCAGATAATTTGTATGCATATATTTTTAATAGTTAATCTGAGTGCCTTGGGTTGCTGAACTTGTCAAGGTATTCTTGATTTCCCCTCCCCTCAGCTTTTTGCTGTTGCATGAGGTGGCACATATAATAACAAGGAAACAAGATCCTTGGGTAAGATGCAGTGTCTGGAGAGCACTGGGGTCTGTGTAGAAATCATTTTTCTTGGCAACATCTGATTTATTTATACTAAAGATTTACATCCCACTTAATCTCAGAAGCCTAAACTGAGGATACAATCAAAACATGAAACAAGTACGTAATACATCGTACTGAGCTGAAATTAAACAGAAGCATGAAAATTAACTCAGATCAGCAAGAGAGTCTGCAAACAGGACTTCAACATGCAGTCTAGAGTATGCAAGATGCTGAGCTGAAACCTTGGAATCCATGAAGCCCCCACCCCTCCCAACTCTCTAACCAAGGAGAGGGTACACAGATTGGCAGCCACAATTTGAATTACAGTGGTACCTTGTATAAAGGAATTAATTCGTTCCAAATGAAATTATGTTAAGCAAATTTTCCCTTATACAAATTTCCCATAGGAATGCATTGAAAACGGAGTAATCCCTCATCGCAATCATTTTTATGTTGTACAGATTCACCCCATAGACGATTCTGTTAAGCAAATTTCCCCTATCTCCGGAATTTTTTTATGTTGTACAGATTTTATGTTATACAAACCATTTGTTATACAAGGGTCCACTGTACTTCATCCCTGGCCACTAATGTTATTGGTGTATTTCCAGATCTCAGTTTGTTTTTTAAATCCCACGACTAGAAGGGAAATGTAAATCATTTTGACCTGGAGGGACAAGTGTGCAGTGCCCTAATTCTGTGTCTCAACCTACTCAATGTGTATACAGCAACCATCACTACACAACCACACATATACTTATTTTGAAAAGTTTAATAATGCACCCATAATGTTTAGTGTGAGCTAGGTGAAAGAGAAGGGAGAAGGAGAAAGTTCAAGAATGCAGGCAGTCTATCTAAACAGCTATAGAAGTTTTTTTTTATTCTTTACTCTTAGTCAGACTCTTTCTTTCTTTCTTTCTTTCTTTCTTTCTTTCTTTCTTTCTTTCTTTCTTTCTTTCTTTCTTTCTTTCTTTCTTTCTTTCTTTCTTACTTACTTACTTACTTACTTACTTACTAACTAAATTTTGTACCTCTAGTACTAAACATTGCTTTCAGAGCCTCTTATGGAGTTATCATTTGGAAAGGAATAGGTAGAGCTGTTTTAGGACATGTGCATCTCCCTCAAATTACCACCCATTCACTATCTCCACGTCTGGGATATATTATAAAATATCCAGTTTTCTATATTCAAAAATAATCAAATGCATATAATCAGTTATTAAAATAAGCATTTACCAGCATAATCTCTCCTTTAAAGTCCAACACGTTCTGAGGGGAAAGAAGGAGCACAGGAGTTTGTATCTCCAGCTCCTGAGGGGAATACCAGCAGGATACTATTCTATTGCTTTATCTTTTATATCTTTTTGTGTTATATTTGGAAATTCAACATATTGCCCATATAGCTTGGGGATATATGAACACAGGAGACAAGTAAGCAAGCAACTGGCTAAACAGTCACACAAACAGCATATTGATTAATTATCTTTTCAAGTTGTAGTTTTCTTGAGTGGGTTACAGGGTCATTGGGCTTTCTGCTCCCCAAGTCAACATAAACGATAAAGATAGACTATTTTGCCGATCCGCTACTTGTGTGTGTGTACAAAAGAGTCATATATCCCAATATTCAGATGCAAGTGTCAGAGTTTATAGAGCTCATGAAGGAGGCAACCACAATTTTAATGAAAGTTTTAGAAGTACAAACAATATTTCTGGGGAGAAGAATGCCTCCCCAAACAACTCAATGAGGACTGTGTGTGCTGAATAACTATAGGAGGCTGATTGTTGGGTGAAAAGACCACCAAACTTGAGAGAGGGGGCATGAAATGTAGCATTCGGGAGGACAGCATGACTGATTGGATTGACTGAAAGGCTGAATTGGAAGAATACATGCTGCAACATTTTGTTGCATGTCCCGTGGGTCATTAACTTTCAATACAATGTTCCTGCAATAGCGAGAAAGTTAATTCATGAAGGGGACATCCTTCTCATACAGTTCCCATGCCTTTTAAACTTCCGTTCTGCTTTTTCAAAAATGTCAAACACAGCTGAACTTCATCGTTTTGTTCTGCTATGGTAAGAGTAGTCTACAGATCTGTGGGAATGTCTTAATCATCCTCAAAGTGCATGATATAATCAGCTTATATCATGTATTTTAAAGCATTTTGTATCTCTAGTACAGTAATGGCGTGCCTTTTAGAGACCGAGTACCCAAACTGCGATTCAAAATGCACTAATCTTTCACAAAGTGCCAATACAGCAATTTAACCAGAATACAGGTGGCTGTGAAGGGGTGATGTCGGGTGTCCACAGAAAGGGCTCCGAGTGCCACCTTTGGCACCTGTGCCATAAGTTCACCAACAGTGCTCCAGGATATTGTTGCCACACTGAATAACTGTGTAAACATGACAACACAAACAAGTAGCTATCGTAGTGCAATTGCTAAGGTTCAGTGCTAAGTTCAAAATCCTGCATCAAAATAAAAAATAACCATAGATAAGTCTGTAGTTTTCAGCTGTAACCTACCTTACGAGGCTCTTATGAGCTAAAAATGCTTCTTTCTGTTTTCTAAAGGAATTGTAGGATTCAAGCACAGCCACCAATATTTGTTTTTGTATTGAGCAATTTGCAAATACGGTAAATACTGCACAGCAATATGTGCAGAGAGTACAAACTTACATTCACCATTTGGGTTTCTACCATCAAAGCTCATAATTAGATTTTTTTTTAATTTTAAAAGAAGATTGAGAAGAGAATACTAAAAAGGCCATGCAAGTATTGCTGTACACAGGCTTGTTTCTTTATTCTGTTTGTAGTCCAATTTATGAAACTGATCTCAGAAGTACTGCAAGTTGAAATTCAGCTGGGGATGTATGGCTCATTCCAGACAATTAGTTCAATGACATTTTATTCTAAGTCCTATTGCCTTGGACTTTCATAAGAAACTACTAGTTTCTTGCAAGCAAAGCCAAAGCTTTCTGGTGACATTATCAGTGGGTTCACAGGTACACAGGACACAGTAGTACAGGACATTTTGCCAAATAACCATCATTATATAGAAATTACACATAGAAATCTATCAAATCATTTTTAGATCCATGGGTAAAACTAATAGCAAATAAATGATGAAAGCAACAAACACCATTTTTTAAATGTACTCCGCAGAAACCATGCAAACAAAATTATGTAATACAGGCCATGTGTATTTTTAAACAGCTTAGAAAATCTAGTATCAATAGTCTAATGAATTAAAATGGTCAAAGCATTTCAATTGACTAAAGTGAATTGTGGATGACTTCTTGTTAAAATTTAACGGTTAAAAATAGTATTTAAAACATTTTAATTTAACTGCATATATCTAATTGTGCCACAGCATAACTAAGCAACTTCACAGGCATTACAGCAGCAAAATATATTTACCAGAGGTTAGAACCATTAGAATAGACATATAACTATAAGAACTGCACAACATCTGCAATGTAGAAAAGATCATGGAATTCAGCAGTCTGCTAGGTTTCATGGTGTCAGTCAATTGTTCTCATTAGCATTTTATGCTGGTAGACAACACCTGTTAGTCTTCTTCACCTGATATTTAAGGTATGATTTAGCTGCATATGAAGCTTCTTCAGATAATCATAGAGCTAATCCTGTCACTGATAGATTTATGACTAGAGTGTGACTAGACAAGAAGCCTTACCCAGGTTGACTTGGGTCAGTTCAAAGTATCTTCTGGAAGTTAAATCACTGCATGGAAGTATTTAGTTATCCTGGGAGGTTCACTATACCTCAAAGCTTACCCTTTTTTAGAGGTGCTGGTGAGACTCTTAGGTGTCATGATAACTTGGTTGACCATGATTAGGAAGAAGGTGTGCCATTTGTTACCCTGCGTCAAATATCTTGGGTTGGGATATGTTTTTCTTCTCATCCACTAACCACATTGATTGGGAACTATCAAGATGAACTCCTTTTTTACTCATACATGGTAGAAACACGATACAAAGGGGAAAAGTGGGACATATTACTTTCTGATGCAGAAAGGGCAAAGATCCACTTCTTCTCCCTTTCCAAAAAAGGTCCAAAATGAAGGCAAATTCCTTCATTTCCAGACTTTCTTTCTTTCTTTCTTTCTTTCTTTCTTTCTTTCTTTCTTTCTTTCTTTCTTTCTTTCTTTCTTTCTTTCTTTCTTTCTTTCTTTCTTTCTTTCTTTCTTTCTTTCTTTCTTTCTTTCTTTCTTTCTTTCTTTCTTTCTTTCTTTCTTTCTTTCTTTCTTTCTTTCTTTCTTTCTTTCTTTCTTTCTTTCTTTCTTTCTTTCTTTCTTTCTTTCTTTCTTTCTTTCTTTGGTTAAAATACCCAAAATTATATGCGATAACATCTCACACTAATGAGTCCCCCAAAGATTACAGTAGCCTGTGAGATTTGTGTGTGTGCGTCCCTTCTGGGAACATAGGAACAGGCCCTGCTTCAACCTGCATCTTTTAAGGATCACAACTTAGGTGTCTTCTTTCAAAAGAATGGCATCAGTTGTACCGGCAGTGTTTCCTTTCATGTTTAATGTTTTAAAAAGAGAAGTCATCTCTCCTTTCATTCTTATAATCTACAGTTTCACTGTCTCTGGGCATGGTAACAAGTATAGCCCATAAGATTCCTTGCACCACCTCTTGCATTGAGAGAAAAGACGTTTACCTCAGCTAGAGCCTCAGGTTGCTACAACATCAGCACCAACTGAAACTCAACCTGATGCTATAGAAACACAGCGCACAATGGGGAGGCTCTTGAGACATCATTTATTTCCAATTGTTATTGATGGCCTTTCATACTTTGCTCGTGGGTCTACTTTACCTTGTCACTTATGAGCTACGAGGTTATCAATAACTCATGAAAATAAATGCCTTATTGACAGCCTGGCTGTATATCCAAAGCTTTTGTCTTTCTCACACTCCCATACATATATAAAAATGTACTTGTCATGTATAATGCAAACAAAAAAAGAGAATGAATAGAAGCATTTGATGCCACCAACCCTCTTATCTTTGAATACTGAGGCTTTTAAAACTCAAGGGTGGGTGTGTGTTTCCCCCCTTCGTTCTTCTAAAGGCATTTCACAAAGATCTGTCCCTAATTTATTTATTAAGGTAAGCCTTCGGAATGAGGTAAAATTACCAGACTGGCCTATCAGTGCCTTTATATACACACACAAGTTCATTCATAATTAATGGAATGGCCTATAGTGCTGTGTCTAGAATAAACTTAAGGTCAGATCTCTGAGAGACCCAATCATGCTATTACGCCTGGCAAGAAATGAATACACGCAGGAACTAAAAAAGAAGCCAAGCTGAAAAGAAATGGTACTGAATGTACAAGAGGCATTTGGAACAATTCATTCCTAAGCAAAAGTGCTTTTTCCTTCGTTTTCCTTCATTGCCTTGATCTGGCTAAAACTGTTGTCGGGGGCAGGTTAATGATTGACCTTTGCAAGAACCACATACCAAGCTTTGTTCCCTAGCAGCCAGGAGCTTGCAGGGGCTAGAAATCTTTGACAGAATGGGATTAAACTGTGGTAAGAAGTCTGCGGCAGGTGAAGGTCAATGGGAAGGGAGGCAGAGTTTCTCAGGACATTTGTGCTCTGGGGCACAGTACCCTCACAGGTGATCTCATAGGTACATTTGCCCTCACAGGTACATTAAAGAAATCACTGGTAGACATGGAACTAGCTTTTATTTTCTTCTCAATTAGATTCTTGAAAAACATGTCTTGTTATTCATGCAACTCACAGCAGTAAGTTACAAACGGCATGCAACTTACGAAAGTACATAATACACTGGCAATTCTTTTGATGCCACTTCCTAAAATAGGGAAGAAGTCATTCATACTATAAGCTAATTATTATATAATGTATCAAGTTATACTTTAAGGCATTTAACTTGCTCTCTTACCCCCTGAACAGTGAACATAGGTAAGTTATCAGTTACCTTGATAATGATTTAAAACTAAGAGCAAGATTTAAAGTGCCCACATGGATACATTTGCAACAATGTCATGAACATTAGATCTTTTAAAAAAATGCAGGCCCTTGAATTAAAATCTCAGTAAATAATTTATTCTTTGAATGACTTACCAATGCACTTGATTATTATTTCAGTCCCAGTATCAATACTGTGGGTTTCAAATCATTAAATTTAATATTTTAAATAGCATTAAAATGCAATGGAGGAAGTGATGTCAAGCTATTTAATAAGGGCAAGAAGACTGGAAAAGTTCTTTCTATCTCACTGGTCATGAGTCACAGTCCAAAAACGGACAATTATCAAGTTCTTCAGAAAATTGTTCCACATAGCTACAGGATAAAAGGATACCCATTATATCAGTGGATTTATAAACATACCTCTGCTTGAGTGTTACAGCATTAAAAGTATAATAAATATTATGTCAACTGAGAATTAAATGAACTTTCAAATATTCACACAGGGAAGCTATCTTTTTTGTAAGCAAAAGGGCAGCATAAAGACTAGCCAGTAGGGAACCATCCTAGTTGCATAGCCCCAGATAACAAATTGGCAACCAACACACTGGCCAGGGTAAGGAAAGAGAACGTAACTTTATCCTAGTGACAAAATACGGCCATTTGAATTAATACTGCCTGTATGAAGGTACAAATGAGCTGGGCTGGCTACACTAAACTTGTGTCAAGTGAGGCATTTCATGGCAGCTGCTGACAGCAAAACTGCCCCAATTAGCAGACTGAAAGGTAAAATCATAAGCTGGTATTCAATCATTTGTTTACAGAGATAGATCATTGTATGAACCTCAAATGGAATCTCTTCCAAACAACTTTCGATTCTATCACACAAATAACACCTTACAGATCAGGATCTCTGTGCTGCAAAGGTTGTAGAATTTGAGAACCTAAAGACATATGGCTATATAAAATTACCTGACAATCCCTTAAGAAAGCTTGACTATTTGATTGAGTTCAAACCTATTTATTGTAAATATGCAGCAACTACCATCACAACATTTGTGTGGGGAAAAAGATATGTCCTCTCCTATGCATAGTATGTGACACATATTGTCTTTGTGAAGGTAAAGAATAGGCACCTGGAAATGCAGGTTGCTTGAAAATGCTCAAATATGCTAATCTTGCAAAACTAAACAAGATTTCTCTCCCAGATTGCATATGGGAATGTATGTAAGCAACTAATGAATTCTGGTACAGTATTCCATTTAAAGAACCAATAATGCTAGAACCTTGCGTCCGTTACAGAATGTACAATGCTGCCAAGTTATTTTTATATATTTTAAGTAGAATTATTTATAATGTTGAGTAAAATAGTAGGGACAAAATAATTTGGTAGTCTGGTGCATTATATAAATGACATCAGAATCTAGCATTATCAGTTCTTATCCTTATTAGATGATGTAAAGTCATCAGTCAGCAACTGGTAATTTGTAGCACTTCACAAACAACAAAGTAGAATGTTTTCAGGGGGCTTAACATTTGCAAATAGCCAGAAAATAATAGCAGATATATTGTTGTAAATATGAAGACACATGGAACACTTTTAGAACAGCAAGACTAATTTGGCAGCACCCAGATATAAAGTATACGGTCCTCTGTATACTGTATTTATTTATTCAGTGTATATACTGTCCCCTAAGTACAAGCATTTTACAAAAATAAGTAGGATTTTAAATTGTACAATTTTTGTCAATATGTTCATTCGATATGTGTGTGTGTGTTATAAAGTCAAACAGCATCAAGGGGAGGGCAAGAATGGTCTCTGAACCAGATTTTGTTGTGGTGGTATAATAACTAGCAGTCATGTGCCGTCAGGACAATTCTGAGTCATGGCAACCAATTTCAGGTTTTTATAATAACCTTGGACCTGCATAGCTGGAAGGGACCCTGGGGACCATCAAGTCCAGTCCCTGCCAAGGAGGCACAGCGGGGAACTGAGCTCCCAACTTCTGGCTTCGGAGCCAAATGGCTAAACACTGAGCTTAGAAGTGGTTTGCATGCCGGTTATTTCACTTGCAGAGCTGGAAGAAAGCTGGATTTGCACAGCAGCTGAAGAATTTGGCTTGCATAGTATGTCTGTCATCACCTTTGGTTACAGTTGGTAACAAGGATTAAGGGGTTATGCCAAAGGCTTTGCAAATTTAGGGGGTAAAAAAATAAAGAAAGGGGGAAGCCAGGAAAAAAAACAAGGAGAAGAAAAATGGAGCTTAATGGGGCGTTATGAGGAAGCAGGAAATAAAAGGGCAAGTATATGATCTAGGAGGGGGAAGGAATGGCCATGCCACATGCCAGGGAGTGATCTGCTACAGGAGATACCATGAGGGATAAACTGAGAGTTCATTTCTGCATGTCAAAGCCAGCATTTTAAATATTTCGTTATTCATAGAAGAAAGACCCTGTTTACACTTCAGTGCGGGAAAAACATATATTGGGTCGCCACTCTTTCTTCCAAACTGCACCAACTGGCTGACAGATGTGTTGTTTTTATTATAAACATTATAAGGAGGTAAGATGAAAAGAAGACAGGCACCTGAAGATAGCACTTAAGGCCCGTGGATATCCAAAGGGGGCCTTGAAAAAAGCAGTGTCCTGACCCAGAAGAACAATGGATCAGCCTGAGATACAAAACCGACAGAAGAATCTGGTCATTCTTTACATGGCTGAAGTGTCTGAAAAGCTAAAAAGGATTTTTTTTGGCAAACATCACATCCCCATTTACTTCAAACCCACAAACACACTAAGACAGAGACTCATCCACCCAAAAGACCCAACACCAAAACACAAAAGGAACAATATAGTATATGCAGTCCAATGCAGTGAGGAATGTGCAGACCTTTAAATTGGAGAAACTAAACAGCCATTATACAGGAGGATGGCCTAACATGGGGGGGGGGCAACAGCTCAGGACCAGAATCAGCAGTGTACCTCTATTTGAAGGACCAACAACACTCATTCAAAGATGAGGATGTACACATATTAGACAAAGAAGAGAGGTAGTTTAAGAGAGGGGTCAGGGAAGCCATTCATGAGACTATTAAAAACTTCTCTCTCAACAGAGGTGGGGGACTCAGGCACCATATGCATGTCACTTATCATGCTGCCCTTTCATCAATCCCCAGACAAATCAGAAGCACTTCACTCCTCTACAGGAAGGCCACAGCTAACAAGCCATACTTAATGGGTGTTGGAAAAGGTTGCATAGGTGGGACTTTTACACACTCCAAGCCATTGTCCACCTAACAAGCCTATTCAGGCCATTGTCCATCTAACGCAGGCATGTCCAAACTTCGGCCCTCCTGATGTCTTGGACTACAACTTCCAGAATTCTAAGCTTAGATTGCCAATGACAAAGGACTGTGGGAATTGTGGTCCAAAACATCTGGAGGACCGAAGTTTGGACATGCAAGCCTATTCAGGCCAGGGTGTTGTGAAATCCAGATAAACTATAAATTGGAGGTCTAGCCACTAACCTTCCTCAGACTGACGAAGCTGCTTGGATGAGTAGCAAAATATTTCAGTCTCACAGGAAAAGAAGTCAAGTCACCATGACTCAACTACAAGATACCCTCAAAAGTGTATTAGCTTTTAAAGGGTATTATACTGTACTCCTGTATTTTAAACTTAATTGCTTGCTGACCACTTTTCTATTTTCATATATTTAAGCAATTGTATCTATAGCTGTATCTCAACAAAATATAACATCAATTATTCTAAAGGGCAGCTGTAATTTTAAAAAGTTACTTTTATAGTTACAGCAGTATGGTCTCACTCAGTAGTGATGGAGGCATATCACATGGTTCATGAACTTCCTGCTGTTCTATTGCAGGCACTGAACTGATAAGAGTAGGTTTTGTGGTGTAAGTAAGCACCTTGCATAATTTTTTTAAAAAATGTAACTACATATTTGTAATGTTAAAGTTTTGAAAAAGTTACTTGTAAGATATTGGAAATGAAAGACACTTTAAATTACACAACTATAATAACACCTTGAGATTCTGAACCAGAACTATAACAAAGTACGTTTCAAGGTAACTTTCAAACAGTTTATAGATGATACATGTTAGCAATGGTTAGTTGGAGAAAAAATGAGACTGTTTAAACTTTAAAGTGAAGGACTGTAGGAAGCAGGCACTGATAAACAGGGTAAGAAGCAAGATATGACAAATCGAGTCCAAGGAAAGGGTGAGATATTTCTATTGGAGACCAAGGGGAAAGGAATCAAGTAAAGAGAGACTGATGAGGCTGAATAAGATTAAGGAGATTAGGGGCGTTTATACACGACCCCTAAGCTCCGCTGCAAATGGCTGCAAGCTGCGGAGCTTAAAAATGTTTCCCCACCAGCTCCGGAGTTTGCAGACAATTAAGTGCGACCCTGCCCACCTAAGCACGACCCACCGCACTTTTCTTGTACCTGCTCTTGGGAGGTGAAAAATATTTGATGCGGATGTGCTGGGCTCTCCTCGCTTCTTTTTGTTTTTGTTTTTTGCCTCCCACCCCTTTAAGAGGAACCAGGAAGTGACCGGGGCTCCCCCGGCAGCGTCCACCAACACCGGGAGGTAAGGCTTTATTCTTCTGTCCCCTTTTTTTCCTCCCTCCCCTCACGCAGCCGGCAGCCAGGAAGTATGGAGGGGTTGAGATGCACGAAGAGCGACAAACCCCTAAGGGCGTTTATACACGACCCCTAAGCTGCGCTGCAAATGGCTCCCAGCTCCGGAGCTTATAAATGTTTCCCCACCAGCTCCGGACTTTGCAGACAATTAAGTGCGACCCCGCCCACTTTAGCACGACCCAGCGCACTTTTCTTGCACCTTCTCTCTGGAGGTAAAAAATATTTGATGCGGATAAGAGTGCCGGGCTCTCCTCGCTTGTCTGGTTTTTTTGCCTCCCGCCCCTTTAAGAGCCCCTTGAGAAGGAACCAGGAAGTAACGGGGCTCGTGGCAACTTCGACCGGCACCGGCAGGTTAGTAAAGGCTTCTTTTGTCCTTTTCCCCCCTCCCTCCCCTCACGCCGACAGGAGCAGGAAGTGCTGAGGGGTGGGGACGCAGGAACAGAAACGAACCCCCAAGATCTCTGGTCCGAATTTAAGGGACCAGTGGATCTTAGGGGTCGTGTGAAAAGTCCCTAAGTTCTCTGGTCCGAATTTAAGGGGCCAGCGGATCTTAGGGGTCGTGTAAAAAGGCCCTAGGTTTCACCCCCTCAACTCCCTTTTATCCTACTGACAGCTGAAGACCCATCTTTTCAGGCAGGTTGTTAACCAGCATAACTGAACCCCTGAATTCTGGTTTTAGTGAAAATTATTTTTAACACTGTACATGTTTTTAAGCATTCAATGTATTTTAATTCTGTTTTCGAGTTTGTTTTCAATGTGTACTCTATTGCAGGCATGTCCATACTTTGGCTCTCCTGATGTTTTGGACCACAACTCCCAGAATTCCAAGCCTATATTGCCAATGACAAAGGATTGTGGGAGTTGTGGTCCAAAACACCTGGAGGGCCAAAGTTTGGACATGACTGCTCTATTGCCTTTTTAATTTCATTCTTTCTAATATTGTAAGCTGCCTTGCAGCCCCTTATCAGGAGAAAGGTGACTGATAAATAAGACAAATAGTTCTTCACTTCTCCTGATCATGGGGCATTCTAGCTGGCACTGATGGCAGACTGCAAATCCAGCAGGAAAGCTGCAGGTTCCCATTCTCTTTAAAAAAAAAAGATCTGTGGAGGGTAGGGTCATGTAACTTTGAGAGTGAGAGAGAAAGACAAATTAATTTCATAGCAGATTTATCAATACTGGTGAACTTCAATGCAAGAAGAAGAGGTGGGAGACAGCCAAAGCACATAAATCGTGGCTTCAGTAGAATCACAGCAAGATGGGCTCCACAACCCTGCATAAGAATCTACCTAAATAACTAATATGACAGGTACAGTAAAGGTAAAGATCACCTCCCTGCACATGCGTGCTAGTCTTGTCCAACTCTAGGGGCAGCACTTATCTCCGTTTCTAAGCCAAAGAGCCAGTGTTGTGCAACTCCATGGCCATTTCTGTGCACGGAACACTGTTCACCTTCCTGCTTTTTTATGGTGGTACCTATTTATCTACTTGCATTTACATGCTTTCGAACTGCTAGGTTGGCAGGAGCTGGAGTTAACAGCGGGAGCTTGCTCCACTGTGTGGCACCCGGACCCGAGCTGCCAGCTTTGCAGCTGCCAGTTTCAGCATTCTACACCGCTGAGCCACCACACCCCAAAGAACATGACAAGGATACATAAAATCCAAATCAGTCATTTCTTCAGTGTATGGTAGGATTATTCTGTTACTGGAAATGCATTATTTCATTGGGCTGCCTGCAATAGAGGCATCGGGAAGTTGCATGGATGAGATTCATCTGGTGTTCTCCAAGGCTCCTAGGTAGCAGACAGCTGTTCTTTTTAATACTATGAAAACATTATTAATTATCCTTTATTCATGGAGGAAATACTTGCCTAGCCTCTTAAGAGTCGGTGTGTGTGAGGGGGGGGGGGGTCCTACATTATTTCGTGCACAGGCAAATTTAGACAGATGTGAACATCAAGAAAAGAAATTCTTAAGAGATCAGTGAAATAAATTTGGAATGTGCAACACTCAATAATGCTGAAGGGTTTATGTTTTGCATTAAGAAGATCCAGTTTCCTGATCTTGGGTGGCAAATTATTATCTTTGATGATCCTTCATTTCGGTTCAAAGGAGGGAAACACACTTCCGTTAGAATTTGACCAGCACGGAAAGCCTGCTTCCACAGTGTCAAGCCGGGGAAAAGCCGAACAAAAAGCAAAACAAGGGCGCTGGGCTGCGGCGCTTCAGCCTCGCCTACCTGTTCCCTTCCTCAGGTTCGCGCGCCACGCGCCGCGCACCGCTCCTGGTTCGGCTCAGCTGATTCATTGGCGCTGGTTGGCCAGACGGGCCGGCGCCCGGCTCGTGACATCACCCATTCACACTTCGGCCCCGCTGGCGCCTCCCGGGCGGTCGCCGTGGCAACGGGGACGCCGAGCTCAGCGCGACGAGTTCCAGCTGTACGGCGAGGCTAGCGAGCCGTCCCAGTTGCGCCTGCGCGTTCCCGTCAACTCGAGTCTTAATATTAGGGAGGGCGCGGGCGGGAACAGAGGTTGGGGCTTCGATTCCCACGGTGTCTCCTGCAAATAGAGCCAGTTTGTGTGACCCTGGCGAAACTGCACAGTCCCAGGGTGGTCCCAGAAAAAGGGAGTGGTAAACTAACTGCTTTTCAGTATTCTGTACCTGGAAAACCCTGGAAAAGATTGCTGTGAGCCAGAATTGACTTGAGGACACATGACTACCCATATTTTGCCTTCATCTTCCTCTCAAGCAGTAATAGTAAACTATTTGTGCCAGATGTGCTCTTAGAAAACCAAAGACAACTCCTAAGGGTCTTGCAGCTCCATAAAGACAACTGAAATTTATTGCAGTGTTTTCTCATCAATAGAGCATTTGAGGTATAAAGCAAAATATCACATTGTGGGGAGACAACACAAATAAGGGTACATAGTATTTCGCCAGAAATGAAGATTGCACATACATACAGTGTGGGAGCAAAATGATTCCTGACTGAGTGGAGAATGTCTTAAGTCAGCCAAGGACTGTGTGATGTAACATGCATGTGGCAGGGAGCATTCAGGTGGGATCTTGGATGTGTGTCTTTCACCTACAAGAGACTGGAGAGGCAGCAACAACTCCCTCCCACAGGAGGCCAGGCTAGGCCCATCTTTGCTGTCCTTCCCCAGGAAAGACCTTTCTCTTCAGGCAGGGCTTCCCTGAGTGCCTGGCTGCCTGGGTGGGTTGTTTTAAAAAAACCAGACTGATGTACCTACCCTGTTGCTTTTCAATTTGATTTTAATAATAAATTTATTTAATTCTTTTAAAATATTTGTGTACTTAAAATTTTAGCTTTTCAATATTGTCTTTTCAATTATATTATTTAAATATTGCCTTTTAAGTTTTTACCCCCTTTTAAGGAGAAAGGGGGTATAAAAATATTTTGAATAAATACATAGCTGAGATTGTTTACAAGTTCTCCAGAGTCCACCAGTTTTTCATTACCTGGCACTTCAAGTCTCAGTAACTTACTCTGAGATGTTTGTAAGAGAAAGAATAAAATATGTATAGTTACTTACAATGGCTTAAAACTGCATACCTGAGTGTGCTGATTTCTTCACTGCAAACATACTTAGCAGTGAACCAAACAGATTAACACAAACAACTGACACCAACAGACTAAAGAGCAGAAAAGAAACATGCAGCAGAGAGGCGAGGTTCTCTCTGACTATCAAAAGCTAGAAGGGATAATTGTTTTGTGCTAAATAGTAACTTCAGGTCAGAAAAGTATCTTCCAGTCGCACACAAACTATAGTCAGCAGGTGCAGTTGCAAAGAAAGCAACCCTGTTGTTTCCTGCCTGGGCAGCATAAAATGTTTTGTTTTTGATGGTTCTCTCAGACAGATACAAATATGGATGGCATGATTGTTATAATTTGAATGTTATGTTCTTAATGCTCAAATTGTTCATTTGGAAATGAGTGCGTTATAAGTGAATCCCGGGTCCCACACAATGGAGCGAGCTCCCGCTGATAACCCCAGCTTCTGCCAACCTAGCAGTTGGAAAGCATGTAAACACAAGTAGATAAATGGGTACCACCGTAAAAAGCGGGAAGGTAAACAGCGTTCCGTGTGCAGAAATGCATTCAGCCATGCCGGCCAAATGGCCAGAGACTTGCACAACACTGGCTCTTTGGCTTGGAAATGGAGATGAGCACCACCCCTAGAGTCAGACACAACTAGCACACATGTGAGGGGAACCTTTACCATTTTACCATGAAATTAAATGGTTTGCATACATTCAAAAATTGAACTATGTATACCGGTGTATTCCTTGTTCCACAACAAATATCAGTGGTACTAATCTACCACTTAATTCAGTCTATTCTTCTGTTTGTTTGACTGCCCATATCTATTTATTAAAAACATTTTTATCCCTTTGTTGAACCAAGAAAATGCTCCCAGACCCCTTTGCCAATATCAGTCAGCAAACAATTCCAGCATCTCAGGCTTGCAATATCCATAAGAAAAAGGAGATGGTGAGGGGGAATTCAAATAGAATGCTCAGCATTTTCAGACACCAGTACTTAAAGCATATTCAATCTTGGAAATGTGATTATACCTTGACTTAGTCAATGATTCTCTACCTAGCTTGTTCTTTTTTTCTAGCGTTCACCTCCCAGTGTATACCCAGACTTTCTCCACCTCTTTTGCTATGGGTTTTAATTAGTTTCTTTTTGCTGATTCTGTTTTTGTTCTCCCTGTCTACAAAAATCTGTTCGGACTGCTTTGATTTTAAAAATGAACCATGACATGATCCTTTCTCTGTGGATAGCTCTTTATGTTCACTGCAGCGATGCTGTTTTCTTTCTTTTCTCCTATGAGGCCAGTGGGTAGACCCCTAAGTAAGGGAAGGTTTCAATTTGTTTTTGAAATTGGAAGCCCAGATTCTCTGATATTGCTGTGGGATTTTTCCTGGAAGATGCTGAGTTTAAAAATCTTATCTACAATTCCCCTACTTCCTTAGATTTGTTACATCATTTCAATTAAGTGGTATTGTCTGTAATTCAAAGTGTCATCTCCTTTTGCTCGTCAATGCCATTTTTCAGCTCCCAACTTTTTCTTGGTAATTGCAAGCGTGTTTTGAATATCAATTTTTAGTCCTGTTTAAGGATAAAGGTAGGACCATATTTTAAAGTCTTTGCTATTCCCAAAGCATGCTAGAATTATTATAATTATTATTTATTTGATTTATATACCAAACATCTGCAGAAAGCTACTCTGGGCAGTTTACAATAAACCTTTCCATTGCATTGAACCTATTGGGAGGCGTTGGAAGAAAACAGAAAAAATGGATGTGTGCGTGTGGTGAAGGACAAAGTCCCCCCCCCCCAACACACACACACCACTCCCCGGCCACAGTTTCTGAATATTTTACATCTCTTGCCTCTTGAAACTTCCCTGTTATCCAGGTTGACTCCTTGTCCTGAGTTATTCAGAAACAGTTGCATGGTAGATGGGCGTTATGATTCCAAAATATGAAGGCAATTTTCTTCAATTTTCTTGAGGAAGAAAAACTCTCATTCTCATGATTTTGAAGTTTGTTATGAAGTTTAAACAAACAGAAGAATCACCAGCACATTTCAGAAGATACTTGCTCCACAAGCAAAAGAAAACAGTTTTTGTGGTAAGGCTACATATTATCATAATCACTGACCTGGAAGGGAATTAATGAATCATCAAGTCCAGCCTGCGTCAAAGAGTCACAGTGGGGAACTGAACTCACACAACCACAGGCACAGCAGCTACAAATCACTTAACTATCCAGAAGGTGCCACTTCAATGTATTATTATTATTATTATTATTATTATTATTATTATTATTATTATTATTATTATTATTATTATTATTATTATTATTATTATAAGTAGTAGTAGTAGTAGTAGTAGTAGTAGTAGTAGTAGTAGTAGTAATGTAATCCCGTAGATAGCTAAATGTTGTCATTCAGGTGTATTTGTTTTATTACATTAAAATTATAATAACCCCTCTACACTATATGTGTTGTGGAGGTTATTTTCTTTGCTGTTGCTAGACTGAGTTTTCTATTATGTAGCTCAGTATCCCCTTCTTTATTTGGATCCACATTTCCACCAGGTCTGGAAGTTGAGTATGGCAACTGGACTTCTTTTATTGAGAGATCGAAACATTTCGCTGCTCATCCAAGCAGCTTTGTCACTCTGAGGAAAGTTAGGCTTCCAATTTATAGTTCAGCTTGACTCCACATCACCCTGGTCTGAATAGGCTCATAAGTTGGACAGTGGCCTGGATAGGCTCATAGGTAGACAATGACCTGAATAGGCTTGTTAGGGGGACAATGACCTGGGGTTTGTGAAAGTCCCACCTATGCAACACTTTCCAATATCCATTAAGTATGGGTAGTTAGCTGTGTATTATAGAATGTGGTGTTTCAGATAACTTGGTCATGGGGAGCTTTACAACCAGCAATCTGCATGTTGCTTCAAAGTGGACTTGTAACCAGTGGAGGTGTTTTAAAGGAGCCACATGTTCTTCATAACTGGCCCAGATCTTAATGCAGCATGTGGGGCCACCGGGTTCCTAGACAATTTTCAAAGCAGTCTCCAATAGGGTGTGTTGCAGTTGTGTGAATGCAATCTAATGAGGCTGTGTGGCAGCATGACCAAACCTGACTCCTCTAGGAATGGGTGGAGTTGGTATACTTGGCTCATTTGAAAGCTATTGTTGAAACCTGGACAGGACTGAGTCAAAGGCCACACCCAGCTGTGATCCTAAGCCTTCAATGGTTGTGTAACCCATCCAAGACAAATGGAAACTCTGCCAATAATCTCCATATTGTGTTCATGAGAATCCTGTTTTTCCCCCCTAAACTGGTTTGGATCATCAGTGGCTATTAATAATGAATGAACTTCCTTGAAAGACAGTGTATGCACTGTTATTATCTTATCTGGAATGTTACAGTCTCATGGGCAGGGAGTAGGGGTATTTTTAGATGGAGGAGGAATGCCCCACACTCTCCCCACAAGTAGACCTCTACAGATCAGACAACATAAATGGGCAAATGCCAGCTGAGAGTGACCCTGTTTCCTCTTTATCACCCTCCCTTGTATGAAGAGTAGAGATGGGCACGACTTAGCGGTATTCCCGTTTCCGTTTCCGTTACTCGTATCTGTTACTCTATGGAAACGGTAACGGGAATTACTCCGCCAGAATTCGAGCTCGAACCGACGAACGAACAATTTGGTCTGATTTGTCGTGCTCGTTACTTGCATCGCGGCGATCGCGCAATGCCAAGCGGCACAGAAAAAAAGTTTTTAAAAGTTAAAAAAAAAAACCGATTCCTGGCCCTAAAAGTAGGCGAAAACTGTCTGAGGGCACCTACCAGGCCAGAAGGGTGTTTTATTTGGGGGGGGGGTTTCCCCGCCCCCCTCTCCTTGGCTATTGCTACTGCTGCGCTGCTGGTACCAGGCTGGGAGGGCGCATCCATTTGCCATGCAGTGCGGGGGATCCAAAATGGCGACCGCAATATTTTTTTTGAAATCGTTGCCCAAAACCCCACCAAAGCACCACAGAAACATGCGAAAATTAGCTATTTTAAATGCTTGAATTTTTACAGTAGCAGCAGTGGGTTTTTCTTGCAAAAAAAAGTCTCCGTTGATTTTATTTTATTTTATTTTATTTTATTTTTTTACACCTGCGCATTCGCAATGATGGGCTCGCCCATGGGAGTGGACCATGCAAAGTTTTGGAGCCATTCCACCAATCGCATGGCCAGGTTTTGCTGACTGTACCAGGCTGGGAGGGCGCATCCATTTGCCATGCAGTGCGGGGGATCCAAAATGGCGACCGCAATATTTTTTTTGAAATCGTTGCCCAAAACCCCACCAAAGCACCACAGAAACTTGCGAAAATTAGCTATTTTAAATGCTTGAATTTTTACAGTAGCAGCAGTGGGTTTTTCTTGCAAAAAAAAATTTTTTTTTGTTGATTTTATTTTATTTTATTTTATTTTATTTTATTTTTTTACACCTGCACATTTGCAATGATGGGACTTCTGGTAGACCATCGGGCAAACAGCCCACTTTCCACCAATCGCATGGCCACTTGGCCAGGTTGACCACAGAGACCATGCAAATTTTCTGGGATGTGCCAACTTCTGGGATGGCATCGGGCATAAACAGCCCACTAATCGTAGCCCAAACCCGAACCCTAAGCCTAACCCATACGCCAGTACACTGTCCTTCTAAGTGGGTCAGAGAGGCACCCAGAGGTGCACCCCAATACTCACCCTAACCTCACCCGTAACTAGCCTAACCCTAGCCCTTGCGCTAACCCGTCTTAACCCTAAGCCAGATCTACTTGCATTGCACTACATGCAAGTACGTGAGACACAGCGGGTGCAAAGAGTCTGCCAGTCCGTCACTTGTGGCTCTGGCTGACTCCTGCAGCTCCCTCCAGGAGCCCGCTACCCCCCCAAAACCAGTACTAACGACAACGAAAAAACGAAAAAAACGAACCGACTAATTTTTGCGAATTTTCGCGAAAAACGGAAACGAGCCGAAACGGACGGCCTCCGACACACGACAACTCGAAAACGTCATTTTCCCTAGTCGTGCCCATCTCTAATGAAGAGTCAGGAGAGGGTGATCCAGGAACAGAGATACTGTGTATTTTCTTCCTGCTAGTATTGGGGATAGAACATACAGAGAGGGGGTGGACTTTCTTGCAACACCCTGTGAGCCATATCACTCGACTATGTTCATAAGTGCGTTTTACAACAATAGGATAGATTATTCTAGAAATTATTTTAGTTCAAAAAAAAAAACTTACATGCATTGCTCCAGATACGCCTTTCTGGGAAATTCTTCTTCTTCTTCTTCTTCTTCTTCTTCTTCTTCTTCTTCTTCTTCTTCTTCTTCTTCTTCTTCTTCTTCTTCTTCTTCTTCTTCTTCTTCCCACAAGTAATGATGCACCTCTTGTGAATTTGAGCTTTGTTGGGATCCTTACAGTTTTCATTGCCTTCCATTTCTGGTAGCCCAAGGAGATATGTTATGTCTTGCCTATTGTTCTATGCCCCTCTCCCTTTCATCCCTGGGGATTCAATTTGTTTTGAAAGAATTAGTTCTTTCCTTAACATCTACATAGATGTTTGATAAGGCTCATTGTGCAGGCAGTGATGGTCTTCTTTTTTTTTAAAGAGAATTGTCCTAACTATACTCAGTGTTATGTTCACACAAGCACATTTTTTTAAACTTGCAAAATGTGTTTTTCTCTTTGACAGTTTTTGAATAAAATACATGATGGATGAGGTTATCTTGGTTTCTTTTGGAGTCAACTGGGAGTTGAGTCATGGCTACTGGACTTCTTTTTTGAGAGATAGAAACGTTTCGCTGTTCATCCAAACAGCTCCAGCAGTCTGAATACAGCTGGTGCAAGAGACCTTCTTATAGTTAGCTTGACCTCTTGTACCCTGGTCTGATTGGCTCATAAGATGAACAAAGCCTGAATAGGCTTGTTAGGGGGACATTAGTGTCCATGGCCTTAAGGTAAACAATGGCCTAAGGTGCTGAAACCCATCAAGAATGGGTCGTTAGCTGTGACCTGGTGGTGAAGGCTCCTTGATTTGCCTGGGTACTTTGGAAAGTACAGCCTGATAAGTAGAAGATAGACTATGCCAGAGCCCACCACCTCTGTTGAGGGAGGGATTTTCAATGCTAACATGAATGGCTTCCCTTACTCCTCTCTCAAACCACCTCTCTTCTTTGTCTAATATGTGTACATCCTCATCTTTGAAAGAGTGGCCTTTTTCCTTCAAATGGAGGTGTACTGCTGATTCTGGTCCTGAGCTGTTACCTCTCCTATGTTGGGCCATTCTTCTGTTTAATGGCTGTTTAGTTTCTCCAATGTAGAGGTCTGAACACTCTTCACTGCATTGGACTGCATATACTATATTGCTCCTTTTATGGTTTGGTATCGGATCCTTTGGGTGGACAAGTCTCTGCCTTAGTGTGTTCATGGGTTTGAAATAAACAGGGATGTGGTGTTTGCCAAAAATCCTTTTAAGCTTCTCCGACACTCCCGCCATGTAGGGAATGACCAGGTTCTTCCCTCGGGTCTGGGTCTCAGACTGATCCCTTGTTCTTCTGGGATGGCCCACTGCTTTGTTGAAGGCCCACCTTGGATATCCACAGGCCTTAAGTGCTGTCTTCAGGTGCCTGTCTTCCTTCTTCTTGGCTTCTGAGGAGGTGGGGATGCTCTCTGCTCTGTGGCTTAGGGTCCTGATGACTCCTAGTTTGTGTTGTAATGGATGGTGGGAGTCAAACAGTAAGTATTGATCTGTGTGGGTGGGTTTCCTGTAAACTTCTACTCCTAGGCCACAGTCAGGTCTGATGATGACTGCACAATCCAGGAAAGCCAGCCTGTTGTCTTGGGTGTCTTCCCTAGTGAACTTAATATTAGGATCCACTGCGTTGATGTGGTCTGTAAAGGTGTGTACTTCCTGCGTCTTTATTTTAACCCAGGTATCATCTACATACCTGAACCAGTGGGATGGTGTTGTCCCTGGGAAGGTGTTGAGTGCCTTCTTCTCCACTTCTTCCATGTATAGGTTTGCTACAATTGGTGACACTGGGGAACCCATGGCACAGCCATGCTTCTGTCTGTAGAAGTCCCCTCTGTACATGAAATATGTGGTGTTCAGACACAGGTCCAGGAGCAGGCCTATCTGGTCATTCATTCTTTGTTTAAATAATGTTAGCAGAATTGGTTCTTCTATTTTATTAAATACATTTCAAAACTGAATCTGCCAAAAGTGTTGTTTTGACAACCCAGGATAATAAGTCCTGGTATTAACAGCCTATTTATTAGGCCCCAGGAAAACATATTATTATTACTCTGTTACCCATTAAGAAATGAAGAGCAAATTGTCGTTTCATCTCACTGTTCAAGTATGACGTCCCCTCTCCCTTTCCTTGTTAGCATTAACAATAGCATATAGTGCAAATCATGGCTAAGGTTCGCAAAGCCTTATGAATCAGTTCTATACTTTGGTTTCTAATTTTCATCCCCGTTAATGTTAATCATGGTTGATGCAGGTGAAAGAGTAACACTACACAATGGTTAATGCTATGTGGCGAAGGAAGGGCAAAACACGCTTGGTAGAATGTGAAGCAAGGAGTAGCATGGAATTAACAACTGGCATGTAGAAGAAGCAGTGTAGTATAGAAGCCACAAACATATAGGGCACAGAATACTGTATAGTTCCACACAGAGCTCTTTTGTAATTAAACACAGTGCTTTTTCTACCAAACAAATCCATCCATCCATCCATCCATCCATCCATCCATCCATCCATCCATCCATCCATCCTTCCTTCCTTCCTTCCTTCCTTCCTTCCTTCCTTCCTTCCTTCCTCATTTCCATTTTTCTTGGCTGTAAGCTTATAGTGGGAAGTATTTTGTTCAGTAACAGGAACAAGGGAGAAAATGCTACACATTTCATTAGAAGCAAAATCAATTATTACTTTTTTGAGGGGGGAAACTACCTGCTTTCAATTAAGCAGGAAATTATCTAACCAATTACTTAATTTACTCTGCCCAGCAATCCCACAAATGGTTTATGCTGAATGAAGCATGAAATTAAGTATGTAACAACTAGCCTAATGGTTATGTTTTGAGAACACCACATTTTGAAATCACTGGTGCCAATTTGTAACCACAAATAAGGAAAACATAGGAAGATATTGTTGGTATAACAAAGCATGTGCTCTCTGATATAATCTATTTTACTGCAGATCGTTTCTACTTTGAATATATAACAAAGAAACTCTAATCTGGTATACCTTTTGACACTGGCATCTTAATATTTGAGGGACTGTTTATTTCAGTTTTCTGCCATCGCTATCAAATTACAACTGTCACTATAGAGCAAATCATGATAACCGAACACCAACAAGGGAATTATAGTACAGTATTCCTATTGTAGAAATTCCTTTGGGGGATCTGTTCAGAAGGGAGCTACAGGATCAGACCATGGCTTTTCTAGTCTAGTGCTCCATCCCCACAATGGCCAAGCATTTAAGTGGGCAAGACACTTCCCTGCTCATTGTTTCTCAGCAACTGACACTGAGATGCATATTGCCTCTGCTGTTGGAGGCCATCTGTATCCATTATGATCCGAAGCCACATACAGCCCTGTCCTCCATGAATCTGTATAATTCCCATTTTAAATCATTTAACTACTGCAGTGGTTTTCAACCTTCCTAATGTTGCAACCCTTTAATACAGTTCCTCATGTTCTGGTGACCCCACAACATTTTGCACTATAAGATGTGTATTGCATCTCTCTCTCATTCTTTCTCTCTCTCTCTCTCTCTTTCATCAGGTCTGGCTTCTGAGCCCACTTTTCTCCTCTTAAGGTGGCACCGCAGGATGGCTCCTCCTCTGCCACCCACCTGCTTGCCTTTCCTCAGGCGAGGTGGCCTTAACAGCCACTGCCGTTCATCAGCACCACTTTAAGGAGGCTCCGGCAACTGGCTTTGCTCCAGTTGGCAGCTGAGGGCTTTTGCAGGAACTGAAGCTGGCATTCCCCCCCCCCCACCTCCAATCCCTCGACAGCCGCTGCTGGCCGGGCACTTGCTGCACCCGCAGCCAGCAGACCTGTAGCTCTCCAGCTCTCCCGTCCTAAGATTATCACCACCACCACCACCACCACCACCATCATCCTAATTGCTTTCTTCCTTGCCTTCCAACTCCCTTCCATTCACTGCTCCTTCTTGCATCCCTCTACCCCTTTCATTTGTCACCCGCCCCTCCTCTCTCCTCCTACCAACAGCTCTGCGAGGTGGGCGTGGTGACTGGAAGTGGGGCGGGGGTGAGGGTGGTGGCCCATGAGGAGCAAGCTTCCTTCACTCACAGAGACCCCTGTGAATCGGTCGATCTACCCCCAAAGGGCTCACAACCCCCAGTTTGAGAACACAGATTCTCATGGCACAGGGGTTGAACTTCAGTTCTGCCATCAGTATTCCAGAGTTCAATCATGACAGGCTCAGGTAGCCAGCTCAAGGTTGACTCAGCCCTCCATCCTTCCGAGGTCAGTAAATTGAGTACCCAGTTCACTGAGGGGACCCATATGTAGCCTGCATAACTATATTATAAATCAGAGAGGGCTTGGATCCTTTTCCAAGGAGAAAGGTGGGGTAAAAATACTCTAAAATAATAAATAAATAAATAAATAAATAAATAAATAAATAAATAAATAAATAAATAAATAAATAAAAGCAGTATAGAGGGTATAGAAACAGCACTTTTAAATTTTTACTACAGTAATACCTTGGTTTACGAGCATAATTCATTCCAGAAACATTCTTGTAAACCAAAACACTCTTATATCAAAGCAAATTCTCCTATAAGAAATAATGGAAACTTAGATGATTTGTTCTAGGGTCCCACAGACAAAATACTTTACACACAAAATGCCAAAATTCACAAAAGAAGTTGGCTAGAAATCCATGCCCACACCATGGTTTAGGTACCTGCTTGAGACTAACAACTAGAGGTGGGCACGAAACGAACAATTTTTCGTTTTCGTTTTCGTTTTTTCATTTCATTACGTAACAAAACGACAAACAAATTTTATCTCTAAAATCAAACAAAATGAACAGAAACACCAGAATTTTTGTCGTGCGTTTCGTTTCCGCTACTGCAATATGAGTGAATTGCTTAAAATCCTAAAAAAAATCACAAAAATTGAAATAAATGGTAACGAAATGGTAATGAAATGGATGAAAACGAAAAAGATTTTTTTGCAAAAATTCGCGAAAAATGGAAACGAACTGAAACGGACCCTCCAAACGACAAACGAAATGCCATTTTTCTGATTCGTGCCCATTTCTACTAACAACTCTGTGTTTTTAATGTGACAATAATAAAGTACAATTTGTAGCTATACCCACACTTGACTAGCTGCCCCATTACTAGAAATGGTTTGAAAAATAAGAAAGGGTGTTGAAAACAAATTAAAGAAAAATATAAAGAAAAATATAAACTCCTAACTTGCACTCCCCTTTGAAAATGTTCCTGGCTGGTGCAAAGGAAACCTCCATCCCTCTCTCTTCCCTCTACTTTGGAAGCTGCCTGAGATGGAACATTCCCGACAATCCCCCACAACCCAGTGGGGGGGGGGGAGAGAGCCACCATTGGCTCACTTGCCATTATATGATCTGCTCCAGTTACTCGTATTGCAAGACATTGCTTGTTGATCAAGACAAAATTTAGAAGAAATATTTGCTTCTATAGCAAACACTCTTAAACCATTTGGCATTTGGCTTTAGTGGATGGCCTACAATGTAGCAGGGAGAAACATTTATCCCTATCTGTTTTCCCTACATCATACGTAATGTACACACTTATCTCTGCTGTTGAAGCTATGAGTGCCATGGCTTACATATCTGAAACGGCAGCATCTGCACACAAAATGGAATTATCTGATTATCTGGGATAACCCAGTTTTGAAGAAATAACTTTAAAAACTATTAGGGGGAAGGTCACACAGAACCTCACCCCACCCATGTCAGTCCCATGTTTAAGTGACATGGAATACTGACTTAGTTATTGTGAAGATTTGCTAAAAAAAACCAAGAGGAAGTGGGGGAATGGAATGGGGTTTATGAGATCCTGAATAGTGACATAAAGACGGAAATGGCAGGCATTTGTTGCTAGCCCCAGTGCTTTGAAATATATTTTGTTAGGCCCCTGTACTTGTAGTTTTTTCAAGGAACTCACAACCATCCTGTCCCTTAGACAAATCCAAGATTCTGGGTTTTCCCAAGAAGAACAAGACGGACCTGTGCTTCCTGATCCCAAGTTACTGATGCTGATTACTTCAGTGGGGTGGAGGGGAGGAAGGTCCTATTCTGATGAACACCCCCCAAAAGGACCAACCATGTATTCTTAGGACCCTCTCATGATAGGGATGCTTGGGAAATTCTGTGTGAATTCTTCTATGGAAGGGTCTACTCCAGAGCTGATGTGTGGATGGGAGTGTAGCCATCCTAAAAGATTCTGCGCTTCTTCAAATGTTGTGATGCAGTTCTTGACAGCTGAAACATATCAACATAAACATTTATATACATGTTTGAGGGAAAGTATTCAGATAGGCCTATTTATTGTTGAGCAGACTCAAAACATAAAATTGAAGATTAAAACAGAATGGAATCATGGGTAAGAAGCTGTGAAAGGGACATGACATGAACAGGGAAACATAAACTAATGTGTCTATCCTTATCCATGCATTGTTTTTCTACACTAATTTCCCATCAGTGCATTGATCAAATCTGAACTGTTTTAATTTCACAGATGGATGGGACTGAGTTTGCAACTTACAAAACTATGAAAGTGGAAATGAATCCCACTTTTCCCTTCATTCCCCCAGCTTTCCTAGCAGCCCAGAGGGGCGGCTCCACTCATGTTCCCAGAGCGATGTGGGGCTATGGCAGATGGCCTACCAGGGGTGCTGGCAGCAATCCCACCACAGTGTAACCGATTACACAGTGCATTTATCTACTGTTAACTAGTGCTTATCAGGTATGGTGGGGCAAAAAGCACAGCAGCCAATGGCAAGCGGAGCCATGAATGACCGGCAGACCCAGGGCAAAAATGGCTTTAACTTATTGAACAATGGCAGATGCATATTAGTTCAGATACTCCCTCATCACACCCCATTCATTCATTCTGCAACTCTGCCACAACATTAGACATTTTTCTATCTGCTGCTTCTTCCCTCTATGCCTGGTTACAAACTAAACAGCTGCCTTGTTTATTCACTTTCATCCTTTCATTTCAACCATCATCTCATACTCATTAAAAGTGTGTGCCCCTAACATGGGCCATTAAGAGTGGTGTTCTCTTCCCCGTCAAGGAACAATCAGCAAGAAAACATGGGCAGGGGAAGCCAACAATTTGAGACTTCCAAACTTTTGCATAACATTTTCACTGCACTTTTGAAAGGAACCAGTGAACTGTCATCATCTTAAAATGAACCAAGACTAACTAAATACAGCAGTGCCTTAAGATATGAAACCAATTTGTTCCTTGAGACGCTTTGTAAAGTATCTTAAAAGTTTTCATATCATGGATCCAAATGGGATGCATTGCACCCTGGGAATTGAAGTCTTCTGTAAAAATTTTCGTATCTTGGGACTTTCCATAGGAAATTTTCATTTCTCAAGTTTTGTGGGAGACTTCCATTCCAAGGGTGCATTGAACCCCGGATGGACTTCCCTTTCGTATTTTTGTACCTCAAGGCATTTGTATCTCAAGGTACCACTGTAAAATAAAAGAAAATAAAAGGCTGGAAAGAAGAGAGAGTTATTTCCTCTCTTCTGAAACAGAAAACAGCAAAAGAAGTTGGAAAGCTGTGGGCAGATGAGACAGGAAATGGTCAATTCTTCTCTATGTGTCTTACATAGTAAGAGAGAAGGCAAATCTCACCCTTGGGGCAATAAGATTAACACCTAACTGCTTAACTGTTCATCTGGAACAGTGATTGCCAACAACAGAGATTGAGAGACTTCCATAGAAAAGCATTTGGGTCAGCATGCAAATGACCTGGTAAATCAAAGTGCCTATCCCCTTCCCAAGTTGTGTGGTAGTGGGAATCATCTGCATGTGCAGGCAAACAATTACATTTGAATGGAATGAAGAGTGATTACCTTTTGCCTTTAAGGTGGCTTCCAGGTATGGTACATGCCTCAGGAGCAGGCTGGCTGGGGGTCTGAGATGGGGCAGTGCCCCACTTATACCAAACAATCAGCTTCCACCATGTAAGCTTGTATTGCTCATCAGTAGAGATGGGCACGAAATGAGCGATTTTTTGTTTTTGTTTTTGTTTTTTCGTTTTGTTACGTGACGAAAATGAAACGAATTTTTTAAAAACAAAACAAAAATGAAAACGAAACGACCAAATTTGCTGTGTTTTTCGTTTTCGTTGCAGCAGATGCATTGAACTAAAAAGGATGCTAACGAAACAGCAATTTTTCATTTTCGTTTTCATTTTTTCATTTCGTTACATAACGAAACAAAAATGAAATTTTTTGCAAAAAAGTCACAAAAACGAAAACGAACCGAAACGGACCCCTAAACGACCAAACGACAAACGAAACACCATTTTTTTGAGTCGTGCCCATCTCTACTCATCAGCTTGTAGAATTTAGACAAGCTGCTGTTGCCTGAAATTACAGTAGGACCCCTGTATCCACTGATTCATTAACCACTGATTCAGTTATCTGGGATTGACTGCCTATTAGCATATTCATGTATTTCACTGCAGGGGTTCTGTCACAGATGTCCATGTATTCATACGCACACTCAATCCTAATAATGCAATTATATTTCACTAAAGTATAGCAAACTTACCTGGGTGAGATAAGGAAGAAAAAGACTGCCCTGGAATGCAAAAGACACAGGTCTTGTTCCCATGAAATGGGTGATGTAGCTTTTGCAAAAGAATACATTTTGTGTGTGTGTGTGTGTGTGTGTGTGTGTGTGTGTGTGTGTGTGTGTGTTTCATCTGATTCCCTAGCACCTGTGTGGTTGCAGTGTCCATCCAGAGAAACTCTTGTGGTTTGTTTCAGCGTTCACACACCCCCTTTAATTTTCAAAACTCCGTCTGCTGATACAGATTTTCCCTTTCCTCAATCAGATCATGGGTTATCCTTTTAAATGCTATGAATGCCAAATGGATTTCACCGATGGCATGGCTTTGCTTGAGAAAGACGGGCCAAAACTGCAGCGCGCCATGACTGTTCTGGATGTAGAGGGTGACAAAGTTGGCCTCGGGGTAAACACCAAGAAGCCCAAGATCATGTACATGAGCTCTGCAGGCCCAGTATGGGGAAATGTACTGGGACAGCAGCCGTTAGAAGAACTTGAGAGGTTCACTTATACGGGTAATGTGATTTCCTGTTAAATGTCACAGGGGGAAGGCGATAGATGCCTTTCAGGAGACGGACAAGTTCTGGGCCTCACCATCTGTATTGCTGAAGATTAAATTCCACTTGTTCACCTCTATCATGATCCTGACAGCTATTTACACCAGTGGGACTTGGAAGATGTCAGCAACAAGAGGCTCAATGTCATCCAAGACAGATGCCTCCACCGAGTATTAAAGATACACTATTATGACTACATCACTGATGAGGAGGTGCTCTGAAGGAGTGGCTTGTGTAAACTTCATCATATTGTCATGCTGCAATTGCCTGGCCACCTTTTTCATATGGAGGACAATCCGATTCCTAAAGTAGCAATGAGCTGGACTCCCCCAGTTCCAGATGACAACAAGGATGCCCTTGGATAGCATGGCATATAACACTGACGCAAGACCTAAAGGCACTACATATTAAATGGGAGAATGCTGAAACACTCACAGAAGACCGAACAAGCTGGAGAATCCTTTCTGCCCAATATTTTATATAGTATGAAGTGTATTTGAGAGAGGGAGAGGCAATGCAATTAAGAAGGATCTGTTGGGGGACTGCCTTGCCTTGGGAGTGAACAGAAGTTGTTTGCTTCACCCTACAATTGCTACCAAATAAAAGAAATATCCCGATTCAGTCCATGTTTGCGCATTTGCTGGGGTTAGTGCATATGCTTAATATGGAAGAAGGGAACAGGAGGAGCATTTGATATTATGTAAGGCAAGGCAGTGACTTCCTGCTGTTTTATTAAGAGGGACTATCAATTGAATCTTGTGCTTGAGACAGCTGGGTAACCTATTGCCACTACAAGGTTGCCATTACTTTCCCTCACTGGCAGAGGGGAAAACTGCTGCCAGGAGCAAGCTTGGCTGTTCTCCCAGAAGCCACTGAGAAACACAACTAGCAAGTGTCAGTGGACACTGTCTTCTATTTGAGGGTGATGGTGATGCTTCAGTGGCTTTCCCAGACAGAACCACTGGCGCCACTGTCACTGGAGTGAAAGTTAAGAGTAAACAAATAACAGGATTAATGTAGTTTCATTACCGGTTCAAGGAGAGAGTGAGACTAAGAAGCATTCATGTGTAGTTGGCTATTGGACCATTGATTTTTGTTAATAAAAACCTTAAATGTTATGACTCTGAAACCTTGCACTGTTTACATAAAATGTTTATATATCATAGCAGACAATTTCACAATTTTGAGATGTATTATTCGACTAGATTAGTCTTTTCATATGCTAACCGCATTACAAGTAAACATTTTCATAGTCTCTTGCATGAATGTAGCTTAAAAGCTTCCTTGTTATTTTATAGTTGGGGCATTTTAAATCTCTCTCTCTCTCTCTCTCTCTCCCCCCCCCCCCCATGGTTAGGCACCATGCCAGCTTTACTGCTAAATTACAGCAAAGAAATATATTCCAAAGGATTTGATTAGATTTCTTCCTCCTCCCCATGAGCAAGCAAGACAAGATAAATTGGTGTTGGTGAAAGTACAAGTAGGATTGTTAAGAACAGCACAGATTACAATTCCCCTCCCCCCCTTTGTAATGTTACAAATAAATGCAACCATTTGTAATTGTGATTATCCCTTATTGGAAAACACAGAATGAGACACATATTCGTTTACAAGGGGCTGCATAACTGAGAGAATGACCATTTGTTAATGAACTTTTTTGTTTCAGTTCTCGGAGCACCTATGGGTGAGCGCAGATTTTATTCCTCAAGGCATTTGCTCTTCCCTCCCACTGGAGGCCAGGACTGCCCCATCTCTGCTGTCTTTCTGGAAGCAGGCAAAGACCTTCGTCTTCAGGCAGGCTTTTCCTGAATGAGGGACTACCTATTATGTAACTTTTAGATGGATTACCATGCATGAACACCAATGTTTTCCATGTTAATTTCCATCCCTCATAATTTCATAACTTGAGTATGTCTTAAATGTTCTGGTCTGTATATTGTCTCTCATTATTGTAAGCCACCTTGGGTTCTTTTCAAAGGAGAAGGTAGGGTAAAATATTGAAAATAAAAATAAAATAAGTAAATTATTTCTCTCTTGCGTATGATGTCCACATGAACCTCACTGAAATGTGCTTTCTCTTCCAATAACTGCAACCTCCCCTTCTCCTCAGTAAACACTTGCTTTTTGTCATCATTAGATAGCAGGCCTATTTGTGGTATCATGGCTTAGACTTCGGGCTTCAAGTCAGAGAAGGATGAACCAGTAGAGTTGACTGGTGGCCAGGCTTCCGAGTCTAGATGCTAAGCCTTAAAACTTATAGCCTACAGAACCTGAGCTTGGAGGCAGAAATATTATAATAATTGCTTTATTTATTTCATCTTTATTTATTATTTAGTTGAGGGATGGATGAAATTCTACCCATGGGATGCCTTGTAGTCTCAGGACACCCAAGCAGTTTTCTCCACCCCACAGGTCTCCCAGACCACTCTGGTCCCTACACTTTTGGATGCTGAATAGTATTGGTAAGTCTCCAGAATGGCAAATTATTCTGAGAAAACTCTCTCTCTCTCTCTCTCTCTCTCTCTCTGTGTGTGTGTGTGTGTGTGTGTGTGCATGCACGTGTGTGTGTGTGTGTGTGTGTGTGTGTATGTAAATTTGTCAAGATATGTAAAAGTTGATAAAATATATGTTATGTATATTTAACAGATAGTGGAAAGAGAGTTGTAAAATGGAGGCAGTTAGATTCTGCAGTCTCATGATTTTAATCCACAAGTGTAAGAGATAAGTAATCACAGGCATGTTACGTGATGAAGCACAGATGAAAGAATTTATAACATAATGGTTACATCAGATTGCATCAGATTGTAATTAGTGATGACTCATATCTGATGGGTGCTGAACTGTATAAAAGCACTAGCTTGCCATATGTTAGGTGGGTCTGTCTATGGTGAGAGACAGAACCCCACACTCTGTTGTGTTATGCTGTGTATATAATTTTTGATGTATATATGAATATATGAGTTTTTACTCTACCCATTGTCATTGTCTTCCGTTAACCTAACTCTGCAATACTTTATATCAATACTGACATTTTATCTGCACGCTACTGCTGCACTGCTCTGTGCCAAACACATTTAAATATTATATTTGCTTAAATCCTGATAAAATTGCCCCTGGGCGGGGGGCAGGATTTATAGTGGCCCTTTTTAGAAACTGGAATTTATCATTTGGAGTGGCCCACAAAGGTTGAGCAGAGGGCAAAATTGGTTCCAGCACTCTGAGGTGTCCCCCTCTCATATTTAGTTCATAAGTTGACATCTTTGTAAACCACCTCTCAGGACTCAAAGTCTGGGATGGGGGATCAAAGCATGGGCTAAAACTCCCAACATTCCTCACGATTTGTTGTGCTTTTTGGGGGTTAAGGGGGTTGCCATCCGAAAGCATCTGGAGAGTGGGAGTTGGCCAATTCCTTGTCTAGAAGAAACTGAGTGGGAGGCGGTTAATTGTAGTCATTTTATTTCTTAAATAAAAATACCATCCAGCTAGCAGGTGCTTTCAGGGTGTTTGGCAACCATAAAACCGCAATCAAGTCAATCAGGCAATTGCCAGAACAAGTAAGTCAGCCAATTCCAGTTATAAAATTGATAAAATAAAGGCAAGACATTACAGATCATATGCTTATTGAGAGTGGAAGGTCTTATTCCGATACCTAGAAGTATATAATTAGAAATGTGTGTAGTGCTTCTTTTGTGCCTCAAAATACTGTATGCACCTTTCTCTCATATTTGTGGCCAACTTATTTTAAGGTAGATTCAGAGGTTCCATGTATTGTTTTGTTTTGTTTTTGCAGGTGTAGCATTTATATGGGCAGTTGCACAGATGACTGTTTGACCACACTGGCTCGGAGGGGAGGTTTTGTGACCCGTTGTTAGTTACAAGGTGACCTTGGATAAGGCAGCTGTTTAGGTATTTAACATGATCTTGTTTTGTAGATTCTAGTCGTGATATTTTGAAATACTGATGATCCATAATGATGATGATGATGATGATGATGATGATGTATGTCTGTGCTTTGGATCAAGAAATGTAGATTCCTGGCTACCTTCGATCTTCATTCAAAGCACATTCAATTCATTTGGAGAGGGGGAATACTCAGACTGATTTTAATTTACCCAGACCGATGGCTGTTTCTCTTTCTTGAGTCCTTATTTGGGATTTGCACTGAACTACTTTGCAAGGTTGTTGTGAGAAAGAATAAGATAAAGGGATCTTGCATGCACACTGTAGGAATCATTATTAGTAGCCCTATGCAGTAATGCTGACCAGGAAAATGCTCACATCTTCCAAAACAGAGAGCTGTTTTCTTTTATCAGTGATGGCATTTAAATTGCTTTTACAACACAATTTGTTTTGACAAGTCAATAAAGGAAGGATGGGTAAGAATAGGCTAGCATGGTTTGGACTTGTTGGTTTGATTGCAGCTTTATGAGTGAGCAATAAAGGTGAAGGTGCAAGGCGCATTACCTAGGGATTAATAAGAGCTAGGGAGGAGTTAATGGCCTGAGGTATAGGCAGAGGGCCATTAGCCACAGCTTGCCATTAATTCTCATTATATATTACTGCATCTCAGTTCCCCAGTCCCAGTGAAGGGCAAACCAGCACTTTATACTTTCTTCTTCTTTTCTCTTTTCCTTTTAGACCTGTGCAATATTGCTTCCTATATGACAATGTTAAGGCCAAGCTTAAGAATCTTTCTTTAGGGCAAGTTAGACTTCATATAGCCACTTCATATACTGCCTATAGTCAAAAAGGGCATGGAACCCAAGTCCCTCTGCTCAGAGATTAAGGTCTATGCTCTAAGAGGGCGCTTTTACACGACCTCTAAAATCCAGTGGCAACTTAAATTCGGACCAGAGATCATGGGGGTTTGTCCCTCTTCCTGTGTTCCGACCCCTCTGCACTCCATGGTTCCTGTCTGCGTGAGGGGAGGGAGAAAAAAGGGAGAAAAAAATGCAGGCTCACCTCCGTCTGCCGTTTGAAGCACCCCCGAGCAGCCCTGTAGTGATTCCTGTCTCTTAAAGGGGCAGAGGAGACAAAAAACAAACAGAAGGTGAGGGAGCCCAGCATTCACAGCTTTACAATCCGCATCGGAAGATTTTTTTACCTCCTGGAGGCCAGGTACTTGAAAAGTGTGCTGGGACGCACTTAGGTGGGCATGGTCCTACTTAATTTTTTTAAAAGTCCGGAGCTGGTGGGAAAACATTTTTAAGCTCCGTATCTGGGAGCCCTTTGCCTTGGATTTTAGGGGTCGTGTAAAAGCGCCCAGAGTTAGTACAGCTCAGTTATGAAGTGCCAGCACCTTCCATTGAATTCAACCCGAGGTGGCAAAAATGGTGTTGAAATTAAAGGGTCAAAGTATCAGAGTTTGACAAAGTTATTATTATTATTATTATTATTTTAGACTACAGTTCCCATGATAGGCCCTGCCACCATGTTAAAACGAACTGGTGCTGTGTTTCTCTTGGGATGAGTGAAGCTGTTTATGATCCTCAATTTTCTGCCCATTTCAGATGAGGCCCCTGTGGGGCATAGTCCTGCATTCAGGAAACAGAAACCGCATGTGTCTCCAGAACAAATGTTAGAACCTTTTCTGTCTAATTAATGTCATGTGGAATGAACCAGGTTCCTATTGATTCACTCCAGCGTGGCCTTGCTAAATTGAGCGCAACAGGAAAAGAAGATATTCTGTGTGTCAGCAACTGCAGTAGCTACTGATAATAATGTAGGCAAGTCATAAGCTGGCAGATTGTCTGAAAAACTTCACAAATAGGAAGGGGACTTGTCATAGGAAGGAATATGTTAAATCTATTGGTGATCAAAGGGAATTGGGTGCAAGGGGGAATATTATACTGATTCAATATGATGTGGACATAAGTCACCTTAAAGCCCCTTGCTGGTGTAATTAGGCTTACTGTGCTGGCAATGTACTCCAGCATGTAACCTTCAACATTTTGGCCAGTTGTATAAACATTACATAATAAGATGAACTCAACTTGGTCATCACTGTCTTTCTTTCCTCATACCAGAGTATTGCACAATTTGATAGACAGAGGGAATGCTGTAGATGTAATATATCAAGATTTCAGCAAAGTTTTTGAAAATATCCTGATTTTATTATATTATATTATATTACAGGATATCTCATAATATCCTGATTAGCAAGCTAACTATGTGTGGGATGAATAGATCAAGTGTAAGAGGAGGTAACAAGCGGGGGTACTCCAAGGCTCAGTCCTATGTCTGGTGCTCTTCAACATTTTTATTAATGACTTGGAAAAGGGAGCACAGTGAATGCTTGTCAAATTCATGGATTACACAAAATTGGGTGGAATAGTTAATACCCTGGAAGAAAGGAAGAAAATTCAAAATGATCTTGATAGGCTGTAGCACTGGGCTGAAACCAACAGAATGAAATGTAACAGGGATAAATGCAAAGTACAGTGGAACCCCGACTTACGAGATTAATGCATTCCGAAAGAATGCTCGTAAGTCACTAATCTCCCATAGGAATGCATTGAAAACTAATTAATCCATTCCAAAGGCAACAGATTTCAATGCATCCCTATGGATAACTGCTTTAAACATTGCCCGTCGTTTCTCCCGTCACAGGGGGGTCAGGAGAAGTGGCGGGCGATGTTTGACATGACTTCAGTCACGGAGGCAAGCACTTGCCTCCGTGACTAAAAGTCCTTTCAAACCTCACATGCTGCTTCTCCCCACCCCCCACCCCCACATCCCGAGGGAACTGTGTGCGAGGTTTGAAAGGACTTTTATCCACCGGCAGTGCTTGCCTCAGTGGATAAAAGTCCTTTCAAACTTTGAATGCTGCTTCTTCCCACCTCCCACTCCACGAGGGGGAGAAGCAGTGCAGGAAGTTTGAAATGCCTGTTAGTCGTGGAGGCAAGTGCTTGCATCCATGCCTAAAAGTCCTTTCAAACCTCACATGCTGCTTCTCCTGACTCCCTGCAGCACAGAGGAAAGACTTTTATCGACTGAGGTGCTTGCCTTGTTGGTTAAAAGTCATTTCAAACATGGCGCGCCACTTCTCCCCCCCAACGCACCAACATTAGTTGGTCAAGTCCTATCTTGCTCATAAGGTGGCGGGGGCCGGGACAACGGAAGCTTGCTCAGATGTCAGGATTCTCCGATGTCGGGCATATCACAAGTTGGGGTAGCACTGTACTGCACACAGGAAAAAGAAACCAAATACACAGTTGAAGGATACCTGGGGGATGCCTGGCTCAGCACTCCTACAAGTGAGAAGGATCTTGGAAGTTTCATAGATCATAAGCATCAACAGTGTGATGTGGCCCCCCAAAAAGGCAAGTGCTACTTTAGGCTACATTATCAAAAGTATAATGTTTTTAAATCCTCAGAAGTAGAGATGGGCACGAAACGAGCGATTTTTCATTTTCGTTTTCATTTTTTCGTTTCATTACGCAACGAAAATGAAATGAATTTTTTAAAAACAAAATGAAAACGAAAACGAAACGACCAAATTTGCCATGTTTTTCGTTTTCGTTGCAGCAGATGCATTGAACTAAAAAGAATGCTAATGAAACAGCAATTTTTCATTTTCGTTTTCGATTTTTTCGTTTCATTACGAAAATGAATTGTTTTGCAAAAAAGTCACAAAAACGAAAACGAACCGAAACGGACCCCTAAACAACCAAACGACAAACGAAACACCATTTTTTTGAGTCGTGCCCATCTCTACTCAGAAGTGCTTATCTCCCTCTATTCAGCACTGGTTAGGCCCCACCTTGAGTATTGTGTCCAGTTATGGACACCACTCTGCAAGAAAGATACTGACATATAAGAACAAAATCAGAGATGTGCGACAAGAATGATCAGGGGGCTGGACACCAAGCCTTATGAGGGAAGACTGAAAGAATTGAGCATGTTTAGCCTAGAGAAAATAAGACCAAGGGGTGATATAATAGCATGTTTCAAATATTTAAAAGGCTGTTATACAGAGGAAGGGCAGCATCTGTTCCCAGTAATCCCAGAGCGCAAGACACACAATAGATTCAAGTTATGAGAACCCAGCTTTCAGCTGAATATCAGGAAAAAGTTCCTAACTGTTAGAGTGTGTATGACAGTGGAACCAATTGCCTCAGGAGGTGGTGAGTGCTCCAACACTGGCAGCAGTCAACAGAAATTTAGATCATTTATGTAAAGGTTGAAAAGTAGGGGTCCCAGTACTGAACCTTGGGGGACCCCACTCTTTACCTCCCTCCTCTTGGAGAAGCGTCCATTTAGTGCTATCCCCTGTTTCCTGTCCCTTAGCCAGGTTCAGCAACTATTACACTTATAAACTGATGGGGTCTGAACAAACCAGGAATGGGACCTTGGTGTCCTGGTGGACAGCTCAATGAAGGTGTCAACCCAGTGTGCTGCAGCAGTGAAAAAAGCAAACACAATGCTAGGGATCATTAGGAAGGGTACAGTAGGACCCCGGTATCCGCTGGGGATTGGTTCCAGGCCTTCCAGTGGATAGTGAAAACCGTGGACAAGAGAGAACGCCTGCCCGCCCACCCCCAAACTGCCTGACAGTAGCTTGCTTTATGGCCACTGTCTGTGACAGTAGCTTGCTTTACAGATGCTATTTGAGACAATAACTTGCTTTACAGATGCTGTTTGTAACTACAGCTTGCTTTGAGGCTGCTGACTTATTTATTTTTTTTCCTCTGCCAACCATGGATAACTGAATCAGTGGATAATGAATCAGTGGATACGGGGGTCCTATTGTATATAGAAAATAAGTCAGCAAGTGTCATATTGCCTCTTTATAAATCTATGGTGAGGCCCCATCTAGAGTGTTGTGTACAATTCTGGTCACCATACCTCCAGAAGGATATTATGGAAATGGAAAAAGTGCAGAGGAGGGCAACCAGAATGATTTGGGGATTGGAACACCTCCTTACCATCTGAGGCTGCAATGGCTGGGCCTCTTCACTCTTGAACAATGGCACCTAAGAGGTGACCTGATTGAAGTTTATAAAATCAGTCATGGTGTGGCCAAAGTAGATAAGGAAAAACTGCTTTCCCTGTCGCACAACACTAGAACTAGGGGGCACTCCATGAAACTTTTGGGTGCTAGATCCCAAACAAATAAGAGAAAGTACTTTTTCACCCAGAGGATCAGTGGTCTGTGGAACTCCCTACCAGTAGAAGTGGTGACAGCTGTCAGCCTAGACAGCTTTAAGAAAGGATTAGAGAAATTGATGGAGAACAAGGGTATCAAATGGCTATCATAATGGATGCCTAAGGACAACCTCCGGGTTGGAGAGACAGGCAGGATATCTCTCAATGCCATTTACAGGGAATCATAAGCAGGTGAAGGCATCTGCTTCGGAATACCCTGAAGCAAATGGTGAGCCACTGTGTGAGACAGAATACTGGACTGGATGGGCCTTTGGCCTCTTCCAGCAAGGCTGTTCTTATGTTCTTATGTTCTAAATTTGGACAACCAACTGGCAGATATAGTTTGATTTGTATTCCTGTATGAAGCAGGGAGTTGTACATTATGACCTTTTAGGCCTGTTCCAACTAACCCTAACCTCTTCCAACTGTATTTTATTAGTCTATGAAAATTATGGACATATATTCAACATAGGAAAAAATTAAAAACAAATTAACATGAAAAGACATTTGGACTATTTTTGACCAGAAGTGGGCTAGTTTTATGACATTGTCTAGATTATTTGATTAATGTAATGATATGTACCTAAGTGCTACACAGTACACACTTTCCCTACAGTCACAGAAAATTCATCCTGTATCCAAGTAGCCCCATGTAACATGATTATTCTTTGATCTTCCCACTTCACTGCAAAGCCTCTGAAGTGACTTCCAGATGGTCTCTAGAGTTTTGTCCTAATGGGAGACACTCTTCAGCATTCATCCATTAGGCAAAGTGTGTTGTTTTTGTTCTCCATAGGTTTGGCCAGGCCTCTTCTGGTTTAATATTTAAAGCTTGAGATGTCTGCAGAAAATTTGTACTCGATTTTAGCCCTTGTTTAGGGGATTGGTGTCCATGAAGTGGATGGGTTTGCAGCTGCATTACTTTAATTTCGTTCATTATTTGCTAGCATCTCTTGATGTACTTCTGGAGGGCCATTGCCAGCCTGTGCTGTAGTGAAGCATTCATGCCACATTCTACCAGTGGCTGAATCATAATAACTCTGCGTGTATTTCATCAGGACTGGCTTGTGGACTCCAGTACTTAATTATGCTTTTCAGTTGTTCCATCTCTTTATTATTATTAAATTATCACGCAGCAGACAAGATAACTATGCTGGATTTTGTGTTGTTGTTGTTGTTGTTGTTGCTGCTGCTGCTGCCATACAGTAGAAGTGCAAAGATCCATAGAGGAAAATAGCTACAAGTTCCTAGAATTATTATTATTAATAATATTTTCAGAAGCCTGGCTTTCTTGCAACAAGTCATTACTTGTCTGGAGACCCACATAGTGGAGACCCCCTAGTCAGGCATGTCCAAACTTTGGCCCACCTGATGTCTTGGACCACAACTTCCAGAATTCCAAGTCTGTATTTCCAATGGCAAAGGACTGTGGGAGTTGTGGTCCAAAACATTCAGAGGGCCTAAGTTTGGACCTGTCTGCCCTACATGGATCTGACAACTGGCTCCTTTTCATCCCCCTCCCAGCTATCATCATCATCATCATCATCATCATCATCATCATCATCATCATCATCATCATCATCTGTTCTGTCAAACCAACTCTGTTCTGTCAAATCAACTCTGACTTATGGCATCCCTTTTCAGGTTTTTCTAGGTAGAGATTAATCAGAAGCCATTCCCCCCTACTTTTTGAGTCTTTGAACTCTAGTGAAATATGTTTAAACAAGCTTTTCATGCTCTGCTGTTTGCCCTTTTAACCTGTTGTCTTCTGTCATTTGACCTGGAACATGTTCGCTGTGTCCCCACCATGCAAGTTTTACTTTGGTTTTTTTTTCTTTTTTTGTGGGGTGGGGTGCTTCTCCTAGCATTATCACCTTCCTAGTAACTGGGATTCATTGTGCATAAAAATAAAGGAGGCAAGAACCATGAATGTGACAAAATTAATTTTCTCCATGAATAAATAATGTAAGTTTAATTGTAAAATAACATCTTTGGAACAGTTTGTTGTGACACATTCATTTTTTCCCTATAGGGAAAACTGCTATTCTTATTGTAGAATTGGTGAAGCAGAAAATAGTACTTGAAAACATTCTTTTAAATTATAAAAGAGAGTTCTCAGGACAGGAAATTAGTCCCAGTCCTGCCACAGTTGCCCACCACTATCTAAATAAAATTGTCACCCAACTTTTGAATTTGCTTTTTGTCTTCCTCATTCTACACTCTGTACATGGAGAGAATAGATGGGACTAGTCCCTCTGCCTTCAGGAGATTCGTTGGAAATACAGCCTGTTCCACTGAGTTGTAGTAGTCTCTGTCCCCAAGTCTAACACAATCATCCACATATCAAATACAAAACTAAAACACACACACACATCTGGGAGCCCAAGAAATGACAGTAAACCTTGAAGGTTATTTTGAGGATACAATAGAGCTGTTGTGCATCACTCAACTGAACTAACTGGATGTGAATCATATGCTAGTGCCAACTGCCAAGCACAACACGCCATTGTAGGGGGGTAGGGGGAAGATGGCTTGGAACACTGAAAAGGCCTTTGACTTGAAGGAAAGAAAAGTAGCTTCAGAAGACTAGAAAGGAAGGACTGTGTGTGCTGTAAGAATCATGAAACGTATTTTGCACGGATGTTACGGAGACATTTAAGCTGGCTCGGTGGACCAGCTTTCAGCTCAGCTGCTTTTCATTGGACCACGAGACATTGGTCTCCATTCTTTTATGAATGGCAGGAGTGGATTTCAAAGTGGTTCTGTGACTGCCAATTCAGCTACTGTACTTGGGTGCCAAGCCAACATAAGAGAAGAATTGCTGCTATTGTCTTCAGCACTTGCCCAAATGAGTCATCTCCTGTTTGCAATTGCATGATATAATGAAGCAGAAAGGAAGGAAGAGCAACTTGGAAATAAGATGATATAACAAAATACTTCTTCCCATGAACTGTGAGAGGCACACCTTATCGCCAACCGTCACTCTATGCTTGCATAGGGCTGTGTTAGCATCTAAGGAAGTAATATTGCTTGACCACCTGTACACCCCAGTCTGGGCTGATTTTGGAAGATAAGCAGAGTCAAGCCTGGTAAGTCTTACATGGAGGATCTCCAGAGAGAAACAGGGATTTCTATGGGAAGTAAATAAAGAGTCTTGTCTGAAATGCTGAAATGCTGCTATCCATCATACTTAACAACACTAGGGTAGATAAACCAATCTGACTCAAAGTAAGGTAGTTTTTTTGTCTTCCAGGCCATAGGCAGATTCATATTCTTAAGGATTCTTGCTTACTGTGAAGGAAGCAGTTCTCTAGTGATTAGAGATGGACAAGACTTAGCGGTATTTCCGTTTCCGTTTCCGTTACTCGGTTCCGTTACTCTACGGAAACGGTAACGGGAATTACTCCCCCAGAATTCGAGCTCGAACCGACGAACGAACAATTTTGGTCTGATTTGTCGTGCTCGTTCCTTGCATCGCGAGATCGCGCGATGCCACACGCAGCACAGAAAAAAAGTTTTTAAGTTAAAAAAACCCGGTTCTCGGCCAAAAAGCAGGCGGGAAAATGCCTGCCGTGCCTCAGGGCACCTACCAGAGGGGTTGTTTCTGGAGGTCCCCGGCCTCCCCCCTCATCCCCCGTCCTGGGCTGCTCTGGTGGGACTCACCGCAGGCTCGCAGCCAGCAAAAAGCCCAGTCTCGCCACCGGCCGCCGCAATTAAAGCGCAAGCAAGCGGCACGGACGGCACAGGAAAAAACTTTTAAACTCTCCCCCCACCCATTCCGGGCCAAAAAAGCAGGCGGAAAAATGCCTGCTTGACTAAGGGCGCAGGGCACCTACCGGAGGGGTGGTTTCTGGAGGGGGGGGTCCCGCCTCCCCCCCGTCCTGGGCAGCCGGACTCGCGAGTCGCCATCACCATGCATGCGGTGCGGGCGGGGGATCCAAAATGGGGCGGCAAACGCAATATTGTTTTTGAAATCGTGGTCCAAAAACACACAAGCACAACAGAAACACGCGAAAATTTATAAACTGCCAGATTTTTCACACAGTAGCAGTGGGTTTTTTCTTGCAACAAAATGTCTCTCCTCTCCTCCTCTGTCCTCCATTGATTTTATTTTTTTTATTTTTTTTACTGCGCAATGATGGGCTGGCCGAGTGGCCAGCCATGTGGGGAGTGGACAACCATGCAAATTTTTGGAGCCATCCCACCAGTCGCATGTCCACTTGGCCATGGAGACTTCTGGGATGTGCCAAAAAGCCCCCTAAAACCTGCCCTAGCCCTAACCCTAACCCTTGACTCCGTACCCATACGTCACAGACTGTCTTCTTAGTGGGTCAGAGAGGCACCCAGAGGTGCAACCCACTAGCCCACCGTAACCTTACCCGTCACTAGCCTAACCCTAGCTCTTGCACTAAGCCACCTTAAAGCCAGATCTACTTGCTTGCATTGCACTACACGCAGCAAGTACAATTCCCTTCTGTGTGAGACATGGTGGTGCGGGAGCCTTGTGCAGGGAAGGTATGACCCTATCACTCTCACACTGATCTCACGTCTGCACATTATGTTATGCAATATCCATATGGCTATTGCATAGCATTTTGCAGCAGCAGCAGGTGAGGAAGGGAGACCCCCATGTAGAGGGGTCTCTCTTGGAGCCTGCTTCCCCTTCCTAGTGGCAGGAGGCACCCACGGGTGCCTCCAGGAGCCCACTTTCCCTTTATAGCGGGCCAGAGGAGGCACCCACCCCACAGAGGTGCCTCCAGGAGCCCGCTCCCCCCCAAAAAAACCAGTACTAACGACAACGAAAAAACGAAAAAACGAACCGACTAATTTTTGCGAATTTTCGCAAAAACCGGAAACGACCCGAAATGGGACTGGCCCGACTAACGACAACTCGAAAAAATTTTTTTTCAAGTCGTGCCCATCTCTACTAGTGATCACTTCCTGATCACCCTTGGTATAAGTTGGAACTCCAAGGCATGTCCAGACTTTGGCCTTCCTGATGTTTTGGACCACAACTCCCAGAATTCCAAGTATGTATTCCCAAATGGCAAAGGACTATGGGAGTTGTGGTCCAAAACATGTGGAGGGCCAAAGTTTGGACATGTTTCATTCCTCTTTTTTGTTACTGCAGTGGTACTCCAGGTTACAAATGCCTCTGGTCACATAATTTTCGGGTTACAAAAGAAACTCCTTTGGAAAAGAAAAAAGAAAAGAAAATAATGCTGGAAGTGTTCCCCGACATATAACCTAACCAATTGTGCTTTAAAACGCAACACCTCCTTGGTCCCTTTTGGGCTAACTAACTACAGTAACTACCTTTAGGTAGTGGGTGGGATATAAGTTGTATAAATAAATAAATAAATAAATAAATAAATAAATAAATAAATAAATAAATTGGCTCTCAACATGTAGCCCAAACCCGAGCAGATGACTCAGATGACTCTGAGGAAGGGAGATGAGCTTTGTTGTTTCCATGCCTTTTACTGGGCATTCTGCAGTGCATTTCATTGTGGGGGTTGATGGTGAGGTGAGCTTTGTCATTTCCATGCCTTTTACTTGGCGTTCTCTATTGCCTTGCCTTGTGGGTGGTGGTGGTTGAGGCGAGCTTTGTCATTTCCATGCCTTTTACTGGGCATTCTGCAGTGCATTGCCTTGTGGGTGGTGGTGGTGAGGTGAGCGTTGTCATTTCCATGCCTTTTACTGGGCGTTCTGCAGTGCATTGCATTGTGGGTGGTGGTGGTTGAGGTGAGCTTTGTCGTTTCCATGCCTTTTACTGGGCGTTCTGCATTGCCTTGCCTTGTGGGAGGTGGTGGTTGAGGCGAGCTTTGTTGTTTCCATGCCTTTTACTGGGCGTTCTGCAGTGCATTGCCTTGTGGGTGGTGATGGTGAGGTGAGCGTTGTCATTTCCATGCCTTTTACTGGGCGTTCTGCCTTGCATTGCATGGGGGGGGGGAGCCAAGCTTTGTTGTTTCCATGCCTGTGTGTTCTGCATTGCAGGGGCTGTTTCTGCTGTGCTTGCCTTTAAAGTGCACTTTATAAAGAATTTTGAACAGATAAAATACTTTTTCTGACTTTTTTCTGACCTCCGGAATGGATTACTTGGTTTTCTTCAATGCATTCCTATGGGAAACCTCACTTAAATTTACAATTTTTTCAGAATACTGAAAAATATCTTAAACTGAGTTACTGCTGTATTGATGTCTAAGGCTATAAGTTTTTTTAATCTTTTTATTTTACAGACATACAAACATACAATAAACAATAATAAACAATAATGGACAATAAAATCATCAAACACTACAAAGTGCCCCCCACCCCCGGGACCATCCAGTATTCTGAATCTTCTCTTCCTTCATCATCTTCTTTTTTTCCTAGTTAGCTTCTTAAGGTCCTTTTCTCCAGAACTGCGTTGCAACACAGGCTATAAGTTTGAATGCTCTCTTCCCCCAGCAAAGTTTGACTTCTTTCTTTGGCTTGTTGAGAGTCATAAAAGCCAGATGTCATGATGCTTTAGACCTTGTGATAAAGAAACCATGCTAATCACAATGTTAGATTTCTCTTTTGACCTATTACGGCATGTTCCAGTGCAGAGCATTCATGATCTGTTTGAAACAATTATTAGTTATGGTATGCAGTCTATTTATTCTATACCACTTTTGATGTGGTAAGAAGTATACAGTATTTCATATGCCAAGTATAAGAGAAAGAATCATAGAATCATAGAGCTGGAAGAGACCTCAAGGGCCATCCAGTCCAACCCTCTGCCATGCAGGAACCCCCATCAAAGTACTCCCAACAGATGGCCATCCAGCCTTTGCTTAAAAACCTCCAAAAATGAGACTCCACCACTCTTCGTGGCAGCATATTCCACTGCTGAACAGCTCTAACTGTCAGGAAGTTCTTCCTAATGTTCAAATGAAATCTCTTTTCCTGTAATTTGAATTGAAACCATTGCTCTGAGTCCTAGTCTCTGAAGCAATGGAAAACAAGCCAGCCCTCCTCTTTGATAGGACATCCTTTCAAATATTTAAACATGGCTATCATATCCCCTCTCAGCCTTCTCTTTGTAAGACTAAACATTCCCAGATTCCCTAAGCTGCTCCTCGTAAGGCATATGTTCCAGACCTTTAACCATCCTGTTCGCCCTCCTCTGGACCCGCTCGAGGTTGTCAATAGAGATGGGCACGACCAGGAAAAATTACGTTTCGAGTTGTCGTGTGTCGGAGCCGCCCGTTTCGGCTCGTTTCCGTTTTTCGCAAAATTTTCCAAAAATTTGTCGTTTTGTTTGTCGGTTTTTGTCTGTCGTTAGTACTGGTTTTGGGGGGGGCTCCTGGAGGCACCTCTCTGGGGTGGGTGCCTCCTCTGGCCCGCCATGAAGGGAAAGCAGGCTCCTGGAGGCACCTCTCTGGGGTGGGTGCCTCCTCTGGCCCGCTACAAAATGGCATGCATAGCCAATTGGATATGCATACCATTAAGTTGCAGCAGTAGCAGGCAGAGGCACCTCTCTTTCGGGTGCCTCTGTGACTCACTGCCTGCCTGCATACGGTGCACTTGGGCTGGGGAACGAAGTGAGAGAGGACCCCTACGGGCGCCCTGTGACTCACTAAGAAGGGAAGTGTACTTGCTGTATTGCAATGCGAGTACACATCTGGCTTACTGGTTAGGGGTTAGAGCAAGGGCTAGGCTTAGGGTTATGGGTAAGGTTAGGGTTAGTTACTGGGGTGCACCTCTGGGTGCCTCTCTGACCCACTAAGAAGGACAGTGTACTGGCATATGGGTTAGGGTTCGGGTTCGGGTTTGGGTTCGGGCTAGGGTTAGTGGCTTTTTATGCCCGACTGGCACATCCCAGAAGTCTCGGTCAAAATCTGGCCAAGTGGCCATGCAATTGGTGGAATGGCTCCAAAAATCTGCATGGTCCACTCCCATGGCCAGCCCATCATTGCGAAGGTGTAAAAAAATAATAATAAAAATAAAATAAAATAAAATCAATGGAGACGTTTTGTTGCAAGAAAAACCCACTGCTGCTACTGAAAAAATTCAGGCAGTTTTAAAATAGCTATTTTTGCATGTTTCTGTGGTGCTTTGGTGTGTTTTTGGACCACGCGATTTCAAAATAAATATTGCGGTCGCCCCATTTTGGATCCCCTGCCCGCACCGCATGGCATGGCGACTCGGCGAGACGATGAGGATGCCCCCCACCAGAGCAGCCCAGGAGAGGAGAGGGGGGAGGCCGGGGACCCCCCCCCCCAGAAACCACACCTCTGGTAGGTGCCCTCACTCAGGCAGGCATATTTTCGCCTGCTTTTTTGGCCGGGAATCGTTTTTTTTTTAAATTTTCAAAACTTTTTTTCTGTGCCGCGCCGCTTGGCGAGTTGGCGTGGCGACTCGATGAGGATGCGCACTTTGCGCAGCCCAGGAGAGGAGGGGGGAGGCCGGGGGAACCACCCCCCAGAAACCACCCCTCTGGTAGGTGCCCTCACTGAGGCAGGCATATTTTCGCCTGCTTTTTTGGCCGGGAATCGGGTTTTTTTATTTTAAAAACTTTTTTCCTGTGCCGCTTGGCATTGCGCGATCGCTGCGATGCCAGGAACGACAACGACAAATCAGACCCATTTTTTCTTTAGTTGGTTCGAGTTCGAGTTCTGGCAGAGTAATTGCCGTTCTTCATTCCGTTACGTAACGGAAACGAGAAACGGAAACGGAAACGAGAATTTCGCCAAGTCGTGCCCATGTCTAGTTGTCAACATTCTTTTTAAACTGAGAAGCGCAGAACTGTACACAGTACTCCAGGTGTGATCTGACCAGAGCAGAATAGAGAGGTACTATCACCTCCTTTGCTCTAGAAACTATGCTTCTGTTGATGCAACCAAGTATTGGATTGAATTGCATTGGCTTTCTTCGCCGCTGCATCACACTAGTGATTCATGTTCTATTTGTGGTCCACCCAGACTCCCGGAACCCTTTCACAGGTACTATTCTCCAGCCCGGAGTCTCCCATCCTACATCTACGCAATTCATTTTTTCCTGCCTCGATGCAGGACCCTACATTTCTCTCTGTTGAAACTCATTCTATTTGCTTTGGCCCAGGACTCTAATCTGTCAATGTCATTTTGGATTTTCATCCTATCCTCTAGGGAATTAGCCACCCCTCCCAATTTGGTATCATCTGCAAATTTAATCAGTCTACTCTCTATTCCTTCATCCAAGTCATTAATGAAGATGTTGCATAGCACCGGACCCAGATGAGAACCCTGGGGAACTAAGAACCTAGAAAAGATGATATATAGTTTGCACACTCAGATGACTACAGGTATGAAAGTTAATGGCAAGAAATCACTGCCTTCCCCTTCCAATCAACTCTTTAAGGTCTGCATAAAGATCTTGTTGATCTCAAGGATGTTTGAGTATCTCCGTAACTTGGATAATTCTACTGGAATGTTGTCATTCACCTCCATGCCACTATTTGTTTCACTGGTAAGCAGTGCTTAAATGTTGATCAAGAACCTTAGGGAACAACTACAATAGGCAGGTATTTGTCCTGCTGTTTGTGCTGTGTTCCTTCCATTCTATATTTATTCTGCTGACTATACCACTCTTACTGCTAATCAAGAGTAGATCTGATCTTTTGGCATGAGTATGCAGTATATTTTGTTTGGCTGGCAGTGTGTGTGATTCATTTCACCTCACATTATTTTGTCTTGATTTTCGCTTGTGTGATCACCTTTTATCTGTCCTTTGAGCAGTTTTTTGGGCATGTCCAGATGACATCATATATGATGTGCAGACATACTACTTGCCTTCTCTTTGCACTATACTGGTAAACTGCAGTACAATTTATATTGTATTGTACTTTTAGCTTTCCTCCCTCCCAGTTTAGAACTGTGGTGTTAAACTGATACAGCACTAATTCCAATGCTTTCCATGTCTTGTTGATCAGTACTATGCCACTTAGTTAATATTTTAAAAAGAAGGAATTTGAATGCCAAACCACCACCACCACCACCACCACCACCACCACTGGAGTGGATAAGAGGATATTACTAATGGCAAAGAAGGGTGAAATGGGAAGGGCAGCTGGATGACCTGTAGACACTTCATACACATGTACCTTCCTCAGATAATTAAACATTTATGTGTGAACAGCAGCTGTAATTTAAATGCCAGAGTGCAAATCTCGAATGGCCTTCCATGTGATCACCCTGCCTCAGTTGCTTCTGCTGAAAAAAAATATTGTTCGTAAATTGTAAAAACAGAAAATCCCTACAATAAAACAAAAGAGGAAAATAAAATATGGGGGGAGGGGCAAGGACTAGGTACTAACAATGGCATATACTGGAAGGATATCACTGTAAGGATTTCAGCACCCTGATGTGCACAGGCTAAAGGAAGTCACATTACCTGCTTTGCTTTATCTTATACCAGGAAAAGTTTCCATCATTAAATATTGGCACATTAAAGGTAGAGGAGCATGAAGAGAGTTTATGTGTGGCATTAACTGTACTCAGTAAAGATAGCTGGATACAGGTGGCATCCCTTCCCCTTGCTGCTTTCAATATCTGAATGTGTTATAATTATCTTTGTGCAAAAAAGCAAAAGTGTTCTGTTTACATACCGTCCCATAGCACTTAAAGCTCTTTCTGGGCAGATTACAATTTAATTATGCTGGGCACTCATTTACTGACCCAAAGGATGGAAGGCTGAGTGAACCTTGAGCCTGCTACCTGGAATTGAACCCCAGGTTGTGAGCACTGCTTTAGCTGTAGTACAGCCATTTAATCAAGGAGTATTGAAAGTTATTCTTTAGCTTTTCAAGCAACAGTCAGCTGTAGTTTCACATGGAAAAAAGGGCCATGAGTTACCTTGAACCAAGGCTCACAATGTTAAAATAGTGAACACTCTGTGTCAAGGTGGGTGTGGGTTTTATAACGGTCTGAATTGTTAGGCTGTATGAAAACGACACCCACGTCGATACACACGTACATATGGTGACACTTCTGACGCTCCCCATTCTTTTCATAGCTGAGTAGCCCTCCCTTTCTAAACAGAGCTGCTTTGAGTGTATAGCTTGAGGAGCTGATCCCGTTAAAGGAGCCATGAGGCTAACAGCCATAAAACAGATGCAATATTCACGGCAAAGGGCAGGCTGGTGGGGAGAATTGCCATTTTTCTTTCTTTCCGGGCAGTAGTTAAACTTTTTTTTGGATTGCTTATTGACCTGTTACACAGCAATTAGACAGATGCATTGCTCAGTATTTATTTATTACATCTATATACTAGCCTTCTCCCAGGATTCGGAGCTAAGGCAGCTCATGATTCAGTTAAAAGGTAGTACTGTATATTCAATACTGGAAGATAGTTAAAGCCGTTATGAGGCTGGGATGCAGTTAAAATTAAAACCTGTTCGAGCAATGAAAAATTTGATACGATTTACATTGAACATATAAAAACCACAACCCTTTGCTTTTAGCAAGCCCTCAGTTACCAAAGGCCTGTCTGAATTAGAGATAGGCAGTTTGTATTCATTTCTCTTGTGTCCACTTTGTTGGGTGTTGAACAGAGTCTCCCTGCTCAGTTGATGTGATGAAGAATGACGAAGATGAGTCTGGTAATTGGCCCAGCTGGTTCAAGAGCTTGCAATTGAGTAGGATTTTCCAAGAGAAGCAAATACAAAATTTATTTATTTATTTATTTATTTATTTATTTATTTATTTATTTATTTATTTATTTATTTATTTATTTATTTTTATACCGCCCATCTTCCCGAAGGAACTCCGGGTGGTGAACAAAAATGGCAAGACAGGCCCAAAGAAAACAATACATCAAGTGAAGAGGAAGTAAAGAAACAAAAAATAAGGAATAAAATATAAGATAAAACAACGATCAACAAATGCCCATCTCTAGTCTGAATCAAAAGATCTTTTGTCAGTAGAATGATAACAGGATGATGTCAGTAGAATGATAACAGGCAAGATACATGGTAACTACAGTCGATAGACAGGAAAATTTAATATCACTTTAACTGTCTTGTATCTATCCTATAGAATTCTGGGATTTGTAGTTTGTTGTAGGACTAGATTTTCTGCCTAAACAACTCTGTGGCAATGCACTGAGTTATAGGAGTACTGTACCTTGCCAAACTATGAATCTCAAAAATCTGTAGGATCAGGACTTGGCAGTTTAAGGAATTTATTTATTTATTTATTAGATTTACATACCACCCTTCTGGCAGAACTGCTACTCTGGGTTGTTTACAATAAATCCAACGAAATGTGAAATATACAATAGGATAAAAATAACATTACATCATGTTTACATAAAAATAAAATAAAATAAAATAGCATTGATCGTAAACCAATAGACAAAATAAGCTGAAGATAGACGGAAAGAGATTGGAATATCAGCAGATGAGTGAATGGGCATTAATAACTATGGAAAGCTATTCTGAAAAACCAATCTCTAGTGTTTTTGGGAGCCAGGCAGATCCTTGGGGGAAGCTGGTTCCATAATTGAGGTGCCACCACTGAGAAAGCCCGATTTCTTGTTGCTAACTTATGGGCTTCCTTTGCAGTTGGCACCCTCAGATGATCTGCTTGCGAGGAGCAAGTGACATGGACAGAATTCTATGGTAAGAGCTGTTCTGACAGATAACAAGTCCCCAAACTGTTTAGGGCTATGTACGTCAACATTAAAACCTTGAAGTCAATGAGGTAATGGATCGGCAGCCAGTGCAGTGCGGCCAGGGTAGGGGTAATATGATGGTATCTTTTTGTACCTTTTACCAATCTGGCCACAGTATTCTGCACTAGCTGGCGCCTCCTCATTAACTTCCAAGGCAGCCCCATGTAGTCTAATCTCAAGACAACTGCTAATTGACCAAAGTTGGACTACTACTGAATTGGTGTTGAAATTCTGGGTGGCATTTCAAAGGAGCCAGAATAGATAGCTAAATTCTTAAACCTTGGTTTTATATTGCTATATTTGTTGTCTTAAAGTATTTTATGCTCTTTATCTGTTTTACATAGATTGCTGTAGTGTACACCAGTCTTTAAATTTGCCAACCAATGTCTAGCGTATTGCATTTTGCTCTATTCTACTTTATCCTATGTTTGGCATGATGCCACGACAATAAACCTTACCTTACCTAGGGCTTTGTATGTCAACATTAAAACCTTGAAGTCAATGAGTTAATGGATTGGCAGCCAGTGCAGTGCGGCCAGGGTAGATGGTAATATGATGGTATCTTTTTGTACCTTTTACCAATCCGGCCACAGTATTCTGCACTAGCTGGAGCTTCTGCATTAACTTCCAAGGTAGCCCCATGTAGAGAACAATGCAGTAGTCTAATCTCAAGACTACCGGTGCATGGGCCAATGTAGTGAGAGTACTGGGGTCCAGGAAGGCACACAGCTGTGCGGTCTGCCACAGATGGACATGGGCAGAGTGACCAAAGATGCCCCCTGGGCTTCCATAGTAAGCCCTGGGTCCAATATAATGCCAAGACTGCATGGGGAGAGCCTCCCCCAAAACTGAAGGAGTTTCCGACCCCCTCCCCCGACACCCGGCGCCCCTAAGCTGAGGACTTCCATCTTGTGCGGAAATAGAGAACTAGAGAATATCAATTTGCTATTAAAATGTAGCGTACACACTAACTTCCTCTTAGAGGAAGCAGAGCCACATATTTCACCTTAACTTTGTCTCATATTATTTATTTATTTATTTTAGAAAAACCTTTCCAGCCTGAAGGCTGTCTTCTCAGATGAAAAACCTTAATATCCCATACATCTCCTTTCTGTGAGTCCTACCTGACAGACTCACAACTACAGATACCTAAATGTGGCTCACCTGAAGAAAAGGCCTTGCTTCATGCTAACCTTATTGTGTAGCAAAGAAACTGCTTGCCTGTTGGGCAGGAGCTTCCTTTCAAAACAGAAAACTAGACCTACACAGCACTAGGCCACGAAGCCTTCCTAGCTATGCCTTTTCTCCAGGTGAGTCTTATTTAGATATGGGTCTGGAATGCCCAGAATTTAAAAAAGGAAAAAGGAAAAAAAACAAAATTAAAATTTGATGCCTACTTTTAAGATTACCAGATCTTTTCATCAGGCAAGATTTTATAAAGAAAGGAGAGAGAGAGTGAGGAGGAAAAAAACACTGGGGTAGACTTGATCTGAAAGTCAAAATCCTCTGGCCTCTAACCTTTGAGAATAGGAAAAATTATTAGTCATATCCCAGTCTTGGGTTATTCTCTAGTTCTGATACATTGCTTAATCCTTTACCCTGGGTTTGTTTTCAGTATCTGCTTTGCTCCTGGGACCTGACCTCTGCCTTGCTCGTACCCCTGGGGTTTTATTCCCAGTGTCCTGCCTTTTCATTGGTCCAACAGCTAGAGATGGGCACGACTTAGCGGTATTTCCGTTTCCGTTTCCGTTACTCGGTTCCGTTACTCTACGGAAACGGTAACGGGAATTACTCCCCCAGACTTCGAGCTCGAACCGACGAACGAACAATTTTGGTCTGATTTGTCGTGCTCGTTCCTTGCATCGCGAGATCGCGCGATGCCACACGCGGCACAGAAAAAAAGTTTTTAAAAGTTAAAAAAACCCGGTTCCCGGCCAAAAAGCAGGCGGGAAAATGCCTGCCGTGCCTCAGGGCACCTACCAGAGGGGTTGTTTCTGGAGGTCCCCGGCCTCCCCCCTCATCCCCCGTCCTGGGCTGCTCTGGTGGGACTCGCCGCAGGCTCGCAGCCAGCAAAAAGCCCAGTCTCGCCGCCGGCCGCCGCAATTAAAGCGCAAGCAAGCGGCACGGACGGCACAGGAAAAAACTTTTTAAACTCTCCCCCCACCCATTCCCGGGCCAAAAAAGCAGGCGGAAAAATGCCTGCTTGACTAAGGGCGCAGGGCACCTACCGGAGGGGTGGTTTCTGGAGGGGGGGGTCCCGCCTCCCCCCCGTCCTGGGCAGCCGGACTCGCGAGTCGCCATCGCCATGCCATGCGGTGCGGGCGGGGGATCCAAAATGGGGCGGCAAACGCAATATTGTTTTTGAAATCGTGGTCCAAAAACACACAAGCACAACAGAAACACACGAAAATTTATAAACTGCCAGATTTTTCACAGTAGCAGTGGGTTTTTTCTTGCAACAAAATGTCTCTCCTCTCCTCCTCTGTCCTCCATTGATTTTATTTTATTTTATTTTATTTTATTTTATTTTATTTACACCTGCGCAATGATGGGCTGGCCGAGTGGCCAGCCATGTGGGAGTGGACAACCATGCAAATTTTTGGAGCCATCCCACCAGTCGCATGGCCACTTGGCCATGGAGACTTCTGGGATGTGCCAAAAAGCCCCCTAAAACCTGCCCTAGCCCTAACCCTAACCCTTGACTCCGTACCCATACGTCACAGACTGTCTTCTTAGTGGGTCAGAGAGGCACCCAGAGGTGCAACCCACTAGCCCACCGTAACCTTACCCGTCACTAGCCTAACCCTAGCTCTTGCACTAAGCCACCTTAAAGCCAGATCTACTTGCTTGCATTGCACTACACGCAGCAAGTACAATTCCCTTCTGTGTGAGACATGGTGGTGCCAGAGCCTTGTGAAGGGCGGGCATGACGCTATCACTCTCACACTGGTCTCACTGTCTGCACATTATGTTATGCAATATCCATATGGCTATTGCATAGCATTTTGCAGCAGCAGCAGGTGAGGAGGGGAGACCCCCATGTAGAGGGGTCTCTCTTGGAGCCTGCTTCCCCTTCCTAGTGGCAGGAGGCACCCACGGGTGCCTCCAGGAGCCCACTTTCCCTTTATAGCGGGCCAGAGGAGGCACCCACCCCACAGAGGTGCCTCCAGGAGCCCGCTCCCCCCCAAAAAAACCAGTACTAACGACAACGAAAAAACGAAAAAACGAACCAACTAATTTTTGCGAATTTTCGCAAAAACCGGAAACGACCCGAAATGGGACTGGCCCGACTAACGACAACTCGAAATTTTTTTTTTTCAAGTCGTGCCCATCTCTACCAACAGCTCCTGATTCACGGTCCTTGGTTTACCTATGGCTGAGAACTGACAGGGTGAAACATTTTGTGGAACTGCTGTCCTCTTCCATTATTCAGTTTTAGTATGAGCTATGAACTCCTGTGGCGTTTGCATTAGAGAATTACCAAAACAAAAACAAAAATAAAAACCCAAAACCCATAGCTGTGGCTATTAAAGGAAAGAAAAACCCTGCACTGCCCAAATCCAACAGCAACACATTTATTGTATGTGCAACACTGAATGAAACACAGCTGTATGAATGAAACACCACTGCTCTTTGTCATCATTGTTTCAGAGTAACAGAGGCATATCGGGGCAACAAAAACAGCCCCAAACATTCATTTAATGGCAGAGATGACAGAGTTTTCATTTTCTATGCTCTTCACATAAAATACTTTTTGAAAGAAAATGCATTCTGTTTTTATCTGTCTCCCACAGCAGTTTATTATTGGACTTTTAATAAGGTACTTTTCAATGTGAGTCGCTGAGTTCGGTATGAAAAGATTGTGATAGTCAATGCATTTTGAACAGTTTCTTTTGTGTGTGTGTGTGTGTGTGTGTGTGTAAGGAGAGACTATATATCTTTCCCCCAACGAAAGAATACTTGTACCTGTTCCATGCTTTGGGCCAGGAAGATGGTGGTGTGTTTCCCATTTAAAATATGCAATATTCTCTCTTCAGTCTTAAGAGGATATGAATGGTACCCCAAAATGTGATATTCCGCCCTGGTCATTGGACAATTGTTTCAACCTGATATATGTGCCATAGGAACCGGTAGTTGACTTAGATTATGGGAGGATGCCAGCACATAAAAAGCAGATGTACCTTTTCAACTATACATTTTTTTAAAAATCTAAAATCTTTTAATAAGAATGTACAAAAGAATGATGTTCAAAATTGATTAATTCTTAATAGAATACAATTGTCTTTAAACTATAGGCTTCAATGCCCATTTTTAGTTTTCTCAGTTAAGATTTCTAACTATCTTGGAGGTTACTCAGCTTAATGTGCACCCTGGTGTCAGGCTATGGAGACAGGCAGGTTGGTATTTTTGTCATAGCAACTGGACTGAAACATCTGCTACAGTGATCAGGCAAAAGTAGCATTTTAGGATCCAAAAGGCAGACCTTGCAATGCAAGACAATGCTAAGAAGAAGAAAAGGAGGAGTAGGAGGAATAGTTGAGGTTTCTAATTATTGCACCTCACTGCTGTTATTCACACAGTTAGTGGTATCTCCTTTTGATGAGGGGAGGTGCAGACAGATGTATTATATATCCTGTGTTGACAGCACAGCAACTACTGTTTTGGCTTATACTGTATGCTCATGTTAATCTGATGCGTTGAACTAATTAATTTTCCAATTTGTCACATTTTAATTTTAACTAATTGATATTTCATCATAACGTTTCCAAATTGTCTCCTTACTTCCTCACACGCCTTTTCTCTCTGCCTCTCTTCTGCAGGTTGACTGGCAGTGCTTCAAAAACGTCTAGACCAGGGCTGTTCAACTTTGAAAAGGCCGAAGTCTACTTTTTCCGGCCTAAAGTGCTTGAGGGCTACTACACTAATACCTCTACTTATGAATTTTATGCATTCTGAGCACATGCTGATGGCCCTTGAACTGTCTGCTCAGCTAAGACAGTGGGTTGGCAGACCCAGAACTTTGCTGGGGCAGTAGTGATTCTTGGGATGGGGGAGGGAGGGGTGGATAACTTATCCCCTCACATTTTTATTGATGCTTAGCGGGCTACTTTTGAACCCTTTGTAGGCTACCAGTAGCCTGCGGTCTACCTGTTGGACAGCCCTGGTCTAGACTGCTGTCACCATTTCCCCACTTTACAAAGTCAGTCTCTTCCGGTCAGTTTGCATTTCCCCCTTCCCTTTGCATCATTTTGCAATAGACTTTTCAGGGTTCTGTACTTACTGTGAACCTCTGGATGGTTTCAGCAGTTTACCTCACCTCCCTCAGCACCAAGATGGCTTCCTTTTGTTGGTTGTTAAGTGTGCTTCTACTACAACGCTGTTAGCACACTGAGACTGAATTTATCATTAGACGAATGCTGATGGTGCCAATTCAGGATGCATGAACATATAACTACTAACTATGTCTTTTTTTGTCATGAACCTGCACTGAGGCCATCTTCTGGGTTGTTACACAATTTAAGATGAAGCAGATGGTAATGTGTGTGTATATAATAATACAGCAATAACTCAGGCGGGTGAATTGATTTGTATTTTTCTATCATGGAGATGGAGAGAAATATATAGGTATAATTTACATTTACATTTTCCATTACTTCTCACAGGAAACAGCTACTGTAAAGCAGTGAAACAATCCTTAATGTCTCAGTTTTAAAATGGAAGCATCCAGACAAATTCAAACAGATTCTTTTTCAAGTACTGTACGTTTATACTGACCTCCCAAAGAAATCATTGGATGCTAGACCTGTGGCATTCAACAGCAAACTGTCTTGCTGAAGAAAGAGTCAGTACTTGTTTACTGAGATTCAGCATGTTTGTTATACATCTCAGAGCTATGGTGCCTGGAAAGAATATAATAAATTCTTTTGCCATACATAAAGTAAAGCATCTCTTCTCTTGGCAGAATTTTAAAATTTTATTTTAGGACAATGGAAAAGAAGAATATGCAAATAACAATATGTTACTGTTTGAAAAGAAATATGCAAAAGGTTTTTTTCCCCACAGGCAGCTTTTAGAAATACTCCCAGCTTTCTCTAAGAAAAGGTCACAAGTTCAGAGTTCCCAGAAAGTCAACAAACAACTTTCTATTACATAATAGACATCCTCACACTTTCACCAGAAGGAAATATTGGTCTCAGCTGTTTGTTGCCAGTAACTACGGACTCTAGACTCTAACATGGTGGCAACTGCACAATGTTGTACAACACTGGAGAGCTGAAGAAATGTTTAGACTTCAGGAAGAGAAAGAAGCCTACACAGTGTGTTGCAAGCCAGGGCGGCACACACTTCCTTTTACTTTGTTGGGCTGTGGGAGTTCCACAACTCTTTTTAAATGATACAAAGACAGGGCGACTCTGAGGATACTTCATTAATACAGCTTTGCCCAAGACAGAAAATGTGGCGAAGCAGTGTCCGTCATTTTGGAACAAACTTTGGGAGAGACAGCTAGATTTTTCCAGACAAATATATTTTTACTCTTTAATTCAGACTGCAGACAAAAGACTAAAAGCTGCTGGAAGATGACATGCTGGGAGATAAAAAGGGAAACAGAATTCTCCAGCTTTAAAGTAAATAAACATCCATGTATCTGAAAAAACCAAGGGTAGGTTTGCAAATTCCGTCAGCTCTAAGCAATTGGATATATTGGCCAGAACTCTTAAAATTTGCACATAATGAAGTATAAGCAGCAGCAGCAGCAACAACAACAACAACAACAACAATAACAACAACAACAACAGGCACCTAGTCAATTCTGAGTTATGGCTACCCCTTGCAGGGTTTTCTAGGTAGAGAGTACTCAGACCAAATGTATTTTGGGGGAGGTAGTAGGAAGAGGGATGCAGAAGTTCTACTTACATTCCCTGGAAATATCCAAAGTGCAACTCCCCCATAGAAAGATAATATGCAAATCTCAAAAGCAAGAGAAGCTGTTTTAGGTGTTTCTCCTCAACTGTAGGAATCATTATCATCATAGGACTGCAGAACAGGAAAGGACCATACGGATTATTGATTCCAGCACCTGCCAAGGAGACACAGGGAGGTCCACTCTTGCAGTATGCTTTCAGGATCTCAAAGGGCCCTGTTCAAGTAAGGGGCCAAATATTTTTCTTGCAAAAGAACAAACTCAGCCAACTGAGATGTCAGCAGCTCAATCAAAATGAAAATGCAGCAGGAAACCAGCACTTCCATCTTGGACAGCGTCAGCAAGGCTTCCTCTAGCTTGAGATAGGACTTTGTGAAGCGATTGGGAAAGTTGGCAAATAGGAAGAGAAATGCAAGCCACAAGGAAGCTATTTTGGTCTCCCTCCAGCCTTTATTTAACCCAAAGCCATTCCCCATGTTTTCCGCCACCATCTTGTCTCCCCAATATTTTCCACCACCATCTTGGCTCCTCATATTTTCTGCCACCATCTTGGCTTCCCATGTTTTCTGCCACCATCTTGGCTCCCTAGTATTTTCTGCCACCATCTTGGCTCCCCATGTTTTCCTGCAGCACTTCATCTCCACCACTGCACAGGGTCTGAATTGCCCTAAATCCTTTAAGTTGCAGCTTTGCAGCCCTACTCCCACTAGAAACCAAAGGCTCTGGTTTACCATACGCTGCATGGCATTTCATGAGAGTAACACCTCAGATCGCAAGTTGGCATTGTTGCTGATCAGAACTACGACTGGATCAACAGGTCCTAGATGGACCTGTATTGTTATTTTTCATCAATACCTCCACAAGAAGAAAGAAAGTGAGAGAGGAACTTTGTTCTCTGCAGCCTGGCTTACTAGTGTGGGGGTCATGGGACACTTTAATTTTTATGCCTGCTGCCTGTCTTGGATGTGATAGCTTTATTTATCAGGGTCCATCTAGGGAATCGAATCCTTATTCCTTGTTACCATGGTGCTGCAGGGCACAGAAAGTAAAGCACAGAAAAACATGTCTGTGATGTGGTGTGTGTGCATGCCTCCCTGTGCTCAGAGAGAAGACACACACAACAGAACAGCACAGCTTCTGTTTGGGAAAGGTTTTATATTCTTTCCCCCCTCCTACTACCTTTGAACTACATTCCTTCCCACCAACACACATTGTGATTTCCACAACCAACCAGTACCAGTTCCCCCATTCTCAATTGGCACAATACAAATGCATCCAGCTGCCCCTCTTAATCATGGCCCTATTTCAAAAAACAAAAAAACAAAAACAAAAAACAAAATAGAACTGGAGTCCTCCGATTCCATTATTCCTAGTTGGAGTATTCTGGCAAACTCCGGCCTTCCTTCTCTGCCTCCTGCAAGCCTGCCTGCATGCTATGGGATCTGAAAGACCCATTGTATTTCTAAGACCTGCCTTGGTCTTCTTGATTTAATTCTTGCCTGCCTGCCTGCCTGCCTGCCTGCCTGGTGGAGTGCAATTCTTCTGATACAGCCCTTTGTGCCTTGGTGGGTGCCAAGGGGAGATTTAGAGGATGCTCCATACCACAGCAATTTTCATGCTGCTAGATGCCATTTGCATCAAATAACTTGTTCTCCTACCCCAAACCTCTCTAAATTTGGGGTGCTTCAAGGGGACAGTTGGAGGATGCTCCACAGTGATTTCCAGGCTGCTACGTGCCTGGGATCAGTATTTTCAAGTACTTTAAAATTACAAATGTTCTTATACTGGGGCACCCCATTTGGTGTTGAATAACCTGCACCCCATACCCTATACCTCTCCAAATTTGGGGTGCTTAAAGGGGAGAGCTTGAGGAAGGTCCACAGCCATTTTCGTGCTGCTAGCTGCCCGGGAACAGTTTTTCCAAGCACAGAAAATGGTGCTTAGAAATGTTTTTTCCAGGGGGCACCTACTTTGAAGTGTAATAACTTGGCCCTCCGAACCCCAAATCTCGCCAAATTTGGAGGGCTTAAAGGGGAGAGTCCAAGGAAGGTACCCACTCAAATTTGGTTCCTCTAGGACTCTGGGGGGGTGTTATAGAGAAATGAAAATTTTCATTACTGTTTTGTATATTTTTTAAAAAAAATCATTAGTAATGAAATGAAATGAAACAAGGGGGCCAATGAAACAAAATGAAACAAAACACAATTTTTCTGTTTTGTGCCCATTGTGTGTGTGATTGTTGAGATCAAGGAAAAATGGGCCACCTAAGGAAAGGGAAAGCAGAAGCCACTTGATATCAGAAAATTGAAAGCGTCCTCCTACCAATCCTTGTGTTGAGATAGAGAGAAAGTAAAGTATTTTTTAAAAGCTCCATGGCAGTGTTTATGGAGTGTGTCACTTGGGGGGGGAGGTATTTTCTCCTTTCCTTCACAAAGGTGCAAGGGGATGCTATCAATTTTCAAACTTAGAGATGGGCACAAATTGCAAAAATAACAATTCGTCCCAAAAGCCTCCCAAAAGCAAACTTCCCTTACCCAAATTGGTCCTCCAAAAAACAACAAAAAATGAATGGAAAATGGCTAAAAAACAGTGAATTTCTAACACATATCTTGATTCTTTTCTGTATTTGTGCCCACCTCTATTCATAATCAACCATGAAGCAATTTAACCAAAGCATGAAGGAAGGGGGGGGGGACAAGAAGAGGCTGTTTTTTGGTTGGTGATGGTGGCAATTATCTTTTCTTTCCCTTTAAAATGAAAAAATCCCCACGCTCAGGTCAAAGAGAGTCACTAGATGTGCAGTGTGGTCGACCTTTGCATGTGGATGCAAAGATTGCCCTAGTAACATACCACCATATCACAATGTGTCCTGATTAAGGATGATTCTGCCTGATTCAGGCTGGGATAACTTGGCTGTCTAGTCACATCCTTAGTTTTTTTAAGTGGCTCTCAGGATTGTACTGTTTTGTTTGTGTGTGAAAATTCTGTCCACATATCCGTGATTGAGCTTGCACATAAATGCTAGTTAAATGCACTTCACATGCGAACCAACTTGGGTGAAGAAAGGAATGATTGAAGTCTATGGATGGGAATGCTAATCCATGCTTAGTGACCTCATCAAAGCTGCTTAATACCAGTATTAGCATTAAAGAGCAAAAGGGCTTGAAAAGGTGAGCTGCTACATATTTCTGGAGGCCGTGCCAATCAACTTAACTTCCAATGTGCTTTAATTACTAATACACTGGGCCATTGACTTCCACAGAGACAAACAAGACTATCACTTTTACGTTAATTAGCTGTATTGAGAAATGTGCTCGCACATTTTAGTTCTTCATAAACAGAGTAGGTTTCTAATTAAGAAAAAAACAAAACCCACAGAATCAGCACTCAGATATGCATGGAAAATTAGAGATGGGATAGGCAGGGCTCTAAGAGTTCACGCATCAGTTCCTCTCTGTGAAATATGTCCTGAATTCTCTTAAGTATTTTAAGGGGACACGACATAACTTTTATATATAAGAGAAAAGCAAGTGGTTCAGCTTTTCTGCATTGCTGAAGCAATTGTCGGTCCATTGGGCCCATTTCAGAGTGACAAATACTTCTCCCTTGATGCAAGTCCGCACATGTAGGCATTTGGCTGAATTCTGTTGCCAGGTTCCATGGCTCTTTGTTTTGTTCTTATTCTTTTAAAAAAGTTCTTGAAATTTCAGTTCAATACCTGTTCAGGAGGAGTGCCTTACCGTACTGGAGGAGTCAGAAGCAAATGGGTTTCGGGGGCGATTATATCTTTATGTGTGCTTTGAACAATTCCGACGAGCATGATGGAAGAGCTAGGCTAGACAACCTGAATCACTGAATTGTGATTGATTAGCCATATTTTATCACACAAAAATATGATGTCTGCATTTACACTCAAAATTACTGGTTTTTATTGCCTCTCCTTATCTAAATCAATCCTCTTCGCAGTTTAACCTCGCTGATGAGCTACTCTTCACTCAACTGGTGTACACAGGTGATATTCTATGGGTAGCATTTTGGATAGCTTTCCATGCAGTGACTCTTCCAAATCTAGGTTTGTAATGAGCCTGTGACCTGGACTCTGCCTGAATGCTTTGCAAAAAAAGGAAAACAAAAAACAAAAAAAACAGACATGCAATTGGGCGGGCTGCTTAGAAGGAATAGATTGATAGCTGGCATATCAGTCTTGGGAGATGGGTCAGCTAGAGATCCAGAATCCACTGCCCCCCTTTCTCCTCTGCAAGGGCTGTTCCTCTATAGAAAACCTTTTTGCTTTTCATCTTGTAATGACGAACAATGTTATAAAGAACAAAAGAGCTTCTGGGTTATTATTGTGCTGTCCCGGACTAGAGCTAAATGCTGGGAAAAATGGTAATTCACAGTGTGAATTCTTCTCTCCCAGTGATGGCTAGAGTTGAGTCCCTGCAATACATTTTGCCTGAAGTACAATGGTGTACCTTGTGAGAAAAGTATGAACTACAAGAGTACTCCTACTTTGTTCTTTTTTTAACCAGCCAAATGGTCACTCTTTCTTTAAAAAGGAAAGAGAACAGCCCAAACAAATCCATAAACATTATCTTCTGAAACACATATTATTGGAAGTAGCTAAGAATACTAGTTCCCCTATTTGCAAGCCTATATCCATAATTTTTTCCTTTTAAAACACTTAGATTTACTGTTGCAAACTAAATCCAGGAACTCATGTGAATCTTCCTTAAAAACACACTGCAAACATTCCCCCTTTCCCTTTCTTCAGTGGCCGGGTTTAATAGTACTGAAGAACAAGAAAACACAGAGGTTGATTGAAATCCTGTTGTGCAACTTTGTCTTGTGTGAGGCTGTTAATTCCTGACTGTAGCTCTTTGTTGGAAATTAAAATTTTCCAATCCTGTGGGATTTCTTTCATCACAGGGAAGCCGCCGGGGCTGTGGGACACTGGAAGGAAGTTTTTAATGTCCTAAGCCTGTGGTGGCGAACGTTTGGCGCTCCAGGTGTTTTGGACCACAACTCCCAGAATTCCAAGCCTTTATTGCCAATCACAAAGGACTGTGGTAGTTGTGGTCCAAAACATCTGGAGTGCTGAAGGTTCACTACCACTGTCCTAAGCCTTTGGGACATTAACAGTTTTTGGGTGGTTTTTTTGGAACTTTTAAGACCTCCTCCCATCCTATGACCCCCCAGCAGATTCTCTGTGGCAAAAAGGGATCCCAAGAAGAGCCTCAGAGTCAGAACCTTTGGGGCTGGAATCAGAAAAGTTTAATTTCCAAAAACCTGCTGCGGCTGATGGCACCCATCTTACAGATCACTAAGTTGTGCAACAGGATTTCAGCCAGAAATTCTTTTGTACATGGTTCTATTCAGGTATGGATTTATTATGCTGTGAAAAGCTGTTGAAAAGGAAGGCTGTTGTGGAACATTGTTTTCCTGACTTAGGCTGTCTAGATGTCTCTGCTTTCCCATAATTGCTGACCTGTGGGGTGTACTACCCTAGTAGGTGATATATAACATTGGGAAGGGAGAGTCAAAGAGCCAAAAGAGACTGAGAAATTGGAGGAGGGTGGAGGCAGGGATATCTCAAACAAGCAAGTTAGACATTTTGATTCAATATTCTGATATTCTTATCAAGGCTTTCCAGAATGTGGGAAGAACGGAGGACTGAAAAGAATAAGGAGAAAGCAGTACATGTGTCTTTCTAACCATACAATGATCTATCTACCCCAAAATACTTTCCCTATATTGCAGTGGAAATAAGAATCTTAACAAAAAAAAGTTATTGAGTACTGTGGACTGGGCTTTAGCATCAGAAGTGATTATAGAATAAAACACACACACACACACACACACACACACACACACACAGAGAGAGAGAGAGAGAGAGAGAGAGAGAGAGAGAGAGAGAGAGAGAGAGAGAGACTAATTTTTGAGTTAAAGCCAGATTTACTCAATTAAGATAATACACTTCAAGGTTAACTATCATTTGCTGTTACTTACATAACCTATTGTACAATTATGTAAATTTCAAGAATTTAACACTACTGGAGTGTCTTAATGCCTGGAAGGGGGAGAGAGAGGGAGAGAGACATGTCATTTAAATATCGATAAGTAAATTGTTGCTTTTATTTTCTGCTCATTATGTTCTAGAGTTGTCAGGTTCACTAAGAAACTGGTTTTCTGAATTGTTCCCTCATGATATGTTTAAAGAAAAACAAAAAACAGAAAAGCAGACGAATGCTTTGGCTGGTTGAATGCATAATTAGTCCAAAACTATATGAATACGGATGGTATTTTGCCCAGATGTTGGTTTGTGTACTTTCCTTTTAAATTCTGCAATTTCATATGGTCACAACTGGGGCCATCATTATTTTCTTTATAAAGTATCTCTATACTTTCAGGTAGACACCGCAGATTGAGGAATAAGAAGCTGTATTTGGAATGCATAGTTTTCCTGAGGAATTCCCCGAGTCCCTTGGATGATCTTTGTATCGGCAGTGAAGCAGGCGAATAGAGGATGGAAATCCACTCCTCAAGTCTCAGAAAGGAAGTGCCCCCTCTCTAGCCTCCTCTGTTAGGGCTCAGCAGGTAGTGAAGCATGTACCTCTCCTCTGTATGTGCTTGTATGTGCGCATGCAGGCAGGCTAATATACCTGAGGAGCTTATTTACAAGACTGGCTTGTGATTCAGTCTAGTAACACTGATGTGCCTCAATAGTGAATTGTTGCCAAGGTTCTTATTGTTCTTACAGTTTATGTGTGACAACCCTGAACACTCAAATTGTGAGAAAACACCCTCTCTTAATTATGATTTTTCAGTGCATCAACAGAATTCCTCACCATCACCCTTACCAAGTCTCACTGCTTCCTGGGAGTTGCTTCCATGGTGCATGTGGAAAGGTAGTCTTGCTACATGTAAGACTCTCCCATCGAGCCCTAGAGGCAGTGGGACTGTAGGGTGCCATTCCCTTCTTCCCAGTTGGGATGCATGGGGTAAGCAAAGCATCTCTTTGGCTTTCTGATTTCTCCTGTTTCACATCTGGGGTTCTTCCTGGGAAATTCTGAAATATAAATAAAACAAATAAATAATGGATATATCTTTTAATTATCATGTATCTTTCTGTATTGACCAAGTAATCCATATAAATACAAAACAGAAATGAGAGGATATGGATTTGCTACCTACCTACCTACCTACCTACCTACCTACCTACCTACCTACCTACCTACCTACCTACCTACCTACCTACCTACCTACCTACCTACCTACAGTGATACCTTTGAATTAATTCATTCAAAATGAAATTTTGTTAAGCAAATTTTCCTTTGTACACATTTCCCATAGGAATGCATTGAAAATGGAGTAATCCCTAATCACGACTGTTTTTATGTTGTAGGGGTTCGCCCCATAGGTGATTCTGTTAAGCAAATTTCCCCTATCTCTGGAATTTTTTATGTTGTACAGATTTTATGTTATACAAACTATTTGTTATACGAGGGTCCACTGTGTGAGTGTGTGTGTGTGTAGTAGTAGTAGTAGTAGTAGTAGTAGTAGTAGTAGTAGTAGTAGTAGTAGTAGTAGATCCTCGTATAACAAACAGCTTGTATAACTTAAAATCTGTTATTTATTTATAAAATCCCTTAAAGTTACAGTATTTATTTATTTATTACTTATTTGTGTGGAGAAGAAATGTATCATTAATTGTGCAGACCTAGAAAGGAAGGCCCATTAAATAATTAAAACCAGGCTTCAGTCCAGTGCATGCCTAGGAACTCCTAAGAGAAAATTCCCATCCTTGAGCAATGTGGCAGGCAGGCTGGCTGTTGCTCTCCCTTAGGAGTGAGATGCTGCCTATTCACTCTGTGCCTGCCTCATCCTTTCCAGCATGTCCCCACTGCTACATTAAAGGAATTAATTGCTCATAATGATCTCACCATCTGTTAACAGAGGTTCATACCTACAGGCTGGTGGCATGTGGTGGTCCTATTCAGCACTCAATAGGCAATGCCGGGGGATACGCTTTCCCACATTGCTGTCCATTGCGGCCTGAAAAGGGGAGGAGAGTCCAGTGTTGGCCATCTGCTCCTCGTCTTTCTGTGAGAGACCTTGATGCGGTCCAGCACAGCTCTGATCTGACTCCAATCTGATTGGAATGTGGCTGATCTGAGAGGCTCTCAAAGCTGTGAAACTGAGTCAAAAGGAGATCGCCTTTGTCCCGGACGGACAGGGCTGAAAGAAAATGATCACTTTAAAATTCATAACTCCCAGGTGCCTGCCATCTATTCATGGGGGCTAAAGAGAAAAAAAAACTTCTCTGAACTTCATTAAAAGAAGAGAGACGGGTTGGGGTGGGCAAGGAGGGAGTTTGATGATGGAAAAGAGAGAGAGAGAGAAAGGAGAGAAAAGGAAGTAGTTTGTGGGAATTTGTAGAGGATTTCATGCTAAACAAATGAGGAATTTGGATTTTCTCTTCCCCCCCCCCCGCACCTTTTAAAAGGAGGAAAGGAAAGGAAAGGGATGCATTTGTAAAAGCAGTGACTGTGTACTGGAGGCCCTTCAAAGAAATATCTCTGTATTGGAGGCCCTTCCCCTGAGGCATTGAAGCAAAACAAAACACATCTTTCTGCTTTCCCCAGGATTTTCCCATCTTAAAATCACACACACACACACACACACACACACACACACACACACACACACACACACACACACACACAGAGAGAGAGAGAGAGAGAGAGAGAGAGAGAGAGAGAGAGAGAGAGAGAGAGAGTTGCAACAACCCCAAAATGAGAAGATGAATTGGAATAGTAGATCACACATATCCTCACTGTTCAGGGATAAACAGCTCTATTTGCTCTCTTTCTGTACTCTTTCATTTTTTTAAAAAAAAAGTATATATTTTTTAAAAATATATGCAAATACTTTACTAGCATAAGTCCTCAGGTGTATATATGAGGTGGTACCTCTACTTATGAGTTTAATCCATTCTGAATGCATGCTCATAAATTGAACAACTCATAAGTAGAGAAGCCATATCTAAAAAATTAAAAATATAAAAATATAAATAAAAAAATGTAAGTAGAGCAGACCGCATCTAAAATTTGTAAGGCAGCAGTTAAAACGGCAATGGTTTTCCTGTATCTTTACCAGATCTGCAAGAAACAGATCTACTCATGCCTGAGCCTTCTCTGTAGCGGGCCCTACACTCTGGAACCATCTACCCAGCAAATTGTGCCTTGCACAGTCCCTGCCAGCCTTCAGGAAAGTGTTAAAGACCTTGCTGTTCCAGGAGGCGTTTGGTGACTCCTCATTATGTTTTTTTTTCTTTTTCCTCTCTTTGCCTGCCATCTGCCTATATGCAACTTTTTTACCTTGGTTTAAACTGTTTTTACTACTGTTTTTATCCTGTATCTAACTGTATCCATTTGTGTGTTGTGAACCGCCCGGAGTTCCTTTGGGAAGACGGGCGGTATATAAGCCTTAAAATAAATAAAATAAATAATACATGCATTTTGTTGTTCATCACTTGTTGTGGTGTTCTGGGAGCTGTGGTTCAAAAAAGCAGTGTTTTCAACTTCTGAACCCTTCCAAGTTGTGTGATATTGTTCATGGTCATGGCATCATTAAAGGAGAAAACTGCAAGCAGATGGAACACAAGTAGTAGCAAGATCAAATTGTCTGCTAAATCCAGAATTAAGAAATGGAAAATATGTGTAGGATTGGAAGAGAGATGGAATGGAAAGAGAGATTCAGTGAATCCATTAATGACTTCTAAACAGAATGCAAGTTGTCCTTTGTTAAGAGGTATGTGCACACATAGTTTCTTGATAGAATACCTTCAGTGCTTTTTCAGGTGTAGATGGATAAGGAGAGATTAAACATAGTATGTTAGGGGTTGGCTGGAATTAGGGACGCTTCCCACAGATCTAACCTCCAGACCAGGATCAGAACTGAGTCTTGCATAAACCCTGGTCTCTAGGATTATCAAGTCTCAGGGTCCTTACAGAACTCCTCCAAATTCACAGCTTTCCACACAAAGAGACAAATCTCAGAATGAGCAATACTGGAAAGGGAGAAAGGTTGATTGTTGTTTTTGTGTTGTAACTTGAAAGTCCTCCACCAACATCTGGCTGGAACTAGGGATCATTTGTTCTGTACAGAAGTGTTTTATGTGTATTACACTTGTTCAACATTGGTATAGCAAAACTCCATAATGGAGAGGAGAGGCAAGTTGATTCATGGGCAAGGATACATTGTGCCATTTAGAACGGGGGGGGGGGAGAGTGGATGGGCACCATTAGGAGCCTTCTTTGTTATATGAAGTCTGGAAAAATGATACATGGTCAGTAGGAGGAACCGTTCAGAAAATTCCACAAGTTCCAATAGCAGCATAAGGTCTAGAAAAATACTAGTGTGTGGAGCTGTAGGTATGACTGCACAGGAATGATGGCAACCATGAGTCTGACGATACCAAGAAATTCCTATATATTATTTGCTCAGCAATTTGGGAAGACAACAAAGGCCACAATATTCATTAGGAATGGGAATTGTCTTTAGGCAAATATGCAAAATCAAAGTATTTGTGATTCTTGGGGAAGAGCAAGGAGCTGCTTTTCACTTTTGGGGTGGAATAACACCACAATGGATACATTGTATGCTGACTGGCATTCATGGGGTTAAAAAGATAGTGAATTGAGGAAAGTAGGGTGTGTATCAGGGAGGGTCAGCTAATCTCATTGTACACATGTTGTACTTTGACAATAAAGTATCATCATCATCATCATCATCATCATCATCATCATCATCATCATCATCATCATCATCATCATCATCATCAAATTATCACATAGCAGACAAGATAACTATGCTGGATTTTGTATTACAAAACACTAGTCAAATGCTTCCCAAGCATTTAGGACTACGTGATGTATTGCCAATTATGCGAGCAGATCCCAGTAAGGTGGCTTTCTGCAGCTGACTGATGGTGACTTTGTCAACTCCAGTTTCTTCAAAATACTTGCTTAGCTCTTTAGCCATCGCACCCAGCTTGCCAGTTACCACTGGGACCACCTGTACTGGTTTATACCAGAATCTCTGAAATCCAATTTTCAGATCCTGATATCAGGTAATTTTTTCCAAGTTGTTTCTCGGTGACTCTACTATCACCTGGTATAGCAATATCAATGATCCACACTTTTTCCTCTCCATAATCATAATATCTGGTGTATTATGCTCCAAAATCCTGTCTGTATTTGGATGTCCCAATGTTAATTTTGCATGCTCATTTTCAATCACTTTTTCAGGCTTATGATCCCAGCAGTTCTTTGCTATGGGCAGATGATAGCTGTGACACAAATTCCAGTGGACCATTTGAGCAACTACGTTATGACGTTGTTTGTAATCAGTCTGAGCAATTTTCTCGCAACAACAATATGGTCAATAGTTTCATCTGCCTCTTTGCAGAGTCTACATGCTAGAGATGGGCATAACTATAAAATTTTTGAATTTGTTCAAAATTGCTAATTTGTCCATTTATTATTTTCCTCAAACACAACAACCCCCAATGAATACAAATAAATAAATTTTTAGAGATTTTTGATTTGTCACTTTGTCAGTCCACTCCCTTACCATCTGCAGTCTCATTACTTTCTGGGGGGGGGCATTTTGTGGGTGTATAACTTAGGCATCCAAAACTCAAACTTCTTAAAACATGGAAGGATTGTGGATGAGAGTTGAGGGAAGCTTCTCTGAGATTGGTGTCTCTAATTGCCTTGGGGACAATTTCCTGGTGGGGGGTGCTCTTTGGAGTGTCTAACTCAAATATCCAAAACCCAAACTTCACCAAGCTTTTATGTTTTTTTTAAGGCATGACAAATCAATGAATTGATTCATCAGTTTGTCAGGAAAGAAACCATATATTTGCGATACATGATTAATCACATCTGGTCAATTTTGAAGCGTGATGACTAATAGAGATGGGCATAAAACGCCAAAATGGCATTTTGTTTCATTTTTCATTTCTCCCCCCCCCCCGGCTTCATTTCATTTTTAAAAATTCATTTCAGATTTCATTTCATTTCATTTTTTGTTTTTTAATTTTTTTACACTGTTGGGGCCAGGCTGTCTGGTTGGCAGTAATTATTTTTTTAAAAATTTCCCCGCTGGCCAGCCGCCATGCAGGGAGTCTGGTCGGCAGGTTGTTTTTCTCCCACCGACCAGCTGGCATGTGAAGAGCTCGGTTGGCATTTTTTAAATTTTTATTTTTCCCACCGACAAGCTGGCATGGGCCCACACACACCAGCTGATCAGCACTTATTTTTATTATTTATTTTGTCAAGTGTCAAAATAAATAATAAAAAACAAAAAGTGAAATGGAATGAAACGAAAATTTCCATTTCGTTTTTTTAAGGGCACTTTGTTTTTCATTTCATTAGGAAACAAAATGAAAAATGGACCAAATTTTTCCATTTTGTGCCCCTCTCTAATGAATAGCTATTTTTCCAACTCGTGCCCATCTCTAGTTGGTGCCAAAGGAGAAATTGAGTGACAGCTCCACCTCCCAATAAAGGCCCAGATCTTCCAGGGCAATATTTAGGGCCCAGACTAAGGCCACTAAATGGATTATATCTATCCTTTTGTAACCACCTTTGTCAATCATTTCACAGAGATACAAGGTTGAAGAGTAAGACATGTTGTTTTAATAGTTTTTAGCATTCTTTTTCTTTGTTTTCCCATGCACCCTGATTCATCAAACTTAGGAGTTTGTGTGTATGTATGATTCTGTCAGAATAATTGTTGTGTGGCCTTTGAGTGGATAGAACACACAACTGGAGCGCTACAAAGACAGCCCCCACAAACATTATACCTGTTTGCCCTCCCCTCGTTTGCAGGGACTTTGAGATGCAGGGAGTTGCAATGTCTCTAAAGGATACAAAGCAGATTGTTGTGTCACCTCTGATATCATAATGGCCCTTTCTTCTTAGTAACATTTAGGGTCATCTGGTTGTCAGAGCTGAGCATACCATTAGGCAGAATGGCCAGGCACTTCAGGCAGCAGATTCTGTGGAGCAGCTTCCTGAGCTGCCTAGTCAATCTGTTTTGTTGGAGAGCAGAAACCCCTGTGGCACACAACCATGGCTATTTTGCTCAGTTGGCCTGCTGCTCTCGGTTGTGGCACATGAGACACCACTATGACCAGATTCTGCCTCCTCTCTGTTTGATGTCTGGTTGTGAAATAGGGGAGAAATGTGTGCCACCTTACCCTTAGCATCAGGAAGCAAAATTTCTAGACCTTGGCCTGTGGGTTTTTGTTGCTAATGTTGCTTAAACTCATGGATGGCCATCTGAATGAGCAATCTACTCACACAGCTATGTGTTTAATGAGCTGCTTGAATTTAACTTATCAGGTCTCAGAAGAAACTGGTGTTGTGGTATCTTAGGAGTGGTTTTGAGACCAAGACAATTGATTTTTGTGTGTTTACACACTCACCTCAAATTCTTAATTTTGTTCTTCCATTATAAGCATGTGTTTTGGTCATAGTTACTGTGCTTCTTTGTTTCAAGACTGAACACTATTCTTATAAAAAACTGCCTCAGTATCTTTACGTAATAGTTTCTGGCAAACAATGGAAGGATCTGATCTCTTTGGTCCTTAGTAATTTAAAAAGGTTAATGTCAAATTAATGTTTAATAAATCTGTGCAGAGCAATGAGGCTATATGAAGGGTTACAGTTAAACAGACGCAATCCGGGAAATGTGCAAACCTTGATGCTGTTTTCATGCATGAGCTCTGTTACAGGTTTGCATTATTTGATGTTTATCGGATTCTGGGATTGCACGTGGGACTTATCTTCTATAAATTTTTTTTATACAAGGCCAGTGCAACAAAATGTCATTGGATGGTGAACTTCTGTTTGTTGTACCAGCCAAGCCAGCCAGCTAGATTTGCTCTTCTCTAGACACTTAGTACTCTGATGGCCAATTTCCCACTTTCATCCCCTCTGAAAGAATGTCCACCATTTTATGGTGATCTCACATACACAATCCTCACTGGGCTGTGTGGAGACTTCTTCTCATTATACTTCTTCCTTATTGTTGTACTTCTGAACATCTTGGAGCCTTCCATGCAGGGCTGATTCTGCTCACATACCTAGAGGGTGCTGCAATTTTAGTTTCACAGTGTCTCACAGAGAATTCAGATCACTTGGGGGACCTGTGATATTGTTCTTTGGACCACTTCACTAGTTAAACCATTGAAGCACCAATCTTTTCAAAAAATTAATAGGTCAATTACATTTTGGTAGTAGACACGGGCACGAGTCGGCAAAATTGTCGTTTCCGTTTTCGGTTATCGTTTCCGTTACGTAACGGAAACGGTAACGATAATTAAGCCGTCAGAACTCGAAAAAAGAAAAAAGAAAAATTTGGTCGGGTTTTTCGTTTCCGTTTGTGGCATTGCGGTGATCGCGCAATGCGAAGCACAGAAAAAGTTTTTAAACGTTTTTTAAAAAAAACCCCAACTCCCGGCCAAAAAAGCAGGTGAAAATATGCCTGCCTGAGGCTTTGCCACCTACCAGAGGGGTGGTTTCTGGGGTGTCCCTGGCCTTTGCCCCCCTCTTCTCCTGTCCTGGGCTGCTTGCACCAGGCTGGGGGGGGGTCATCCTCCTCGTCTCGCCATGCCATGCGGTGGGGGGGGATCCAAAATGGCGACCACAATTTTTCTTTTGAAATCGTGGTCAAAAAGCACACCAAATCACCACAGAAACATGTGAAATTTATTTATTTTAAATGCCTGCATTTTAATAGTAGCAGCAGTGGGTTTTTTATAGCAAGAAAATGTCATATTTATTTTATTTTATTTTATTTTATTTTTTATTTTTTTAGACCTGCCCATTTGGGCTGGGCATGGGATGGGACCATGCAAATTCTTTGAACCATTCCACCTATGGCATCGCCAGGTTTTTGACTGACACTTCTGGATGTCTTGGAGGGCATAAAAAGCCGAGGCACCTTCCAGAAATCGCAGTCGGGTGTATGGATGTGGTTGAGGGAGGAGGGCTGGCTGCTGGTGCTGGTGTGATCCGATCGAGATTGAGGAGGAGGCTGGAGGCTTTAGGATTTAAGTTAGGCAGGCAGGGAGGGAATCGAATTTAGGAAACAATTTCTTTGATTCCCTGCTGAAGGGAATAGCAGTTTATTCTTCGTTTCTTCTCTGGCAGTTTGTAAGGATTTTTTTCTGATATTGGATAAAGGGGGAGGTTCGACTGGGAGTGGGAGGTGTGGATTTATTTTAAAAATATATTATATACTACCATTTATTTTCTATTTTTCCAACTTCAATTTGCTTGGACACACACACATTTGGGGTGCAAGCCAAGAACAGAACCTCTATCCTAGTGATATCCTAACTGCCCACTCGCCCGTCCGCCCATGCCACCACCCGCCTGCGGCCCGCGCCCGCCTGCCTACCCTCCCCGCCCGCTGCCTAGGGCACAAAAACACCTAGCGCCGGCCCTGATTGTGGGACGCCCCTATGCTCTGGGAAGTCAAATCATGCTAAATCGCGGTGGAAACGACAAATGACAAATGACAAACGGAAATGACAAATTTTTGAAAAATTTCGCGACAAACGGAAACGACCCGAAACGGACCCGTTCTGACATGCGAAAACTCGAAATGTCATTTTTTCTGGTCATGCCCATGTCTATTTGGTAGTATACCATCAGTAGATCAGCTGCACTCCCCAGCCTCTTAATACACAGGATCTTTCTGAGATATTGACGATAATTTCTGTTCACTTTTCCCATAGCAGGAACAAAACTATGCTTGATAATATGAAGGAAAAGCTACCGGTATTAGTCATATTCTTTTCTACAGCTCCACAGTTGGAGGAAATGGGAAACTAAATAGTCTCACAATGGCTTCAGTTCATAGCCATGCCATCAAAACTGGCTCCAATTATTAATAAAAGAGCAACCAGGTCCTGTGCACAATTAGGTGCATCTTTTACTCACTAAAATCAAGGCACTTGAACATGTCAAAACTAGAAGAGGGGAGGTTGGTTGAACAAGCCAAAATGCACAGCTCTATTGTTTCTTGATCTGAAATCCTTTCTTTTAATTCTGAACCTAAGTAAGTGAGTTTTGTCATATGGCCATTTGCCCCGAATCATACAGTTAGTTAATAGGAGAGATTAGGGTTATATTCAAATGTCACATTATCTAATCAAATTTGATTTCTGGATTCCCAGAACACCAGCATTTGGAATGATTATTGTTCAGATTTTTACTAGCAGATATAAAGTAACAAAGCATGTAGAAGCAGCCTACATCCCTGGTTCTATTCTGTGTTGGTCAGCCAATCATTCAACCACCCAATGCCTACAACAAAGCAATTAAATGTTTTCTATCCCTGCCTTGTAGCTGGGCCTCTTGTATTTTAGCATTCCTAATTAAGTTCCCACTGACCGATTAGTATAATACTGTACAATTTTGAATGGTAACATAATTCTCACGTCCTGGTTCAGAACAACTAAAACATCAATTTTGTTTTTTTTAAAAGTGTTTTGCTTTATATACCCTGAAAGGTAATGCGGAAACAATCAACAAGGCCTAGTTAGGGGTTCTAATGTTTGCACTGGTCACAAATTTTCAATTAACTTGGCCTTACAAAACACACAGTTACTCAGCTTTTGTCCAGGGGTTGCTGAAGAATATGAAGGACAAATAGTTTGGCAAAAGTCTTTAGCTCCAGCTCCTGGGAAAATGTAACAGGTGTTCTAGCTTGACTGGGTATGAGCTGCATAAGGGGGGGGGGGGAAGCCCACTCCGGCTGTACCCATAGAATTCTCTTTTCTAACTGGAGCTTCAAGTAGGAAGAAACTAATGACTTCATTACCATCTCAATTCTGGGAAACTGCTTAGTCCAGGCTTGAATCCTGAAAGGAAAGGTATAGTACTCTACATGACCTTACAAGATCAAAATGTTATTTAGAGCAATTCCATTAGTCAGGGCTATAAACCTGAAAGAACACACCCTTTTGCACCAACACTTTGACCATAAAGTAGATGTGTGTGTGTGTGCGTGTTTGCATGCGTGCCTGCATGCCTGCGTGTGCAGGGGGAAATAAATAGAGAAGGTTGCAGGAATAGAGTAAGAAGGCAGTCAAGAATCTGTCCATTCACTTGTACTCTCTGATTTCCTTTGCTGTCTTTGAAGAGAACCTACTTTCACCTCTTCATCCTGTCCTTCTGCAGGTGACAGGCCTAAGAGGCTCTTGTTTGTCTGTTGGATTATGGAGATGGTGTGCTTTATTTTTTTTTTTTAAAGAAACATTCAGGAGACCCTCCCTCAACTGGAGGATCAATGCAAATTTTGTGGAATTCTCGGTCCTGCATTCCAGTAATGCAGGGGTGTCCAAACTTTTTGCAAGGAGGGCCAGATTTGGTGAGGTGAAGATGTGTGTGCAGCAGCCGGGGACAGGGGGAGAAAGGGCATGGTCATGCATGTGTCTGCAGCAGCCGCAAACGCTCCGGTTTCAAGGCACCCAAGGGCCCAAGGGCTGTTGCATGGCCTGGGAATCAGCCCATGCACACCCAAGATGCACCGCTGCTCAAGCTGCCACCCTCCCTCTCAGGTGGCAAGGACACTGCAGCAACGGAGCCAGGAGTGGGTAGGCAGGGCAGGTGGCTGGGGGCGACGACAGAGGGAGGCAGGGAGGGCAGGCAAACCATAAAACTGCAAAGAGACATTTCCAAATGGCACAGGGAGGGGGCGACTGGTGGGAATGAGTGACAGGCTGAGCCCGCAGGGAGAAGAGGCTGAGGGCCACTCAACATTTTAAAACGGACCGCATTTGGCCCCTGGGCTGGACTTTGGACATGCCTGCAGTCATGGGAATGGTCACACAGAAAACAATGAAGCCAAATATGCTAACATGTTTTCACTTTATAGCTCTTACTACCAGCCTACAGAAGTGGATTTTGATCCCTGAAATCTCACATTGAAATTTCAGGGTATATTCCAACAACATTTGTTTTCAAGGTAACTTAATTAATGAGTTGATTTTGACTTATGGCAAACTTGCCAGAGGGTTTTTATTTTAAGGTATTAGAGGAGTAAATATCTCAAAGTACTGCCATGCACATTGCTGTTTCCAGACGGAATGACCCAGCTGCATGGAAATTTTCCTCTGTGTGTATTTCTCACTGTGTATATTTTTGTGATGGTCTAAAACAGGGGTCCTCAACCTAAGGCCCCGGGGCCGGATGCGCCCCCCAAGGACCTTAATCCGGCCCCCGGGACCAATTGCAACCCCCCCTCACCTGCCCCCTGTTTTGCGAGCAAGCCAGCCTCCACAGCTGCTTCTATTGCTGAGGCAGTTCAAAGCACTGGGCTATGTCGCTTCTCCCAGTCCCCCCAACTACCGCCCAGATGATCAGCATGCTGGCTAGGGGGGCATTCAGAGTGGGAGGGTTATGGCAAGGTCCCCCGCTGCCCCCACCCACTGTCGTCCGGCCCCCATTGGTGCCTGGGGTGTGGTGGACCGGCCCGCTGTTTGAAAACTTTGAGGACCCCTGGTCTAAAATGTGTGAGAAATACAATTTCGTAACTTCATAGGAATATTCTAGCAGGCATGGTGGCATCATGTGGAATGGGGAGAAAGATTCCAGGAATCCAGAATGGATGGAAATGTCAGTTTTTGAAAATACTTTGGAGTAGCGTTGCTCAAGCAGGTTCTGAGAAGAGAAGCACTGGACCAGAAGGGAAACTCTAGAGACCATTCCTCTGGAATGCAACACTCCATGTACCAGAGCCCTTCCCTTGAAACAGATTGTTCCTGCTGCTGGAGCTTCACTTAGCACCTGATGCTTGTTGCCTTTCCATTGTTTTATTTTATTTTATTTTATTGGTGGGGTGTGGCATCATTCAAGCAAATGACCTTTATTGCTGCAGAAGGAGCTTTTAATTAAGTTGGTAAATTTCTTTTATTTATGCATCATCAAATGTTTATGCTTTTATCGATTTTTTAATTTAAATGTGTTTGTAGTACATTCTCGTATCCCGCTTTCATCTCATTTGTGGGAAAATCCTGGGATATAAAGTGAATGAATAGAATAGAATAGACTCTTCCAATGGTGGTGAACCTTTGGCACTCCAGATGTTTTGGACCACAACTCCCAGAAGTCCAAGCCTCTTTTGCCAATGACTATTCTGTTCTTAGCACTACATTGAATGCTCCTGCCCCCATCCAATAATAAGTTCCCTTTGCAGAATCCCTTGGCATTGGTGCTTTTGTTCCTGGTACCACTTCTGTACCTGGGCTTTGTTCTCTGAAGTTTTTCACTGGGCCCTCTGTGGTTTGGCTTCAGACTGGAGTTTGGGCTCATTTCTTCATAAATTATTTTCAGTGACCTGGAAGTCACTTCCAGTTCACAGGGAGGCCCTTTTGGGGCCTCTAGAAGGCCCAGGAAGGCCCTCGCAGGCCTGTTCGGGGCAGCCCCAGTCCTGGGGTAAGAATGGGAGGCCTGAAACAGGCCTTTGCCCCTTATCCCAGGGGGCCTTTTTTCATTTAACACAGTCCCACGATATAGTGAGACTGCAGTATATGAACCGCGAAAGGGCAAGGGACCACTGTAGTTGCAATTCTCCCTAATAGTGACAGTTGTAGGCGTTCCCATTTCTCCAGATCCATTTTAACTTTGCTAAATGTTTTAACATAACTATCTTTTTTTATAGTTGCACATTTCACAGATAAGAATATTCCCAGATATTTCACTTTTTTAGCTCTTTGTATACTGACACTTCCCGATAATTGATGTTTTTGATTAGTTAAGTTTTTAATTAGTATTTTCATTTTTTCTTTATTTATTCTTAGTCCTGCCACTTCTCCAAATTCTTCAATCGTCTGCAGTAATTTCAGTATTGTTTCCATAGGTCTTCTAAGATGAAAAACAGGGCATCGACAAAGGCTTGTATTTTGTAGTCTTTATCTTTTATCCTAGTTCCTTTGATTTCTGGATCTTCTGTCTCTTCTCTATTCAGTAATTCCAATGTCAATATAAGTAGTAGCAGTGAAAGTGGACATCCTTGCCTAGTTCCTTTCTTAATATTAACATTTTCTATTAGGTCCCCCTTGACTATTTTCTTTGCTGTTTGTTCCTTATAGAGTGTCTCAATTACCTTAATGAAGTTTGTGCCAAAGTCCATTATTTTCAATTGCTGTATCAAGAATTTCCAGTTCACATTATCAAATGCTTTCTGTGCATCCAGGAATATTAAAACCATTTGTTTTTCTGAGTGTGCCTCATAGTATTCTAGGATATCCATTATTACAATAACCCCCCCGCCTATCGCGGGGGCTAGGGACCCACCCGACCCACGATACATGAAAATCTGCGATATGCGGTAGCGGATTGGGTGGGGTGATCAGAGGGGTGGGGGCAGCGGGGAGTGATCGGATCGCTCCCCCCGCCCCCCGCCTGGCTCTGAGACCTCCCGGAAGGGGTGGGGGTGGGGGAATGATCAGATTGCTCCCCGCTGCCCCCCATGTGGCAGCGGGCCTCCCGGAGGGGTGGGGGGCGGCGGGGAGAGATCAGTTAGCTCCCCACCACCAACCGTGTGGTTTCGAGGCCTCCCGGAAGGGGCGGGGGTGGGGGGTGCGCTCCCCACCCCCCCCAGGTCCTACGATCCCACGATATAGCGGGACCGCAGTACCTGAATTGCGAAATGGCGGGGGTGACTGTATTCTCAAATTATATCTAAGCCGCCTTCTTGGTAGGAATCCATTTTGGTCTAGATGAATAAATTCCATTATTTTTTTAAACCTTTCTGCCATAATTGTTGCAAAGATTTTATCATCTACATTCAGTAAGATATTGGCCTATAATTTTTTTTTTTGTGTCAAATCAGCATCTTATTTTGGAATTAGTGTAATGTTTGCTTATAACCAAGTCCTAGGTATTTTATCCTCAAACAGTACTTTGTTACAGACTTCCTTCATTGGAATTCTTATTATAACTTGAAAAGTCTTGTAAAATTCCCCAGGCAATCCATCAGGTCCTGGTGTTTTATCATTTCCTTGTTTTTTAATTGCTTCTATTATTTCCATCATTGTAATTCTCTCATTTAATATACAGTGGTACCCCAACTTAAGAGCAGCTTGTCTTAAGAGCAATTTGACTTAAGAGCAGAAAACTGTTGGCATTTTAACTGCCACCTTACACATTTTAGATATGGTCTTCTCGACTTACATTTTTTTCCATTTTTTATTTTTTAACTTATTTTTTCAATTTTTAGATAGGAACCCCGACTTAAGAGTAGTTTGACTTAAGAGCATGCATTCAGAACAGATTAAATTCATAAATCGAGGTACCACTGTAACTTTATATTTCTCTGGGACCTTGGGGGGGTTTTGCTTTTTCTATATACTCTGTTATTTTTCCTAGGGGAATTTCTTGTGTATCATACAGGTTTTTATAGTATTCTGTAACAATTTGTTGGATTTTCTCATTTTGATATTGTATATTTCCTTTCTCATCTTTCAGTTTGTTGATCTGTTTCTTTCCTTTCTCTTTTTTTCATTTTATATGACAACCATCTTCCTGGTTTATTAGCATTTTCAAAAAAAGTTTTGCTTTGCTCTTTTCATTTGTTGAGCTGTCTCTTCTGATTCCATTAGGTTTAGTTTATGTTTAATTACTCCTATTTGATTTTTAAGTATTTTTCTGTGGGAATTTCTGCAGTTCATATTCTAGCTTCTTAAATTCTTTCAGTTTGGTTTGTTTGTATCTTTTCTCTTTATTTATTTATTTTTTGCATTGTATGTTATGGTCAATCGCCTAAAAATGCCTTAGCTGCATCCCAGATGATTTGCAAAGAGGTTTCCTCATTTGTGTTTTCTTTGAAGTAAAATTGCAATTCTTATCTAGCTTTCTCCAAGAATTCTTTATCTTTCATTAAGACTGAGTTCAAAGTCCATCTTTGTTTTCTCCTTACTCCTTTCTACCTCAAGGTTGTTGGATCATGTTCTGCCCAGAAATTTGTTTCTATCTCTACTTCTTCTACTCTTGGCCTTAATTATGTAGATATTCATATCATATCAATTCTTGACCAGGATTTGTGAATAAAAGGTAAACTGGGATTTTTTGGTATTTATTTCTCACCATATACCATGTCATTCTTGCCATTTCTATAGTCCATTGTTTGATCCACAATTGCATTAAAGTCTCCCAGTAAACATATTTTTGTATTCTTTTTCCAATGTGTCTTTATATAATTTTCTATATAATTCTTCTTGTTTGTTATAGAGTGCTTATTGCTATCAGGAGGGTTTTCTTTTGAATTATTGTTAGTAGGTGTAATATTTCTAGTAATAGTTGGGAGAGTGTTTTGTGCCACCAGTCACCCAGTATGCAACATTCAGATTTTTATAAAGCAACAAAATTTGGTTGTTTGTGTTACCTTTATAAAAAGGTAAAGCAAAGGGTTACCTTTAAAATTGTAACTATAATGCTAGCTTTGTTGTGGCAACCTTGAAACTATAATTGAGAAGAATTACTTTTTAGAAGAGACTTCCAAAGCTCAGGATACCCATGTCAACTGGGATATGTCACTACTTGATGATGGAGATTGCAGATACAAAGGTCCTGATTCAGATTAGGCCCATAGTGGGGCAAGGCAAAGTGGTAAATACCCACCTTCTGCTCACAACTGGTTGCTGGTTGAAGCTGTCAAACATCTCTGTGTGTGACAGAGACACTGCTGTCACTGAAATTGTTCAAATAACATACAGTTTGATCTTCAGCTCACTGACTGTCCTGTTCCATAAACAGAACAGTGGAAGCAAAATCTGGGAGCAAACAAAGATACTGATGGGATGTGTGTGTGTGTGTGTGTGTGTGTGTGTGTGTGTGTGTGAGAGAGAGAGAGAGAGAGAGAGAGAGAGAGAGAGAGAGAGAGAGAGAGAGAGAGAGAGAGAGAGAGAATCCCATTCTCAAAAATATTAACAGTGTAAGTGTCTCCTGGGCCTATTTCCTTTCTTTCCATCAAGTAGCATTAGCTCATACTTGGTTAAGAAGTACAATTATAACAATGTTTCTAAAATGTCAGAAGTGAAACAAAAGAGTCTCTTATTAAGGTACCTGCCATAGGGCTGGCAGGAACTCTTAAAAACAGCAACCAAACAATTCACTACTCTAGATTGGCATTGAGTCAGAGTGAAAACAGAATGGAAAACAAAAGAACAGGAATAAACTTCTAGCTTGCCCTCCTTGGCAGCCTGAATTGCAGTGTAACTTTATTCTTTTTCTTTTCTTTTTTGCCCATGCCCCTTTCAAGGAATGCTGTTCTTACTCAGTGGCTGAATGCTGAATTTATACTCTTGATTAGAAGGAGACATGGACTGCTCTGTCAGCTGCTTAGTTTGAAAGGAAGTTTCCACTTGGGAAGAATTAATTGAATAAAACCAAAGCCTCTGAGGACTCAGTTTTACTGGCAATTAAAAACACTGTTGTATTGAGGTTTTAGACTTTTAAAAATGACTTAAAATGCATGAAATACATGCATGCACAGATATTTTGCCAGGGGAGTGAGGTTTCCCTCCTCTACCTCTACCACCAGAGGTCTTTTTATTTTTAGGCAGATGCAAAATCCTTGTATTGGAATCAGTTCTGCATATCTGAATGTCCCTATCCACATTGCTATTTTTTGATTCCTACTATTGGATACAGTGCTGTTCTAGATCACAGGGAATTAAAAAATAAAATCACCATGGTCCACTTGCTGAAAAAGCCAGGGCTGCTCATTCCCAGCCACCAGTCAACCAACCCAGTCTTCCTTCCATCCCCTTTCAGTACCCACCACCTTCCTCCCCTCCCCTCCCCTCCCCTCCCTTAACCAACCACTTCTCTTCACCCCTCCAAATCCTTCCCACCTTCTGTTCCTCTCCAGTCCCCTACCCTATGCCCTCTCACCCACAATCTCTCTTTCCCTTTCCACCCCTTTCCCTCTTGTCCTCCTCCTCCTCCTTCTCCTAGATGGTGCTTTCTCTGCCACCACCACCCCAGTCCCAGCCACGTAGAACCACCTGGTTGCAGATTGCAATGGAGTTGACGGCAGTGACATCAGCAGGGAGGCTAGGGTGGCAGTGGTGGTAGCAGTGAGGATTCACACACTAATTAAAAGTTTTGGATTCAGACTAAAGTACTTGTGAATGATTTTAGTCCAAATCCGAAACAAACAATCCCAATCCTAATTTATTCCAGCAGTGGAACAAGGCCCTTAGCTGACTTTGTTATGGTATGAAAACCCAGTTTACCAAGCAATGCCTATATATCAGAAAAGTTCCTTTTTGAAAATAAAAATGAACGAACAAACAAAGGGCAGCAAACAAACAAAAAACCTATAATTCCCATAACCTCCTAGTCACCATGATTATGCTACCTAGAGCATGGGTCCTCAAACTAAGGCCTGGGAGCTGGGTGCAGCCCCCCAGGGTCCTGAATCCAGCCCCTGGGACCAATTGCAACCCCCACCTACCCCCTGCTTCGTGAGCAAGCCAGCCTCTCCACCTGCTTCTATTGCTGAGGCAGTTCAAAGTGGTGGGCTATGTCACTTCCCCCACTCTCACCACCCACCGCCCAGATGATTGGTACGATGGCTAGTGGGGCAGTTCAAAGTGGGAGGGCCACGGCAAGGTCCCCCACTCCCCTCAACTGCCACCCAAATGGTCGGGGCACCGGCTGCAGCTGAGCGGGGCAATTTAAAACAGGAGGGCTGTGGCAAGGTCTCCCTCTCCATCCATGGTCCGAAGGCCCCGCCCCTGCTTCTCCTCCACCCCGCCTGTGTGCCTGCCTTGTGTGGCCGCCACCTGTGTTACTGTGGTTGTGAGGAAGGAAGCGGGCAGGTGGAGGCAGCACCAGCCAGCCTTCTAAACCGGAGCAGCCACTGCAGTGGACCAAGAGAGGGATGGACGGCAGGCAACCGAGGGGGAAATGGAGCTACTTCCCACCCACCCAGGCCCCTCCAAGCTGCTGCCTTGCTCCATGGAGCGAAGGAGGGAGTCCAGCCATGACCGGAGACTGAGGCTGCCGCCACCACCACCGGGTTAGAGACCAGTGAGGAGGAGGTGGCAGAGAAAGAAGGGAAGGGAAGGCCAATGGTGTCCCAGGCCTGGTTTCTGGCAGGGGGCAAGGCTGCATTTGTCCCACACTGGTGATGGGCAGACTGGTGAGCCAGCAGAGCACCACAGCCTGGCTGGGCTTGGTCAGTGAGTGGGCTTTGGGTGGCTTTGGGCAGGCCTTCCTGCCTCCCCTGCTTCCTTCCTAGCCCTTGCTCCCTTCTTCCCTCCCTTCCAGCGCACCAAGTTGGGCTGGGTCGGGCCAGGCCAGGCCAAGAGAGGAGGCAGCTTTCCCTCTGGGGCACAGCAAAGGCATGATGGCCAGGGTGCACAGCTGGATCTGTGAGCAGTGGTGCCAGCCTTGCTGCCCTTGCCACAGCTATTGCTGCTGCTGATTCTGCGTGGCTGCCTAGAAGGTGATGAGGGACCGAATTTGCCTGGGCTGCCGCATGAAGGAAGGAAGGAAGGGAGGAAGGAAGGAAGGAAGGAAGGAAGGAAGGAAGGAAGGAAGGAAGGAGAGCCGCTCCAGCTGCTGCCACTGTAGGAAGAGGAGGAAGAGGAAGAGGCGCAGCAGAGAGATCCCAGCGGCGGCACCTCAGGGTGGTGATCCGGAGAAGGAGGCATTGCTGGGGCCCTGGAGACGTACTGATCATGGGCCGATTGGGGGGCTCCTTTTGCCCCTCCCTCCCCCTTTTTTCTATGTCATCCCCCTTTTTTTGGACTGTGATCCAGCCCCCAGTGGTATCTGGGTGGTGGTGGACCGGCCCACTGTTTGAAAACTTTGAGGACCCCTGACCTAGAAGATTCAAGGAGTTATATCAGGCAGAGATTAGGAATGAATCTACTCTGGTGGACCTCTGCATACTTCCTAATATGGTTTACTTTTAGGCTGTTTGTAGGTTAAATAGAATTTGGGCTATAGAATCTGCTTACAGAGAGATCACTGCAAATTTGTCTGGGGTATTTCCACACATTTGAAGAGTGTTACACATTTGAGGAGTGCCAAAAACTCAGCTTAGCTGTGTTTATGGTGGAAAAGGGAAGGGGAGATGCATTCAAGCTCTCTGCACTGTTTAAAAAATGCTCACTAAATGTGTACTTCTGAAAAAAAAAGTTTAGATGCAGGAACTGGCTTCATTTCTGCATGTATGAACAAAAATGGATGGAACCAGACACAAACCGGACATGGACATGAGAAACATTGGAGATCCGCAGTAGGCAGAACTATCTTTTATGAGAAATACTTCTCTGCAAAATAGATTCCCTAGATATGGAAAGTGATGGAATTTTCAAAGGTATGTGATAATACACGGGGCTGCTCCTGGAAACAGCATCACACAGAATGCTCCCCCTCTCTGTTAACATTTTTGAACACGCTTCTCCTGTAATTTGAAATCAAACTGCCAAATTTCAGCAGAGTCTTTTATTGCAGTTTTCACAACAATTTACTTTTGTGTACATATGGAGGACACTCATTATGCATCTTTGAAAAAAATATAGCTTTACATATACTGGGCATGTTTTTGCAGTGGTCTTATTGAGCTTAGTAAGGCTTGCTCCCAGGTGGACATGGATACAACAAATTGTCCTCCAACCTTGGATTTGCAGAGGTTGCCAAACCTTCGCTTTATACCTAGAGGCAATGCTCAAAGGCAGCTTGGTATTATTTCATCTGCACAGATGGCCCTGAGACCGAGCCCATACTCAAATTAAGCCTTGCTTCTGGTGATCTGATAATTTGGTGGGCACAAAAAAGCCAGACTTTTAAAAAAACATTAATTTAAAAACTGTTAATTTGAAGAGAGATTTCAGCACAGACTTAGTTAACCTTGTACATGTCAACTCCAGAGGAAATCCCATTTAAATTAAGCGGGACTGCAAACTTAGCCTCTGATTTAAAATCAGTTAAGAGTTTGAAACGGACCAGGCTGTGTTCCAGGCAAGGAAGAGTGCTGTTTGCTGTTTGGCTCCTGAGCCCATAAAGAAATGTTACAAGGGAAGCTGAGCCTGAAGCTGAGACAATGTGGATCAATAAGGTGTGTGCATCTCAAATGGCTAAACTAACCCAGGATTTTCACCAAGGCTTCATTTCTCTCTTCCACCAACATTTTCCCGCCTACTCTCTCTTACGTCCTCTAGGAAGGCTGCTTTGTCTATAGGAAGTCTCATTCATTCTCTCATTCATGTTTAGAAGGAATTACTTAATTCTTTTTTCCCCTCCTCCCCCTGAACAAGATTACCACCACCACCTCTGTCCTCTTTCCCTTCTACTTCTGCCTTTGCCAAAGAGAGAAAAACAGAGCCTGCCCAGATGGTTGAGGGCCTAAAAGAAGGGACATTTTCTCATGCTTTTAAAAAGAGCACTTTCTTTCCTGCCCAATATTTAGCTCCTTCAAATGCAAATGGAGAGGTTTCACTCCAAGGTTAGCATAACAATTATGGGAAAGCTTTAAATCTGAAGCATTTGTTTACAGCATGAAAGGAGTCCACAGTCCAAAAGCTCCGAGGCCAGGTCTTTTCACCAGCTATTTTCTGACTAAGTAGTGAACGGCAAGTCAATTTTTGATCACAAAGGAAACTAATTTATATCGCAGAGTAAGCTAATTTTGAAGGAACTTCTACATTAGAAATGAGGTTTTAATTTTTTTTAAAAAAGAGTCTGCTGCTAAAGGAAAGAAAGTATTGATTTCTCTTTTTCTCTTTCCAGAAAAAGATTGCCTTTTTATTTTTAATGAGTCTCCTGAATGTTTTGAAGTTTGGGACCTACTCTTTAATCAGACATTTACATTTCTGTATAAGTGGAATTATTACTAGAGTGTGAAGAGCGGGTCCAAAATCAGAAGTAGAGATGGGCATGACTAAAAAAAAATGGTGTTTCGTTTGTCATTTGTCGTTTAGGGGGTCCGTTCCGGTTCGTTTTCATTTTTCATGAATTTTTTGCAAAAAAATTCATTTTCGTTTCATTACGTAACAAAATGAAAAAACAAAAATAAAAACAAAAATTGCTGTTTCGTTAGCATTCACTACAGTTCAATGTATTTGCCGCAACGAAAACGAAACGCATGACAAAATTTCTGTTGTTTCGTTTCGTTTCGTTTCATTTTGGAGACAAAATTCGTTTTTTGTTTCGTTACGTAATGAAACAAAAAAACAAAAATGAAAATGAAAAATTGCTCGTTTTGTGCCCATCTCTAATCAGAAGCATTTCTGCTTTTAACTTACATCATTCATTCTCCCACCCTGTGGCATTTTCTGCTTCACTTGCTGCCACTCTTTTAAAAAATATACACAAGCCTTAATTAATTTTTAAAAACTCTAGTGAACACTATTATGGTGAAATGTCCCATAATAAAACTTCAGTCCATGCCATAGAAAAAGTACATAGCAACATGGAACATATACTCTTTTCTTTAACTGTTCATGTTCTCTTTTAACTTTAATGTTGCCTTTTAATGCTATAAGATACCCCTCAATTCCCTGTTCCCAAACTTGAATATGTCTTAATTGTACTGGAGTATATATTGTCCCTCATTACTGTAAGCTGCCTTGGATCCTTTTGCAAGGAGAAAGGTGGGGTAAAAATACTCTAAATAAATAAATAAATAAATAAATAAATAAATAAATAAATAAATAAATAAATAGGAAGTGTTCGTATTTAATGTGTAGTTAACATGGAGTCAACTTCAAATAAAACAGTTTTATCCATTGTGTTTAGCACCTTAAAAGTGACATTTTCAAAAGTTCTCACAACAAAATAACTGCCCATGTGGTTTGTTTGCCAGAAAATGGCACACCTTCTCAGACAAAATAACATATTTTTGTTTCTGATATGGCACCAGAGAAGTGGGGAAATCTTATTCAAATGTCCTTCAGATGCCACTAAATCAAAAACCCTCTTCATGTCTGAGTGTTGACTAAAGACCTGCCCAGACTTACCATTTTGGGATTGGGGTGGACTGGGCTACAGAAGGTGTGTCTAGGTTGGAAAGAGGAGTGATGTGCCATTTGACAATTCTCCTCCTGTCTGAATAAATAGTCAACTACCCCCCTTCTGGATGGATCAGCTGTCTTTGCATTCCCATTGAACATGTAGTTTCTCCCTGCTTCTCAGCGGATCAATGAGGGCTGGAAGCTGGCTGTAGTGTCAGAGAGGCTTTCTGACCCTTTCCTGTTCCTCTTCACTTCCCAGCTGATTGTTAGGCTGCTCTCCACTCCAAGGCTGATCAGCAGAGGTGGGAAGTTGACCAAAGCACCAGGGAGGCTCAGAGCATCTTACATCTTCACAGTCAAGGATCACTACCTGTCAATGGTTCTCGTTTGCTCCCCATACTGGTCACCACTGCTGCCACCCCTGCTCAGAATCCCACAAAAGGTGGATTTTAAATCCCATTGAATTGTGCCCCAAAGCATGCATGCCCTAGCTCTATGAAAGAGAGGTGTGTAGCAGCATTTCAAGGGGGATAATGGATCATTTTGAATAGTAACACAAGCCAACAGTTTTTTTATGATCAAGTGTCATCGGTTATTATATACTATAACATTATGCCCATGTACATAGGCTCTATGATACCGAGAACTGATGAGAAATAAATTATTAGAGGCCTCTGCTAATTTAAACTGCAGAGAGCCACCTCTATTCAAAGAAAGGGAGCAGCTGGAAGCTCCCTCAAACAACGGAAGCAGGGGGTGGAGCCAGACTAATCCTTTCTCTGAGAGGTGGAGCCACACTAATCCTTTTCCCCTGAGCAAGGTCAGCCTCAGCCATTTAGATCCTGGGTGTGATCCCAAGCAGAACTGCTGCTGAGTGAGACAAACAAACAGGAGGAAGTGAGTGCTGGTAAGTATCTGGGCTGCTAGCAGTTGGAATACCTCTTATTTAGAGGCCTCAGCTAATTTAAACTGCTAATTTTTCATATAAACAACAAAGCAATAATATATATTTACTAGATAGAAAGGTAGTAAAAGTGCCCAGAATACTGCACTCATTAAAATGGAGTCTGAGGGAGCAGCTGTAGTTACCTGCAGTACTTGTGCCATGTTTGTCATCTTGCCAACGCACATGAAGGACTTGCAGGAAGTGCAAGCTGGTTGGAGTACTAGAAGAGAAAGTCCAGCAGCTGAAGGCCCACATATCTAATCAGCAACAATTTAAGGAACTTGAGATGTTCTTGGACAGAGCATAGCAGACTACCTGGAACAAAGAAGAGACAGGGCACAGTTCTGATAAAGAAGTCCCTTCACCAACTCAAGAGGTAGATGCATGGAGGAATGTGACTCAAAGAAGGCCAAGGGATCACTCTGAGAATCACAAATTACAGAATCAATTTGAGGCTCTTTCCCTCATCACACCTCACGAAGAATGCACAGAGGAACAACTGGTTTCACCTGAGGATCTCTCCCTAATCACACTTGATGAGATACAGGAAGACAAACAACAGGAACAAACTGAAGACATTTTTCTTAATATAGTTGAGGAGCAGGCAGATGAACAGGCTGCAGGAGAGAGGCTTCTTGTACTAGGTGATTCAATTATTAGAAATACAGAGTGATGGGTTTGTGATGCGCATGATAACAGTATGGTGACTTGCCTGCTAGGTGCAAAGGTAGCAGACATAACCAGACATCTAGATAGATTGTTAGAAAGAAATGGGATGGAGCCAGTCATCATGGTACATGTTGGTACCAATGATGTTGGGAAGGCAAAGTGAACAGCCAAATTCAGATTGTTAGGAAGAAGATTGAAGTCCCGGACTTCCAAGGTAGCATTTTCAGAAGTGCTGCCTGTTCCTTGTGCAGGACCTAACAGGCAGGCAGAGCTCAGAAGCCTCAATGCATGGATGAGGCGATGTGTCAAGAGGAGGGCTTCAGATTTGCCAGGAACTGGAGAACATTTTGGGACAAGCCAAACCTGTTCAGGAACGATGGGTTGCACTTGAACCATGATGGGACCAGATTACTGAAACTTGACATCAAAAAGGTGACCTGATTTAAGTTTATAAAATCATACATGGTGTGGACAAAGTAGATAAGGAAAAGCAGTTTTCCCTATCACACAATACTAGAACTAGGGGGCACTCAATGAAACATTTGCATGACAGATCTCAAACAAGAGAAAGTACTTTTTCACCCAGAGGATCACTGTTCTGTGGAACTCCCAGCCAGTAGAAGTGGTGACAGCTGTCAGCCTTGACAGCTTTAAGAAAGGATTGGAAAAGTTCGTGGAGAACAAGGGTATCAATGGCTATCATAATGGATGCCTAAGGATAACCAGGTTGGAGAGATAGGCAGGATATCTTTCAATGCCATTTGCAGGAAATCGTAAGCAGGTGAAGACATCTGCTTGTGAGCTGCTGTGTGAGACAGAATCCTGGCCTGGATGGGCTGTGGCCTGTTCCAGCAAGGCTGTTCTTATGTTCTTGTTATGAAGTGGATATCTAACACTATCTAGAGCAGTGGTGGCGAAACTTCAGCACTCCGGATATTTTGGATCACAACTCCCACAGTCCTTTCTCACTGGTAATCTAGGCTCAGAACTATAGGAGTTGTAGTCCAAAACATCTGGCGTGCTGAAGGTTCACCAGCACTGGTCTAGAGGGCCATAGGTTGTTTAGTCTTGTGATAGCAAAATAGTTGTGGTTACAGATGGGTATAAATCAGAAAAAATGTGATTCATTGCAAGTCATGATTTGTCAAGATCAATGAATAATTAATTTATTCTCCCCCCCCCAACTTAAAACCATATATATGTCCCCCAAGGCACCTAGAGACATAAAAATTGCAGGAAAGCTTTTCCTGACCCTCCTCCACAAGCCACACACATCTGAGTTATACACCTCCAAATGGCCCCACTGGAAAGCTCCCCTAGGCATGTAGAAACACAAAAACTGCAGAGACGTTTCTCCCAATTCTTCTCTACAAATGCTTCATGCTTGGTACAAAATGGGCTTCAGATATGACTTATATACCCACAAAGTGCACCCCCCCCCCATGACAGAGGCTGAAACTGGCTTGGCAAAACTCAATTGTCATGGAATTTGGAGGAACTGTATAAGAGAGTCAGAGGAAGCTGCACTTTTAGTGTCTCTAGATGTATTTTATAATAGCCCAATGAACCAACAAATCAAAAATTGCAAAAAAATCATCAATTTGCTATCAATATGAATTGACAAATTAGCAATATTTGATGAACTGGGACAAAGAAAGAAAGAAAGAAAGAAAGAAAGAAAGAAAGAAAGAAAGAAAGAAAGAAAGAAAGAAAGAAAGAAAGAAAGAAAGAAAGAAGAAAATATTTTCATGTGACAAAAATGCCTTTTGGCTGCTAGGAACAAATCTTGTCTGCCTTGTAACAGAACTTTGGCCTTAGGAAAGAGATCTGGATTCTCTTGAAACGAGTAAGTAAAGAAGTATAGTACTTAGAACAGATACTCAGGGTAGATGTTGAATAAAAAAAATTCACCTTACGAAAATCCTCTTCTGTGCTCAAGATAGAAGAAACTAACAGAAGAAACATATCCCTGGAATTACATATTCACCTCTTTCCAAACAACATTCTTCAGGATTTTGTAAGCACTAAAAATCTTCAAAGAAAAACAACAGAATGAATTTGTTCTGTATCTACTGTGAAACATCCCATCTCCCTTGCCTCTTAATTTATTGTTTGTGCTGATCAGCAAGGAAGGATATCCTTTTATTTCCGTTTCAGTCCAGTTATGCCAGTTATTTGTTCGTCTCTCTGGCCACACCTGTGGAAAAGGCTGGATGGATTGAATTACAGATTTTGCCCTTTCTATAATGGAGTCCTTCTATAAAGGCCAGTTATTTATTTTGACACAAATGAACATCAATTCGCTTTTTACGAATTAGCTTCTTTGTGCTCTTAAATTAATCATTCAGCGACCCTATACACTTCTTTTCCATATCTTTTTTTTTCAGTTGCTTACCTCTGAAGAATTTGTGTGCTTCAAAGAGCATGAATCAAGCATTTTCTTTCCCATGTGATCTGGCCCAGAGAGTTCAGGTCAAGATTACTTAAGACTGAAGCTTAGAAAATTTACCGTATTTTTCCATGTTTAGGACTATATTTGTCTAAAATTGTTAGACTAAAAATTGAGGGTCATCTTATACACAAAAGGAGAGAACTGCATGGTTGCACAACTGTAATTTTGGCTTGGAAAAGTGAGGATCGTCTTATACAGGGAGGGCATCTTATAGGCAGAAAAATATGCTAACTTTCTGTCCCAGAGCCCCCATAATGCCTCAGCTGGCACAATCTGGGAGGTGTCCTTTCAAGTCCTGATCAAAACAAACAGGTGCAAGGGATGTATAGCTGGGTGTCAGTGAACCTTCGTATGGGAAACGGCACAGTGTAAATGGCTGATGTTTTCTGATTAGATTCCCGATGCTTGTCAGCAAAAATGATCTTTGAGAAACCGGCAGCCAGGTTTGTGGGAAAAAGCAACTCGTCTGCTTCTGAAACAGAGGCTTTTGCTATTACTCAAAATGCTGTGAAAACTCTGGTTTGGTTCAGCGCTCAAAGTCAGGCAACCCATTTGCCTCTTTCCTTCTCGTGATTTATGGAAGTAGAGAAAGAAAATGAAATGAAAAACACTCAGACACACGGACCACCTACAGACAGTGGCAAGTTGCTGAAGAAAGAAGGGCTAAATAGATAATTCAACATTAGTAGCCAGTCTGTAGTTGTTCCCTCGCTTGTAGGGCCTCGTTTGCATGGTGAGTGATTATTATCTTTGCTTTTGTCATCTCATTCCTCATTTCAGTGGCGCCTGTAGGCTTAGCTGGCATATGTGTGGAATGCACACCTTTCCGATCTGTTGGGTGAATTAAACTTTCTCAGCTGCTTCTCCTACTACTCCAGATAGCTGCTATGGCCTTGCTGTTGCAATTCTCACAAATGTATGTAACTATGTAACAAACATAGTCATGGATGTACTTTGACATTTATTGTGCATTGATATAAATATACTTACAGGTAAAAATCAACAATACTTAACACACACTGAAGGACAGCATGTTAGGAAAAAGCATTGTTTCATAGTATTGTCCTGTAGTTTTAAGAAGTACCTTTTTACTTTTCAGTAATTTGGCACTTTCTTGTGATCCTCTAAAGCAGCGTTTTTCAACCACTGTTCCGCGGCACACTAGTGTGCAGCGAGATGTTGCCTGATGTGCCGTGGGAAAAATTGAAAAATCCTAAAGAAATTCAACAAAGGGCCGGCGGGCGGCCCACAGCTGGGAGGCGCTATAAATAGTGTCCAAGGGCCAGCTTGGCTCCTCCCCCCGAGGCCCACGGTGCTGGCGTCACTTCCTCCCCGGCCGGACCTGGCCCCGCTCATTCTCTTAGTGTTTGCCCTGTGCCTGCCGCCGCCGCCACGACTCGCTCGCTTCCCTCTCCCCCCCTCCTTTTTTTACCCTGGACCACCACCACCCCTTTCCTGGGAGCTACCAATGGACTGAGCCGCCCGACAGCCCGCCCGCCAACACGAGCCGGCCCGGGAGCCCCAGCCCAGAACAAACCACCAGGTGAGGGGAAGGGGAGGAGGGGCACCCAGCTGCCCCACGAGCACCACGGCAGGGCTGCGAGGAGGAGGGGATGGAGGAGGCCTCCGCCGGGCCTGGGCTGAGGAGGCGGGCGGGCGGGGGGGGGGCTACTGGCATGGCTGGACGGCCGGCCGGCCGGCCTTTAGGGTCCGGGAGGGGAAGAGCCGTTTCTGAGGGGCCCCGCGATGGGTTCCTTGAAGTCTTGCCCCTTTCTTTCTGTCTTGGGTCGCCCTCTTCTCTCTCTCTGTCTTTTCTTTCTTTTTTTCCCCACCTCTCTCCATCATACCCTTTCCCCTCTTCATAGAAACGTGCTCATTTCTAGCCTGCATATGTGTATGTCTAGCAGCCTGCCTACTGTAATTAAAACTGTAAACCGCCCAGAGACTCCTTGAAGTGGTATGGGGCGGTATACAAGCAGAACACTTTCTGCCTTCTTTCCTTCCTGCCTTCCTTCATCCTCCTCCCCTTCTGTCTTTCTTCGATTCCAGCCAGAATATCAGCTTTGTGTTCAGCCAAACAGGCCCAGGTTGTGCACTGAAAAGTATTTTATAATTTTTCATATTTCTGTTTACTTACTATTTCATAATAAAGTAATTATAAAATACTTTCTTTGTGTTTATTTGATTCCTATTCAAGAGAATTACTTTATATATAGTCAATATAGGCACAGAGTTAAATTTTTTAACATTTTATAATGGTGGTGTGCCTCGTGATTTTTTTCATGAAACAAGTGTGCCTTTGCCCAAAAAAGGTTGAAAAACACTGCTCTAAAGATCAGAATGCTACATCCCAGTGCCCTATGGTGCCAAACACAGCATCGTTCCATCCATCTCATCATCACCTCTATATATGTGAGAGCTTATGACACAGCATGACCCCTTAGATGATAATTCTCCATCATATAGTCAGGCCAGATCCCTGGAAAAGATACAAAAGAAGTGAAGTTGTTCCTCATTGGCTGAACTCCTGTTGGTTAGTATAGTAGTGTCTGGAGTAGACCCACTGAATAGGTGGCAATTGGTGAATCAACTCTACAATAAGTTCCACTGAATTAATAGGCTCACTCTAGTTGCAGCTCAGGAGGATTATGATGGAGTGTAGAGATGGGCACAAACTGAACTACAAAGTGGGAAAAAATCCATACATCAGACTGTTCAGTTTGGTGTTTGGTTCAGGGATCCTGCTTTGCCAAAATGAAACAAAGCACTAAACTTTTGTTTGTTTGTGTTTTGTGGGCAGTCACAAACAACCCTGGTTCACCATTTTTCCGGTGCATGCCCATCTCTAGTACAGTGCTAATTTCAGGTGGACATGAGAAGAAAACTGTGTCATTGTGCCCATATTTTGAGTGTATGTTGGAGACAGATTGATCTGTGGTCTGAAACTCCTTACTTTGGGGGGAGGTTGTACATTGTTTCAACCATACATTTTTGCTTTAAATGGATTTTTTTTCTCTTTGGAGAATATCCTTTTTTTTAAAAAAAATTGTAGGAACACAAGGCAGCTACACTGGAAAAAGAAACACGGTATTTACATAACATCTTAAGGCAAGAAGGGAAAACCCTTATAAATCAATTATGACTCACATATGAAGCAGATCAGACATTTTCCAACCAGTTCTAGCTGGATTTCAAAAGAAATCGCACCCACACACAAAGGAAAGAGAAAGACAGAGTTGCCACTTAAGTTTGTCTCTTGAAGAGACATGCTGTATACTGTGACCTGTTCGGTCTGCCTCCCATAAACTGTTGGTGTTCTGCTAGGAAACACATTCAGGGATTAGATATGTTCCATCAAAATGTGCTCCTCCTCTGAATGAGAGTCCATAATTATTAACTGTCACTCTGCATCGGCCATTTAGTAAAGATTTAAGACTTTCAGAAGACTGAGTAGTAGGATGACATCATGGGTGAGTAATTACTTTAACAAAAATAATTGCCAAAAATTGCCATGGGAGATAACACAAAATCCAGGCCTCAACCATGACAATAGAGTAACTGGAGCCAACACATTGTGAAAGTTTGATTTACATGGAAGTGTTAGGAAATTATTTTAGCTGCCAGGATTATGTTTTGAGGCTTCAATCGTCTCTGCTTAGAAGTCCCACTGATTTAAGTGTAGGTTACTATTGGGTGGGTGAAAATCTTGATTGAAAGTCCCAGCAAATGATCAGTGTTAGGTTGCAGGGCTTTGGATGTACAGTAGTCCTACATCTTCCACAATCTTTCTCTCCAATCTCACTTAAGAGGGCTTGCTACCTCTAATTTTTGCAATGAAAGAGATTTAACATGTGTTACCTTACCTGTCAAGATAAATTCTGTTTTGCTTGAGTAATAGTATTTGAAACGTAATGCTTGCCCATTCATTTTCATAACAATTTGGTAGTATTTGATAGCAGAAAGAAGGAAAGGCACTTAATGCCAAATTAATTGGGGTAGCCAGGAACTAGGGAAGTAGGTTCAGAAATATTTGGAATTCGCTGAATAATGCCATATTTGCATAGCTCTGAATATGTCAAAATCTGAATTTGATAGTTTGATGTGTGTAATTATAATTCTTAATACTGTATTTGGAGTTCTGTTTACTCCTACAGATTAGAAAGCAAAAGGCATGAAAATTAAGCCTATTGATGTGGCATCCTGGAAAAATAAACGGGCACCAAGGGTAGAGGTGGTGGAAAATTCAGTGTCTCCTGATCGGGGTTGTCATAGGTTTCCCGAGGGAGGAGGGCTCAGTTGAAAACAAAACGTGTACATCTGAAGAAAAGTTCTAAGCTACCCTGGAGGAGCTTGGAGGGGTGGAGGAAAAGACTTTTTGCATCTGTAAAAATGCCAGGATTATTATTGCCTCGGGGAGGTGGTAGCCCTGGATGACCCACCATTCTCTTTGATGGAGAACACTGGCTTCTGTAGGGGTGTGGCAGAACTGGCACCCCATTACCAATAGCCATCCCAAACAACCCTTAGCCACAGGGTTGTGCCAGATTTATATTGGGATGTCAGGCAGGCACATTTTACAAGTGACATCTGGAGCAGCCAAGGTGCAGAAGATGTTTCTCCTTGACAGGACACTGTTGGGAGATGGAGGCATCAGGCTCAGGGCAACAGACAATGACAAAATACAGTTAGACCATCTGGAATGTGTCTGTATGGATGCTTACAACATCAAGTTCACAACATTCAAGATATTCTGAGGGACATGCTTCAGCAACAGAGTCTAGTTACTGAAAGGCAAGTTCTTTTTGTCACAGACAACAGGGCAAACCTGATGGCAGCACTGCAGAATGGGAAAATGAAAGGAATGTGGTGTAGGGCCCCCGTTCTCAACCTAATAGTTTGGAGTGCTTTGCAGGGGATGGAAGACTCATGCATACTTCATACATTTTAATGGACCAGAAAGGTGGCAGGACATTTTCAGTACAGTGGCCTAGCTGTTGCAGCAGGGGCATGAAAAATGGGGATTGCCACTGTACCACCTAGGATGTGGCATCATGATGGAAGTTGACTTTCTAGCTGCTTGGAAGAGTGCTGGAGCAGCAAAGGCCAATCCATGGTGTTTGCATTGGGGACTTCCATTGGCGAAGGCTAGAACATTACAGGTCAAGTGGTCTGTGTCCTCAAAGGTTTGAGAGTGCAAAACAGGTTCTTAGTGGGCATTCAGGCATTATTAGCCAGGTGACCCCAATGTTCCAGCCTTGGTTGGCACAATGGATGGCATACTGAGGGAATAGTCTTAATGGATGTGTAGGAAGAAGAGCATTTTTTCCTGTCTGAGGTGGTGGCCTTGGCCAACATGGACCTGTTCGACTACAGATTTACCTCTCTGTGGCAACCCTCTTGGACCATGAAATAAATGTTGGACAATGGATATAGAGTAACAGCTAGAGCAGGGGTGCCCAAACTTTTTGTAAGGAGGGCCAGATTTGGTGGCTGAGAATGTGTCAGGGGCCAGTTGCTCCCCGACCCTGCCACCCCACTGCAAGCCCCACCCACTGACCCATCAGCCCCACCCACTAACCCATAAGCCCCACCCACTGACCCCTTGCAGCCCCACCCACTGACCCCTTGCAGCCCCACCCACAGGAAGGAAGGCAGGGACCGAGGGAGGGAGGGAGGGAGGAAGGTGGGGAACAAGGGAGGAAGGAAGGAAGGTGGGGACCAAAGGAAGGACAGGGAGCCTGTTTTAAAAAGCATGGGGCGAAGGAGGGGGAGGGAGGGGCAGGCCAGCCAGCCACGGGCCACTCAGATTGGCCTGACGGGCCGGATTTGGCCCCCGGACTGGACTTTGGGCAGGCCTGAGCTAGAGGGAGCTGGAAGTGCCAACCAACTTTCCATCACATGTAGCAGCAGCTAGGTCCAGGTAGCAGTGAGAGATCACACAGAGCAGGAAGAAATGAGCCATATTCATCCAAACAGCTGTATCAGTTGCTGTATTATAGGGTTCCTCACTCCTGCTGTATTATAGAGTTCCTGACTCCTGCAACAAGAAGGAGAGGTTTCCGGGACACTCTCTTGAAAAACATGGCAGGGGATTGCTCTCCAGAGACACCACCAGAGGAAGGGCATGAGGGAGAGAGAGGGAGAGGTACACATGGAGCAGCCCTGCAAGTAAAAAGGGATGGATTCCTTTTCTTACCGGCCAAAAAGGTCTATCATTTGGGAAAGTCTGGCCAAGGTGGCAATGAGATTGGTGCCTTGCCCACGGACTAGTGTGAGCGAGTGTTATTTGAGGCAGTGGACATAGCCTTCTAACACTAATAGGAGTGCAATGCATCAGTCTGCTGCCCCCTCCTTCTCCCACTTTCATTTTTCCACCTGCTACTCCAAGATTGTGCTCACTTCCTCAACTGTGCTGTGCTCCATCCTGTTGGCACAGTTCGCTCTCACCAGAGGATATTTGTTGCTTCAGTCTGCCTGCCAGTGCTGCCAGGGTAATTGTACACTCCCCATTGTAACCTCTCCTCTGTACCCTCAATGCTGCTAACATTTCCTGCTGGGATTCCCACTATTCAAGGTTCAATCGGTATGCCTATTACAGACATTTCATGATACCTAGGCAGTGCTGGCTATTGGTGTGTACTCTTTTCTTGCCACACTCACTGGGAAAGTATCAGAAGACACAGGATAATCCTTATTTTTTTTTGTTTATGTTTGGTAAAGGGGAAAACAACAACAATATATTCATATTGAAAGTATGAAAGATATCTGGAAATTCCATTTTTTTAAAAATTCCAAATTTGTTTATTTTTATTTTTCATTTTTTTTGCATTTTTATACTGTGCCAATTTCCCAGAAGGAAATTCCAAATCTGGAGGGCTAATTCCAAATTCTGAATGCCAATTTTGGTGCTAGTGCACATTCTTATGAGGAATTCCTTGATTTGGCTGATTCCTTGGGGGGGGGGGTGATAAACAAGAGGCTAGGATAGCTTGGTGGTTGAAGTATAAAGCCAGACAGAGGTTAGGAATTTGATTACCCACTGGGCCTCCTGTAAGCACAGCCAGCCTGTGTAGCCATGGGCAAGCTGCGGAGTCCTAGGGCAGAATAAGAGAATGGTAACCCTGGGCACATCTTGCCTGATCTCAGAAGCTAAGCAGAGTTGGGCCTGGCTACTACTTGGATGGGCGACCATCAGGGAATACCAGGTGCTGTAGGTGCCTGGAGTAGGAACTGGCAAGCCACTCCAGTATTCCTGCCAAGAAAACATGGACACAGGGTCACAAAGAGTCAGTCACGACAGTAACGATGCAACAACAACAAAACTATTTCTGTGTATTCTCTTCCTGGGAAACCCTGAAAAGGGTCGCTCTAAGTCAGAATTGATTAATGATGTTTATAATTATTGGGAGCAAAGAAACCTCCAAAGGAACTAGTTTTATTTCTTATGTTCTAATGGTCTCAGGTAGTTGCTCTTATATTGAGCCTAGACATGTTTCAGCACAGTAAATGTGTGGTACTTCAATGAGCTATCTTTGACTTTATTAGTTTTTTTAACAATGGCCTCTCCACCCTTTTCTTTCCAAATAAGCTGTTTGCAGTGAATGCCACAAAGCCTTTGATTCTTTCTTGACTTTATTTTAACCAAACTGAAAACCTGGCTCTATTCTGTAGTCAGGTAAATAGTTTTAAACCCTTCAGACCTTTGTTATAGCTAAGCAAATCCAAAGAGCATTACATGTGTTCCCAAGTTCCAAGTAGCAATTCTTAAAGCATTGAAGTGAGTTCTTTCCCTCCCTCGTGCTCTCTCCAGCTTCCTATTAAGGGTTCAGCCACAATGCAGCTTTAATCAGCTTCGCTGATTTAAAGCTAATTTGCACTTAGCTTCAAGGCTAAGGTCCGCAGCACAAGTTGAAGGACTTTGACATCAGAAGTCAGAGTGAAAAGCCTTGAGTAGTTAGATCCCATTGTTCTGTGGGGCCACAAAGAATGACCATTTCCAAAGGTTCTAAATTAGTTAGGGGTGGAGAGGGGAGAACAAAGTCAACTTTTTCCCCTTCTATTAATGTAACCTCTTTGTTAATTTGCTATCTGCATTTTTGCTCCTTCATGTACATTAACAGAGTTGGGTGGGTGTGCTGGCTTTGACTTTATAATGCCTCCAACCCCGCGATTCATAAATAAAAAACATCACCCAGATGCAAAAGACTAACAATATAAAATATTTTCTTTCCTCGGTAAAAGGCAAAACTGTGTATTTTTTCTTTCTCCTGTTAAGAATGAAACTCTCCATCAGATATTTAATGTAGCTTAATGTAATGTTGACTATTAATGCTGTAAGATGTCCCTCAATTCCTTGTTCTCAATTTCTTGAACATCTCTTATCCCTCATTACTGGAAGCCACCGTGGGTCCTTTTCGAAGGAGAAAGATGGGGTAAAAATACTCTAAAATAAATAATATTTTGATGGGCAATAAGAGAATCTCTTTTGAATTTCTTTCATTTAAATGAGGAGAGAATTCAGGATGCCATTTGCCATTATGTGGTGCACTGGAAACCCGTTGTAAATATCTTGTATCTGTTGATGTGGTGCCAACATTAGTCAAATCTGCCAAAAACTGATTACCTAGTGACAAACTCAAATAAGGTCATCAGATCTATAACTGTCTTCTGTATGACCTGTCATAAAATCTTGCCATGTCTTGATTGCTGGGTTTTCTTTTCAACTGATTGTTAACTGGAGCTGCATGATGAGCAGTTTTTCCTCCTTTGTTGAGTAATAAGCAGTTATTATTATGTTATCTATGGACTTAAAGCTTTAATACTTGATCTTTTTAAATCTTTCCTCTTTTGATAAGGCCTCTACTTAACACGGAGTAAATTTCTCTATAGCTATTTTGTGATAAGAATGTGGTCAAACTGCAATACTGCCGTTAAGTCTCTGCTCAGTCATGACCTGAGTTTGACCATGATCAGGTAGCCATCTCAAGGTTGACTCAGCCTTCCATCCTTTAGAGGATGGTAAAAATCAAAACCCTGCACTGGGGGGTGGGCAGCAAGTTGTTATTTACATAATTATGTTGTAAACTGTCCACAGTTTGTGCTAGCACTATAGGGCAGGGTATATAAGTTGAAACAAAAACAAGAAACAGGATGCTTTAAGAAAAAAAAGAGAAAGTGCCACAGAAGGCAAGAAAGAGTGAAGTAAGTGGGGAGAAGGTGAGGAAGATAGGCAAAAGAGAATGGATGTATGTGCTGGGAGTAGGGAGCAAAACAATAACAATTAAAATAAAATACAATCAGAGTTCAGGAACGGCTGATATCTCAAGAAAATGAAACAGGACTAGCAGTGCTGCATGGAGCAGTGGAAACTGGCTAGTGGAAACATGGCTATAAGGAAACAAATGCATGAATCAGCACAGTATAAGGGTCCATAGAGTCCAATCCTGCACTAGAGCAAATCAAAGCACAACAGAATAAAAAAAAAACCTCTTCCCTTTGAATCTATTGGCATTAGTTCCAGCTTTGTGACATTTGGATAGAGGGATGCAATACCAGTATCATGAGTGCACAGAAAGTGAAACAAATGCATAGTATGGCTAGCTCTGAGACTTGTAATAAAAGAGGTGGCAAGTCTAATTCACCACTAACCTGTCTGAATATGCAGGGATTCCAATGAGATTTTAAAGAGTTAAGCATTCAGACCTGGCAGGTGAATATTCCCTTCTGGTTTCCCCCAATTTGAATTTTAAAAATTGCAAAATAGGAAGAAATTTGTAAATCTGTCCAGTCCTATTGGACAGACATAAGGCCACATTCTCACCCATCCCTGTTTGGAGGTTCTGCTCAGTACAGAACAGAGAGGGGTGTCTCCGTTTCCATATGGGGTCATAGTAACATTGCTTAATGGACTGTCCAATAAAAAGAAGGCGCTGAACCTTCTCAGTGTCTATTACTTTGTCTAAAATAAGTTTTCTGTCACAAACACAACATTTACCTATTACTTACAATTCTCAGCTAGAGGCTGTACAACTATAATATGAGGGAAAATCAATAACAACACAAAAAATCACAGCAAAAGCAATAATTATATTGTCCCATGTGACTATTGCATCTGTGAAAAAAGAGAGATGTTTTGGGTAGCTCCTTCACAACTCTGTCACCACTTCCCTCAGGAGACTATTTATGAAATAAGCACAGTTTCATTGACCGACTGACTGACTGACTGACTGACTGTGATGGAACCTTAAAAATGAGGTCAGGAATATTCAAGATATGTGGTCAATCACTGAGTTTGTGGAAGGGGTTGAACTCAGATCTGTAAAAGGTATGCATAATATTGTTGCAGGATTGTAATGGGAAAAATTGGAAAAAGTAATGTATTTTGGAATTGTTATATTAGTGTAAAGTAAGATATTAATTGAGAAAAAATGTACAATGTAAAGCTATTTAATGTTTATAGGATGCAATGTAATGAAAATATATTTAAGCAAACAGTGAATGATATTGTGGAAAATGTAAGTATAAATGTAATGGTATGAAATGTGATTGTATAAAATAACTTGTTGTTGTAAGGTAATGATAAAAGGTAAGATGCGTAAGGTGGAAATGTTGGTATATCTAGCCAGTAGATAGTATAGATGGTAAGTATAGCTCCAGAGATTAAATTTAAATGAGCTAACTGGTTAAAAGTTTCCTTTCTTAAAATTAATTTGATAAGGGCGGAGGTGTTGTGACAGAACCTTAAAAATGAGGTCATGAATATTCAAGATATGTGACCAATCACTGAGTTTATGGGTGGGGTTGTGCCATATATAAGGAGATGTCAGACAGACAGGGGCTAGTTAGGGACTGGCTAGGGTATGGTTAGGGAATTATTTAAGTAACTGCTACATAAGAACATGAATGTATAACTAATTGCTGGTTAAGTTACAGCTAAAGAACAATGCAAACCTCAATTCAGTAATGCATGTCAATGATTCATGTATGTTGTAAATAAAATAAACCACATAGTTACTTTGAAGAGTTAACACATGTGTCAATTCCCGTTTATTCATAAGAATAAGAATTTAAGGTATTAATAAATAGTGGCAGCAAAGATACACAAGGTTACAACACAATTTTAAAGTGCGGCCAGAATGTGAAAGCAAAGCAAAAGCAAAATGTTCTGCTTATATACCACCCCATATCACTTCAAGTAGTCTCTGGGCGGTTTTGCAGTTTTAATTACAGTATGCAGGCTACACTTGCCCCCGTTCAACATACTGACTGACTGAGTGAATGACTGATTTGATTTGATTTGATACTGCAAAACCAACTGGGCCAGAGGCTACTCTGGGTGGTGTACAAAAACATAAAATCCAAAACAGAGCAATGAAAATAAGCAGATAAATAAAAAAAAAAATCAAAATTAACATTAAGAGAGGGACTTCCCAAACAGTAAACACTGGGAGCCACCACCTGGCTGTTGAGTCAATGGCTGCTGGTGCTGGTTGGGAAGGGTAGCCAGACTCCAAAAACCATTATCCACACAGGAAAATAAGCGATTCTACTCTTGTCCTGCCATTTCTGAGTTTTGTTTCCCCCCTGAAGACCTACAGAAACAGAAATTCTCTGAGACTTCAGATGTATCCTGAAGCCTGGCAGACCTATACCTTAACATTCTAGTAAACATTGTAAAATCTTTTGGTCTGACCCTTTTGTTCATCAGGGTGCCTCATTTTAAAGGTGGGAGGAAGGGTGCTGTAGGGAAGAGTTACATTTTGCTTGACATTTCCTAGAATCTTCCAGCTGGCATGGACAGTGGACAACTGGCAGGGGATTCTATTACGGCAGAGAAAAGATTAATTTTTCCAAGGGCTGATCTGCACATTCTATTCTTCTCTTTAAGGTTGCTTTACTGCATTTGTTTTGTTTTGTTTTTAAGCATGCCTCACTTTTCATACTTTCTTTTGGTCAAGAATTTGTTCAGCCACACCAAGAGAATTGTACTAACAATGCTATTGGGAAATAGTGAATAGAGTTTTCTCCAATGCTGCTTTGTTTTCATTGCAGGTGATAGGAAATATAGTACAACCTGAGCTATCTGCAAGAGTTATTAGTCATACCAGAATTAAGAAAGGTCACCACAAAGGAATTCTCCTCCATTTTTAAAAAATCCATCCGTATGCCTGAAAGATGCTCACATTTCCAACTGTCAAAATCTAGCTTTGACAGCAGACGATATATCTGCTCTTCAGAATTCAGTTTTGCACTCGAAAGCTTGCAATGTTTTTTTATTTTTATTAGTGGCCTCTAAAGGCATCCACTGTAGCCTAGTTTTGCATTTGTGTTTTGTGATGGCCACGCAGCTCTTTTGCTTTGTCAGTATTTTAAGTTTTCCAGTGAATCACGGTGTTGCAAAACAAAGAATTTGAAAGACAGTCTAATCCAGTGGTTCCCAACCTTCCTAATGCCACAACCCTTTAATACAGTTCCTCATGTTGTGGTGACCCCTTGCCATGCTTGGAAGAGACCACAAGCCCCCTTTGGCAGGCCACTGCCACAGGTGCCACAGAGAACTTCCCTCTACAGGCACACCCAGCCTATCACAGCCTCCGTTGCTATTGACTGACATCCCCTCCAACCTCTCAAGCTGTAACTCACTCTTTCCCCCCTTCCTACCCCCCTCCTCCAGACCCAAGTCATTTGTGCCTTTTTCTTCACTGGCTCATGGCGACCCCTGTGAAATGGTCGTTCGACCCCCAAAGGGGTCCCGACCCCAGGTTGGGAACCACTGGTCTAATCCATCTGATCTGTTTTAACAGTTGTTGGGAACCACTGGTCTAATCCATCTGATCTGTTTTAACAGTTGTTATGCTTAGAATGCCTCTCACTGTCAGTGCAGTGATTAGAAACTTGTTTGTTATTTTTCTTACACATCCAAAAAGAAGAAGAAAAAGAAATACATATCTCCAGGGTCTCATTCTTTTGCTGTCTCTCCCCATTATGTGCTAACACACTATTTATTCTATGAAATAAATACATGAAACATTCATTTCTGTTTTCAAGAAGCGTGTTTGGTCATTTTGTGTTGACCTTACATTAAAAATGTATTAAGTGCAAAGTTTGCATCTCTTGTATTCAAGGATGATTCCTTCTGCCCGTAGAGGCTCCATCCCAGTGCCATGCAGTGATGAAGTCTAATGGATTTAAAAGTCACTCCAGCCCCCTGTGGAATTCACAGCACCTGACAAACAGAATTCCTCACCAATATTTCACATTTGCACCTCTGCAAAAGGAACTATATTTAAACCATGTGATAATTCAAGGAATAAACCTGTTCCACAGTACAGCACGAACTGGAGAACTGCTGTTAACTTGCATAATAAATAGTTCAGTGGAATTTGCACAAGTGTGGCAAAAACAACGATAAGTGTACCTCCTTATCACCTTTAGAACACAGAGTGTAACACAATATGTTTACATGGTACAATTAATAAGATATATAAGTATATTTTGTGGCCAAAATCCTATTGAGTAGGAAGTTGATGGGCAATTATATAATTTGCAATGGCAAAGTTCCATTAATTTAAGAGTTTCTGCTAGGAGTTATCATTCGCACATGACCAGGAATCCAAGTAAGGGCTCATTAATTAGGCACAATTTCACATTATGAATTGTGCCATATCTTGTCAGCCACCTTAATTACACAAGACAATCATGCAATAAAATTGGACATCCTTCTGAAAAAGGGAGTCAGAAAATGTCCCTTTTTGAAGAGGTCCACTCACAGCCCAGTCTTATACTTCTGCTGTTGGTTTCCATTTGGCCACAATCAATAAACATTCAAAAACCCCATTACTTAAAAGTGAAGGAAAAAATGAAGAAAAAAAACCCTTGTCTTTGAGGAATGCTGCTGTTAACCTCTAGCTGACAGCAGACAACTTCTTGAACTATGTTTCCATTTTCACAAAGTGTGGTGAACCTGGTGCATCTAATGAGAACTCAAATAATCTTCTGAACCAAATTGCAACAAACAAGCTTTGAAACTGGAATTCTATTAAGTCATGGGATTTTAAGGCCCTGAGAGTTCTGACCCAGAGTGTCCCCCATTCTAGGTAGGAGCACCTACAGTGGTGATTCCCAAACAGTGATGCTCACAGGGGGGCATGTATAACTTCAGGGAAATGGTTACTTAAAAAAAATTATTCAAAACATATATAGCTATTTTCATCTGCATGTATATACAATGGGAATGGAATAAAATTGACAAAAATATATTTATTTATTTATTTATTATATTTATATACCGCTCGACTTTACCAAAGGAACTCTGGGTGGTGAGCAAAATAAAGCAAACAATAATAGGAGCAACAAAATAAATCCATATTAAGAAACTTATAAAACATTAAGAGACAAAAATTATTTTCTTAATTTGCAAATTTATTTATTTATTTATTTATTTATTTATTATACTTATTAACCGCCTGATTTTCCCATAGGGAACTCTGGGCGGTGTACAGACGTCACCCAACAGTGACTACCCAACTACAAAACAAACCCCAACAATAGTAAACAGTCAAGATCTAACAGAATACAGTCAGTATACAAATACCGTATAAAAATACTAAAACATTTTGCTTGAAGGCACAATATTCTATTAATGTTTAAAATAAAATTATTTGGTAAAACTTTGAAGGAAGCACTTTATATTAAGTGTAGGTGTGGATTTAAAAGGTGGATAAATAGTGCGGTGAATACATGAGACGTGACTACAGTGATTTGTCTTGATGATTTGAGTCAGGTTGATTCAAAGTCTCCTTTGGCATTTCAATCACTGTTACCATAAAAAAGGCATGTTTAATTACCTTGCGGCCTTTGTCCTGCCCCGATTTGTATTTTCTATAAGGTTCCCTCATATCTGTGATTTCAAACATCCACAGTAAATCATAGACCCAATCCCCTGTGGATACAGAGGTCCCACTCTACTAGCATAACAACGCAGCATAACATAACACAATCCCAGAACATGCTTGTCATTATATTTTATGCCAACACAAACACTGACATAGGCCAGAAACCAATCTGAACTGAATTGCTGCAATTCTCCCCCAAAAGACAAACAAACAAACAAGCAAACAAACAGATGCTTCTGCTAATGAAAGAAAAACAGTGGAGGGCCAGGGGGAAAGCTACTGCATTTTCCTGTCTGTAAGATGCCCCCATGTATAAGTTGACCTCCACTTTCCTACCCAAAATTACAGTTCTGCAACCACATGGTTCTCTCCTCAGCTTACTTCCATGTATAAGACGACCCTGAGTTTTTAGACTAACCGTTTCAGACAAATGTAGTCTTATACATGAAAAAATACTGTATAATGCTAGTAGTGGTATGTGTGTTGTTAACAGAAAATGCACAGAATCCAACCATGCTAGCCCCAGCACAATACAAATGGTGTTTTGTGCAATGTAGTTGCTCTCTAATTTTTGTTTGCTGTAGGGGGAGAGACAGAATGAACAAAACCAAGTTTGAGTGTGTGTTTTGTACATAGTGAGCTATGAATGGGAATAACACATGTAAGTGAACCAAAGCACATCATTCCACCATCACTACTGTAAAATCACTAGTGAGGACATTAAGGTGGAATAATTTTGATTTACTTGTTTGTTAAAAATTTTCAAAGTATTTCTCCAATCCAATTAATTTCTTGAAGCATATTTAAAAACCCAGATAAGATTAGTATAAATTGAACTAAATTAAAAGGTGACAGGGATGTGCTTCTGATTTACCTGGCCACCTAACTTTGATTCAATTTATTAATTAGACAGTGCGAGAAAGTTTTGGCTAAACATAGAATGCAAGTAAATGGAATAGAGCTCTGTAAAAGTAATGGAATGCTGGGAATGTGCATCGTTAATGTTAATGAAGATGGATTTTTTTTCAAAAATAATCAGCTTCCTTTGTTGGTACAGATTGTACTTGTAGGTATCTGAGTTTGGCAAATGTGTTGTTTGCAATTCACCTGATAAGGAGACGAGTAGTTTAAGGGGATTCGGTTGGGATGTTTTTTTCTCTTTTTCTGCCAATTTATCTACTCAGAGTGAATAGAAACTGTGTGTAGGGAGGGGCAACTTGAATTTTATAAGATAAGAAAAACCCAAGCCTTTGATGGCAACACAACACGTTTTGAAGAGGAAATCTGGATGCAAGTTAAATGAACAGCCTCAGATGTGATGGATATTTCTGCATCACAATGGTTAAGATTGTTCCACTTTCCAGAACTGGTTGTTATGTGATAGGACAATCAATATTAACAAATTTGCAAAAGGCACACTGTTGTTTTCTTCAGGATCAAGCATTTCATGCTCAAGAGGCCTCAGTGGATATGAATTTTCAAATTTGTTCACAAGTTGCTCACACGAGGATTGGACTGAAATACAACAGAGAGGCACTTTACATTCTCTTGTTCTTGGCAAGAAGAAGAAGAAAATGGGAGGGGGGTTCCATTTTTCTCCCAGCAGTGAATTTTTTCTGCCTGTATAAGTCAAAACATCTGGAGTGCTGAAGGTTTGCCACGACTTGATATAGACCAATCACTTTGTGTACAAGGGAATGGTTGCGGACATTGTTCACGAGATGCACCTGTGTTTCCAATTTTAGCATAAGACCACTGTGCAGTTGAGAAGAATAGCATTTGCAATGCAACTGCATAACATGTATTTAATAAACCACAAATCCTGGCCCTTTGCTGGGAAATGAAATATATTTAACAAAGCATGCAGGACCCTTGCAAATGTTGCTGGTGTGAAGGAGTGGAACTGATTTCAGCGGCTTTGGTACATATAGAATGCTTAAATATTCATAGTTCATGATTTTGTAATACAGTGACTTCATAATAAAATGCTTTGAACAGAGAGTGATGCTGCAAAACCTCTGATACGGCTAATGGGTTTGAAGGGGATTCTAATGTGTCAAGGACCTGAGCTGAGTTCTTGTGTGCAAAGAGGGATTATAAAATATAATTATGAAGTGGCAAGAGCTGTAGGCCAGAGTCTGTCTTCGTGATACCTGGGTGCCACAAATGATGTCATCTGTGGAGATGAGTGTCTTGAAATATTACTATGCATTCACTACCTTTAAATACCAGGGCCCACTGTATTCTCAGACTTGATGGCACTGCAAGATGTGTTCTGTCACAGATCACAGCCCTCTGTTTTTAACAATCTCCTATCTCCCCTGATGCAAAAACATACAAATACCTGCAGAAAGTCAAGAATAAATTGGTTTGGGCCACCTCCAAACCAGCTTGGGAAGGTCAGACCTATTTGTATGCAATTATATATATGCATACACAATATATGCATACAAATGGGATTGGACCGTATGAATACATCCCTAGTTGATAACTGTGTGTTGTTACAGAAGGCACATGTGTGTGTTGTGCCGTTACAGTTGTGACTGACTCTACGTGACCCCATGTCCATGGAGTCTTCTTGGCAGGAATACTGGAGTGGTTTGCCAGTTCCTACTCCAGGAACCTACAGCACCTGGTATTCCCTGGTGGTCTCCCATCCAAGTACTAACCAGGGCCGACCCTGCTTAGCTTCCAAAATCAAGCAAGATCGGATGTGCTTAGGGCAGGCACATAGTCCATAAGAACCACATCCTTTTTCTTTAAAAATGATTATTGGAGCTCCTGCTTTATATTGATAACCGCCATTGGTATTGAAAACAAAAGTGTCACAAATAGTTACCAGATAGAACCTTCACTGTTCTTTGTTTTAAAAACACCAGATTTTGGAGACTGAGTATTCAGATGAAGCCACACAAAGCCTTTGAACAGAGGATAATAGAGCATGGTACATATTCATAACTGCTAAATTGAAAGTAAAGTGTTGAGGGTGGCTGGGTGGGTGCGGACATACTTCCTCCCCACCACTCCCCACCACCAAAGAAGCATAACAAAAATGTCAATATTTCATGGCATCCAGCAGGGTATGAGGGAATGATCCATGCCATTTTTGAATCTCATTCTTTCCTCCCAAAGAATGAAAAATGTGTTGTAATTTGTAACATTGATTTGGAGGTCATAAAGCCTAGTATTGCAATGTTTGAATAATGCAGTGGGTTGTCGATGACCTTGAATATCACACACATGGCTTCAGGTACCCATTTCTGATATTCATGTTAGAAGCGGTTTTATCTCTGTGAAATGGTTACCACTCACATCTCCTACAAAAAGCAAAGAAGTTCGGACGGTCAAGAACACCACTTATTGCCTGATATAAGCCATGTCTCTGCCTGCGTATAACTTATGAAGCTTCTCTGGCACTGTTAATAATGAGATGCTGTCAAGTGAGTTCTGAATTATGGCTACTCTTTTCAATGGCTACTCTTTTCAAGGTAGAAAACACTCAGGATCAGTTTAATATTCCCTTCTTGTGGAGAAGTCCTGGGACTATGCAGCCTGCCAAAGGCTACACAGGCTGGTTTTACTGGCAGGAGGCACAGTGAACATAAGAACATAAGAACAGCCTTGCTGGAACAGGTCACACAGCCTATCCAGTCCAGCATTCTGTCTCACACAGTGGCTCACTATTTGCTTCAGGGTATTCCCAAGCAGATGTCTTCTCATGCTTATAATTCCCCGCAAATGGCATTAAGAGATATTCTGCCTATCTCTTCAACTCAGAGGTTGTCCTTAGGCATCCATAATGATAGCCCTTTGATACCCTTGTTCTCCATGAACTTGTCTAATCCTTTCTTAAAGCTGTCAAGGCTGGCAGCTGTCACCACTTCTTCTGTCAGGCAGTTCCATAGACCAGTGATCCTCTGGGTGAAAAAGTACTTTCTCTTATTTGTTTGAGATTTAGCACCCAAAAGATTCATGGAGTGCCCCCTAGTTCTAGCTTTGTGCGATAGGGAAAGCAGTTTTTCCTTATCTACTTTGTCCACACCATGCATGATTTTATAAACTTCAATCAGCTCACCTCTTAGGTGCCATCATTCAAGAGTGAAGAGGCTGAGCCATTGCAACCTCAGATGGTAAGGAAGGTGTTCAGTCCCCTAATCATTCTGGTTGCCCTCTTCTGCAACTTCTGGCTCCACAGCCAGATACTTAAACTACTGACCTATCCAAACCTTATTACTATCCCACCTCCCATTTTTTTAATGGAAACTGAAGCCAATTTGGGAATAAGGCATCCGATTGCCTGGAAAAAATTGATAGAAACTGAAGCCAATTTAGGAATAAAGCATCCAATTCCTTGTATTATTCTAAGCAGGTCTGTGGAACAAGGCCAGAACAAGGTCAGAAACACAGATTTAAATGTTTTGTTTGTTGACTTGGTTGCCTAAAGAAATTCTGTAATTTCCAGAGCAACCAACCAACCAACCAATTTAAAAAAGGACTTCCCAGAGGAAATGCAGGCTGAGGTCAGAAGGCAATTTTGAACTTGAAGTATTTTCTCCTCTAATAAAAGTAATAAAGGGATTTCCCCCCATATTCTTGGCACCCCTGCAAATAACAAACTGTCCCTCCTCCTTCTTTCTCCTCCCAATCCACTCAGGTACAGTGTTTCTGTGCTCTCTGAGGTAAAAACCAGAAAGATCCCAAACTCAAAATACCTCACAATCTAAAACCAGATCTTGGGGGAGGGAAATTCTCTCTCTCTCTCTCTCTCTCTCTCTCTCTCTCTCTCTCTCTCTCTCTCTCTCTCTCTCTCTTAAAAGACAGCTTCCAGAAACCCTCAGTGGCCACAATCAGTTGCTATGCTCCCTCCCTGGGGAAAATTCAGGGCATTTTGTTTCGACACCAGTAACTTGCCCAAACTCTATTTCCAGTAGAATACTGGAAACTTCCCTTTGTTGGATTCTCTTGAAAAGGACAACGTGCCTTTTTTGTGCACATTAAAAATAGTCCAGAAGTGACCGACATAATCATACAGCCTGGCTGCAGCTGCTGTATTAACAGGTCATTCATCTCATGATAGCAAGACCTTTCCCTTTAAAAGCCACCGTTTCCTGACATTAAATCAAAGTTGCTTCTGAAAATAAAGCCAATCCATTTAATGCAAAGGCAACACAAAAAATAAGATCAAGTAGGGAAGTGCCACTGGCAGTTTCAAATTGCAATCCAATCGGGAGTAGCTATTAAATGAAGAGAAGGGAAAGGATGCATTGCTGCGCCCTACTTTCCCTTGTTCGACATCTGAGAAAGGTCACTGTTGGCCACAGGAAGCTTCTGTAATTTCCATTCAGAAATAATTGTCCTCTTTTAAGATATTACCTTGTTTGGACAAGTCTTGGAAATTCATAGGAGAATATAAAAATGGCTGGCTTCCACTATTATGAGTTGAGCTCATAATAAGGAGAAAGGCGGGGTAAAAATACTAAAATAAAATAAAATAAAATAAAATAAATACATGGAAAGTTGCATCCAATATAAGAGTTGAGGATTTCGTATTTATTTTTTTTAAAAAAAATCTTGCTGTTGGTAGAAAGGGAAATGATGCACCTAGTGTCAGATCTGGCATATGACTGAAGGAATCAACATCCAAATTGTTCCAGGGCTATCCCTAGCTGAAATAATCTTAGAAACTGTTCCAGAGTTTTGAATTCCTAGTAAAATTTATTTATTTATTTATTTATTTATTTATTTATTTTTTTTTATTTATGTTGTTGCCACACAATAGAAGTGCAAAGATCCATACAGGAAAATAGCTACAGGTTCCCAGAATCTGTCCCTTTCTCATAAATTGACTCTCAAAGCCTTAATAACACACGCTGAAACACACACTGAAATAACACATTCTGAAACATTTACAAGAGAATGATTTTTTTAAAGTTACAGTTGATTGAAATTGCAGACTTGTATATGCTACTTTTTTACAACACACATAACAATCAACTGAATATATCAACAGCAGCAAACAACTGCCACCAACTGATGAGAGGGAGGGACAGAAAACTCACCAGAGAGGCAAGGCTCTCTTGGAATTTCAAAAGCTTGAAGGAATGTCTGATTCCATCACAACTGTGGTTGCAAAACTGCAGGAGCTCAGCAGTGACAATGATTGTTGGGAGCTTCAAATGTGCATGTCTCAGATCATTGCCGTGCAGTTTTTAAGAGAACCATCCCACATATATATTTAGATATATTTTCTAGGATTTGAGTATTAGCAAATTGAGCAAATTAAGTTAAATTAGCTCCCAACACCTCTTAAAACTGCAGTTTTAGTGTACATGCACCCCTTGATAAGATGTGAATTGAAATACAACTTGTTTCTTATACATGCTAAAAGAAGCAATCTGATGTCTCATATAATAGGCCACCAAAGTACTCACAACTTAGTGTTTTGGAAGGGGTGTAAGAATGGTAACAGGATTAAAAGTTGAAGATTTTGCGATTTGAGTACTGTAGTTCATCATCATCTTAGAGTTCCATTTCGGAAGATGGGCGGTATATAAATGTAATAAATAAATAATAAATAATAAATAACTGCAGAGCTAGAAGAGTTCTTATGGATATGTCTGTGAACATTCTCAGTCATCCGGGTGGGTTTATCTGGTATTTGAGTCATGCCAACTGGACTTCTTTTTTCTTGAGAGATTGAAACATTTCACTGTTCATCCAAACAGCTTTGTCAGTCTGATGAAGACAAAGACTGACGAAGTTGTTTGGATGAGCAGCAAAATGATTCAATCTGTCAAGAAAAAGAAGTCCAGTTGCCATGAGTCAACTTCCAGTTCTTATGGATTGTTGAGTCCAGCCTCTGTCAAGGAGGCACAGGGGGAAATCATGCTCCCAGTCTCTGGTTGTGTAGCCAGATAGCTAATGGACTAAACTATCCAGTAGAGATGGGCACGACTTAGCGGTATTCCCGTTTCCGTTTCCGTTACTCGGTTCCGTTACTCTACGGAAACGGTAACAGGAATCACTCCCCCAGACTTCGAGCTCGAACCGACGAACGAACAATTTTGGTCTGATTTGTCGTGCTCGTTCCTTGCATCACGCAATGCCAAGCGGCACAGAAAAAAAGTTTTTAAAAGTTAAAAAAACCCGGTTCCCGGCTGAAAAGCAGGCGGAAAAATGCCTGCCGTGCCTCAGGGCACCTACCAGAGGGGTTGTTTCTGGAGGTCCCCGGCCTCCCCCCCATCCCCCGTCCTTGTGGGCTGCTCTGGTGGGACTCGCCGCAGGCTCGCAGCCAGCAAAAAGCCCAGTCTCGCCGCCGGCCGCCGCAATTAAAGCGCAAGCAAACGGCACGGACGGCACAGGAAAAAACTTTTAAACTCTCCCCCCACCCATTCCCGGGCCAAAAAAGCAGGCAGAAAAATGCCTGCCGTGCCTCAGGGCACCTACCAGAGGGGTTGTTTCTGGAGGTCCCCGGCCTCCCCCCCATCCCCCGTCCTAGTGGGCTGCTCTGTGGGACTCGCCGCAGGCTCGCAGCCAGCCAGCAAAAAGCCCAGTCTCGCCGGCCGCCGGCCACCGCAATTAAAGCGCAAGCAAGCGGCATGGACGGCACAGGAAAAAACTTTTAAACTCTCCCCCCACCCATTCCCGGGCCAAAAAAGCAGGCGGAAAAATGCCTGCTTGACTAAGGGCGCAGGGCACCTACCGGAGGGGTGGTTTCTGGAGGGGGGGGTCCCGCCTCCCCCCCCCGTCCTGGGCAGCCGGACTCGAGTCGCCATTTCGCCATGCCATGCGGTGCGGGTGGGGGATCCAAACTGGGGCGGCGAACGCAATATTGTTTTTGAAATCATGGTCCAAAAACACACAAGCACAACAGAAACACGCGAAAATTTATAAACTGCCAGATTTTTCACAGTAGCAGTGGTTTTTTTCTTGCAACAAAATGTCTCTCCTCTCCTCCTCTGTCCTCCATTGATTTTTTTTTTGATTTTTTTTTACACCTGCGCATTGGATGGGCTGGCCGAGTGGCCAGCCATGTGGGAGTGGACGACCATGCAAATTTTTGGAGCCATCCCACCAGTCGCATGGCCACTTGGCCATGGAGACTTCTGGGATGTGCCAAAAAGCCCCCTAAAACCTGCCCTAGCCCCCCTAACCCTAACCCAACCCTTGACTCCGTACCCATACGTCACAGACTGTCTTCTTAGTGGGTCAGAGAGGCACCCAGAGGTGCAACCCACTAGCCCACCGTAACCTTACCCATCACTAGCCTAACCCTAGCCCTTGCACTAAGCCACCTTAAAGCCAGATCTACTTGCTTGCATTGCACTACACGCAGCAAGTACAATTCCCTTCTGTGTGAGACATGGTGGTGCGAGAGCCTTGTGCAGGGAAGGCATGACGCTATCACTCTCACACTGGTCTCACTGTCTGCACATTATGTTATGCAATATCCATATGGCTATTGCATAGCATTTTGCAGCAGCAGCAGGTGAGGAAGGGAGACCCCCATGTAGAGGGGTCTCTTGGAGCCTGCTTCCCCTTCCTAGTGGGTGAGGATAGGAGGCACCCACGGGTGCCTCCAGGAGCCCACTTTCCCTTTATAGCGGGCCAGAGGAGGCACCCACCCCACAGAGGTGCCTCCAGGAGCCCGCTCCCCCCCCAAAACCAGTACTAACAACAACGAAAAAACAAAAAAACGAACCGAGTAATTTTTGCGAATTTTCACGAAACCCGGAAACGAGCCGAAACGGGACCGGCCTGACTAACGACAACTCGAAATTTTTTTTTCAAGTCGTGCCCATCTCTACTATCCAGCAGTATTTCTGCACTGAAATGAAATAAATCAATAGTTGTGTGTGTGTGTGTGTTTGTGAAGATTCTCAGTCATCCAGGTGAGTTTATCTGGAAGTTGACTCATGGCCACTGGACTTTTTCTTGAAATAGAAATGTTTTGCTGCTAATCCAAACAGCTTCATCAGTCTGAGGAAAACTAGTTGTGAGTTCTCCATTTTATAGTCCACTTTGACCACTTTTCACCATGGTCTGAAATAGGCTAATAAGATGAACAATGGCTTGAATAGGCTTGTTAGATAGACAAACAGTATCAACAGCCTTAAGGTGAACAATGGCCTAAGATGCTGAAACCCATAAAGTATGCATAGTGAGCTATGGCCTTGGTGGTGAAGGCTTTTTTATTTGTCTGGGTATTGTTGAAAGCACAGCCTAATAAGCAGCAGATAGACTGTGCCTGAGGCCCTCACCTCTATTGAAAGAGGGGTTTTTAATGCTCACATGAAATATATGGCAAACCTTTCTCCATATGGAGAAAAGTGGTTTACAGTAGCCAAGAGTAATGTTTCATTTCATTTCGTTTTGTGCTCACCCCTGTTTTGTTTCATTTCGTTTCTTATGAATTTTTTAAAAAAATTGTACAAAATGAAATGAAACAAAACAAAATGGTGCCTTGGACTAGGCGCTGCCCTCCCGAGCATTTTCAGAGGGCTTCTGCCGAGCTGTCAATGGCTGGACCCCTTTAAACCTGGCCTAGTCAGCACCAGGGGGACCCCCAGGTACCGACTGTGCCAGGTTTAAAGGGCTCCAGCTGATAACAGCTTGGCACAGACCCTCAGAAAACGGTCGGGTAGGCAGAGTGAATCGCCTACCTGGCTGTTTTCAGAGGTCACCCTGGTACCGACTGGGCCAGGTTTAAAGGACTCCAGCTATTGACAGACTGGCAGGAGCCCTCAGAAAATGGTGGAACGAAACGGTTCATTTCAATGGAAAAATGACTGTTTCGTCTTGTCTATAACAAAATGCTGCTTCCGTGTTTCTTTTCATTTTGTTTCATTTCATTATGTAATGAAACGACAAAACAGCATTTCATTTTTCGTTTCCTGCCCATCCCAAGTTTACAGCTCTCTTCTGGGAGCATCCTGAGACTTTGTAGCTGTGTAGCCCAGGGACAAACATGTTGGCACTTCTCCCAGGAGGCAAACGTGAGAAACACCCAACCTCTATGCAACATACTGAGCTATCCAGCCAGCTCTGTGTTGAAATACCTGGTTCCAAATGCCAACTGCCAAGGTGGAAGAATCCTCAAAACTCCAAAGGCTTCAGAGTCAAACTAGAAACAGAGCAGCTGCCAGAAGATGCATTTGGCTTGCAAAAGATTGAAAGCTTTGCAAAAAAAAATCTTTATTTTATTTTTACAAGTTTATACAGTTTCCTGTTTGGGGCTCTGCAATGAGCTGAGTTGTGTTTTACTGATAATTGCAAAGTTTTCCATTGGGAGCAGATGCTCCTTTGGCATCATATTGTAGGATATAAATTATGAAGAAATAAAAAGCATTCCAAATGTGAAGGGTCATGGGATAGAATTAGATTCTGTTTTGCACCCACCAGGGCATTTCCCCTATGAAATAAGCTTTTAAAAGACATTTTTGTAGAAGAAATTTGAAAGCATTTTAACTCTTAGGGTTTTGGCTTTTTAAGGAAAGAATGTAGAGAAAAATACGTGAAGAGGTATCCAAACACAAGAAAGCAAGTTAGAGCAATTTGATAAATTAAACAAAAGCCTCTAAAAATTCTACAGCTTCTTCTAAAACTGTTTTGCTGTGAATGATGTCAGACACAACACCCATCATTGTCTACAATAAGCAATGCTTTTCTGTACTGCCGCTTTCCTATTCAGATCATCCTTTTTCTGCGGGAATATTTTACTGGGGTTTCCATCAGTTCAATTTACCTGCATTTCTATTCGCTGAGGTCAGAGAGTTCTTTGCATTATTGGAAGCTCTTTGCCTGCCTGATAAAGGCTTGGATGTGAATATGCGATTGCTGCATCATTTTATTCCATAAAGGGTGGTGATCTTGGATTATTTGAAGTCAGCTTTCATTGTGTGACTACATGGTAGACTGCTGTTATTACCATCCATAGTTCCCTTTTTTGTTCTCACTTCTTTACAGTATGCTGTGTGCCTTTTATTTAACAGCCCGTCATTATTCTTTCTGTACCACTATTACATCTTTCTAACATCTCTGAAAGTTATTATGGGCTGCGCCATTCTCATTGAATCTTCTCTCTGCACCGCAAATATTAAAAGAAAATTCAACCTTCTACCTGAAAGCGGTTTTGTTTTTCTTCCTACTGAAGGCTAGGGAAGGGCCCATGGTTGTACTACACATTGTTAGCTTAAACTGCAATTAGGGCCATGTGCTAAGAGAAAATGAGAATGAGAAAAAAGGTACTAGTAGTGTTCAGGTGTTATTGGACTACAACTCCCATCTGTCCAGCTGTAATAACCCATGGTGAAGGAGGATGAGAGCTGTAGTTGAACCACATCTGGAAGAGCCACCCATTCCTTACTCTTGGCTAGAAAAACAGAGACCTGTAACAACTTTGTCACCTGTGTTTTTCCCACAGCACAGAGTGGAATCAAATGCCTGAGGGCAGTTGTTCCAAGTCAGTGAGTTATCTGGCCAAACAACAACAAACAAAACAACACAACAATAGCAACAACATGGAAATTCACACAGCTTTATAATCAGCGGCACTGCTCAGAAATAACACCATCAGAGGTACAATATTATTGTGTATACCATTCCTAATATTATTGTGTATACCATTCCTAATATTAGGAATGGTGTATACCATTCCTAATATTGCAACAAGCAATATTAGGAATGGTATACACCAGTGGTTCTAGACTGCAACTCCCAGAAGCCTCCACCACTAGCTGTGCTGGAAGGGATTTCTGGGAGTTGCAGTTCAGGAACATCTGGGGACCCAAAGGTTGAGAACCACTGGTATACACAATATACTTCATCAATGTTTAACAGATACTGTACTTAGGTTTTTGTTTATAACTTGTATCTGTTATATGGTACCAGTAAATGTTTTTATAATTTTGACCGTGCCTGGTATTTATGAGCAACAGCAACAGCAACATTTCTGATTAATGGCAACACTTCCCATTTTTGTAAATGCATAGGAGTAGCAATGTGGATAAATCAGAAAAATGGTGATTCATTTTGATTCATGATTTGTTAAAATCAAGAAATCATAAAAAAAAATTCTTGAAGGCTTTCAAACCCGGGATCTGCCCGAAAAACTCACATCAAAAACAAATTTATGATTTTTTTCTGATGAATCAATAAATCAATTTATACATCCTTTTTTATTTTAAGCCCCTATAACAGTGATGGCGAACCTTTTAGAGACCAAGCACCCAAACTGTGATTCAAAACCCACTAATTTTTCACAAAGTGCCAATACAGCCATTTAACCTGAATACAGGTGGCTGTGAAAGGGGCAATATTGGGTGCCCAAAGAAAGGGCTCTGAGTGCCACCTTTGGCACCCGTGCCATAGGTTCATCAAAAGTGCCCTAAAAATGCTCCCCAAGGCACCTAAAGACACCAAAAATTGCAGAGATGCATCCCCCAGCCCTCCTCTACAGTCTCCCACATTTGGTGAAGATTGGGTTTCCAATGTCCAAGTTATACAAACAGCTCAAATCAATGAATCAAATTGTAAATTCATTTTTTTAAATTTAAAACCCTATAAAACACCTCCCAAGGCACTTGAAAATGCCAAATTTGAAGGAATGCCCTCCAGGGGTCTCTCCTACATTCCTTCCACATTTGGTGAAGACTAGCTTGCAGACAGTTGAGTGACACACCCACAACGTGATCCCATAGCAGCTGGCTTCAGGATATTCAATCTTCACCAAATTTGAAGAAGGGAACTGTCTTATGCCTCTGCAACCAGGTACACAAATCATGCACAGTTCAGACAGGTTTCTGCTCAAAATGAAAATGGTTTCTTCAAATTCTCTCATAGCCAGTTCATTTGTCAGACTTGTTTCAAGTTCAAAGAAGCAATTGACAAGAAATGCCAGTTTGCTATTTGTTGCACAAGGAGAGGCACTCACAGCAGGAAATCAGAAATAATAAAGAAAATAATAATTTCTAGAGAATAAGCCTCATAGCAGTTAAATATTCCTCATGATTAGGATGAAGACAAATAAATGAGTAGATAGATTAACATCAATTTTAGCTTCTTCCCATGAGCTTCCAAGGCAAGCATGTCCAAACTTTGGCCCTCCTGACATTTTGGACCACAACTCCCAGAATTCCAAGCCTGTATTGCCAATGGCAAAGGACTGTGGGAGTTGTGGTCTAAAACATCTGGAGGACCGAAGTTTGGACATGCCTGTGATCTAAGGGATCTAGAGCGCTGCAGATGGAATGCTGGGCTGGATGAAATTGTGGTCTACTCCAGAAATGTAATTTTGAGGTTCTTGGCTCTCAATAAATCTTCTCAACTGGGTTAGTTGTGTGGTTCCTGGTTAGCAGCACTCCCGTTTCCTAAGATTCTACTGCTGAAATCCAAAGGAGCCAGGCCATTGTGATGCTCTAGGGTTGTGTTAGGCAAGGGCTGGGAAAATGGCAGAATGGTTTCTGGGTCAGCTGATTGTGAAATGGCCACAAAGAAGAGCTGCCTGTTGACTACAGTTTCAGAGGTGCTGTGCATTTTACCTTGTACTTTATTGGCCAAAATCCTGTTGGTTAACATAACAGATTGTACCAGAATCAGACCACTGAATCAATGGGGATCCAACTCTTCTGAAGTTGGGCATAGTAAATCACAGTTAGATTAGGTTCATTTGAGTAAGTAGAACATCTGGAGAAGGTGACTCACTAAATCCTCATAGATCCAGTGGGTTTACTCTAGTTCAGTTTACTAGGATTTAGGTCATTTGTTGCAACATGCTGTCATTTTGTGGTAATCCTAATAGGGGTTTCAAGGTATATGAGATATTTCAGATAGGCTTTGAATCCAGGTCTCCTGAGTCACAGTTCATCACTCTGTCCATATCACATTGCCTCTCTGCAAACATCATGCCTTTAATCCAATTTTGTACCATACGGGCATTGTCCCAAGTACTGAGCCTATTTTAGGCATAGGGTTCAACATCTTCAATTGCTTCTATAAACTGCAGACTAAAACCAGAATGGTTTCACTTCTGGATTTAGTGTAATTTTTTCCTCCAGTGCTGCTTCCTCAGAGATTTGTCTTCTGCCTAGAGACGTGGAGAAACCTGCACATTCTCTGATACTTCTGCTGGTGCCTAAGACCTGAGAACCCTGTTCCCCATGTACTCCCCAAAAGCTAGATATAATCTTTTAGCTTGGAATGAATGAAAAAGCAAACTGAATGGATTCTACTTAGAGAGCACAATGTTAGAGAGAAAATGAGATGATGGTCTGATCCAACATGATTCTATTTATATTACTGTGTAATTATTAAGGCAGGTCTAAAACATTTTGCTGCCAGAAGCAATGGGTGAAGGCAGTATTTCCTCTGTCCCCCAAAAACTAGCAGTTGAACATTAAAAACTACGGAGGAGCTATTATCTTTCTCTAAATCGGAAGCCAGCAAGCTGGCTTAAGGGCTACAAAGTAAGCAGCCTGACGTACACCCTTCACATTAAAAAAGACCAACAAGTAACAACACCCCCAGCTAAAGGATGAATAGATGTGTCAGAATTAGAGATGGGCACGACTTAGCGGTATTCCCGTTTCCGTTTCCGTTACTCGTATCCGTTACTCTACGGAAACGGAAACGGGAATTACTCCACCAGAATTCGAGCTCGAACCGACGAACGAACAATTTGGTCTGATTTGTCGTGCTTGTTACTTGCATCGCGCAATGCAAAGCGGCACAGAAAAAAGTTTTTAAAAGTTAAAAAAAACCCGATTCCCGGCCCTAAAAGTAGGCGAAAACTGTCTGAGGGCACCTACCAGGCCAGAAGGGTGTTTTATTTTGGGGGGGGGGGTTCCCCGCCCCCTCTCCTTGGCTATTGCTACTGCTGCGCTGCTGGTACCAGGCTGGGAGGGCGCATCCATTTGCCATGCAGTGCGGGGGATCCAAAATGGCGACTGCAATATTTTTTTTGAAATCGTTGCCCAAAACCCCACCAAAGCACCACAGAAACATGCGAAAATTAGCTATTTTAAATGCTTGAATTTTTACAGTAGCAGCAGTGGGTTTTTCTTGCAAAAAAGTCTCCGTTGATTTTATTTTATTTTATTTTATTTTATTTTTTTACACCTGCGCATTTGCAATGATGGGCTCGCCCATGGGAGTGGACCATGCAAAGTTTTGGAGCCATTCCACCAATCGCATGGCCAGGTTTTGCTGACTGTACCAGGCTGGGAGGGCGCATCCATTTGCCATGCAGTGCGGGGGATCCAAAATGGCGACTGCAATATTTTTTTTGAAATCGTTGCCCAAAACCCCACCAAAGCACCACAGAAACATGTGAAAATTAGCTATTTTAAATGCTTGAATTTTTACAGTAGCAGCAGTGGGTTTTTCTTGCAAAAAAAGTCTCCGTTGATTTTATTTTATTTTATTTTATTTTATTTTATTTTTTTACACCTGCGCATTCGCAATGATGGGCTCGCCCATGGGAGTGGACCATGCAAAGTTTTGGAGCCATTCCACCAATCGCATGGCCAGGTTTTGCTGACTGTACCAGGCTGGGAGGGCGCATCCATTTGCCATGCGGTGGGGGGGGGATCCAAAATGGCGACCGCAATATTTTTTTTGAAATCGTTGCCCAAAACCCCACCAAAGCACCACAGAAAGATGCGAAAATTGGCTATTTTAAATGCTTGAATTTTTACAGTAGCAGCAGTGGGTTTTTCTTGCAAAAAAAAAACTCTCCGTTGATTTTATTTTATTTTATTTTTTTACACCTGCACATTTGCAATGATGGGCTCGCCCATGGGAGTAGACCATGCAAATTTTCCACCAATCGCATGGCCACTTGGCCAGGTTGACCACAGAGACTTCTGGGATGTGCCAATCGGGCATAAACAGCCCACTAATCGTAGCCCAAACCCGAACCCTAAGCCTAACCCATACGCCAGTACACTGTCCTTCTAAGTGGGTCAGAGAGGCACCCAGAGGTGCACCCCAATACTCACCCTAACCTCACCCGTAACTAGCCTAACCCTAGCCGTTCCGCTAACCCGTCTTAACCCTAAGCCAGATCTACTTGCATTGCACTACATGCAAGTACGTGAGACACAGCGGGTGCAAAGAGTCTGCCAGTCCGTCACTTGTGGCTCTGGCTGACTCCTGCAGCTCCCTCCAGGAGCCCGCTACCCCCTCCCCAAACCAGTACTAACGACAACGAAAAAAACGAAAAAACGAACCGACTAATTTTTGCAAATTTTCGCAAAAAACGGAAAAGAGCCAAAACGGAACCGGCCCGACTAACGACAACTCGAAAAAATTTTTTTTCAAGCCGTGCCCATCTCTAGTCAGAATCATTATTGTCAACACCAGAGGAGTGTTTCTGGTTGTGTCATTTCCTTCAGTTGAGTTTTCCGCTTGGTCGTATTTGGATGCAGGACATGTAAACAATTGTTTACTTGGTCACTCTGCAAGATGACCTCCTCCGGGGGGGGCGACAGGGGATGCTCTACCCTGTTGGTCCTTCTGGATTTGTCAGCGGCCTTTGATACCATTGACATGGTATCCACGGTATCGGGGGCACTGTTCACAGTTGGCTCTGGTCCTTCCTTGAGAGCCGACCCCAGTTGGTTCAGCATGGGGGGGAGTTGTCTGCTCCTTGGATACTCCCTTCTGGGGTTCCACAGGGGTCGTCCCTCTCTCCCATGCTGTTCAACATCTATGTAAGGCCGCTGGCAGAGGTCATAAGGAGATTTAGAGTCTGCTGTCGTCAGTACGCTGATGACACACAGCTCTACCTCTCCTTTTCCACCTCTGCAGATGAGTCTGTCCAGACCCTCGACCAGTGCCTGGATGCAGTCATGGAATGGACCAGGGCCAACAGACTCAAACTCAACCCCGAGAAGACCGAGGTTATGTTCTTTGGGACTTCCCCATCTGGCTATGGAGGCCCTTTTCCCACCTTGGAAGGCGTTTCCCTCCGGCCATTGGACACTGTCCGGAATCTGGGCATAGTCCTGGACCCAGCGCTCACCATGGAAGCCCAGGTGGCTGCTGTGTCCAGGACTGCCTTTTTTCATCTTCATCGAATAGCCCAGATTCATCCCTACCTAGATGGGGACTCCCTCAGGACTGTTGTGCAAGCGCTGGTGATCTCGAGACTAGACTATTGCAATGCGCTCTATATGGGGTTGCCCTTGACTCTCCTTCGGCGACTGCAGCGGGTTCAAAATGTGGTGGCCAGACTGGTGGCGGGTGTGCGTCGGTTCGACGTCATCACCCCAGTTCTGGCTCACCTGCATTGGTTGCCCGTTGCACCCTTAATCAGATTCAAGGTCTTGGTTTTAATTTATAAAACCCTCCATGGCCTGGGACCTGACTACCTGGCAGAGCGGCCCTACTTTGTGGAACCATCTCCCCAGTGAAGTGCACGTAGCAGAGTCCCTGCCAGCCTTTCGGAAGGCATTAAAAACTCTCCTTTTCCGAGAGGCATTTGGTGACTAATAATTTTTTTAATTCCCCCCGCCATCTGCTATTTCTCAGTTTTACCTGTTTTAAATTGTTTTATTTAATTGTCTGTTATTGTTATAATGTCTTCTTGTTGTAAACCGCCCGGAGTTCCTTCGGGAAGATGGGCGGTATATAAGCCTAATAATTAATGAATTAATTAATTAATACTTCCATCACCAAGTGCTTTAAAAAAAGGAGCAAAATGATACAGGGCAAAATGGCAGCTTGAACGTTTCTTAGTGTGTTTTCCATGGCATCCAACACAACAGAGTCACTTCATTGTCTTTCTTGTTCTTTATGGAGCTATGAGAAATGACTTGCAAAAAATGCTGAAATATTTTCACATAACAAATCTTGGAGAGTTTTAGTGGTATCAATTAATCCTTCCCACTTGCAAAACTGCTGCTGTTGCCTTAACTGGAGGGTGAAGGGGTGGGCACAATTTCTCAACCACCCTGCAACCTATAGTATGCCCTCCAAGTCCATTCTGGGGGCTTCAAATCTGAGATCAGGTGAAAATCCCGTTCCTTGACTGCATGTTCATTTAGTGATGTTCATTTCATATCCCCTTGGTTAAAAGATAGGAGGGTATGTTCTGTTAGTCCTAAAGAGAGATTTCATATTTGTGAACATGATTTATGCACTTTTGCCTAATTACACCAACTTCATAGATATCTTAGAACAGCTGCTGCCTTGTTGAAGGGGCTTTTAAAATTTACAGGCGCCAAATGAGTTATTCACATCTTTTTAATCAAATAGCCAGTCCTTCTGTTTTTGCTGTATGTGTGTTCTTTGCTTTACAAAGGGGGAAAATTCATCATTTGGGGCAAAAACTTTTTGCAAAAATAGTATAAACCTGGATGCAGAAAGGGGTCTTCATAGTCGTGCTCTTAGACATTCTTACCATTAATATAGTTTCCCAGGTCTTCTCCATATCATGGCCTGGATGAGGGCAAACAAAATAGAACATCATCGAGGGGAAAAAAGAGAGCTGCTCCTGGTCAAGTGGAAGGCAGATGAGGGAACAAGGACACAACCTATGCTGAATGGGTTTACTGTATACTCCTCTGAAAATTTTTGAGCTTAGATGCACCCCTGGATTCATCCCTGAACCTGGATGTTCAGGTTTAAAACTGGTACACCAGCTGCACCCATTCCTTGAGATGTCTGATTTAGTTAGAGTGACACATACCTTTGTTACATCCTGTTTGGATTACTGTACTACACTTTCAGTTTGGAAACTTCAACTGGTGCAAAATTCAGCAGTCAGACTACTGACTAGGGCCAGTTATAGGAAGTTACATAATGCCCCTCTTACAACAATTGAACTGGCTGCCAGTCCATTTCCAGGTTCAATCCAAAGTGCTAGTCATTACCTATAGATTCCTATATAATTTGGGTCCAGGCTACCTGAAAGATCTTATCTCCCCATATGAGCCTTCTCAGTATTTAAGATGATGAGAGGAGGCCCTTCTCTTGGTCCCATTGCCAGCACAGGCATGGCTGATGGGGACACAAGAGAGGACTTTCTCTGTGGCAGCTCCCAGGTTATGGAATGCTCTTCCTTGGTATATCAAGATGTCCCCCTCCTGTTTATTCTTCCACTGACAGCTGAAGACCCATATCTTCAGACAGGTCCATGAGCTCTTATAAATTCCACAGAAGGGAGATTTAGTTCTTATTTGTTGCATGTTGGTCTCTGTCTGTGAGATGAATGCCAATCTTAACACAGGCTGAACTTGTTTGGTATCCTGTGTACCATATTTTGACTGTCTTTGCCTTATTTTAATACAAAGCAAACTCTACCAACTCAGGAATGTTAAAAAAATGTTTAAAAACGCAATATCTTCAACAGAGGTTGGGAGAGATGCCTTAGGTTTCTTCCAAGAAGGAAAGAAGGAAAGAGTGTATCTTGAAATTTATTAAGACCAAACACATCCCCAAAATGTTCTGGGGTTATATGTGACAAGCCCTCAGGAATCTAAACTGCTACAAAAAGAGAGACTATTTTGAAAACTACTTTTCAGCAGTTTCATCAAAAACTCTTGAGTCTAAACTCTTAAAAATTGAATCCATATTTGAGTTTTTTTATGTAACACTAAAATCTGGGTAAAATTTGTTCATGTTAGTAACTAAAGAAGCTAATTACTTCAGATGCCCGGAGAACTTCAGCAATGCAAACTCTTTGAAAGCAACATCTCAAACTCAATGTGGAACAAACGTCACAGAATATGATTCTCAACTACTGCTCTGTTGGACTCTCATCCTTTTTGACAGAGACGTCAGACCATACATTTGGCACCACTCTTGTTCTCTAGGCACAGACACATTGGGAGGGTGGTGGTGGCAGGAAAGAAACACCAGATAATTTGGCTCAGTGTCTCCTCAGATTCCCATTTGGCTAATTAAATCCTGTGGCTACAAAATCCCCCTGCCCTATTTTAATTGGGTTTGATGTCTTATTTTTGGTCTGCCCTGTAATGAAGTCTGTGGTGTTCCCGTGTATCTGTTACACACCTAACAAATTTATGAAACATTACTGACAGAAACTGTTAGAATATAAAAGAAGAGTTCCTAAATCTATTATTTAAGAAATGATCGGTAGAATTTCATCTCCATTTACTATTTGTCAGGAAAAATCTTTCTTCCTTAGCACCTTTCTCAGCTTTATCCTCCATTACTTCTGCCAGCAGTTTGGCAGCTCATCTTAGTCCCTGTCACCAAGGGACCACAAAATAGTACTTCAGATCCTTTCAAAAGAAGCCTTCAGTGGAATTTAGATTAATTAGGCATTACAGCTGGCACACCCATGTGTCTGTGTGCATCTTTCTCCCTCCCTCCCCCTCTTTCTCTCAACTGGCCGTTAAAAGAAGCACTAGTTCTCACTCTGGAATGATAAATATTCATTTCAGGTTTGCAGAGACCACTTGGGAACCACCCACACTCACCCCCACATATAAAATTAACATGCCCAGTCAACTAAACCAACTTTCTCCCTGATGCCTAATTGTTTGTGAACAAGGAATCTTTTGGTGTGAAAGAGTATTCACCATGTCGATTCACAACTACAGCTGTCCAACATCTGGGCACCAGTTAATCACCCTGGTGACTCTGGTCTAAAAGTGGCTGTTATTTGCCCTGTCAAATAGTAGTCTTCTGTTAGATTATAATGTTGGTAAACAGCCTGTAACTTAGAGTACTTTTACAATGGCTTCAAGAAAGCTGTATGTTTATCTCCTGTAAAGAACTGTTACCTCCCCACCCGACGTTGACTGGCTTTGGGGGTGGTATTATGACACACCAGTGGAAAAATGGAGATGGAAATGTTTCTAGACAATGCTTTCAATACATGGGGAATCATCATCACCATTCAAAATATTTTCCCCTTCTCTGGGCCAAAAAGAACATTCACTCAACCCATCACCACTGAAATAACAAGAAACCATATAGCATGAATAGGATATTTTCCTGGCTTGTTGGGAGAGAAACAAGACAGAATGTCAGACACTAATAGATTTCAGTGTTACTAGGGGAAAAAACCATAGACCAAAGTTCCATGTGTTGTTTAGCTCCTCAGACCGTATGTTGGAATTACAGACCTAGAGTACCAGGACACTGTTTATACTTGGCAAACCAGGATTCCCATGGTTCCTTGATTTATCATAATTATTCATTAAGACGGCTTGAAACACAACTTGATTTTTCTGGTGTATGTATGGGCCAGCTTTTTTGCCATGCTTGTCTAAAGCAGCCAGTGTTCGTGGCTACTGTGAAGTAAAGCTGCTGTTTTTGTTTACAAGGAGGCCTTTTAATTTCACACACACACACACACACACACACACACACACACACACACACACACACACACACACACACACACACACACACACACACACACACACACACACACACACACACACACACAGAATGGAGTTTGTCAGTTTACAAATAATCCATGAGAGCTCTCTTCCTGTAGATGGCCATAAATCATGCCCTCCACTAAAAGTGAGAATGTCACTGGAAATTTATTGGAAGGAGCTGGAAGTGGACTTAAAAACAATTTTGCACATCTTATTACTTCACTTGTCTAATATATGAGTTTCAGCCACCATTGCAGTTGTGGAAAGTATTTTCCTTCATCTGGTCAATATGATCTCTGTGTTTTCCATTTCATTTTCTTCCTTCCTCACATCGGAATAGTCACTCTTCTTTTGATAATTCCAGTGGCATTTGGGCATCAAGGCAGCACTTTTAGATCTGAGAAAGACAGAAAGAAAGAAAGGTCCCCTGCAGACAGAACCATGGAGGATAGGACCATGGAAATGGGATGAACGCTGTTAAGATGCTGTTGTCAAAAGGTATTGTAGTTATTGTTAGCTGAGACATGTTGCCCTGGGGAAGGAGAAACTGTCATGATGACAAGTCCTCATGCCTTCACCTAAAGGAGAAGCAACCAATTAAAACAAAGATGAAGATGATGTTAGCCTAAGTAGTACATTTAGCACAGCAAATGGTAATATGCGTGTGCTGATGTTACAGTTTTTCTTTTGTCCAGGGATAATGCCAATTGTGTCAGAGAAGCAAAAGACCACTTTGGGATCAACGCAAGATTTCCTCCCAATACAGTTGGTTTCCAACTGGGATATTTTTTTAGGAATCCAACAGGTGAGGAATGGTTAAAATCCCTCCCTCAGCTTCCTAGAAGGCATCTTTGTGCATTTTTAAAAGATGTGAACCTTAAATATACTGTAGATCTGTGTGTAGAACTGTCAGTTTAGTGTCATGGTAAAAGGGAAGGGCTGTTCCTGTTTGCTCCTTCTGTCCAAAGGTTCAGGGCTGTTTTTATGTGGCAGAATGTATCTTCTTTAGTAGGTACCCAGTGTGGTACAGTGGACAGAGTGATGGACTAGGACTCTAAAGATCAGGGTTTAAATCTCCATTTGGCCCTGGAAGCTCACTTGGGGAGTAGAACTGGTAAAGCCTCGTGGCACAGTGGTTAGATGCCTGTACTGCAGGTAAAACTGTGCTCACGACATGGGTTCAATCCCCGGTAGCAGGCTCAAGGTTCACAAAGCCTTCCATCCTTCTGAGGTCGGTAAAATGAGTACCCAGCTCGCTGGGGGGGCAATGTGTAGCCTGCACACTGTAATCAAAATTGTAAACCGCCCAGAGACTACTTGTAGTGGTATGGGGCGGTATATAAGCAGAACACTTTGCTTTTGCTTTGCTTTGCTTCAAATAATCTCACTTAGATTAAAAGCCTTATTAGGATTTGCTATAAATCAGTTGCAACTTCACTGCACATAAGTATCTTCTCTAGTCGGCAGTATCATCCAAGAGGCCTACTCACATTTCTTCTTATAAAGGGAAAGGATGTGTTGCATTGCAAATTGCAGTCTTCTCCAATGGTGCATCCTCTGGATATTTTGTACGGCAGTTCTCATCATCTCCAAGCAGCCTGGCATGAAAGATGCAAGACTGGGAAGAAGGGGCTTGTTGTTCCAAGGGCCAATGTACAGCAATGGAAAAATAATAGTCAATAATTGAATAGAGAGGTTGATAAAGATTTTCCTGGTTTAACACTTGGAGTTCTTCGAGTCTTAATACTTCCCACATATGTGCTGATTCTGATATGATTTTTTAGAGGAAACCAAGAAAGGAGGCAAAGAAAGCAACAAACTCACAACATCATAAAGGAGGTACACTTTCTAACCTGCAGATGTGATGTTTCTGTCCTTTGGGAATCTTGCTTTGTGATTCTAATACTATTTGATAAGCCGGTGCTCTAATCCAGAAGACAGCACTGGAATTCCCAAGGTGACGTATACTAATGAGAACTGCTTAGGTTGTTAATAGCTTTTCGTTGATTTCATTTCAGAACAATGTTTAATAACAGCATGAAAATACAGATGAGTTTGAAAATAATGAAATAATAAATATGGAGCACATGCATTATTTCCAATTACTTGAAAAAGATGGAAGTTCAGCTGTAATACTGAATTTTGCTGACCTGACCTGACCTGACCTGAATTTCAAAATTCAAATTTATTATCAAGACCATCAAAACAATGTAGTAAAGATTGGAAGTTATAGGCATAATTCAATAAATAATAACAGTGTAGTAACTACACAATAGTCTCTGTCATTTTTCAACTTTTGAACTATCAACTATGTAATTGGCCATTACTAAATCCATACCTTTTCAGCTTATTATTAAAACAGTGTCCAAGAACTCAGTAGGTGAAAATACACTCCATGAACGTAGTAGTTAACTGCAGTTCAAGGATAGTAATATTATTTTATTACTTTATTTGTGATATTTGTATAGACTGCTGAATAACAATGTTTTCTGGGTCTTTCACATAACATAGAATATTAAAATAATATGCAATAATAACATACTATATAATAACCCAAATTTAATAAATGGGAGAATAACTTCTTTTCTTGGCATCAGGGAGAACCCCTGGTGACGACTGGGCCATTTTTAAAGGGGTCCAGTTTATGATAGGTCGGCAGGATCCCTCTGAAAATGGCCCCATGGCCAGCGCGGAGCTCCTGCATTGGCAACAGGGTTATTTTCAGAGGGATACTGCTGACCTGTCATTGGCTGGACCCCTTTAAAAATGGCTCAGTCCAGCGATTGATAGCCCAGCAGGACCCATCTGAAAATGCTAGGGAGGACAGGTCGATCCCTGGAACAGCCCTCCCCAGCATTTTCACAGGACTCCTGCTGGGCTATCAGTTGCTGAACTGCTTTAAACCCAGTCCAGACGGTACCAGGGGGACTCCCTGGTACCGACTGGGCCAGGTTTAAATGGGTCCAGTGATTGACAGCTCCGCAGGAGCCCTCAGAAAATGGGTTGGGAGGGCAGCGGGATCACTGCAACTTCCCTCCCGACCCATTTTCTGAAGGCTCCTGCCAGGCCGTCAGTCGCTGGACCACTTTAAACCTGGCCCAGTCGGTACCAGGGGGAATCCCTGGTACCAAATGGGTCAGGTTTAAAGGTGTCCAGCCATTGACAACTAGGCAGGAGCCCTCAGAAAATGGTGGAGGAAAGGGCAGGCTTCTAAAATCCTTTTCCCACCAAAGCCAGCGCTACACTACAGCTGATGGACAGTACTGGCTTCTGGTGGAAAAAAAGCCCACAGTTTCCCCACACCAATGGCAAGGGAAACCTTTCCCATAGGAATGCATTACAAATAAGAAAACGAATTCAAAATTTGTTTCGTGCCCCTCTCTATTTTCAAGTACATAACATTGCAATTAGAAATGTTTTTTTCTGTGGGTACCCCCTTTGAAGTTGAATAACTTGGCCTCCTGAACCCCAAAATCTCTCCAAATTTGGAGGAAATAAAGGGGAGAGTCCAAGGAAAGTACCCATCAAATATGGTGCCTCTAGGACACAGTGGACCATTTTATACAGAAGCGAATTGAAATTTGTTACTGTTTTATTTTGTACGATTTTTAAAAAATTGTTTCTAATGAAATGAAATGAATCACGGGGGAACGAAATGAAACAAAATGAAACACAACATGCCCATCCCTAATGAGGATGTACACATATTAGACAGAGAAGAGAGGTGGTTTGAGAGAGGGATCAGGGAAGCCATTCATGTGTGTAATGAAACCCCCTCTCTCAATAGAGGTAGGGAACTCAGGCACAATCTGTCACCCACTTATCATGGTGTCCTTTCATCAATGCCCAGATAAATCAGAAGCACTTCACACCTCCTGCTAACAAACTATACTTAATGGGAGTTGGGAAGGGTTACATAGGTGGGACTTTCATGCACCCCAGGACATTGTACATCCAACAAGCCAATTCAGGTCATTATCCACCTAACAAGCCTATTAAGGCAACTGTTCACCTCATGAGCCTATTCAGACCAGGGTGATGTGAAATCAAGGTGAACTATAAATTGGAGGTCTTGCCACTAACTTGCCTCAGACTGATGAAGCTGCTTGGATGAGCAGTGAGACATTTCAATCTCTCAAGAAAAAAAGAAGTCCAGTTACCATGACGTAACTTCCAGATAACCTCACCTGGATGACTGAGAAGCTTCATAGACAATACTGGAAAAGTTACAAGAAAAGGAAACTCAGCATAAACAAGGGTCTGGAGCTACTCTGATATTACTATGTTTGGTTCTGTTTAGATATATAATATTACATATGTTGCAGAGGAGTTGGATCGAAAATTCACCACTACTGTTGAAATTCTAAAACCCAGATTCATCTACTTAAGCCGAATAATAGGAAATTCAGTAAAGATAAAAACAAGTACCTCACTCAGCACACAAGTAAATTATTAAATCTGTTACCTCAAGATGTCTGATTGGTATCAGGTTAGAGATGTGAAGGGCCATTAAAAACCTGGAAAAAAATGGGAAAAAACATCTCCCCCCATTTTTTCCATTTTTTGTTTTCCCCCCCCTCAAAAATAGCAAATTTGAAAAAAGAAAAAGAAAAGATTATGGAATGTTTTATTTTAACATGGTGAATAAAATATTTTAAGACAGGGTGTTCAAATAATTTCCAAATCATTTCTAAAAATATATCACTGAAACTTAATCCCACTCCCTTCTATACATTCCCCCCTCTTCAATTCTTTTTATGAGAATGAGGTTTTTATTTTATTTTTATTTAATATTGTGAAGAGGAAATATGAATAATTGTTAATTCTGGATTTTTAAACATTGTTTTGTATAGGTTTTTTTTAAAAAAATGTACAAAATGAAACAGCAATAAACTGATTTGAGGGATCCTTCAAAAACATTGAGAAAGGCCATCTTAACTATAAGAAGTGTATGTGTGTGTTCTGTCTACCGTTCCAACTCTTACATCACTGGAGCCATTTTCTGTGATGCTTTTCTTTAACCACATCAATGGAAGACACAGCTTAGTTGCTTTTCTGGCACAAAGCCATAGTCACAAAAGAGATATGGTTTTCTCCAAACCAGCATTCATAGCCCAGCCAGTAGCATCTAATTCTGGTTGTAAAGAAGAGTGCCTATAGCCCAAGGTAAAATGAGTTGCATTCATGATTATTTACTGTCTCTCAGCTCCCCACCCCCAACATTTAATTAGACTCTCAGGCAACCAAAGAGACGTTATATACTATGCTGCACAGTGTGCGTTGCTGTAGCTTGTTTACTTTAATGATAAGGATTCAGTGTTGGGTGCAGTTAATTGGTATGAAAAAGAAAATGTCTGGACTGTACAAAACCACTGTTGCTCATCTGCCTCTTTATTTTTCTGCATTTCTGATCCAAGAAGTTATAGTTTGATTTGCAGTACTGATGGCAAAAAGCAAAAAACAAAAGCTGTGCTTCAACAAGAGGATGTCCCCTCTATTTTTTGGACAAGACCTCCTCAAGATTTGTCTATCTGCCTTTCTGCCTGTCTGCCTGTCTAATAGCCTACTTTGCTCCTAAGGTGAAATAGCTGCAATAACTGCGGTGAAGGTGACATTAATCACCATGTTCTCTTTTGGGATGTGCATAACAATGGATTTCTAAGCTGGCAAAAGCAACAAACAAAACTTGCTTGAGTGCTGGACTAAGATCCAGGAGACCTGGGTTCTAATGTCTAGTCATCTATTCATTTCACCACATAACTTTGGGTCAGTCACAATCTCTCTGCCTAAATTACCTCACAGGGTTATTGTGAAGATACCCTAAGGAAGAAGAGAGCTGTATATTCTGTTTTGTGCTTATTGGAGGGAAAATGGGATACAAATAAAACAAATACACAGTATAATAAATAAGTTATATACAACTCAGAAACAAACTGGTGTTATATGGGTGCTTAAACTTATTTTACTCAGTAGTGTCTCTCCTCTCCAGAAGTCTGAGAGTCCTCAAGAATGCCAGTGGTCCCATCTGGTTCCTTTGAAATTGGTACTTGAGCAGCTCCTTAGGCCTTTTCCTATCTGGTATGGCAGCCTCTGTCTGCAAAGAGGGCTAGTCCTCCCTAGAGAAATCCAACTTTCCTTCATCTTATTTACACCAAATCATTGGGATTAACATCAGCTGATTCCCCCCCCGTACACAATTGGAAAAAAATAAATGGGTAATTAATGCTTGTCTTCTTGGGAGTTCTTTAGCAGCTTGGGTTAACTGAAGGACATTACTGAGCTGGCAGGCCTAATACAACATCCTGTTTGCTACATATTGATGCTATTCTGGCCTAAAATCTATGAAAAATCTAAATTCAAAGTATCGTCTGATTCTTAATTAAGTTTACATCAGTTGCTGATAATTTAGTGTGGTTAATGTGAACCAAGCCTCTGCCCTGTTGCCAACAGTACCTCTTTTATATATGACAGAGTTGCCTTTCAAGGATGACACTAAAAATGGATGACACGCTTTGCTGTAGGATGGTCACTTGGACCTTAATATAATAGCAATCTGTTGTTTGAGCCAACATTCAGCAAACACACAACTGAATTTAGGCTCTAGTACCTTCCTTGGTCTAATTCTAGTATTTTTTTTCTCTCATGCCTTTTACTTTAATCAGTTTTTAAGATGTTTCTATGCATTGTAGTGAGCAGATGTAGAAACTTTGCTGGAGAGTAATTTACACACACTGTAATTTAATGAATGAATAAAACATACAACACAATCTCCTTGTCCAGCACGTAACAAAACTGCATCTGCCTCTAGACAGAAATGAATCTACATTTCCCACCCCAGGAAACCTTGAAGCAGAGAAGCTGTCCAATAGAAGGCTAGCCAGTCATTATTCAGTACAGTGGGATTTGATGAGGTACTTTCCAGCAAAGGTCTCATTACTCTTTCTTTCAAGCATGTTGGGACCATGTCTTGCTGCAAAGAGGCACTCACGATTCCTTTCGAGATCCTTAAAGGTAAGGATCCGGTACATGTGTGATAGCTCTCACCCTTCAGAGGATCTGCAGCCTACACAGATGGAAAAATACAAAGGGCAAACAAATGCCACATTTACACCCACTGGATCTATGTCAATTAACTCTGAATTTATCTGAGCAGTTTGGCTAGTAGAGCTTCATGCACATTCTTCACAGTTGGCTATTGAGCAGCCTGAATGCTGTTCTCATGCCTAGAGACAGATAGGCGCTGGGCTACTCAGGAAAGTTACATTGGGTGGGTCCATGCAGATACAGTGGTGGCAACTAGAGATGGGCACGAAATGAACAATTTTCCGTTTCTGTTTTTGTTTTTTCATTTTGTTACGTAACAAAACGACAAATGAATTTTGTCTCTAAAATGAAACGAAACGAACAGAAACACCAGAAATTTTGTCGTGCATTTCATTTCCGTTACTGCAATATGAGTGAATGGCTTAAAATCCTAAAAAAAGCACAAAAATGAAATAAATAGTAATGAAATGGTAACAAATGAACGAAAACGAAAATGAATTTTTTGCAAAAATTCACGAAAAACGGAAACAAACCGAAACGGACCCTCCAAATGACAAATGACAAACAAAATGCCATTTTTAAAATTCGTGCCCATCTCTAGTGGCAACAAACCATTACAGCGTCATTACTGTTAGTCCTTCCAATGGGCTCCAACCCAGTTCCATCAGTCCCCCCCCCCGCCAATGTTGCTCTAGTTGCAATCCTTGAACTTGTTGGGGCTTACTTAATATTAAACATGTATACAGTTGTATGGCATGATAGCAGTCTGTGTCTGTGCATCTCTAAAGCATCTGATTTCTGCTGAAGAATGTTTGACCCAGCCCAGTAGTCTGTACATTTTTGTGTTTTGAAAAACAAGGGATGTTATTTCTTTCTTTTTGTCTTTAAAATTATCTTGGGGGGGGGGTGGAAATCTGTACAAAACAAACTCACAGAGCTTCTGGATATTTTAAAATGTAAAATACAATACTGGGTAATTATGCTTTAATTGGATATAGTATAATTGCTCCTTTTAAAAATCTGGATGAAGAAGTAGGCTTTAGATGCCTTGATTGATAGAGAAGAGAATGAGCCTTTTGCATTCCTGGGTCTAGATTGCATTGTCTCATTAAAATACCCCTTTCCTGTAATCACCCTTTCACAGTTCAGTCATCTCCAGATACTGTGAAACAGCTGTGCAGAGGTCAAGTACAAGAGGGCAATGTGAAGAGAAAATCACAGCTCCCAGGGTTTCTAGCTGCCCTGTTAACAAATTTACTGACAAGGGGCATAATTTTTACTGACGCTGCTTTTTTTTTTTTTACTTACACTGATTCTTAGGGCTCCAGAGGGAGCCATTACTGACATCTCCCTTGACTTGAAAAAAGCCAGTTGCTGAATTGGAACAGTTTTAGGTGAAGATTTACATACTGTTGTTACACCCCCCCCCCCCAAGAGCAGAGGGGTTAATTTTTTCCGAACTTGTGCCACTGACAAGGCATTTCAGCAACAAACCTCAACTGGCAGTGGGATGTTGAATAGGAAGAGGTGGTGGTGATTTGCTAAGGAAAAACCCCTCTCATCCACTACAATGCACTTGCACAGAAGGCACTTCTTTTAGTATATCAGCTGGAAGAATAGATCCCTCCAGATGAAGACTGGCTTTTGTCTTTTTATCATTGTAAACAATGGCTGCAGGCAGGGAAGTGAGAGAATGAGTGAGAGAGAGGGGGGAGGAGGGAGGGAGAGAATGTGGGGGGTGAGGACTGGGAATACTGAAAAACTAAGAAACATGGGCCTCTCTGCCAATCTGGGTAGGAGACAGCTAAGAAATGTATGAAACAAGACAGAAAATGCATTAATTAATAAATGTATTTCTAAGAGGTTGTGGCTCAAAGCAAAACAAGGACAAACAAACAAAAGCAAAGGGTGCTGCTTATAAAGTAGCTCCTAGTGGTTAAAACACTATCTAACTGGTTTACAATACAATTATGCCAGTTTCACATAATCCCTCCTCCTCCCTGTGCTTACTCAATTTATCAATCTCAGAAGAATGGAAGGCTGAGTGACCTCGAGCGGGCTGTCAAAATTTGCTGGAATCGAACACTGTCCATGAACAGAGTTCTGACTGTGTTATTATAGTTTAACCAATGTGCCATGAGGTTCTTGGCTTGCTTGAAAGCTGTGCTTCACTACCAGTACCACTACTGCCACAATCATTATATAAAATAACTCTGGAGTCCTGGGGACTCAGCTTCTCTGATTAATATTTCCAGTTAAACCCTAAATTAGATGACGCTCAGATGTCTTTCAGGTCTTTTGAGTTCACCGCTGTGTTTGAAGTCATTTCTCTGACTTTCAGTTTGCCATTCAAGATGAAAACTCATTTGAAGTAACCTTGTCTGGATAAAAGTGCTCTGAACATACTGACTTACCTAGCTGTTAGCCTCAGGGAACTCAGTAGGATTCACAGATATGTGTCTTTCCTGAAGAAGAAAGTTCCTTAGTCATACATACCCCCTACAGTATGGTTATTGACACGTGTCCCATTGGCATATATAGACCCATAGTACAGGTGACTTGTTACTTGGTTTGGGACAGCACAAGAAAGCTCATGGTTAGAGTTATGGATTGGCATAGTTGGGCACTTGCTGAGATCTCAAATCCAGGCAGGGGCCCCACTGACCAGATGCTGTTGATATTCAGCATGACCACCTGCTTATTCCACTTGCCTCTTGCTCTGGTCCAAATGGTGGTTGTGGCTCATACCACGAAGAAGAGTCAACAGATGCCACTGCCTTCTTATTTATTGGATCTCTGCCTATCCAGTAAGATGAGGAAGAGAAACAGCTGCAGCAATGGGCAACTGTGCATGTGAGAATGTAGACTTTCTCCGGACGAGGAAGCCCTGCCTGCAAAATCTGGCACTGGCATTGGGCAAGCCTAATGGCAAATCATATCAGTAGCTCCTTGAAAATATAGAGGCTATCTTAGTTACCTGTTACTTTCTTGAATATTCTACTCACAAACTGCTATTTTTTGTTTATGACTTAGGGCGTTTATACACGACCCCTAAGCTCCGCTGCAAATGGCTCCCAGCTCCGGAGCTTAAAAATGTTTCCCCACCAGCTCCGGAGCTAACAGAAAATTAAGTGTGACCCCGCCCACCTAAGCGCGTCCCAGCGCACTTTTCATGTACCTGCTCTGGGAGAGTGAAAAATTTTGATGCGGAGAGTGCCGGGCTCTCCTCGCTTCTTTTTGTTGTTGTTGTTTTGCCTCCCGCCCCTTTAAGAGGAACCAGGAAGTGACGGGGGGTCGAAGCAACTTGCACCAGCACTCCGGAGGTAAGAGTGCATTCTTTTCTCCCTTTTTTCTCCCTCTCCTCACGCAGACAGAACAAGGAAGTGTGGAGGGGGTGGGAACGCAGGGAGAGCGACAAACCCTCAAGATCTCTGGTCCGAATTTAAGGGACCAGCGGATCTTAGGGGTCGTGTAAAAAGGCCCTTAGAATCATAAAATCACAGAGTTGGAAGAGACCTCAAGAGCCATCCAGTTCAACCCCTTGCCATGCAGGAACCCCCATCACAGTACTCCCGACAGATGGCCATCCAGCCTCTGCTTAAAAACCTCCAAAGAAGGAGACTCCACAACCCTCCGTGGAAGCATATTCCACTGCTGAACAGCTCTAACCATCATGAAGTTCTTTCTAAAGTTTAAATTTAATCTCTTTTCCTATAGTTTGAAACTATTGCCCTGAGTACTAGTCTCTGAAGCCATGGAAAACAAACCAGTCCCCTCTTCAATATGACATCCTTTCAAATATTTAAGCATAGCTATCAGATCCCCTCTCAGCCTTCTTTTTGTAAGGCTAAACAAACATAGATTGGCTGTAGACAATTGTTTTTTGAGTCCTGGGCAGCCTGTGATGTATTCACATTCTTTTTGTTCTGCACCACTATATTTTCTTACCAAATATGTTTAGAAGATCTAAATCTCTCTCAAACCATATTTGATCTAATATCAGAGTGGATATCAAGAAAAATGTGGATATGTCCTCCAGGCAGGAGAAGAGTAGGTTCCTGTAGATAGTTTGATGTCTTACATAATATTTCTACAGCTTTCTTTGAGTTCTGATCTGCAACCACCGCCACCCCCTACCTCCATTTATGATCCTCTTACATTTTCTTGTGGTGGGACAGAGTGAAATTGAAGAGATGCTTCTGCATCCCTCCAAAGTTGTCGCCTATGACTAGAGAAGCAAGTACGAGGAACATTTTGCATTCTCTGAATGTATCACACAGTAATTCCGCTGTCTGAAAACTCTGTAATGTCAATAATTGATGCACTTGAGAAGTGGTAATTAAATTAGTTAATTATGCTGGTAAAATTACATGCAATTATGTGACTGCAGGGTATGTTTAGTAAATTAGGCTTTCCCATACTCACTACATATTGTGGTGCCAATTTTGTTCCTCGATGATTAGGTAGCTTTTGATATTTCTTAATTGATTTAATACCTGGATCTTCATTAGCCTACAATTGCTATGCAATGCATGTTAGCCATTGCTCCCTCCCTCCCTGATATTTTACCAAGTATCATTCATTTTTTAAAAAAACAGGCTAAATATATATCTATATACAGTACATATATGCAGAGACACAAATAATCTCTCTCTCTCTCTCTCTCTCTCTCTCTCTCTCTCTCTCACACACACACACACACTCTCTCTCACACACACACACACACACACACACACACACACACACACACACATCTGTTTAAATACTAAAGAATTGGTGACATATCCATTCATACAATTTCACAAAACAACCATGAGATGCCAATCATGTACCTGTCCCTTGATACCTTTGAAAACAAAATGACTGCCTCCATTTATTTTCCTCTTGAAAGCTCAAAATAAATAGATGTTTCCAAATAAAATCCTGGCATTGTGACAGCAATTTTAATGAAACCAGTTATGTTGTGGGAACAGCAATGAAGGGTTATTAAAAGGTGACATCAATTCAAATAAAACTTCCCAAAGAGGTCAGGTTTCTGACAGACTCTAATCACTGATGGTGCCTTCTAAACGGGAGATGTGTGCGAAGCACTTGAGAGGACAGATATGTTTTTGGTTGTCGGCTGTTATTCAGGAAATGGCTGCTTCTAGTTTGGCTTTGATTATTTGCAGGGACTTCTTGTATTCCCATCAAGCTTATATGACTGGATAAAACCAGTTCTGTCCATCAGGACACTGGTGGCCTATTTAGCCAATCAACCATTGCTTCTGGTGATTTTTGGCACTTCTCTTTGCAAATAAGGCCTCTCCTTTGAAAAAGTTCCATAGGTTCCTTTTTGGTAAGTACCAGAGAGAATATATCCTTACTTACCCAGTCTGTAAGACATATGGCCAGCAGCTACCCACACTCTGAATGGGAGGGGCTATCTTAGGCATCCTCTTCCTATGACGACAGGAGGACCTATAATGCATTTCAAGTCAAGCCCATCTGTACACAGGTGATAAGAAAAGCAGAGTCCTATTTAATCATTCAGGATTGGATTAACCTACAAGCACTGGGGGAAAGGAGTGTGCTAGTCACAGATCAGTCATTGCTCTCTTCACATAGAGAGTGATAGTGTGAAGAGGACAGCACCCAGTGGAAAAGAGAACATAGGCTTCCCATGCAATTGGAAAGACTTGTTTTCCTGGGTTCCGGATCACGTGAGGAGGCTGCGGACACTGTGGACGCTTCCCATTCCAGGCTACAGACTTCCATTTGAAAAGACTGATGACAAGGAGTGGCACAGCTAGCTTGCATCCTGTTCTGATACGTTCAGGTTAAAACCTCTCCTGAATGCATAAAATGGGAGCTGATGAAGGTTGAAAGGCAAATGCAAAGACCCCCCCCTTCTTGTCCATTCTTGGATTACTGCCCCATAAAAAGTACATTTCGTACATTTTCATGAGCAGTTAAATGGACACTATAGAAAGAGGGAAGGTACTCTATTTTTCATGTTTTATTTTGCAGTGAGAGGTTGGCTTTCTCATTATTACATGGTGCAATTCCAATGATGACATTGACTGTTTCCTGTCCCCACCTACATTTTAAGATCCCTAGGGATCTCTTTTATCCTGGAGAAACCTTTGAGAGTTTATTTATTTATTTATTTATTTATTTATTTATTTATTTATTTATTTATTTAGTTAGTTAGTTAGTTAGTTAGTTAGTTAGTTAGTTATTAAAAATTTACCTGCCCCACTACCAAGTGGTCTCTGAGTTGCAGAACAGAGAGCAGGAACACTGTAACGCCCCTAGATCTTCACTGTTGATTCCAGTCCCACTGCCAGCCCAGGACCAATACTGACAATTTTCATGCATTAAGGATTTCTCTCCCCTCTGCCATGGTTTCTAAAGGCTTCCCAAGGAGAAAAAAAGGGATCCTTGGGGATACCTAGAACCTACTTTGCCATCCCCAATGACTGTGGTTGATGACATCAAGATTCTGGCTGTAGGTTCAAGAAGTGCAACAGCATAGAGCTTCTGGCCTCCACATACCATTTTCCCTGTGACATTTACATCACAACTGCATGTGGTTTAAATGGGAATGGTCTCTTCATTCAAGGGAGTAATTGCCATATTTCCAGGTGAAATGAAATTCAGAAAGAAAATAATTCTGTCCCAGAATGATGCAGGAGCCGTTTTCTTCCCTCTTTGGTAAAGTATGACATAATCACTATGAGGAGGCCAAAATAAAACCATAGTTTAAAGGCAGAGCTTAGAAATCTTTCCTTTTTGGCCTCCAAATCTCAGAATCTCCCGGCCAGCTTGTACCACAGTTGATTGGTGCAAGAAAGGGAAATACAGTGGTACCTTGTATAAAGGAATTAATTCATTCCAAATGAAATTATGTTAAGCAAATTTTCCTTTATACAAATTTCCCATAGGAATGCATTGAAAACAGTGTGTGTTGTGTTGTGTCATTACAGTCGTGACTGACTCTTTGTGACCTCATGTCCACAGAGTTTTCTTGGCAGGAATACAGAGTAATCCCTAATTGCGACCATTTTTATGTTGTACGGATTCACCCCATAGCTGATTCTGTTAAGCAAATTTACCCTATCTCTGGAATTTTTTATGTTGTACAGATTTTATGTTATACAAACCGTTTGTTATAAGAGGGTCCACTGTATTTGCATCTTCTGGTATGCAGTGACAATGAGTTGGGATATGTCAACAACTCTTAAAACTTCATTCAAGACTGTGAAGTTTTTTTATTAGATTTTGAACACTTGGATATTGTTTCAAGGTGCTAGAGTAAAGACTAGTTCTTTTAGCATGTTCAAAGGTAGCAAATCAAATGAAGTACCACAGTTTTAACTTCTGATGTCCAGTAAAGCATATGGAGCCTATTGGTCATGGAGAAATATGCCTGGGAGTGATAGATGACTTTTATTTTATTTTATTTTCAGCCACTGTAGTGGAGTGTAACATAATTCACCAAAGAACTTGCTATCTCAACTGGACTGTAGGCTTTCCACTGCAGTGAACTTAGTTGCATGCCTGTTTCCTTAAAAGAATTCTGCACTGCCCTTCATAAAATCCAGCTCCAAGATGACGTACAACTAAGTAGATAATAAATGTTTTGTTTTGAACAGGGGTGGGCAACATGTGGCCACATTCACCTCCCATTTGTTCCTGATGCCACCCTCTGCCTCTTCTGCAGCCGCTACTGTGGTGACGTCCTTCCACATGATTTATTTTTAACACAAATCTCCTTGAAGCACATTTTGATTTAAAAACCGTAGCGAACACGTAACCCCTATGAAATATTGGTTCAGCCCAAAGGGGTGGGAAAAATGGATGATCAGGGCTGTTTGTAAAGATATCCCTTACCATACCAAGGATCAGATCAAGAGGAATTCTTTTTTTTAAATCCTTATTTACCCACTGCACATAAACTACCTGAAATGACTCTCTGTCCTGTGCTGGTGTTGCATCAAGGAAGCACCATTGTCCTCATTTGGAAAAGGTGTAAGCACGTACAGCCTTGCCCAAGGTGAGCTTTGTGCACATGATTAATATTGCAAGAAGGTGGGGCGGGCATGAGGGCATCCCAAGGTGTGCTTAACATTTAAAGAATGTGAGATGTTGGGCCCATGTGCACATATATGCAAGAAAACTGGGAATTCCGCCCTAGAAGTTGGGATGATGACTCACTATAGCACTAGCCCTATGTCTCCTGAGCGACCCTGGTAGTTAATGTTCTCGGGGGAAAGATATCTAATTCAGACTGGCAGTGTGTCCAGGAGGAAATTGGTATTTGTGCAAGTGAAGCTAGCATGCTACCTTGTAAACTGGCATAACGCCATCTTACCAGATGGGCAGCCGTGTCGGCAGCCAAGTGAACATGTCTGAGCGGCAAAAGTATGTGTTGAGGGCAAGATCCCTAGCTAGGAAAAAATGTGGAAATGACTCTCTGTCCTGTGCTGGTGTAGCATGCATCAAGGAGATGCACCATTGCCGTCGTCATTTGGAAAATTGGCAGAAGAGGTGTAAGCACGTACAGCCTTGCCCATCCATTGCAAGGTGAGCTTTGTTTTGTGCTATAGGGAAGCATGATTAATATTGCAAGAAGGTGGGGCGGGCATGAGGGCATCCCAAGGTGTACTTAGACATCTGTTACCTATTTATATGCATTTAATCAGTAGCTTAAAATATCTTAACCTGAAATCATGGGCAATATGGACATTCTGGAAGTCTTTGGACCTCTTTATTGTAGGTTAGTCACATACGTATTAAGGAGGTTTCAAACTCTGATGGCTTGGAAGCCAGCTTAAATCAGAAGTGTTATGACTTGTGTAATGTTGGACATTAACAAAAGTGGGCAAAAGGTCTGAAGGCCTGAGCATGGACTCCTTTTTTTTCTTGTTCTTGAACCACCCAACTTTCATTAGTTACCTCTGAAACAATTCCCAAGACATCTAAGAACAAGACACTTTCTTTACGCTCAGAGATTTGGAATAAAAACTACAGCCCTATCTGGTTATTAAGGAAGCACATGGAGCCCACACACATTGAGGGGAGTGCACAAGCTCTACTAACATCGCATTGAACATGGAAATGTGACTTTCTGAAGAGAGAGAGGCTGCTGTACCCAAGTTGTCTCTTGAGCCTGCTCTTCATTTGAGCTCCTGCCCCTTGGATCAGAGTTTTGACTAGAGATGGGCACAAATTGAAAAAAACGATGTTTCGGTTTCTCATTTTTCATTGCGGGTCCCGTTTCGGTTCATTTTTGTTTTTCGTGATTTCTTTGAAAAAAATTCATTTCGTTGGTTTGTTTTTTTATTTTTCATTTTTACCCGCTTTTTGCACGATTTAAAGCATTTCCATGCGCGGGCTTCCCCCAACGCCCCAGACCAGAGGGAAAACACTAAAAAAAATGATGCTGGCAGAGACACAGTATAGACTAGGTATGCAGGGAGGCTGCAAAGGCAGTGGCGGGCATTGCCCAGGGCGTAAGGCAGCCACAGAGTGACTGCACTGCGGGGTAAGGAAGGGTACTCACCAAGAGGTACACACGCACACAGGGAGGATGCAAAAGAAATCTCTTCTTTTTCTCCCCTAAGAGCCAGGCTGCAGCCAGCAGAAACACAGAGACACACACCTGCCTGGCTGGCCTAAAGTAACGAGTCACAGAGACAGCAATCCCACCCTAACTCCCACCACAGACTGCAAGGAGGATGGGGGCTGCCAAAGCTTTTTATGCCCTCTGTGGCTGCCACACCTACCGAGTCTGCAACCTGGGCATGCTATTGGTTGAAACTGTCCAAGAATTTACATGATCCCATCACATGGCTTGTATCCAGTTTGTAGCTGGAATCCATTTTGTGTCATCCTTAAAGGGAAAAGAAAAATACATCGCGATGGGAGAAAGACAAAAACAAACGTTTTAAGGACTGCAACCCCCTGGTAGGTAATAATTTCAAATAAATATTGCCTGTGTTTTTACAGATGTCCATCTGGGAGCCATTTTGGGTCAATGTCCCCTAACTCCCCTTAAAGGAAAAAAAAATACAGCTATCTGAGAAAAGACATAAATGCATGTTTTAAGGACCCCAACCGCCCTGGTAGGTATTATCAGGCAGAATAAATAATTATCGCTGGGTTTTTATGGATATTCAGGATGTTTTTTTAACATTTAAAACAGCTCATTTCATTTGCATGTCGCCATTAACAAAAAAGAAACATAACAAACCTAATTTTCATGGTTCTGTTCGGTTCATTCCAATTTCATTGCCATTTTCGTTATTCGTTTTGTTACATAACGAAACGAATAATGAATAACGGGAGGAATTTTTTTTCATTTCATGCCCATCTCTAGTTTTGACTTACATAGAAACACACTCTTTTCCTTTTTAGGCTGTCACTAGGGATGGGCACGAAATGGAAAAATATTTCATTTCATTATGTTTCTACTAGCGGTTCATTTCATTTCATTTTTGTAAAGATAATTCATAACAAAATGAAACAATAACAAAACGATTAATGACTCTATAAAATGGCTCCCCTGGGTCTTAGAGGCATCAAATTTGGTGGGCAGATTTTTACAAGTGAACCATTTTACAGAGTAACTAAACGTTTCATTTTCAAAGGGGAAAAGAAGTGTTTCATTTCATTTCAAAGTGAAACTCTGTTTCCCGTTTCATTTCATAATGCTCTGAAAGCTTATGAAGTGAAGAAACAGTGTGTTGTGTTTTGTAAGGTGCCCATCTCTAGCTGTCACGTTTCTCTTTTTAACGTGACTCCAGAGGAGAGGGCCTACTGCACCACACACTTCCTTAATGAATGGTTGTGGAAGGAAGGGGACAGATGAAATTAAGAGGTGGGGAGAGGGAAGTAGAGACAGTCTGTGAATGAGAATCATAGAAATATTAGAAGAGTAGAGCTGGAAGGGAACCCTGGGGCTATCAATTCCAGCTCCCTGCAAAAGCACAAAATCCACCATTAAAGCAATTCTGACAGGTGGTCATCCAACATCCACTTAAAAACATCCATTGGATAAGGATCCACTATGTCCCAAGTACCACTATTGAAGGGCAATAACTATCAGGAAATCATTGCTAATGGTTAGTAGAGATTGTGTCTCTTGTAATTTGAGTACTACCTTTTGAAGATGGACAACAAACACCATCTTTCACAACAGCTCTCTTGATATTTGCAGATGTTGATTGTGTCACCTCTCAGTCTGCCCATTTTTGATGTTACATGTGCCCAGTTCTCTCAACTATTCTTCATAGGCTTGGTTTCCAGACCTTTTGTTATCATGGTCACCCTCCCCTTTGTTCTTCCTAAACTGTGCTGCTGAGAGTTAGACAAAGTATTCCAGGTGATAGGAGGAGAGGGAGAGAGAGAAGCTGAGGAAAGGAGAGATAACATTGTTTGGTCCCACATAACACTGGAATGCAGCCCTTGGAACTTGATACGTGAGAGAAGACTATTCCGCGCCACACCACTAAAAACTAAACAGGCAAGGCAAAAGCAGATGATACGAGTATATGTAGTGGCAGGCATGGGTGGAGGAAATAGAGATCAGCCTCCCTTCCCTTAGCATAGTGTTTCTGAGAAAGACTGTTTCCTGACACTGCCTGTAATTAGTCAAAGCAGTGGTCCCAGCATTTGATAACCCAGGTGTTCTTGGACTGCAACTCCCAGAAGCCTTCATCTTTAGCTGTGCTGGCCTGAGTTTCTGGAAGCTGCAGTCCAAGAACACCTGGGTTACCCAAAACTGGGGACCTCTGAACTGAAATCAAAGAGGAGAATGAGAGAGATGTATGCAGCAGGAAATGCCTTGTGGTTTATTATTCTTCGAACATCCTTTTTAGGCTGGCTAAAGTCCACTACAAACGAACAGGCTATAAAGAGAAGTAGCAGTGGTGCCATCTCTTTCCACTGAATAATTACATAGTATGGTTGATCAAAGGACAGTGGCATGTCCTGATAGTCATCAGTTGGGTCTCTCTGTCTCTAGTGTGCTAATCTCAATAAGTAAATGAGCTGAAGATGATGCCTTCATTGTGCTTGCAAAGAGATGTGTATATAGACATAGGCAACACTGGTGTGTGGGCCTCCCTTTATGTGCCTATTTAGAGAGGGAGCATTCTTCTTCCTTTATGTAAGAATACTTTTATTTTCCAGCGCATCCCTAGTTACCCTAACTAAGCCATATAAAGGCAAATCACATCTTCAGACTTGGTGACTCACACTTACTTTTTGCTTGATTTGGAGCCAGGCAGAAATTCCAGTCTAACTTATAATAACATTAGAGTTTAATTCTACAGAATTAATCAAAGCTACACTTAATATAAAGAAAACAAATTTGCTGTTTTATAGCCACACTAAATACTTTCTCTGAAATTGTTTGTGTGTGTGTGTGTGTGTGTGTGTGTGTGTGTGTGTGTGTGTGTGTGTGTGTGTGTGTGTGTGTCGTTTATTTATAGTTTTTCTTCCCCCACAATGGTGGGGACTTTGTTTCCATACTGGGTATTTATCACCACAGAATAATCATTTTCTGCTTGGTGTCACAGTGAGCCCTTTCAAAACTAGTTGTTATACTTTTGTGCACTTTAATTTCCCCCTTTCTGTTCCTGCTGCTGCAAGACATTACACTTTATATTCTTCTGCTATAAACTTTGTGCTCACCTAATTATTTGCTGCGGTTTTATGCTCAGCTCCTTAAAAAACATCTAACTTTACAAAAATAATTACAACTGAAATAAATAATCTTAATTATGAAGGAAACAAAATAAAATTTGTATAGTAAAGAAGGCTGACCAGCAAGCATTATTTGGAATATCTTAAAGTGTTAGCAGTTTTAAATGTTAAGTTGTTGGTTGTTCTTTATTATTCATCTTATCTTATTAAGGGAGAAAGGCACATGTTTTTCATTATTGATTGCTCTCTTAACAGAGCCCTTTCCAGCAATTTTTTAAACCTAAGCTGTATTTCCTAAGGAGATTGCAATATCTGGTTTAATTCAGAGGCTGTAATCCTGTTCCATAAATTACTACTCTGGGACAGTGAAATGATTGTCTGTAGGGGAGATTCAGTAAAGGCTTCCTTTTTCTGTTATGTAGCCTTTCTAACTCCAAGTAATCAATTTCAATGGGTGGAGTCCATGGGATGGAAGGAGGAAGTCTTTAATTAGAGCCCATGGCCACTGCTGGATGATGTCTTTAGTAATGGGGTATTTTTGGTAACTGCTTATTTCCATCTTGAAGTGTCCATGGCTTCTGTATGAGGAGACAGATTATTTATGAGGCAGGCACCCAATAGGACAGAAAGCCTTCAGTTACCAAAAATCTCCCCTGCCATTAGCATCATCTCCCTTCTATAGTGCAGCAACGGGATTTTGGCCAGATCTTGGAAAAGTTACTCTTTTGGGAATACAAATTACTGAACTATCTATCTCAGAAAGGATTGAGGCTGCTAAGAGAACCAAAGGAGATGCCCGTTTCTAAAAATAAGACTGTTGTTACTTTTTGGTTGATCCAGATTCCTGTGATCCAGGAAAGGCATCAAGGATAATGGACGTCTCTGCCATGAATACTGGAAATTAGAGATGGGCACGACTTGAAATTTTTTTTTTCGAGTTGTCGTTAGTCGGGCCGGTCCCGTTTCGGGTCGTTTCCGGTTTTCGCGAAAATTCGCAAAAATTAGTCGGTTCATTTTTTTGTTTTTTCGTTGTCGTTAGTACTGGTTTTTTGGGGGGAGCGGGCTCCTGGAGGCACCTCTGTGGGGTGGGTGCCTCCTCTGGCCCACTATAAAGGGAAAGTGGGCTCCTGGAGGCACCCGTGGGTGCCTCCTATCCTCACCCACTAGGAAAGGGGAAGCAGGCTCCAAGAGACCCCTCAACATGGGGGTCTCCCTTCCTCACCTGCTGCTGCTGCAAAATGCTATGCAATAGCCATATGGATATTGCATAACATAATGTGCAGAGAGTGACTGTGAAGACTAGTGGATGGCACTGAACCCAGAGCCATAGTGAGATGCCTAACTAAGGCTCTCGCACCACCATGTCTCACACAGAAGGGAATTGTACTTGCTGCGTGTAGTGCAATGCAAGCAAGTAGATCTGGCTTTAAGGTGGCTTAGTGCAAGGGCTAGGGTTAGGCTAGTGACGGGTAAGGTTACAGTGGGCTAGTGGGTTGCACCTCTGGGTGCCTCTCTGACCCAGTAAGAAGACAGTCTGTGACGTATGGGTACGGAGTCAAGGGTTAGGGTTAGGGTTAGGGGGGCTAGGGCAGGTTTTAGGGGGCTTTTTGGCACATCCCAGAAGTCTCCATGGCCAAGTGGCCATGCGACTGGTGGGATGGCTCCAAAAATTTGCATGGTCGTCCACTCCCACATGGCTGGCCACTCGGCCAGCCCATCATTGCGCAGGTGTAAAAAAATAAAAAAAATAAAATAAAAAATGGAGGACAGAGGAGGAGAGGAGAGACATTTTGTTGCAAGAAAAAACCCACTGCTACTGTGAAAAATCTGGCAGTTTATAAATTTTCGCGTGTTTCTGTTGTGCTTGTGTGTTTTTGGACCACGATTTCAAAAACAATATTGCGTTCGCCACCCCATTTTGGATCCCCCCCCACACCGCATGGCATGGCGAAATGGCGACTCGAGTCCGGCTGCCCAGGACGGGGGGGGAGGCGGGACCCCCCCTCCAGAAACCACCCCTCCGATAGGTGCCCTGCGCCCTTAGTCAAGCAGGCATTTTTCCGCCTGCTTTTTTGGCCCGGGAATGGGTGGGGGGAGAGTTTAAAAGTTTTTTCCTGTGCCGTCCGTGCCGCTTGCTTGCGCTTTAATTGCGGCGGCCGGCGGCGAGACTGGGCTTTTTGCTGGCTGCGAGCCTGCGGCGAGTCCCACCAGAGCAGCCCAGGACGGGGGATGGGGGAGGCCGGGGACCTCCAGAAACAACCCCTCTGGTAGGTGCCCTGAGGCACGGCAGGCATTTTTCTGCCTGCTTTTTGGCCGGGAACCGGGTTTTTTTAACTTTTAAAAACTTTTTTTCTGTGCCGCGTGTGGCATCGCGCGATCGCGCGATGCAAGGAACGAGCACGACAAATCAGACCAAAATTTTTCGTTCGTCGGTTCGAGCTCGAAGTCTGGGGGAGTGATTCTTGTTACCGTTTCCGTAGAGTAACGGAACCGAGTAACGGAAACGGAAACGGGAATACCGCTAAGTCGTGCCCATCTCTTCTGGAAATATGCCTCTCATGGTTGCTATGAGGATAAAAATGGGAGGAAGAGCATTTCTTTCATAGTGAGATCCTTAAAGAGAAATGGGATATAAATAAAATATAATTGCAACTGGATCTGATGAAATGGGTGAAAGGAGACTGGGTGTACTCTGGGAACATAGGAAGTTGCCTTTTAGACGTCCATGTGGCACTGGACTAAACAGCTGATAGGGTGGGATTCCAGAATTTAAGATTCTGCCACTTCCTGGAGATCTTTGTTATTTCCCTGGTGGTCTCACATCTAACTACAACTGAGCCTACCTATCTTCTAAAATCAGGGTGTGTTCAGGGTGCTATGATGGTACATGTGAGCTTTTAAGGTCTCATGTCTTTGCCTTGTAAATATATTTTTATATTTCATCTTCCTGAATGTAAGGCTATAGGAAACCACCACATGTGTCCTCTATCCCATTCTAGTCCAAAGGTAATAAATAAAATATAATTGCAACTGGATCTGATGAAATGGGTGAAAGGAGACTGGGTGTACTCTGGGAACATAGGAAGTTGCCTTTTAGACGTCCATGTGGCACTGGACTAAACAGCTGATAGGGTGGGATTCCAGAATTTAAGATTCTGCCACTTCCTGGAGATCTTTGTTATTTCCCTGGTGGTCTCACATCTAACTACAACTGAGCCTACCTATCTTCTAAAATCAGGGTGTGTTCAGGGTGCTATGATGGTACATGTGAGCTTTTAAGGTCTCATGTCTTTGCCTTGTAAATATATTTTTATATTTCATCTTCCTGAATGTAAGGCTATAGGAAACCACCACATGTGTCCTCTATCCCATTCTAGTCCAAAGGTAATAAGAGTGAATGTGAGCATATAAGTGCCCTTTCCTTAAAGTTGATGTTTCACAATTAGCACATTCTATGAGATCTAGGATTCGAAATTGGTTCCCAGATGAATTTGCAAATTGGCTCTTCTCCATTAAATACTCCTTTAAAGGAAGACTGAATATGACCTGTGATTGTGTGGGAAGAGAAAAATCAGAACATGATTGTTCATGAGTTTTCTTTGTTCCAATTCTTCTTTCTCCCCTATGTGGTTCCTGGACAATCTTTCTGAGTTTTGCAAAATAAAAATAAATATGCACCCCTGAGTAAAGAAAATAAAACCGGGCACTCAAAATTGGAATACAGCTCCATCTAAAAATGTGCCTTGAGTTTGTTTACAAGAATATAGTGGCTTTTGCCTCCCTGACTGTGTAAAAGAAATGGTTTTTACACTAGTCACATCATGCACTACCATTCTAATCTCAGATCTTGAAGAGAGGGAAAAAGACCCTCTTGTTGCTTTTGTGTAAGTATTTCTACTGCCTGCCTGCAATCAGTATCCTTGCTCTTTCTCAGCCACCAGGAGATGGCTACATTTTTCCATGAGGCTATCTGATAACATTTGTACAGAAAAGCTGAGTATAAAGCTAGGTCAAAGGAGAACGCTCCCCTGTATTGTTCTTCTGACAAGCCCTACAGGATGCATTTCTTCTGTACCTCATGAGGGCTCCTCAGTGCCAAATTCTTTAGCTTCAGACTTCATGCTTTGTTTTCTGAGCTGTAAAATACTAGAGTCTTTTCCATCACAAAGTGTGCAGGGGGCTTCAGGTTCAAACTCAATCACACGTATATGTACCTCGAAAGATGAGCTTCTGCTGCTCTGTGGTTCATACCTGAACAGAAGCTTTTCAAAACATTCAGTTTTTAAAATGAAACATTCTGCAGCTAATTCCCTTTTTGGTTTCTTGATGCCCAGGTGAGGACCGGAGGGCTGTTCATTTTTGTGGATTTGCAACCTCCTCCATCTCTCGCCACTGGTTTCACTTGCTAGGGTTGATAGAAGTTCCAGACCTAGTCTACGTCTGGTACCACCTATTGTCCCCTCTTGGACTAGAGACAGAAGGTCTTTGTAACAGGCATTGTAGCCAAATTTACATTCAAGTTATGTCTATTCCTCAGGAGCCAGCACCAGTATACCATTGTGGAAGAGTGCTGTAAACCCTTTGCATATGCCTTTCCCATTAAAATAGTTCTGTTGTTGATTTTTTTGCTTCTCTTTCTCTCCCTTTATTTTTATTTTTTGAGGATCACTTGTCATTCTCTTAAAACTCTTTAAAGTGATTGTCAGATCAGCTTAGAATAAGCTGCAAACTATATCACTTGTGTCATTGTTACTACTGAGGGTCATGGCATCAAGCTACAGAGAATGACCTTACTTAATATGATGCCCTACTTTCCTAGGGGCTTTTGTTTCAAAGACTTTTTCCCCTATATGAGCTCTGTCCAGCTTGAGAATGTGTCACAACACTATCTGCAAAAAGGCTTTGGAAAAGCAAGTGGAGGACAAACCAATACCAATGGGAACAGCATATCTTCTTTCTCACATTTAAAACAGGTGTACCTTCTCAAGGGTAGTGACATACTTAGATATCTGTCCCTGCTGCCTGGTATGCAGATGGGTGGGTTACTCTACTCCCCCTCCCCAGCATCTACATGTGGATGTCCCTGGAGTGGACCAATCTCCTACACCCCTTTGAACCCTTGTCAGGAGAGTCCGCTATTTTGGTAGAGGCTGGAGGGCTCCAGTTTAGTCCATTTTGATTATATGGAATTGACTAAAGCAGAGCAGCTCCTTCCAATGACAATTTCCAGTATCATGAAGTACCTTACAAGTCACCTCCGGATATTGGAAATTGAACACTAGATCATCACTGATGTGATGAATCACTTCAATTGAGTTTCATAAATATTTTCTTTACCTATGTATTGCCAATCAACAACCATTGTTTTTACTAGCAATACATAGGCAGACCAAGAATTTTATATATATATATAATTCAGGGGAAATATTTAGTTGGCAGTGGAATGAGCCAAATGTCTATATTAGAGATGGGCATGAATTGAAAAAATGACGTTTCAGTTTTTCGTTTTTCGTTGCGGGTCCGTTTTGGTTTGTTTTTGTTTTCGTGAATTTTTTGAAATTTTTTCATTTCGTTTTTTCATTTTTCGTTTTTTGTTTTACCCGCTTTTTGCACGACTTAAAGCATTTCCGCACGCGGATGTCCCCCAACACCCCAGACCAGAGGGAAAACACTAAAAAAATGATGCTGGCAGAGACACAGTATAGACTAGGTACACAGGGAGGCTGCAAAGGCAGCGGCGGGCGTTGCCGAGAGCGTAAGGCAGCCACAGAGTGACTGCACTGTGGGGCAGGGGAGGTACTCACTGAGAGTAATACCCAAGAAACGCACACAGGGAGGCTGCAAGAGAAATCTGTTTTTTCTCTCCCCTAAGAACCAGGCTGCAGCCAGCAGGAACACAGAGGCACACACCTGCCTGCCTGGCCTAAAGTAATGAGTTGCAGAGACAGCAATCCCACCCTAACTCCCACTGCAGATTCCAAGGAGGACGGGGGGTGCCAAAGCTTTTTATGCTCTCTGTGGCTGCCATATCTACCCAGTCTGCAACCTGGGCATGTTATTGGTTGATATCGTCCAAGATTTTACATGATCCCATCACGTGGCTTACATCCATCTTGTGGCTGGAATCCATTTTGTGTCATCCTTAAAGGGAAAATAAAAAAATACATCGTGATGGGAGAAAGACAAAAACAAACGTTTTAAGGACTGCAACCCCCGGTAGGTAATAATTTCAAATAATTATCACTGCGTTTTTATGGATGTCCAGGGCGTTTTAATACCCAAGAAATCAATATTAGGCATCTGGGAGCCATTTTGGGTCAATGTCCCCTAACTCCCCTTAAAGGAAAAAAATACCGTTATCTGAGAAAAGACATAAATGCATGTTTTAAGGACCCCAACCCCCCCCCGGTAGGTATTATCAGGGAGAATAAATAATTATCACTGGGTTTTTACAGATTCAGGATGTTTTTTTTGACATTTTAAAACAGCTCGTTTCATTGCACGTTGCCATTAATGAAAATGAAACGTAACGAACTTAATTTTTCGTGGTTCTGGTTCGGTTCGTTCCAATTTCATCACAATTTTCATTATTCATTTCGGAATGATTTTTTTTTGTTTCATGCCTATCTCTAGTCTATATTCCATTTGGACAAGAAGAGCACACCAAATGGCACATTGCTACTCTCTGAACTCAACTGACCCTTTGTAAGTTAATTCAGTCCACACAAAAATCGACAGTCTGGAAAGGACTTTACTCAAGTGGTTCTCTTGAAGAGCACCCAGCCCTTCATGCCCACCATCCTCCATCACAATGAACAGTGTTCAACAGGTAACTATTGCTTCTATACAGATTCTTACCAGTCCTAGCAAACGGCTCCATCTATAAGAGATTCTTGTGAAAGCTTGCTGCTTTGCCACCACCTGTGATACTTGTGGAATCAAGGATTTGAAGAAATTTCTCAAGATTACTTGTTTTCATTGCACAAGAAAGAAGTTTGTTTGTCTCCAGTGAAAGAACAAAATGAGCACTTTCCCACTCTCTAGGGTTTCTACTGATAGTTTAACTATGTAATTTAAGCAACTAATATAATTATGCAGTTGGCATTCACATAGTTTTGGGTCTGTTTTGGTCATTTGTCTGGGCTCTCACATGCTGAAGCTCTCAGCACTATAGAGTACGTCCAATACTGTCCAGAGACTGAAGGCACCTTGCTACCTCAGGAATAAGGAAAAATAATTTGTACCTTCTTTTTTTTTTACATGTGAGAATGGGAGAAATGAGGATTTACCTGCTAGAAAGACATAATACCCAGAGACTCTGTCAGTGCAGCGTACTCGACAAATGTGGAGTACACGATATGCAGTGTGATACAGGTCTTACTATTGCTTGGTCTAATAGTAAGCAAATAATGAGTCACATTAAAGTCAAAAAAGGTTTACTAATCTTTAAATAGAAAACAAATATTCCACATTAAACAGTCTGTATCGAAGAATGTCCCTATACTTGTTTCACCATCCCCTAAACGTGGATGGTATGCATGAAAGTAAGACTCTCCATCTCAACAACCATGGGGAGAGATTAAAACTATCATTTTCCTGTCTGTTTAACCAACAGACCTTTCAGAAAGGAGGGGTATGAAAGAATGTTAGTATAGACAGACCAATCATAAGTCACATTAGGGTGACTGACATACTGCATTCTGAGACTATTGATCTGCATACTCTAACACAGTGTACTCCACAAATGGCATTGATTGATCATCACACATTGCTAATCCTTACTGAAGCAGACACCAAGGCTAGTATCATGTTAGGATCATAAGGACAATCACATCAAATGTTCTCCTGTTGCAGTAGCTCTCTTATCATGGAACTGATAATGAAACTAGTTGTGTGACCAATTTTGTGACCAGTGCAAGACTGGACCTCAACAGGGAGCCTACTAGCTCCTGGGGAACATTTAAGTGAGTACTCTTTGCATCCCCAAAACAAAACAGGATACAGCCCTACATTTTTTAAACTGAAAACATCATTTAGTATACATTAGAGATGGGCACGACCAGAAAATTTTTTTTCTGAGTTGTCGTTTTTCGGGACGGGTCTGTTTCGGGTCGTTTCCGTTTTTCGTGACAATTTTTTAAAAATTTGTCATTTCGTCGTATCGTTTGTCATTTGTCGTTACCGCCGCCGCAATTTCGCGTGATTTGACGTCCCGGTGAGTGGCGTCCTGCCGGCGCTAGGTGTTTTTGCGCCCTAGGCGGCAGGCGGGGTGGTGGTGGGGGCATGGGCGGGCGGCGGCAGCAGTAGGGGAGAGGGGCGGGCGCGCGGGCGCGTGGGCCTGCGGGCGGCGGGCGCGGGTCCCGCAATGACCCAGAGCAGGCGGAAAACACTTTAAAACTGACTTGCTGCACAAGACTGCATCGGGCAATTGCAAACAAAGTGGGCAGTGCACCCACAGCAGAGCTGCAGGCAGGGTATGAAAGGACCTTGGCTTGCCACCAAGCAAATGAAAATTTTAAAATAAATCCACACCTCCCCTCCCACTCAAACCTCCCCCCCTTTGAAGCACTATCAGAAAAGAAATCCTAACAAACTGCAGGAGAATAAAAAAGAATAAACTGTGTTGCTATTCCCCACAGCAGACAGAGAATGAAAGGAATTATTATTATTTCCTAAAAATTCAATTGAATCAATTCCCTCCCTGCCTGCCTAACTGAAATCTAAAGGCTCCGCGAAATTGAAACTAGTCTAGCACAGCAGCCAGCTACACACAGCCCTCTCCCACCCACATCCAAGCCCGGACTGCGACTCTTCTGGGAGTGCCTCAGCTTTTTATGCCCTCTTGCACATCCAGAAGTGTCAGTCAAAACCTGGCCATGCGATTGGTAGAATAGGTCCAAAAATTTGCATGGTCCCATCCCATGGCCAGCCCATCATTGCGCAGGTGTAAAAAAATAAAAATAAAATAAAATAAAATAAAATCAGTGCGACCTTTTACTGCTATAAAAAACCCACTGCTGCTACTGTAAAAATTCAAACATTTAAAATAGCTAATTTTCGCATGTTTCTGTGGTGCTTTGGTGGTTTTTTGGACCACGATTTCAAAAAAAATATTGCGGACGCCATTTTGGATCCCCCCCGCACCACATGGCAAATGGAGATGCCGAGGATGCCCCCTCCCAGCCCGGTACCAGCAGCCCAGGACAGGAGGGGGGGGAGGCTGGGGACCCCCCCCCCCCAGAAACCACCCCTCTGGTAGGTGCCCTCAGGCAGGCATATTTTCGCCTGCTTTTTTGGCCGGGAATTGGGGGTTTTTATTTTTAAAACTTTTTTTCTGTGCCGCTTGGCATCGCGCAATCGCCGCGTGATGCCAGGAACGACAACGACAAATCAGACCCAATTTTTCTTTTTTCGGTTCGAGTTCGAGTTCTGACAGCTTAATTGTTGTTACCGTTTCCGTTACGTAACGGAAACGATATCCGAAAACGGAAATGACAATTTTGCCAAGTCGTGCCCATGTCTAGTATACATACAAATAAATTATTTGTTTATAGATTTCTCTAGAATTGTCAATCCGATATACTCAAAGGGAGGAGTCGGGCAGGTTTGAGTCATTTTGTTATGGTTACACAAGAATTTCATAATTTCTGATAGAATAAATTTGGCAAATTAGAAGTGGCAATGAAAGAACATCCAGGATACAGAGAAACAGGCACTGAAAGGTGTATTTCCTAAAGAGTTGCTTCATTTCTGCTTGTGCTTACAGGCAGGGGAAGACTGGAGATATACAGTGAAAATATGAAGTTACCATGCAAGCTCTCCATGATCTAAACATAGCAATATAGTTGGGTTTAGAGCAATGATGGTGAACCTTTTAGAGACTGAGTACCCCAACTGTGATTCAGAACCCACTACTTTTTTTCAAACTGCCAATACAGCAATTTAACCTGAATACAGGTGGCTGTGAGGAGGCGATGTCCGGTGCCCACAGAAAGGGCTCCGAGTGCAAACTTTGGCACCTGTGCCAGAGGTTCGCCAACACTGGTCTAGAGCATGGATTCAGACCATAGTAAAAAGCAATTTGAATTTTTGAAATAACTGTACCACCATCAATGAATCTGTAGAATGTAATGGTTTTATAAGTAAAATAATATCCAGAAGAACGACAGTCTTTTGGTATACTAATTGGACATATAATGCCTACTCTATTACATTGCAGAACCCACATTATTTGAATGTCTCTGTGCCAGGTCATGTTTGGGAGACAAAGGGCGCTTTTACACGACCTCTAAAATCTGGTGGCAACTTAAATTAGGACCAGAGATTGTGGAGGTTTGTCCCTCTTCCTGTGTTCCCACCCCTGTGCACTCTATTGTTCCTGTCTGCGTGAGGGGAGGGAGAAAAAAAGGGATAAAAAATGCAGGCTCACCTCCGTCTGCCAGTCAAAGCAGCCCTGAGCAGCCCCGTAGGGATTCCTGTCTCTTAAAGGGGCGGTGGGGACAAAAAAACAAACAGAAGGCGAGGGAGCCCAGCATTCACAGCTTTACAATCCACATCGGAAGATTTTTTACCTCCTGGAGGCCAGGTACTTGAAAAGTGCACTGGGACGCGCTTAGGTAGGCATGGTCGTACTTAATTTTTTTTTTAAAGTCTGGAGCTGGTGGGAAAACATTTTTAAGCTCCTGATCTGGGAGCTCTTTGCCTTGGATTTTAGGGGTCGTGTAAAAGTGCCCAAAGTCAGCATGCTGAGAATTGTGAAAAGTCCTTTTTTCCATCAAAACCTTTGTCAGATGGGTTCGTGTTTTGTTCAAAATCCCTGGGTTCAACTCACTGGTGGAACTTGGGCTTAAGAGATAAGCTTAGCAGTGATAAACTTTTTCTGCATTCTTCCTCATTTCTTTTTTTTTAAATGTTTTCAGATAAGCTGCCATCAGATTAAGCATCTCATTAATCAGAAGTGTTACTCATACATACACATAGGGAATTGGTTGCATTTATTTATGCGTCCTAAGGCAAAGTTGTTGGTTTCCAGCCTGATTCATTCTCTCAAATGATGTATGAAATTTACCCTGCCTAGATTTTAAAGGAAAACTTCTTTATTTCTCCTCCCCTCATCCCTATAAATCTTAATTTTCTTATTACTGAGGCTGGACTGTTGAACTAGCAAAAACAGACAGCTTGAGATTCCATTTTTCTGAATACTTTTTGGTCACTCTGCAGATGGCTGCAAATGAAAAAGAGACTCTGCTTGCACCAAGAGATGCTTTGTTCTTTTTCTTCTTCATGCTTATTAATCAATAATTTCATTTTGTGTTCCTCTGAAAGAAGCAGGTTTGCAGACACCCAGAGCACAGGCAGTTTAACTAGCAGCACCTTTCTTGTGTATATGCTGTATTTTGGGGGGAGGGGCCATGGAATCCTATCTTCCTTTTCGTTTCGTGCCCATCTCTAGTTCAAATGCATTCATAGGGCTAAGCGTGATCTTCCTTTTATGAATGTAGATTTAAAAGGATCTATAGATCCTTTTTGTTTTGAGAGAAGGATACCATGGACTGGAATCATCTCTTCTACAGACACACATTAGAAATGGGCACGAAATGAAAAAAAATTGTTCCATTATTCATTATTCATTTTGTTACGTAATGAATCGAATAACAAAAATCGTGATGTAATTGGAACAAACAGAACAGAACCATGAAAATTAGGTTTGTTACGTTTCGTTTTCGTTAATGGCGATGCGCAATGAAATGAGCTGTTTTTAAATGTTAAAAAATGTCCTGAATATCCGTAAAAACCCAGCGATAATTATTTATTCTGCCGGATAATACCTACCAGCGGGGTTGGGGTCCTTAAAACGTGCATTTATGTCTTTTTTCAGATTGCTGTATTTTTTTTCCTTTAAGGGGAGTTAGGGGACATTGACCTAAAATAGCTCCCAGATGCCTAATATTGATTTCTTGGACAATTTCAACCAATATCATGCCCAGGTTGCAGACTGGGTAGGTGTGGCAGCCACAGAGGGCATAAAAAGCTTTGGCAGCCCCTGTCCTCCTTGCAGTCTGCGGTAGGAGTTAGGGTGGGATTGCTGTCTCTGCGACTCATTACTTTAGGCCAGCCAGGCAGGTGTGTGTTTCTTTGTTCCTGCTGGCTGCAACCTGGCTCTTAGGGGAGAGATTTCTCTTGCAGCCTCCCTGTGTGCGTGCGTACCTCTCAGTGAGTACCCTCCCCTGCCCCACAGTGCAGTCATTCTGTGGCTGCCTTACGTCCTGGGCAACGCCCGCAGCTGCCTTTGCAGCCTCCCTGCATACCTAGTCTATACTGTGTCTCTGCCAGTATCATTTTTTTAGTGTTTTCCCTCTGGGCTGGGTCGTTGGGGGACCTCCGCGTGCGGAAATGCTTTAAGCCGCACAAAAAGCGGGTAAAAACGAAAAATGAAAAATGAAAAAATGAAATGAATTTTTTTCAAAAAATTCACGAAAAATGAAAACAAACTGAAATGGACCCGCAATGAAAAACGAGAAACCGAAACATCATTTTTTCGATTCTTACCCATCTCTTACACACATATAGCTTCCTGTATTTTTCCATGTATAAGATCACATTTTTTACTTAAACTGTAAGACTAAAAATTTAGGTCCTCTTATACATGGAAGTAAGCCAATGAGAGAACTACACAGTAGAGAAACTGTTGTTTCTGGCTGGAAAATTTGGGTTCATCTTATACATGGGGGCATCTTATAGATGGAAAAATACAGTATAATGTCAACAAATAAATCTTCAGTAATGGTTACTTTTTAAAACCTTGTTCTTAAACATTAGATTTTTATGGGCCTTTTTCTGCCTTCAGTCTAAAGACATCAAGAGATTTAATTTGTTACTTTTAATGTGTTTTTTCCAAGCTGTGGTCTGTTTTGGCCTATAATTGAGAGGGCCTTCTTAAAGGTGGAACCCAGGCTAAGGAACTCTCTGTCCTGGAGGCCTGTTTAATTTATTCTGTTTGTGCTCTCAAGAAATAGGAAAAAAACAATGTTCTTTAAACAGAGGATTTACAATTAGTTTATTTATTTATTTATTTATTTATTTATTTATTTATTTATTTATTTATTTATTTATATGCCGCACATTACCCAAAGGTCTCTGCGTGGCTTTCAATAGTGTGATTATCTTCCTTTCTTCCATTTCCCCCTTATGCTGTGTAATTTGACTTTGATTATCACTGTTCTTTTTGGGTTTTTACGCTAGATAAAGGCTTACTTCTGCAGAGGAGAGACATCATTACACAAAACATGAGTTATTTAGTAAGAACTTTCCTCCCTTTTGCTATATTTCCTAAACAGATATAGTCTTCTTACCCTGGAAGCCAGAGACACTCAACATATGTTGCTCATGATGTCAAGTTATTGGCTCCACTCTGCATTCTGACAGCATTCAGGTGACACAATGAGTACATTGTGTAAAAGGAACTTGAATTGTCACTTCCCCAACTGAACACATTTGGCACAGATTATCATACTCAGGAACAGGAAGGTCTTTAATGTTAAGTTACTTACAAATCAGAAGTCAGATCTGTGTGTATGATTTTTGCTTTTTTAAGATGTTGACATTTCCACAGTTTTGCCACCATTTAGGGGGAAACCAGACAATCTGTTGATGCGTACATGCAGCTACATATTAGAAATTTCCCACAATTGATAGAAGATGGCATGGTTACTAGGAACACAACACACAGTGCTTACTTTTCCCTCCTTGGTGTGACTGGCAACACAGAGCAGTTTTTATCTATGCCTCCTAGCTCTGCATGTAGGAGAGCATTCCTAAATGTGCTGGGAAGGAAACAAATGAGCTTCTCTATCTTCTATGCTGTATTCCAAGTGAGATCATTCCCTCCTTCCCATAATCATTTAAGGGACAACATGACACATAGTTCTGTACACTGTATTAACGGAATATTTAGGTTGCTCCATAATAAACACCATTAATCCCCAAACAACTGTATTTGGATTTGTCGCAATAATGTAATGTGTGTGTGTGTGTGTGTGTGTGTGTGTGTGTGTGTGTGTGTGTGTGTGTGTGTGTGTGTGTGTGTGTGTGTACATGTGAGCATGTATGCGCGCACCACATGTGTGTGTGAACACATCTATCTATCTATCTATCTATCTATCTATCTATCTATCTATCTATCTATCTATCTATCTATCTATTTATTTATTTATTTATTTATTTATTTATTTATTTATTTATTTATTTATTTAGAATATTTTTACCCCACCTTTCTCCTTGGAAAAGGACCCAATATACAGCCCAGAACATTTAAGGCATAATTCAAATTATGAACAGGGAATTTTAAGAATCATTTTAGAATATTAAAAGATACATTAAAGCTACAAAGAGCACACAAGGAGGGGGAAATCAATTATGAGGGATGGAGACAACTTGGAAAACACTGGTGTTCTTATGAAATCAGTCAATGCAATCATGCATGGTAATCCATATAAAAGTCACATCAGAGGTAGCCCATCATTCAGGGAAAGCTTGACTGAAAAGGAAGGTCTTTGCCTGCTTCCAGAAAGACAGCAGAGATGGGGAAGTCCTGGCCTTCAGCAGGAGAGTGTTCCAAAGTCTGGGAGCTGCAACAGAGAAGGCCCTTTCAGGTGTTCTTATGAGATGCACCCGTGAAGGTAGTGGGATGGAGGGAAAGACCTCTGGTTCATACTGTGAGGTTCAATCATTGAGGTACCTTGGACCCAGCCATTTTGTGCTTTGTAGGTTAAAGTCAGCACATTAAGTTGTGCCCGATAGCTGATTGGCAGCCAGTGGAGCTTCTTTTAATAGGGGTTTAATATGATCTCTGTATCCTGCCCCAGTCAGCAGTCTGGCTGCTGCATTTTGGACCGGTTGAAGTTTCCTGAGATTTTCTATCGGTAGCCCCACATAGAGCGCATTACAGTAGTCCAGCTGGGACATCACTAGGGCAGTTGTGTATTCAGGTATATTTAACTGGTAGTTGCACTGCATCAAAGAAGTAGTTAAATTGAACAGAAAATGAATGAATTGATGAAGAACCAGATTTATGCAGGAAGCAGCCAGATTACATGAGGTATTTGGTATAAAAGCAGTAAACTGTGCTAGATATAAAGACAGATAGATATGTAGTTTATTCTACACATATATTTACATATATATAATCTCATTTCCTATAAAAATTGATAGAATTTAGTGTAAGTCTAAAATATATTATTCCTATTTCCACATTAATAACAACTCAGGAGAATCATAAGTCTATACTCTATATTTCATATATATTTTACATATATTTTGCATATATATTTTACATATATATTTGTATGTAAAATATACATAGATTATTTCTAAAATGTATAAAAACTTTAGGGTAGTTTCGCTGAAACTGTGCTGAAGTAAAAACAGATTTAGGTAGGTGTACCTAAGAGAACCACATTAGAGTTTTCATCAGTTTTCAGGCAAATTCTACATTTAATCATCTCCACATTGGTCCTGGCCTTGATATCCATGTAGATTTAATTTTAAAGCACATTTTTACGTCCAAGAAAAGAGAATAGGAATGTGCTATCGATAGGTTCATTCCCTGTAAAATATCGGAATATTCATGTTTAGTAATTACAAGGCTCTCCCTTCACTAAGAAATATTTTTACAGCTTTAAAGATTATTTTTATGCTTTTGCAGTTGTGGAAACTCACAAATGAAAATACATTTTTTCCTTCCATCTTCCCTCCCCAACCCATCATCCTTTATATCCCCTTTAAAAATCTCATAACCTTCCAGAACACCTTTTGAATGAGTATTAGGTGTGGTGGGAAGGACTGAGAATCACTTTCCTCCTGGTTCTGCAAACAGAAGCTGTTCCATCAGTGGTATGGCAGGACTGAATCTGGTCCATAGTCCTGGCTGATATGGCATGGACTTTTTCAGTTGTTTTTTTTCCTGTGGAGGGTTCAGGAGATTCATGAGGTCATCTAAAATGGCTACAGTAGTGAAAGCCATGTTCTGGTTCACCCTAGCCGCTAAATGTTTCTATAACAGGAAACAGGAACACTCACTTCTGTGAGTTCTTTTCATTCGTATTCCCCTGTATCAATTCAATGGATACTGCTCCTATCACCTTTCTACATCTCTTCTTTATATGAGCTCACAACATCTTATTCTCCTGGCATTTTCCTGGAAGCAGTTTGCTGAACCTCTCCTTGTAATACAGTTCTAAACTGTGATACAGTTAGGGAACAGTATGTGATATCAGTAGGGGAGATGTCAAAATTTAGAAGCATCTGGGTGTCCCCTCTCTACGCCTGTCTTCAGTCTATCATCCCATACTATTTGTTTCTCCTGAGATGCCTATATAAGTTCTGCTGCAACCATGGACAGCTCCTGCTATTTCCCCCAATGTCTCTGGACGCAGTCTTTCATAGGTGCATAAAGAGCTACTCTATACTGAGTGAGACCCTTCATCCCTCTGATCTTGTGTTGCCAACACTGAGAGGCAGTGGGTCTCCATGTTTTAGGCAAGATATTTCCTTAGATTCATTCACCTGGAGACACAAAGGGAGCTGAACCTGGGATCTTCCATGAAAGTATATGGACTTGATCGATCGATTGATCCAGCAGTTAATCAATTGAAAAGTCAGTCAGTCAGTCAGTCTCTGCCATTCAACTATGGTTCTTTCTTGTTTTGGATCACATGAAAATTAGGTTATGGTGCCCTGCTGGCTATAGAAATCTTTTCACAAATCTTTTCCTTGTGCATGTCAACACCTGTAAAGCAGATGGACGTAGTGGTTTTCATTGTGTATTCCATGCTTCAGATTCCCACCCCTTTGCACTCCCTTCAGTGTTTTATTCAGTTTTCAGCCTCAGATGATGATGCTTGAACTGAGAAACTGTTCAGAATCAGAACATATTCCAGACTAGTGGTTCTCGACCTTACATCCCCAGATGTTGTTGGATTCCCGGCAGTTACTAATTTCAAATCCAGTGAAGAGGTGTAAGAGGAAGGGGGGGGAATGACTGAAATAATGGAAAGAGGAAAATGTGAAAGATATTTTTCCACACTCCCCTCCCCAGAAATAAACACTTTGCCTTTTTATTTGTTTTTATTCTTACTGTTAAGCAAACCTACTTGCTGTTCTGTTGGAGAGGAGACAAGAGGGATGAAAAAGGGTATCATGAAACTGAGGGACAAATGAGGATGGAACAAATCCATCTTGGAGCAGGCCTGATTTTGTGAGAAAAATGATTTATTCGGTAGCAGTTGTATCGTTGCTGTTGCTGCTGCTGTTTTTATTATTATTATTATTATTATTATTATTATTATTATTATTATTATTATTATTATTATTATTATTATTATTATTATTATTATTATTAACCACACAGCTAACTACGCTGGATTTTGTAATAGAAAACACTAGTCAAACGCTTTCCAAGCATTTAGGACTATGTGATGTATCTGCTTGGGAAGCTGATTTATTATTATTATTATTATTATTATTATTATTATTATTATTATTATTATTATTATTATTATTATTATTATTATTATTATTATTAGTAGTAGTAGTAGTAGTAGTAGTAGTAGCAGCAGCAGCAGCAGCAGCAGCAGCATCAGGGGGAAAGTTTGCTTTCTTATTTGGGTTGCTGTGAAATCCTGCTATTTTCCATGTTTGGATTTATTCCTATTGGGATTTTTAAACTGTTTTTTGCCTTGTTCTAAATGACCTGTTTGTGAGTCACTCTTGGGGCCAGACACTTGGTCTTAGGATCATTTCAGCAGCCTTTGCCCCAACACCCCTGCCTGCATCTCACCTTTGCCCATGAGTGGTTTCCACAAAGGGATCAAGACGGGATGGAATTACATGCGAAGGAAAAACAGGCTCATGGCAATGCCCTTTTAAAAAAGAAGCAAACAGGTTTATGGCCATTGCCCCTTTAACATCTCACACTTATTCCTTTCCCTGTGACTGTCTTAGGAAGCTGATCTGCTTCCTAGCATGATCAGGACTTTCTTCGGGTGGCTAGAAAAAGCCCAGAAGGGACATAAAACAGCTCTGACCCAAAGTCCCTCTATCTATCTGCACCTCACCCACCCCCACAACCCTGGAGCAGTTGGTTCATTTGTTATGGTTTGCCCTTGCCCTTTCCATTTCTCCATTCAGAGGAATAAACTATTCTTGGAGAAGTGGGAATTCACAAGTGCCACTGGAGATGCACCCAAAGATCAGCTGGTGTATCTTCAAATGCATGCAGGATATTGTATCTACTAATCTGTATGCTGTTATTCAGCTATAGACCAGATTGGAAGCTGTGTTCATCATTAATGAATGGTTTGGGTGTTGATGAGCTCTAGGTCAAGCAAAACCCATGGTCTACTCTTCACCTTTCTCTTCTGCTATTACAGTATTCAAAAGTCTGCTCAAGAGGAAGGGCTGAAACTGATATTTAATTTAATACAGATTTCAGCATGGGTTTCTTTCAGTTTGGCTGTTGCTTTGATGTTGTTTTCCTTATCTTCTTTAAACTGAATATTTAAAACATGCAGATCATTTATTTATCTGCCGTGTCCAGACAAGATGCACCATTACTTATTTCTGACTGTCACATCAGAAAGAAAAGTCTAAACAAAACACTGGATTCTGCACATATTCTTGTGGTGTGGGGGTGCGGAGCTATCGTGATGAATAGGTTAAGATACAATCGGCAAGACATCAGGTTTGATGTATTGTTCTTTATTGCATCCATTGTTCAAATGCTAAAACATTAAGGTTATGCCGGATCACAACTGCCCAGAACTTCAGAAGTGAGTACAACTTGTAAGTATTACAAGATGAGTTTAGGGGGGAAATGCTTTTTAAAACGTGTCTCTCTCAAAATCTTTACCCACCATGGTCAGTGGCTATGCCAGCTGGGGAAATCCTGGCAACTATAGTTCAATCAAGTAACTTTTCCAAGCTCTGTTTCCAAATTTCTGGGATTGGCCATGCCAAATATCTAAGAGGTAATTCTTGCCTTCAAGACAATTGTTTGTGAAAATAGATAAACTAGATGCCTGTGCAGTGATTGTTCCAGCATAACAAATTGCAGAGCTAATGCTCACAAATATGCATGCCACAGAATTGTACAAGGTTTATGCTGTGGAAAAAAACCCAAAAACAAACAAATCTCAAAGCACAAATTTAGGGGCTAATTGTTTCTGGGTTTCCTCTTCATTTGATTGACTTTATGGGAATATTTCGGTTCTTCCTCCTATCCTTTCATCCGGGTGGCTTGGCAAAGGAGTGTGGAAAGTGTCACTCTCCAGGTGTTCTCAGACTTCAGTTCCCATCAGCTTGGCTAACTTTGTCCAGGGCAAAAAAAAAAATTAATCAAGGCACTCATTTTGCTGCTTGTAATTCCAGTCTCTAGATTACTTCTCTGCATGGGGGCCCCTGTTAGTTTCACCAGAATTCCCCTCAAGTCCAGGTTCTAGGAAGCAGTAAGGATGAGATCGTAGGTCTAAAAGCCTCATGGTACAGTGGTTAAACTGCTGTACTGGAGCTATAACTGTGCTCATGACCTGGGGTTCAATCCCAGGTAGCCGGCTCATGGTTGACTCAGCCTTCCATCCTTCTGAGGTTGGCAAAATGGGTACCCAGCTTTCTGGGGGGGGGGCAGAATGTGTAGCCTGCATAAATAAATTGCCCAGAGAGTGGTTTAAACACTATGGGGTGGCAAATAAGCAGGACACTTTTTTTTTTTGCTTTAGAACCCACTCCTTGTAGAGAAGGCTTGTATAAATAAGAACCTGTCTCTTCTGGTCCTTTCCTTCACTTGCCTTTCTAGAGGAGTGATGGCATCCAGACTTAATGTTGCCTTATCCAAGCATGTGACTAGAGCCTCTAGTGCCTGTTTCCTGTCATAAGTGAGTCAACTTAATGAGGGTAGTCAGCTTCTGAGATTTTCCCACACATCCTGTTGATCCAAGATGGACAGCAACCCCTTGGCTTCCCAATTCTGCTCTTTTATTCCCTTTGGTCCTCTCTTCTCCAGCTCTGTCTCCTAAGGATGCTGTCTCTCAGGCAACTGCAGAGGTTTCCTCCAGATGGCTGGATCCTGAGGCAACTCACCCTCTCCTGGCTGCCTGCTGCCTGTGGGCAGAGACTGGACAGCTTGCTAGGGGGTGGACGCCTGCACTTCTTCACAAACAGGAAGTAACTACTTCCCGTTTCATCTTGCAGATTTCTGCAGGCTAGACCAGATGATTTCTTCTTTAAATATCCATCTAATCATAATAAACTAAGCTCACGTGTTCTACTTTGGAAGGCCTAGGGTCAAATTACACGTAATGAGAATACATATTTCTTATAGGTAATACATTTCCCCTGTGTTGGCAAGATTTTCTCAGAAATCTGCTGTATGCCAGTGCAATTGGACTTTTTATTAACAAATGTTACTGTAGAAACAGACAAATTTACTTCTGTTTAGTAAATCAAGCCAACATCAAGCGCAACAAGGCAGCTTATAGGTACCTGTTCTTCTCATACCTTTATGTGCTGGAAAGGTTAACTTCTGTTTTGCATGGCATTAGCTCACTCCAGCCCCCCCCCCCCAAAATTATATCGCTTCTGCAGAAAAGGCAAAAAAAGAGAGCTCTCCCTCCTGCCTTATTTCAAAATGTGTGGGATTATTCCTTGGGAACCCCAATATTTTAGGAGCAATTGTGATCTAGCCTGACCTTGATCTGTGCCCAAAGGAGTTGCTTTTGGTCCCTGGCTGTAGGGCTACTACACTGGGGGTGCCATGGTGGAGCAATTTCCCAACAGATGGCATGTTCCCTTTAAGAGAGATCACTCGCTGCAATATGACACTTTCTGGTGTGATCTGATGCACACCCTTTCTTCTGATCGCACCCTTAGGCTCAAAACTCCCCAAGAGATGGTCTTTGAGGTGACTGTTTCTCTCTCCTCCCAACGAACTGAAATCTCCTTCCACACAGGGGCATATCTAGAGGGGGGCAGAAGGGTACATCTGCCCTAGGTGCAGCAATCTGGGGGTACATGGAGGTGGAGAAGGAGGAGGAAGCTGTGTACCCTCCCACCACACAGCAGGCTTTCCCCTGAGGCTTGGTGATGGCACCCCCTCTGCCACCTCCGCTGCTGAGCACCAGGCTAATGGCGAATCAGGCAGGCAGGCAGGCAGGAGTGTGGTGGCCGCAGCGCCCCCTCCTCCTCTTCCTCACCTTGGTGGGAGATGTGCAAGACGCTCATGCACTACTGTGCATGCACACACACACACACGGGCATGCACCCACACAATGCCTGCATGGTTCGGCCCCCATTGCTGGGTGGGGGTGATGGGAGCAGCAGGAAGGGTGCAAAAATGAACTTATGCAAGGACATTTTTAGAAGTTCTGCAATGTCTCTAGGTATGATTTTTTTCTTCCCCTTATCTAGACCAAAATGACTAAACAATTTGCCAGTTTCAGTAATACTACACTTCTAAGATGAGTTATATGAGTCCTCCTTTAAATATCCATCTAATTATAATAAATCAAGCTCATATTTTTTTACGTTGGAAGGATTAGGGTCAAATGATACATAATGGAAATACGTATAAAATCAGTCACTGAGTTTCAAGTTTTTCCATTCCCTAGAATCCTTCCCACAGTTCCCTTCAGAATCACTAGGAGATAGATTTCTCCATCCTATTTCTAATAATGAGCATTTTTCTAAGAGGAGTGATATATGATATTTATTTCAGCCTAGGGAATTCCAGCTAACTCTCACTCCCCAGAACACGACAGATGTACAAATCTATCTTAAGAAACAGGTAGATTTGTCCTCAGTGCTGACATATTACAGAAATTTAAAAATGATGTGAAAAGATCCTCTGATCTATGGCAGCCTGCTTTTTCCTCATTCATCATTCTTTTAGACTTGCTCAGAAAATATCATTTGCTACATGTCCATCCAATGTAATTAGAAATCTACCAGACATTTTTCTTATCTGTAACCAAACTTCACTATAAATCATGGAACTTACTCTTAAGTAGAAATTCATAGGATTGCATGGTCAAAAAGGTAAACATGTACTTAAACTTTTCAGTGAAATATATGTGGTAGTATCACACAGTAAACACAAAATCCAGCAAAAATGAAAACAAAATAGATAACCTCTTGATGAGGATGCTGAGTCAGAAGTCATCTTTATTCCATACTCATGTGATGTACTCTTGGCTTTTTGGATTGCAACAAGTGACCATGCTGGGTGGGGGATTCTGGGAGTTGTAGTAAAGAAAAAAGAAGCCCTTCCAAGATCTCCGTGAAGATTCTCAGTCATCCAGGTGAGATTATCTGGAAGCTGAGCCATGGCAACTGGACTTCTTTTCTTATGAGATCAAAATGTTTCGCTACACATCCAAGCAGCTTTGTCAGTCTGAGGAAAGTTAGTGGTGAGGCCTCCTCACCTGGATTTCACTTCACCCTGGTCTGAATAGGATCATTAGTGGACAGTGGCATGTATAGGTCCTTTCCAAGGTTTTGGTCTTGGCTTCACCTCCAACATCTAGCTGCCTTGTGTCAGCTGGCAGGGGAAAATGGTGACAGTCCCCATTTTGTATAGAATTCCACACAATAAGAAACTTAAATGTAAATGGTTTGTCGTGTATGTAAAATCATTTGGCACATCCAAGTCCAGAGGGGTAGTTACACTGATATCTAAAAGATGTGAATTTGAAATTTTAAAAATAGAAAATGATAAATTGGGCAGGATGTTAATAATACAAGGGAAAATAAAAGGAGGATATTATACCCTGGTAAACTTGTACATGCCCAATGACAATCAAGAACTTTTTTGAGAGACGTCTTAGATAAATTAGATAACATAAGGAAGGGATATGTCATTATGGCAGGAGATTTCAACCTGATTATAGATGTTCTTGAGGATACGACAAAAATTTTGAAAGAAGAAAGAGGTTAAAAAACTATTCTAGAAAAACTTATTTAAAAACAGATTTTAATGATGTTTGGAGGGAGTTGGAGGAGAAGAGCGAAAATATTCCCTTTTTTCACCTGTGCATAAGTTGTATTCATGAATAGATTATATATTTGTGTCTAAAAATGTATTATCTAGGATAGATAATGTCGATATAGATATTATACAAATTTCAGACCGTGCTATAGTCAATATAGAATTTACTTTTAGATGTGATTATAAGGAAGCAAAAATAATGAAGACTGATGAAATGATTTATTTACATAAATTGATAATAAAAAATATCCACAGAAAGAAGAGACATGGGGGATAAATGAAGGAGGAGGGGAAGTTATTGTAATTTGGTACACAATGAAGGCAGTAGCATGGGGATATACCTGGAAAGAGGCTTGTATACTAAAGTAAAAGGCATGGAAAAAATGCAAGATTTGGAAAATGATAGTATAAATTAGAAAGAATATTTATATTAACAAGGGATAATAAAACATTACTTGAATTACAAGCTAAAAGGAAAGAATTAGAGGGAATGCATTTAGAAAGAGTACAACAAAATTTAGTGTACAGTCATCTCCCGTCATTTTGTGGTTCATATACTGTGGTCCTGGTATATCGCGGGACCACAGTATATGAAACAAAGGGCTCCTGAGGCAAGCTGGTTTTCAGGAAGTTACTTCCGGATCATTGGAAACCACTTCTGAGGCCTCCAGCAGGGCCAGGAAGCCTGTTGGAGGCCCGTTCAGGGCAGCACCAGGCCTCAGGTAAGTGTAGGAGGTGCCAGATAGGCCCCCCAGTCCCAACCCAACCCAGCATCTGCATATTGCGGATTTTCTATTATCATGGGTTGGGTCAGGTCCCTAACCCCCATGATAAGTGGGGAATTACTGTATGTGAAAAGAGAATATTATGAGCATAATAATAAAAATTCCAAATTATTAGCAAAATGATACAAATAAAGAAAAATAAAAAAGGATGGGGTAAAATACAGGATCAAAAAGGTAAAAGATGTAATAAAATGAAAGAAAAGTTGCAGGCATTTCAAGATTTTTTAAAGAACCTATATACAAGTAATAACCTATCTTCAGAATTCATGAGTACATAGAGAAAATATTAAAATATAGATACGAAAATAAGATAGTGAATGGATCAGTTAATAACAAATTAAGTGTTTGAGGAAATTATAAGCAAGTTGAAAATAAGTAAAAGATTGGGACCGGATGGGATAGGACCAGAATTCTATCAAATATTTAAGAAATTATTAATTCCTAGAATGAAAAAAACTATTTACTAAGATTATTGAAGGGGAAGAGATCCCTCAGTCATGGAAAGATAAATAATAGTATTGATCTTGATGCCAGGAAAAGAACTGATAGCTATGGAATCATATGGACCAATTTCATTCATTAATCATGATGCAAAGATATTCCCAGCAACTTTAGCAAATAGATTAAATAGCTTTGTAGGAAAATATATAAATGAGGATCAGAATGGATTCATTAGAGGTAGACATATGGATGGTCAATATCTTAAGATTTGTAAACCTGGTCTGAGTCCCGAGAGGGAGGTGGAGCTTGTTTTGTTACGTTGTGTTATGATTAATTTCTCCCCTTGAATATATGTTATTTGATTTTGCTTTATGTTTGGTATTGTAGTTGTTATTAAATTTAATAAAAAAAGGAAAAGAAATGGCTGTTTGCTGGATGGTTTTCTTTACTTTTTTCTTCTTTTTTTAACCAAATATTTACTTGCAAGTAGACATGGGCACGACCAGAAAAATGACGTTTTGAGTTTTCGTTTGTCGGAACGGGTCCGTTACGGGTCATTTCCGTTTGTCGCAAAAATTTTCAAAAATTTGTCATTTCCGTTTGTCATTTGTCGTTTGCCCTTTCCACCGCGATTTAGCGCGATTTGACTTCCCAGAGCATAGGGGCGTCCCGCAATCAGGGCCAGCGCTAGGTGTTTTTGCGCCTTAGGCGGCGGGTGGTGCGGGCGAGTGGGCGGGCGGCGGCCGCGGGCGGGCGAGTGGGCGGGCGGTGGCGCGGGCCGCAGGCGGGTACTTGTTTACTGACATAAAAACTTTTTCTGTGCTTCGCATTGCGCGATCGCCGTGATGCCACAAACGAAAATGAAAAACCTAACCAAATTTTTCTTTTTTCGTTTCGAGTTCGAGTTCTGATGGCTTAATTATCATTACCGTTTCCGTTACATAACGGAAACGATAACCAAATACGGAAACGACAATTTCGCCGAGTCGTGCCCATGTCTACTTGCAAGATTGTAGCAGTGATCTGTTTATTTACCTTAATTATAGTATTTACAATATTACTTTTGACCTGGGATCCTTTTTGCAGGTGATCCTAACAATGCATTTTATGGTAAATTTATTAAAGGTAATCTGCCTACATTTCCTTGGGGACTTCTCCCTTAGGTATTATTTTATGACTTTTCTGGATATTCCTCTTCTGTTGCTATTATCTGTGGTTGGGAATCTGCTCCATTCATACTTGTTTGAAGTAACCAAGTGCAAAAGAAAGCAGGGCCTCAACCCTTTTATTAGCCCTGTAGATGCAGACATTTCAAGAGGCCATGCTGACTGTTCTTTCCCAAACTACCTCTTCTAAGCAATGAGATTAGTTACAGGTACCAGGTCTTCATCTGTTTATGGCACTGCTTTTTAAAACTTTGATATAAATAGAACTCTCTGTAGATTTGGGAGATGGAAAGATTGCTGTCCTTTACACAATGTTCCTACTGTCCTCCAGTTAGGGGTTTGCCTCACAAAAACTTGTGACTTCCTCTCGAATCCCACTTAAGTCCCACTGGAAATTCAACTTGGACTCAGCTTGGGTTTGGGGTTTTGTTTTTTAATGACTCAGATTTGAATCATGACTTTGGCTCATTTTTCCAAATTGCATTTCTGAGTCCCTATTCTTTGAATGGACACCTGCAGGGCAGCCTGGCAAATGGAAGCCAACTGAGGTAGTGGTGGTAGCAATGTGGAGGGAGGACATTTAAGAGGGTGGTGGGGTGGAGGAGTGAGGTTCTCTCCAAGGTGTAGTTTCCATGATGCAAATAATCTTTCCTTAACAGAGCTCCTAACAATGGAGGAACTATTAGCATATTCAGTTTACAGTGCAGTATAAGAGAGATGAACGTTTTTATAGGAGTCTCTGAAGAGCTGTGTGGTGAATATGCACAGGGTGGGATGGGGCTTACATGAATTCCAACATCAGTGTCACCATTTTGGCCTTATATGTTGTGGACTTGAAAAACATGCTCCTTTCGCTTTTACAACTCCTTTGATCAAGATCTGACCCTGAGGATGATTAACTTATTATCAGATCCAGTTGTGGCTCTTTCATGTCACATATCTTTTGTTCCAAAGGTCAGCAAGTCATCCTATTAGGAACAGATGCTCTCTTTTCCTATGACCTTTGATAAAAGAGTGCAGGAAAAGATGGAGCTTTGTTAAGTTCTTTTGTAATCACTTATCCAAAATTTATTCAGATGGAACAAGTGACTAGCAGTGAAAAGCATGACAAAGGAAGCTTATTTCAAGATGTACAGTACTGTAGGAAGTACTTGTTTACTGACATAAACAAGCCACAGGAAAAGGTCCAAGTGTTCCATTAAGAACTTTTGCCAAGGGCAGGGTCACAGAACCCTTTGTTCTCTCTACAGCTTGTTGTTTTGTGCAAGTAGATGTTTAAAGAATGCTAGAAAGCAGCTTGACATCACCTTCTACCCCTGCGGTCAAGACTGAATATAATCCCCAACTTTTAGGCCACAAAATCAGTTAAATGTAGGATCATTTAACTCAAAACACTTGTAATTTTGCTCTGGTTGTTTCTTAGTGCTGCTCATTTGCATAAGTAGTTTTTCTGAAAATTATTCCAGCGTTAAGGTATATCCAAAGAGATTGCCTTCCTCCTTGCAAAGATGAATCCCTTGGGTGAAATGAGAAATTATAAGTTTAAATCCATGAAGGGTTTTTTTTTTAAGGGGAGGGCTTGTTGTTGATTGATCCACTGTTTCTGCAAAAGCAGGTAGAAACTGGAAAGGGGGAACAAACTCACTCTGAATCCCTTTGCATGCTATACCCAAAGGCTTTCCCTTTAAGGAAGATTACAAGCAATTGAATAATATCTTAATGGAGTATGCAAGTAATTAAGCAACAGTAAGAGGAGAAAAAGTTTGGGATTAACCATACCTTAATGTAGACTAGTAGGAAACTTAGGCGTAATTAGTTTATAGAATGTAATAATAATTATAAGATATGACTAAATAAAGCTCTTAAAGGGCATAATGGCAATGGCTTGAAATCTGTAAATCTGGATATAATGAAATGTATGCAAGGGTCATATCTGTATTGTACAGATTGATATGTATTTATAAATATATATATCTCTCTCTCTCTCTCTCTCTCTCTCTCTCTCTCTCTCTCTCTCTCACACACACACACACACACACACACACACACACACACAGAGTGTGTGTGGCAAGAACATACCTATACCCCTCACACCCAATTTCCTTTCTGCTTCTTTTTAAGAAAATTCTGTCCATAGTGCATTTTGTTTTCTCTCATACAGACATGACAAACACCCAACAGGGCAGTTTCCCAGGCTGTATTATAGCAGAACATAAAGGGAAAAATGCCTAAAGCAGGGTCAGTGCAGACGCTGGGACTTTTCAGCATGGCCTGGCTGAATGATTCTGAGTAGGATTCTTTCAGGTCTAAACTAGAGAGCACCAGGCTGTGATCAAATTTACCAATGTGCTTTCTAAAAAACAAAACAAAAAAAACTACCCAACATTTCCCTGTCTCACTGTGGGGCAAAATACAGCCCTCCAAAGGACTCCAGATCACATCAGGTATAGCTACCACTGCCAACTCTTAGGAATCCTGGGAGTTTCAGGATAATAACAGGAGGGCCAGGCTTGGCTCACCCTTACCCATGTGCTCTGGAAAGGGTCCATATTTGCAGAGAACTATGCATCGGAAAATCTCGCCTAGCATTAGTGATGTTTTCATTGAGACCTTCTTGAACAAGTTCAGTTGAATGTCAATGTTCTTTGCAGCACAGTGTGGAGACTATGGATCAGTGAGGAAGATATTGGAATGAACTTGGAAAAATAATTCAGAACTCTAAATCTTCCTTGATTCCTCGCTGATTTAGTACCTGAGGCATTTCATTAATTTTAGGTAACCTGAGATTAATGGCATTGTCTTGAATTTTACGTTTCCAGAACAGACCATTTCTTGGATGAAAGAATGCTTGTCATAAATCCCTGTATCCAATAATATTTGATTAAAGTCGGCACTTGTGATATAATATGGATAAAAGTGAGCTTCGCAATATATCCCCAGGTATTCTATTCTTGGCCCACGTATATTCATGTAGAAAAATGCCAGTATGCAGCTCTAGCTGTCTATTGGGGGAAGAGGGGGAAGTAAAAGAAAAGTACTTTCTTCTCAAACTTATGGATTAATTCGAAACACATACTCACAAGTTCTTCCGTGAATTGATTTTGTCCAATATTTCAGTCAAAATGGTGCTTACAATGTGTTTGCCCTTACCATTAGCTTTTCCTCCTGTTTGTGAGATCTTTATCATTTGCCGTGGCAACATTTACCCAAGACAATTTATGTTATCAGTTCAGTTTTTAGGCTCCAAGCATAAAGTTGCAGTGTTTTCTGTGAATAATGGGCAAGTAACTCAGCTTTAGGACAAGCAACGTCAGTTCAGATCCTGTTTCTAGCACTCAGTTGTCAGGCTGATGCTCCATCAGCTGCTTTTAAAAATGGTGTTTGGTTTTTTCTGCCCTGGCTTCATGCAAGTTCGTATTTAAAGACTATAATCCACCAACTATATGCAACAGACATCTCCATAAAGCCTCTTGTAATTCTCCAAAGAGCAGAGAATAGGCTTCCAACCTGACACTTGTATGCCCATTATTGAAAGGTATGTATTAAAATCTGGAAAGAAATTACCTTGTCATAAGAATATAATGTTCTTCTGACTAAAAGGATTTTAGAGGGAGCTAAGAAATCATTTTTGGCTCATTACATTTCTTGAGAGCACCATTTAGAGCCAAAGGTTTATAAAATCTTAAGAGATGGGCACGAAATGAATAACGAACCCCAGAGTGGATTTAGAACGAAATGAACCAAAACAAAAAAAAATTGGTTTGGTTCATTTCGTTAATGGCGGCACCAGAGATATCTTCTACCTGGTGCTGGTCCTTCGGTCTTCCTGGCTGCAGGGAGCGGCGATCAGGAGGAAAAAAAGGTATAGCGCAGTTGGTGCTTGAAAAATAATAGTAATAAAAAAACTAAAAAAAAAAACTGATCCAGCGCATGGGCCACGTGTTCGGCAGTAAAACAACAACAATAAAAAATAAAATAAAAATAAAAAGGAGTGCTGACCTGGCCCCAGGGGTAGCTGGGTTGGCACCCTAAAATAAAGAAAAAAATATAAAAAATAAAAACCAGCACCGACCTGGCCCCAGGGGCTATGCAGTCAGCGCTTGAAAAAAAAAGAGGCACTAGCCTCGCTGCTGCTGCTGCTGCTGCTGCCGCCGCCACCGCCCAATAAGGATAATGTGTTGAATGTTGAAGATGATGATGATGATGTGGATGATGAGGATGAGGATGAGGATGCTGCCAGTACAGTTTGTGCAGCAGTTGTCAACGTCTGTGTTTTTTAAATTTTGTTAATGTTTTTTCCCACCTGCACACTATCAAATGGATTAAATCACGCAAAGCGGGAAAAATGAATAACGAACTGATGAACCAACAGAATGAATTTTTCAAAAAAAAAATTCCTTAAAAACGAAACAAACCAAACCAAACCCTGAAACGAAATGAACCAAAATGAATCACAATTTTTTCGGTTCGTGCCGATCTCTAAAAGCTTGAATTAAAAAAAATCTGACTAGTTTGCCGTTTTCTTGTATCAGAAATACTAACTAGTATCTGGAGAATCTCTGCTCCTTTTTGGTTTGCAAGGGATTCATTAGAGATAGGCACAAACTATGCTTTGGTGCTTCAGTACAATTGTTCAGGGTATCCATTATCCCCTGAGCTGGGTATTCATTTTACCATCCTTGGAAAGATGGAAGACTGAATGAACCTCAAGCCAGCTACCTAGGATGGAAACCCATGTTTTGAGTAGAGTTTGGCCACAGGACAGCAGCTTAACGACTGTGCCTTGAGGCTCAGTAGTACACATCCTGTTCAGTTTATTGGGATATCTGGTTTGAGAAGGATCTCTGGGTTGAACTAGGAGAAAAGGAAAGAACTTGAAGTAGCTGGGGAGAAGGGAGAGAAGATAGGCAAAAGAAGAGACCTGGGAGTGGGGAACCCAGGAAGATTTATACTGGCAATGCAGGGATGACCCATTGCATCCAAGTACAACCAGCAACAAATACCATCCCATGTGTAAGGGTGCCTAGTGACATCCCAGCTGGACTACTGTTATGCACTCTATGTGGGGCTCCCGTTGGAATGTCTCAGGAAACTTCAAACGGTCCAAAATGTAGTGGCCAGATTGCTGCCTGGGGCAGGGTCACAGAGATCACATTACAACCCTACTAAAGCAGCTCCACTGGCTGCCAAAAATCTATTGGGGCACAATTTAAGGTGCTGACCTTAACCTACAAAGCACAAAATGGCCTGGGTTCAAGCTACCTCAAAGATCAAATCTCGCAGTATTAACCGGCTTGGGTGCTAAGGTCATCAGGAGAGGCCTTTCTCTCCATCCCACAACCTTCACAGGTGCGACTCATAAGAACACCTGAAAGGGCCTTCTCTGTTGCTGCTCCCAGACTTTGGAAATCCCTTCTACTGGAGGCCAGGACAGTCCCATCTGTGCTGTCTTTCCAGAAGCCAGCAAAGACCTTCCTTTTCAGGCAAGCTTTTCCTGAATGAGGGACTACCTACGATGCGACTTTTGTATGGATCACCATACATGACTACATTGACTGATTTCATAAGAACATCAGTGTTTCCATGTTTACTTTCCACCCCCATAATGTTTTTTCTTCTTTTGGTATGGTTTTTGTAGCTTTAATGTTACCTTTTAATGTTCTGAGATGCCTCTTCTAATTCCCTGTTGACGTGAATATGTCTTAAATGTTCCGGGCAATATATTGTTCCTCATTATTGTAAGCAACCCTGGGTCCTTTTCCAAGGTGAAAGGTGGGGAAAATATATTCAAAATAAATAAATAAAGTCCACAAGGGGAAAAAAATCCCAGAGTACTTCTAAAACAACCCAGAACAATACAACTGTGTAGATACTTGAACTTCACACTTGCCCCATGGCAACAGGTTGTGCTTAGATGTGGTTGACAAAGTTTTACCTTCTGTTTATGTACCATATATACTCAAGTATAAGCCGACCCAAGTATAAGCCAAGAGCCTAAATTTACCCCCCTAAAACTGGGAAAAATTATTGCCTCAAGTATAAGCTGAGGGTGTTTTATCATTATACCCGAGTATATACAGTATACCAGCTGAGCTCTAAAGGGGCTGGGGGTAGTAAATGGAAATGTGTGGTGGGAGTGTGAACATAATTAGGAAGTTAATACCATAGAGTAAACTCCCCGATTGCCTCCACAGTCCCTGCACAGTTGCAAATACTACCTCCAGCCCATTTAGAGCTTCATAACTAAGTCCCTTTAACCCTAAATCTTTCCAGATTTTGGGGGGTTCCCTAAAATCACTTCATGAAGGTACCCCTGCTAATTGGGAGTCCCAAGGTAAGTAAATTTTGATTGCATATTTTTAAAAATGTTTTTGAATGCATAATTTTTAAAAACATGCACTCAAAGTTATTTATTTTGGGGGCACCAAAGTATCATGGGTACCTTAAGAATGTGATTTTAGGGAACCCCTTGAAATTTGGAAACATTTGGGAGTAAGGGGGATGAGTTATGAAGCTCCAAAGGGGGTGCCCCTAGGGAAAAAACCTTCTAATTGGAATCATATGGAAAGCAGCAGCAGCCTTATCTCCCACCTGATCAGCTTCGGAGTAGAAGGTTTTTTCCTAGGGGCACCTACTTTGGAGCTTCGTAACTCAGACCACTTACCTGTAAATGTTTCTAAATTTCAGCGGTTCCTCTAAAATCGCTTTTTGAATGTACCCCGTCTACTTTGGAATCGCAAGGTAAGTAGATTTTGATTGCATATTTTTAAAAATAATTTTTGAGTGTGTATCTTTTAGAAAACATGCACTCAAAAATTACTTACCTTGGGGGCACCAAAGTATCAGGGGTACCTTCAGAAAACAATTTTAGGGAATCCTTTGAACGTTGGAAACATTTGGGGGTAAGGGGGCTGAGTTATGAAGCTCCAAGGGGGGTGCCCCTAAACCTTCTCATTGGAATCATATGGGAAGCAGAGGCACCACTGTTGCTCGCCTGATCAGGACTTGCCCTCCACCGCCCTCCCCAAGCCATCTGAGCATCTAATTTTACTCCCAAAAACTGAGATATTGACTTGAATATAAGCCAAGGGCATTTTTTCCAGCCAAAAATAAGGTCTGAAAAACTTGAGTATATACGGTAATAGCTTTCTGTAGCATATACATTGCTGAATATGTTTTTACTATATCAGTTCCCAATCCTTAGCAGGTCACTATACATCCCCCTTCTCTTTCTCTATGGACATTCATGAACATATGCTGAACAACTGCATAAAACATGACAAAATATTTATATCTATCCTCCTTCTGAACAGCAGCAGAGAGGGGGGTTCAGTCTAAATGAGTTTAGTTTGGAACGAACTACTTATAAATAAGTAGTTGTAATAAATCCAGTGGCAGCTGGTCACTGGATTATGGGATGGAAGGTGCAACATACGTGGGTGGAACCAAAGGTGAATGTCATTTTATGAAGGATAATTTTATTCCTTTCTGCTGTAACTGTAAATTTTTCATTGCTTTGATAGTGTTGATGTGGTGTCCCTCTCTGATGGAGAAGCAATATCACTCGAGTTCTGCCATGGTTGTTGAGATGACAGTAAGGTGGATGGAAAGCCACTGACTTGCAGAATTAGATGAGTTGAATAGGAACTACTTCAGTTGGGAAAATGGAGACAAGTTACTCTTCAGAATTAATATTATAATGCAGACTACTTTGGGGCTGTGAAATTATAACTGTAACTAATAATGTTCAAAAAGTCATTTTCCAAAGTTAGATGGAACCTTATCTAGAACAGGCACTTGATTTGTTTGTGTGTAATATAGTAGGTACACAGTCTATTTCAGATCAATGCAGATATTTTGACTGGAAGGTATTTAAAGGTCTCCATGATCCTGCATCAGTGTATCAGTCCAAAAAAGAACAGCTTTTTTATTATTGTTTTTGTGGGATCAGTACATGCATTTTGTTTAAATTATGAAACAGACACTCCAGCCACTAAGATTATACATCTGCCTGTTTTGATCTCCTTTCTTTTCATTGTTGCTAAGTATTAAAAGCTCCAGCTTCCTGTCAACTCACTGTCAAGTCACTCTTCAGGAAAATAAAGAATATTTAGTGCACCTAGCACTTAACATAAAATGAAAGAAAAACATCATCTCCATTAGATCCCACAGTTATATGCAGACATTTGAAAAGAAAAATATTACCAAGATAAAGATTAACCTACAGATTTTGACTGACTCATATGGAGGTGAGACACCATGAAGATAACTATTTCCAGAATGTCAATATATGCAAATCTGCAGTTTTGGAAAACTCCTTTTGGAACTCTTGTGTAGAACTACTGTGCTCTCCAGATTGGCAGGGTGGGTTGCTGGAGGTGGTGGTGAGGAAACTTGTTCCACCAAATGCAGTCTTCTGAAATGCCATTCTTCAAATATGTTGACTTGCTACACTGCTCTGTCCTATACAAATGCCATGTTGCTATGGGCATGACTCATATGGTCCAACTGGGCACGATGCTGAGGAAAATGTGGCAGGAGAACCATGTCTTCAGGAAAGTTTCTGAAGCATGCTGCTGTATAAGGACAGAAAATGTTATATGAACAGAGAGGAGGTTTGTAGGCAGACATCACTACCTAGATGGGTGAACAAATGAAGCTTCCTGCAGACCAGGTGATCCAGATAATGTGTGTCTCAAGAATGAATATCATTGCTTCATCCCTATCCACTCATTGTAGTCTGTATGTGAAAATGCAGAGCTGTTGGGGGCAACAAGGTGAAAGACTGCTTCAGGGAACACCGTCAAGAGAAGACAGATGAACACATGTGATCCATTGGCACACAAGAATACCATGGTGGACAGAGTGTCTAGAATAGCCCTGTGCATCTTTAGGTTGAAATAAATCCCACATTGTTTATGGGATTCAAATGTTGGCAAATGTATGTAATGCTGGGGCTATGGGTGACAGTAGCATTTGTCTTTCTGGCACAGGTAGCTTTTAGATGTGTGTGGGGGTGGGGGGAGTGTTAAAGTGCTCAGTTGGCTTGACAGCCCAGTAGGGATTGCTAACTGCAGCTGACTGAACAGCTGCTATGCCTGTTAGTTGCAAACAGGTTAACAGAATTACCACATAACCCTGCACATTTTTATGTGGAAGTAAATCCCATAGTGTACATAGGGCTTAAATGCTGGTAAATATATATAGAAATGTAGCTTTAAAATGCAGATGTCACCTGTATTCAGAGGGTGTGGAAAGCTACAGTTGTAGACACGGAGATGCTTAGGGCGTTTATACACGACCCCTAAACTCTGCGGCAAATGGCTGCAAGCTCCGGAGCTTAAAAATGTTTTCCCACCAGCTCTGGAGTTTGCAGAAAATTAAGTGCGACCCCGCCCACCTAAGTGCGACCCAGCGCACTTTTCGTGTACCTGCTCTCCCGTGGTGACAATCCCTGATGCGGTTTTAAGGGAGTGAGTGTCGGCTCTCCTCGCATCTGTTTGTTGTTTTTTTTACCTGCCACCCCTTTAAGAGACGGAATCAGGAAGCCGGGCGGAATCAGGAAGAGAAGGAACCAGGAAGCCGGGTGGCTTCAGAGGTGAGATGCATTTTTCCCTCTTTTTTTCTCCCACCCCTCACACAGACAGGAGCAAGGAAGTGCTGAGGGGTGGGAACACAGCAAGAGCAACAAACCCCTAAGATCTCTGGTCCGAATTTAAGTGGCCAGCGGATCTTAGGGGTCGTGTGAAAAGGCCCTTAGTTAAAGGTTGTCTCTGTTGCCTTTCTGGGACCATACAAGAGCAATACGAAAACAGGCAAAAGTAATCTTCCTATGTAACATCAACATTCACATCCTGGCAAGAATAAATGCAATCAGGGGAGCTGACTAAGAAGTGTAATTTTGTGCATTTTTTTACCCAGCTAGCTCCTCCCACCTTTCTTAAACCTTATATTCAGTACAAGACCATCACAGATCAGTTGTTGAACAGGCTTTCTAAATTCTCCTAAATGCTCAGAAGGCTCATCATCGTTGTCGTCGTCAAAAGAAACTGAGCATAAAAGCCCTGTAGTTAGGAACCCCGCTTCTACACATCCATATGGATGAGGTGGGGAACAGTTCAAACATCTACATTTGTAATATAAAAAAGTGCCTGGGAATTCTATTGGAAAGATTCCTTATAGTCCAAGGTTTAAAAATCTCAAAAATTAATTTGCTATTAATATGGTATTTAGCCTGCTCCTGTGAGGATTAAAAGTAGGGAGGGTGCATATATAGATATATATCTGGAAGCTCCTCCCAGCTCCTTAGTCTTTTTAACCTGCCCATGTTTGGCAGGGATCTTTGAAGGCAGATTCTACTTGTATTGCTTTGAGGTGAGTAGAGCCAGAGTTAGACAGTGGCCCCCTGCCCTTTCACAGTTCATATACTGCGGTCCTGCTATATCACGGGACCGCAGTACAGTGGTACCCCAAAAAGGCTTGAGGGAGGGGAAAAGGTTTTAAAAGCCTGGGCTTTTAAAACCTTCCCCTCCTTCCCCAAGCACCGGGCTCCAGCTGATTGGTGCTGGGGCAGGGAAACAAAAGGTTTTTCTTCCCCACCCCAGTGCCAATCAGCTGGATCCCGGGGCTTGCCTCCATGGAGGCATTGTACGTTGCTTCCCTGCACCTGGGAGGGGGTGTCGGGAGGAGCAATGCACGATGTTTAAAATGACTTTAAGCAAGTTGGCTCCACTGCGTAAAGACATTTTAAACATTGAAACACACCCAGGCGTGACCTGGCCTATATATGAAGATTTTCAATGATCGCGGGTTGGGTCAGGTCCCTAACCCCCCCCCGCGATTCAGCCAGAGTCTGTAATGGTTTTGAGTTTCTAAAAGTTATAGTATTTTCCTAGCTGTGTGCACAGCTGTACACATCATTAGGAATCTTCATAAAGTGGATACAATTTGAAATTCACATTGGATTGCACTTGGCAAAGATATTTGTTTCACTTTTGTTTTCATAAATGTTTTCAAATGCTTGCAAGCATCTCAAAAGGTAGACGGGAAAGGGTTTGAAGGTAAGAAATATTTAAATCTACCGGAAACCAAAAGTGACAGATCTGTCCACCAAGGAGAAATTGAAATGGAAGCCTTGGGCTTTGACTGCTGAGTTCTTAAGGTCTCAGTTTGACTATCAGTGTTAGTGTTAATCAAGTCAATGCCCAATTTACCACCATTTATGAGAGTCCTCATTTTTGACCCATACATAGCTGGAAATAACACTAAGCATGACAATTGTCTGTTACAAAATGAACAAAAATTGCTTTCAGTTTGTATTTCAAGTCTTTAGTGGGATTCACATATTAGATATTTTTGGCAGAAAGAACTTGAAGTTTTAAAAAGCCAAGGATGGGCATTGCCCTCCCCCAATCAACTCTATGCCCTAGTAAAAGCAAATTGGTGATCAGCCTACCCAGTGCCCTATTTTTCAGAGACACTCTGAAATGATCTTATTCGAGGTGGAGGCTAATACCTTTGCAGTTAAAGGTCAAAGAAAACCTCATTCCCATCAACAGGCAAATGCAAATAGCAGGACAAGGCCATATACTGAATGGCCCAGGTAGGAGAGAAGGGTTTTGTGCCATTGCCTGCAGACCTAAGCACTCTGCTTTAAAAAAAAAAAAAACCTTCCAGCCACCCAGGGAAAGTCCTCATGCTTAAATTTAATTCAGGTCAAGCCTCCATTGTCATATATTAGAAAGTGCATCAATATAGGTGCTCTTGCATTGCTATTAGAATTTATTAAAAAGGATCTGAAACCTGCCTGAACAAAATACATGGCTATGTGTCAAAAAGGCATGTTTACACCTCACTCCCGTTGGCCTTGCCTATGAGGATTAGCCAGGTGAACAAACACACCTGAGAGGAAGTTAGACACTAGTCTGGTGACCTACTGGCTCTGCTTGGAAGAAAACCATATATTGGAAAAACAAAGAGGCACATGATATTCCGAGTAGAAAGCTAAGTAGGTATCGGCTGCATAGAAGAAGTGCCATGTGGATAAACAGTTGCTTATACAATTGTACCCAGACAGTGCTTATCAATGGCTCCTCTTCAAAATGGGAGGAGGTAAGAAGTGGGGTACCACAAGGCTCACTCCTAGGTACAGTGTTCATTTTATAAATGAACTGAATGAGGGAGTGCAGTGAATACCTATCTTTGTGGGTGACACAAATTTGGATGAATAATAGCTGATGCCTTGGAAGACACAAACAAAATTCAAAAATAATTTGATAGGTTTGAGCAAAGGGGTGAAAACAACATAATGTAATTTATCAAGGATAAGTGCTTTGCTGTGGGCCAACGGTGGCCAGTCACCTCCTACAAAGCTTGTAGCACCCACCTCTTGTACAAAATTTTACTCCTTGGGGTGGAAAGGGGGAAATGAACAGTAACAAGATGGAGGATATTTTGTTCCGTACTACTTACTTACTTAAAATGTATTTATTCTGCTTTTCTCCTTAAAATAGACCCAATGCTACAAATAAGGCAGATCTTGGAACTGATCACAAGCAGAATATGAGCCAGCAATGCAATATGGCTGCAGAATAAGACAAATGATATTTTAGGCTGCATTAACAAAAGTATAATCTCCAAATCCTCCTCTATTTGGCACCGGTTAGGCCTCTTCTAACATACTGTGTCCAGTTCTGGACACTACACATTAAGAAGGATGTCAACAAACTGGAACATCTTCAGAGGAGGGTGACAAGGATGATCAAGGGGCTGGAAACCAAGCCGTATTAGGAAAGACTGAAGTAATTGGATATGTTTAGCGTTAAGAAAAGAAGACTTGATGGAGATGAAACAGCACTTTTCAATCACTTGAACATTAGTCATACAGAGGAAGGGCAGGAAAAAATGTCGTAACTATTAGGGTAATACAAGAATGGACCCATGTTGGAGGCATTCGAGGGAAAATTGGACAACCGTCTGTCATATCTGTTTCAATTTAGATTTCTCCATTGAGGAGGGGGTTGGACTCAATGGCTTTATAGATCCTTTCTAACTCCACTATTCTATGATGTCAGTAATGCCATGTTGGGGCAGCTGGCGAGTCTGATCATTCTAAAGTAAGCAATTGAACTAGAATTCAACCACATGGGGGAAGGCTATTTTTGGGGGGCTGCTGTACTGAGAGAGTTGCCTAGATGCCCTAAGCACATCTGATCTCGCCTGATTTCAGAAGCTAAAAAGAGTCAGCCCTGGTTAGTACTTGGATGGGTGACCACCAGGGAATACCAGGTGCTGTAGGTGCCTGGAGTAGGAACTGGTAAGCCACTTCAGTATTCCTGCCAAGAAAACTCCATGGACATGGGGTCACGAAGAGTCGGTCACAACTGTAATGACACAACACACACACACTGTACTGAGAACACCTCAGTCGGCCCATGGTGTCACTGTTTAGATATTCTGACAGTGGAGGTCCAAAAAAGGGTTGTTGTTTTGAATCTCCAGATTTGATGTCAGAGTAAAAAGAATAAAATGCAAAATACATGTTTACATAGAAGAGCAAAAAGAGCCTGAAGACTCCTACTGAGATCATTCAATGTTATCAGTGCAATTTCTTGTGAGCAAGATAATTGCATGTAATTCCCCCTCCCCAAATCACCTGTGGGATAGAAAATTGAGGATTAGTTTTGGAAATTTTAGGGACTAGAGGTACGAAGCCTGAGATTATTTCTTAGTCTGATGGCGCTCTGGGATTATTTTGCAACATCCATTTATTTATTTGTAGATTAATTTTATTTATAACATTTTAACAAAGATAAAGAAAGAAATAACATCTAAAAGCATCAAAACATCTAACAAAGGGAAAAAAACCTAAAGAAAAACAGGTCCCTCACAACATGGTAGTCACAATTGTACTGTAGTGTACTCTACATGGGAGAGGTTGCTAGTGGGTGGTGGTGGTTTTAAGCTGTAACGGATGCTTCAGGACATCCAGAACATGGTGGCCAAAATGTTAAGGTGAGAAAATGTCATCATTAGAGATGGGCACGAATAAAAAAAAGCATTTCACTTCATTTTGTTTTGTTGAGGAGTTCGTTTCGTTTTGTTTCGTTTTCCATTAATTTTTTTTTTAGGAAAAAATTGTTTTGTTGTTTTGTAATTCATTTTAGAATTTACATGATCCCATCACATGGCTAGCCCATATGACTGTGCTCAATGCATGATATAGTAAAATAAGGATAAATTAAAAATAAAAATAAATTCAAGGAAGCTATGAATCGACTCAAAAATACCAGAAAATAAAATAAAATTAAAGCGATCTGAGAAAAGGCATAAATGCATGTTTTAAGTGCCCCTCACCCCCCTTGCACATTTTAATACCCAAGAAATATTAAGCAATAAGCATGTGGCTGGCATCCGATTTGTGTCGTCCTTAAAGGGGGGGAAAATACATCGCGATGTGAGAAAAGACATACATGAAAGTTTAAAGGACTCCAAACCCCACTGCAGGTATTATCAGGCAGAATAAATAATTTTTGCTGTGTTTTTACTGATGTCTAGGGCGTTTTAATGCCCAAGAAATCAATATTAGGCATGTGGCAGCCATTTTGTGTGGATGCCCTAACTGCCCTTAAAGGAAAAAAATACACTGCGATGTGAGAAAAGACATAAATGAACAATTTTAAGGACCCCAAACCCCACTGGCAGGTATCAGGCAGAATAAATAATTATCACTGGGTTTTTTTTATGTATATTCAGGATGTTTTTTAACATTTAAAACAGCTCATTTCATCGTGCACCACCATTAACGAAATGAAACATAACGAACCTAATTTTCTTGATTCGGTTTGGTTCGTTCCTTTTCCTGCACCAGGTTCATTATTCGTTTTGTTATGTAATGAAACAAATAATGAATAAGGAAAAAAAATTTCGTGCCCATCTCTAGTCATCATAGCAGCTCAGCTCTGAGTCTCCTACTCAGACTGCCAGTATGCTTCCGTGCCAGCTTCAAGGTTCAAGCACTAACTTAAAAAGCACTAAACCATCTGGGACTAGAGATGGGCACGGAACGAACATTTTTTCATTTCCATTATTCGTTAGTTACGTAGTTACGTAACGAAATGACAAACAAAAATTTTGATGAAAATGCAACGAAATAAACAGAACCATGAAAATTGTGGTCGTTACATTTCGTTTCCGTTAATGGCGATGTGCAATGAAATGAGCTGTTTTAAATGTTAAAAAACGCCCTGGACATCTGTAAAAATGCAGCGATAATTATTTATATTATCTGATAATACCTACGGGGGGTCCTTAAAAGGTGCATTTATGTCTTTTCTCAGATCGCTGTATTTTTTCCCCTTAAGGGGAGTTAGGGGACATTGACCCAAAATGGCTCCCAGATGTTCAACCAACAGCATGCCCAGGTTGCAGACTGGGCAGGTCTGGCAGCCACAGAGGGCATAAAAAGCTCTGGCAGCTCCCGTCCTCCTTGCAGTCTCCAGTGGGAGTTAGGGCGGGACTGCTGTCTCTGCAACTCTAGCTTCAGTCCTTCAGCCTCCCTGTGTGCGTGCGTGTGTACCCCTCGGTGAGTACCCTCCCTTGCCCCACAGTGCAGTCACTCTGCGGCTGCCTTGCACCCTGGGCAATGCCCGCCACTGCCTTTGCAGCCTCCCTGCGTACCTAGTCTATACTGTGTCTCTGCCAGCATCCATTTTTTTTAGTGTTTCCCCTCTGGTCCGGGCGTTGGGGGACGCCCGCACACTGAAATGCTTTAAAAATCACGCAAAAGCGGGTAGAAATGACAAACGAAAAAATGAAAAACAGAAACGAAATTTTTCCAAAAATTTACGACAAACGAAACGAACCAAAACACACCTCTCAATGACAAACGAAAAAATGAAACACCATTTTTTTTATTTGTGCCCATCTCTATCTGGGACTGTTCTACTTATATGAATGTCTTATTCAAGGTTCTGCTTCCCAGCTTACCCAGTCCTTGCAGACATCAGGCCTGTGTATATTGACAGCTGGAGAAACCCATAAAACATCAAACGTGTTTCATATGACTTTTTAAAATTGCATTTTATGATCGACTATTTTATAAACTACCCCTGGTAGTGCAGTTTGCACTAAGAGGGTGATACAGAATGAATGAATGAATGAATGAATGAATGAATGAATGGATAAAAATCAACCACAAATTGGGCCTTTTCAGAAGAGCCACTCTCAATGTTGAATGCTGTCCTGCAGGAAATCTGCCAGGTGCCCTCCCTCTGCACCTTGAAGAAACTCCTGAGAACAGAGCTTTTAAGGCAAGCCTTTGAGGAAATCCTCCCCGTGTATAGGACAGAGAAGGAAAAAAAGAATCCCAAATGAGGAAAACAGTTTTTACACCTCCCCCTTGCCTATCTTGCTACGTGCAATTATTTTTAGTTTAGCGTTTTTCTATAGCTGGTCTTATAATATAATTTTTACATTTTGCTGTACACTTCCTAGAGTAGCAAATGTAATAAATGTAATAAAGTAAGAAAAAGACTACGTACATTGTGCACTCCATCTCCTCAACCATTAAGGAAAAACCGTGCATACCATTGACCATGGTGGAGCCCCCTTCACTTTCCAAATACTGTATATTGACTCTTGTTAAGCTCTGACACCCTCCACTTCATTAATACAGATCTGATAAATTCCTCTCATAGGTCTACAAACACATCTCCATCAAATTCCATCTTCTTAACTCTTATATCTCAGGTACATTTTGTTGTTAATTGCTATATAACCCAGACTTCCCTATAGCATTAATTTCACCTGATATTATGAGCCATTTTCTGTTTCCTAGCAATAATCAATCTCACAGCTGTTAGCAAGTTTGAAACTAATTCTCTTGTTGTCTGCCTGACTTACCTCCTTTTCCAATTTCGATAAAAGCACTTTTAAGAACATACAGCTAAGTTTAAATTGATTAGTTCATTTATTTCCTTGAAAACCAATTTCCAAATTGGCAATTGGTTTTCAATGGAATACTCACATTCTCACCACATATGAAAATTTATGCCTATATTCAGGCACACTCTCCAGCTCATCTTAGAGAAATTATCATCTATTTGACTGAATTTCACAGCATTTATATACCATCTCCCTTCCCTTTTATCTTTATTGACATTGATTTTGATATTCTAGTATTTCATTTGTTTTTCCAAGTACAGTACTGGATCTTTTTCCTTCTCCCATATCAAATTCCCATAACAATTTGAGAAGGCACACGTAACCTACTTCCAATAGTATATTATAAATTATATTTACTATGCACCCTTCACCTCTTTCACGATCACCTTCACTTTTTTTTTGTAACATACTCTCGCATTTTGTAAATCATCTATTTTCTTGTTTCTTTTTATGCAGTTCTTTGTTGAGTGTTCTAACTCAATAATATTAAACCAGGATGCTACATTGTGACCTAAGATTTCCTTTATTTGTTCTTTATTATTCATTTATTTTCTCACCAATCAATTCTGAAAATGTGTGCATTTATTAGTAAGCTAATTTACCAGTTCATATCACTTTCCATTTCCTCCTTTTGCTTTTAATATCACATCTCCCTGGCGATATTCCCAAGCTCCACATTCTGAAACACCTCTTCGATAGCAGAAAATATGCTTCCTGATTTTACTGGTAATGTAGCTCTATTGTCTGCTTCACCCATGGGATCAGACAGTTCAAAAGGTTTCAGTTCCTCCTGTTCTTATCTAATATGCTTCAAATTTTCTTAGAACTTCATTCATTTCAGTTGTTAGTAACCCTGCTGCACTTGAGCTTGCTTGCTTTAAATTTTCCCGTCTCTGAGAGATAGGAAGAGATTAGAGATGGGCATGAATTTACAGTAAAAATGCAATTCATTTAAGTTCATGATTTGTCAAGGCTGGCAAATCATGAATAACAGATGTACAGTTTTCCCTGATGAATCAATTTGTTGCTTTATTTTTGCCTTTAAAACACTATAAAATGGCTCTTCAAAAATTGCAGAGAAGCTTATCCTAACTGTCCTCTACAATCCCTCCGTGTCTGGTGAAGACTGGGTTTCAGAGTTCTACACCCACAAATTGTCTCCCGCCCCCGGAAGGTGTCCTTTAGCAACTGGCTTGGGCAAACCCAATCTTCAGCAAACCTTGGGGGGGTTGTCAGGGGAAGTTTCTCTGTTATTTTGGTGTCACTAATAAGTGCCTAGAGGGAACTTTCCTGGGGGTGCTGTTTATGGGTGTATAATTTCATCATCCAAACCCAATCTTCACCAAACATGGAGGATTGTAGAGGAGAGTTGTTGGACATTCAAGCTACCAATGAAATTTCTTATACAGGGGAAGGGGCAATTAGCAATCTTCAGTCCTTATCCAGCAAGTGATGAAAAGCTGCATTTCTTCCTGCTTCAGAGCATGAAAAACACATTTGCAGATCAATAGTAGAACATTGATTTTTTAATTTTTAACATTGGGATTGGAAGGTCCTTGACTCAGCTGCTGACCATGTTTAAACCAGAAATGGTGAGTGGTGCCACCACACAGATTCATATTATGCTGGTTATGAAAAATTTACTCTGGCTGCCAGTTGCTGCCCATGCCCTATTCAAAATGCTTATACTTACATATAAAGCCCTAAATGGCTTACGACCTGGTTATCTAAAGGACCGCCTTCTTCTGTATGAGCCTGCCCATACCCCAAGATCAGACCAGGGGGCCCTGCTGAAGGGCTTTCTCAGCTATAGGCCCCAAATTTTGGAATGCCTCCTTACAACCAACCATTTTGGCTTTTTAGCACCAGGCAAAGACCAGCATTTTAATTAGATAGAATTCTTTTTTTTATGAGCAGCAGGATTTTATTATTTGTATATTGTTTGTTTTAAACTGGTTGTGATTTTGATGGGTTTTAACATGTTGTTTTATAGTTCTAATATATTGTTGTATGCCACCCAGCTTGACTATGCAAAAAGCCTTTGACTGTGTGGACCACAACAAACTATGGCAAGTTCTTAAAGGAATGGGAGTGCCACCTTATCTGTCTTCTAAGGGCCTTTTCACATGACCCCTAAGATCCACTGGCCCCTTAAATTCGGACCAGGGATCTTGGGGGTTCGTTGCTCTTCCTTCCTCCCCACCACTCCGCACTTCCTTGCTTCTGTCTGCGTGAAGGGAGGGAGGGGAAAAAAGCCTTTAAAAGGGACAAAAGAATAAAGCCTTACCTCCGGTGCCGGTGGAAGTTGCTCCGAGCCCCGGTCACTTCCTGGTTCCTCTTAAAGGGGCGGGAGGCAAAAAATAAAAGAAGAAGAAGCGAGGAGAGCCTGGCACTCTCCGCATCAAAATTTTTCACTCTCCCAGAGCAGGTACTTGAAAGCTGTGCTGGGTCGCGCTTAGGTGGGTGGGGTCACACTTAATTTTCTGTTAGCTCCGGAGCTGGTGGGGAAACATTTTTAATCTCCGGAGCTGGGAGCCATTTGCAGCGGAGCTTAGGGGTCGTGTATAAACGCCCTAAGAAATCTATATGTGGGACAAGCAGCAACAGTCAGAACTGGATATGGAACAACCGACTAGTTTAAAATTGGGAAAGGAGTACGACAAGTCTGTATACTGTCACCTTGTCTATTTAACTTATATGTAGAGTACATCATGTGAAAGGACTGGATGAATCGCAAGCCAGAATTAAGATTGCCGGAAGAAATAACAACAACCTCAGTTACGCAGTTGATACTACCTCTGGTAGCAGAAAGTGTGGAGGAATGAAAGAACCTCTTAATGAGGGTGAAAGAGGAGAGCAAAAAAAAGGGGGCTGAAGCTCAACATCTAAAAACCTAAGGTTATGGCCACCGGTCCCACCACCCTCCTGGGAAATAGAAAGGGAAGAAATGGAGGCAATGACAGAGTTTATTTTCTTGGGCTCCTTGATCATTGCAGATGGCAGCTGTAGCAACAAAATTAAAAGATGCCTGCTTCTTGGGAGGAAAGTGATGGCGAACCTAGTCAGCATCTTAAAAAGCAGAGACATCACTTTGCTGACAAATGTCTGGATAGGCAAAGCTGGTTTTTCCAGTAGAGATATATGGAAGTGAGAGCTGGACCATAAATAAGGTTGATTGTCACAGAATTGACGCTTTTGAGCCGTGGTGCTGGAGGAGACTCTTGAGAATCCCCTGGCCTGCAAGGAAATCAAACCTATCCATCCTGAAAGAAATCAACCCTGAATGTTCACTGGAAGGACAGATTTTGAAGTTGAGGCTCCAATACTTTGACCACCTCATGAGGAGAGAGGACTCCTTGAAAAAGTCCCTGATGTTGGGAAAGATTGAAGGCAAAAGGAAAGGAGGACAGCAGAGAATGAGATGGTTTGATGGTGTCATCAATGCAACCAACATGGATTTGACCAAACTCTGGGAGGCAGTGGAGGACAAGAGGGCCTGGCGTGGTCTGGTTCATGGGGTCATGAAGTGTCAGACATGACTGAATGACTGAACAACAATGACAACAATGCCACCCAGAGACCACTTGGTAGTGGGGCAGCTTTAAAATTAAGTAAGTAAGTAAGTAAGAAGTAAGTAAGTAAGTAAGTAAGTAAGTAAGTAAGTAAGTAAGTAAGTAAGTAAGTAAGTAAATGGGATCCCTGGAATCCATTTATTTCTTTATAGAGTATAGTACAGGGAATTGAACAGGATACTTCTTGAAAGTGATGTGATCATGGCTGGCGTCTAAGTTTTTTTCTTCTTCTCCACTCCTCCATTTGTTTTGAAAAGAAAAGCTAGCTTTCGTGAATTGTTTAGATACAGCCAATAAATCTTCAACATATTTTCTTAGCTTATTATGATTAAAATTGAAAAGCAGTTTGAAAGTCATTTGAATAAATGCCACGTGAATAGCAAGCACACAAACATTTTTCATAATGTGTGAGCATTTAAGAATATTGGGTCTTGCAGGCTTGGCTAGAATAAGTTGGACTCCTTATGAAAGTAAAATAAAATATATTCACCCCATTTGCTTTCTTCCTCCGAAAGGTAAGTTAATAATCCACTGGAACAGAAAAAGCACATTGTGTACTTCAAGTGGACGTATTTGCCCTAAAAGTAAGAATGACTTGCCACCAGGATATGAGGATTATGGACTTCTACCCAGGCCATAAAATTAGTTTGATAGGCTTATCTCTGTGGAGAGGCAGTGAGCCAGGTTGCTTCAAGGGAATGGCTTTTTCAATGGACACAAGGAAAAGGCATCTTGTATCAGTGCAAAAGCCCATGTAATCCAGTATTCTGTTTTCTCAGTGGTCAACCTGTACCTGTTTAAAAGTGTACAAGTAGAACATCAGAGCAGGAGCTACAGTACCTACCATTGCTTTTACCTGGGAACTGATATACAGAGGCATAGTGCCTCTGACACAGGATTCTACGTAAAGCTATGGAGCTATTGATAGCTTTATCCTGTGTGATTTTTTTTTAGTCCCTTTCAGATAATATATAAAGGTGCCTGTCAACTGAGGTGCCAAGTTCCAGAGTGCCCATTTTTACCACACATTGTCAACTAGTCACTAGGAGAAGAAATTTCTTTTATCTGGCCTGAGTGTCTGACTGTTCAGGTTCAACAGGAGCTTCTACTATTTGGAGAAAGAGGGAGAAAACAGTGTTGTCCTTATCACTGCGCAGAATGAGGAGGCCAACTTTGACAGCAGTTTTTGGCAGGCAGGAAATGGTGGGGTTATTAATTCTGTTTTTACAGCCAGGGATCACAGAAGCACTTGTGGGATTTTCCAACCATGTTCCAAGCCAACCTCGGTGACTGAATGATATGTGCCTTGGCTTGGGCAAGTGGAGTGGGAGGGTGCCTTCTGATGCTCTGCTTCAGGCAGCAGTCTGTTTTGCGATGGCTTGCCCCCCCCCCCCCCCGCAAACCTGGACCTGCATTCCAGTTGGTTTTTTTTTTCCATCATGTCAATCCTAGAGAAGCTGCTTAAGTTCCCACAGGCTGTTAAAATAGCCCGGCGCTTAAATATACCATGCGGAGCAAACCAAACAGACTGCTTTTGTTTGGCCTAAAGTTTTCGTTATCCTTCAAAGAGCTTTCTATAACCGCTACAAAGTCATCATTGTTTTGGAATTATTCCTGACATCCCCCCCCCACATTATTTATTTAGTGTACTGAATGTTATGCTCCTGGAACAAAACTGAAAAATATTCCCATAAATGCCACTTTGGATCAGTGAACGCGGCTCTCTATCGTTTGCATTGTCGTGGGCATTGCCATTGGCTTCCTCAAACGTTTCAGCCAGTTTGGTAGCTGAATATAAGAGGTTCAAAAAAGTTGGGTTATTGGATCTCTCATCATGATTCTCTAGCTCTTAACCTGTAATCTTACATTTTACATGCTCCCAAGAACAAGAGCACGGCAGAAGATGGTTCCACAGTTATTCCATTCCATGTATAAGTAAAATTATTAATTTTGAAATGAATTACTCATATTCATGTAAATGTATGTGTATGCTTGCACACACACACACACACACACACACACACACACACACACACACACACACACACACACACACACACACACACCAGTCTGGGTGTGCATCATTTCTGGTCAATGTAACCAGCAGTGCTCAAATTGTCATGGAAAATTCCATAGTTTAAAATACACGCCACAGACCCTCAAGACAAGGATGGAAAACAAACAAAGAAAACTCATAAACCACACACCACAAAACACAAAACCACTATATATCTTATACGATTTAAAATATGTTGTGTAACTTACTTTTTTATAATTCTATGACCCAGAACATTGCTAGCTATGTTGAACAGAGACAGTGTGTCTAATACGTATATGCTTATAAGAGGGATTAACAAACAGATTTAAAGGCAATACAGTGGGGAAAGGAGAAGTCTTTGACTTGTCTACTATGGAAGGTACTCATTATTGGCAGTCAACATCAAAGTCCCTTATGTTTGGTTGCCTTAACATCCAGATTTAGCCATACATGAAGAATGATTTACGTTAGTGTTGACTAGTCTTATTGGTCCCAATGTGCTTGTTTTAAATACAACTAAATGTGGAATCAACCTTTTATCCTTAAGTCAAATTTGAAGTACAGAAGCTTTTAAATGGATGGCTATCCTTTATAAAGTAGGACATGTGGCCACCTTGTATTAGTACACAGGCCTGGGCTAATTAAGGGCTAGTTAGAAAGGTCTTGGCTTAATCAAGAGATCCTCTGTTAGAATGATGAACAGCTGTTCTGCCGTTCTCTGGGGAGCGAACACACAATGGTCTTAATATGGATCATTGTCTTCTGCCTGTGGTCCATAGCACCACCAGCATCTTCAGCATTACTTTTCAGTTTATTACACTAGTTTACAAAGATGGGGAAAGTTATTTCATTGGACAACAATGCCCAGAATCATAGCCATCATGGCTACTGTCTGTGTTAAATATGGGGTTCTGGGAATTCAGTCTCCAACATAACCTTTCCCATTTCTGCTTATTTACCACAATTTCATGCATGGCTTATCATTCCGTCTGGGTCAGAATATAGAAGCTTAACACAAGAATGAGAGGATTTGGCCTTGAATGAGCTCAGTCCCTGCTATAACCATTCTGGGATTCAACAACAGGCATTTAATAAAAAAATGCTCCTTTTCTTATTTAGTCACCAGTAGATAAAGTCTAACAAGATAGGGGAGGAATTAAAATGAAAAGGACATTAAGGATGAGGGTTTTGGCGGAGACGGCAGCAGCAGCAGCAGCAGCAGTCCCCCTTTCAGCATCTGGTTGTTCTTTTCAGCACAAGCCCTCCTGTGTGGTTGCAGTCATATGTTTGATTGATTTGGCTCCTGAGCTGATGTTTACACTGTTACATTCAGCTTGCTCAGATGACTGTGACACGCAACCCGAAGGCAGCGAAGCTGACAGAGAAGGGGAAGGGAACCAGACAGATGACAAGTTCTCCAGTTTTCACAGAGCTGAGGCAGGGCGATCTGTCAGGCGATGATAGGCGGCAGCCTGTCATCTATTTACTTACAGCTGTAACGTGGGTGAAATGAACAGGATGAGGGAAACGTGACATGATGCAAAAAGGGGGGTGCTGAAGGGGGAGAAAGAACCTGATTTATAAAATGTGCACACTTTTATTATGGACATCAAATTTTGCTGTTCAACATAGATTCCCACATGTATGAAGCTGGTGTAATCACAAGGGTGGCAGCGCTCGTGTGACTGAAGCAGGGGCAGGGCTGTCCCAATCACTGGGCAAAAGCAAAGCAAAAGCAAAATGTTCTGCTTATATACCACCGTATACTGCTTCAAGTAGTCTCTGGGTGGTTTACAGTATGCAGGCTACACATTGCAGGATGAGGTGGCTGCCTCATGAGGCAGGATGAAAGCAGGTGGGAGAGAGTTGCATTATACCACTCCCTGCTACTGGAAAGGACTCTGTTTCACACCTTGTTAGCCTTTTAGGCTCCCCTCATGTTTTGCTTTGCCTTTGCCACTGCTCTCCTCCTTGTCATTCTCTTCTCCCATGGGTCTTCCATGCTCTAGCCTTTGTCTCACTTCCCTCTCTCATCCTTTTCTGCACAATCTCACCTGGTAATAAGAGTCAGTAAGACAGCGTGGATGAGATGGAAGCTGTGAGGTACATGCAGGGGGCAAGGCATTTCTCTGTGCGATTACCTCACCACTGGCAAACCACTGACCAAATGACAGCCTTGTTGGTCTTACAACAATGGGGTCTTAGAACTCAATTTCTAGCTAAATCAACAAACACAAGATCTAAAAGCAAACCTCAAATCCAAGTGCATTTTGTGATTGTGGCATTCAGCAGTGAGGCCTCTTCGTGCAGGACTATTTTGTTGGCTACTGGAAGGGATTTTGTCACACAACCAGATACAATGGGGAGCAGAATGGGTGACGAGAAAACCTTTGTAAGAAGAGTTTTCCTGAATCAGACTAAAGCCCTATCCAGTAGTCCAACACCCTGTTTCCAACAATGGCTAGTCAGTTGTTTATGGGAAGCCCACAGAACAGGCTATGAGAGCAACACCACCTTGAAACTTGTATCCTCAAGCAACTGGCTCTGATATGGCAGGCAATATATTTAGCCATCATGGGCCTGGAGCTATGTCATCCCATGCACTCCAGAAGCAGGAAAGGAAACACTTCTTATGCCATCCTCCACTCCCCCTCTGACACTCCATGGGGACTAGAGATGGGCACGACTTAGCGGTATTCCCGTTTCCGTTTCCGTTACTCGGTTCCGTTACTCTACGGAAACGGTAACGGGAATTACTCCGCCAGACTTCGAGCTCGAACCGACGAACGAACAATTTTGGTCTGATTTGTTGTGCTCGTTCCTTGCATCGCGAGATCGCGCGATGCCACGTGGCACAGAAAAAAGTTTTTAAAAGTTAAAAAACCCGGTTCCCGGCCGAAAAGCAGGCGGAAAAATGCCTGCCGTGCCTCAGGGCACCTACCGGAGGGGTTGTTTCTGGAGGTCCCCGGCCTCCCCCCCATCCCCCGTCCTGGGCTGCTCTGGTGGGACTCACGCCACTCGCCGCAGGCTCGCAGCCAGCCAGCAAAAAGCCCAGTCTCGCCGGCCGCCGGCCGCCGCAATTAAAGCGCAAGCAAGCGGCACGGACGGCACAGGAAAAAACTTTTAAACTCTCCCCCCACCCATTCCCGGGCCAAAAAAGCAGGCGGAAAAATGCCTGCTTGACTAAGGGCGCAGGGCACCTACCGGAGAGGTGGTTTCTGGAGGGGGGGTCCCGCCTCCCCCCCGTCCTGGGCAGCTGGACTCGAGTCGCCATGCCATGCGGTGCGGGCGGGGGATCCAAAATGGGGCGGCGAACGCAATATTGTTTTTGAAATCGTGGTCCAAAAACACACAAGCACAACAGAAACACGCGAAAATTTATAAACTGCCAGATTTTTCACAGTAGCAGTGGGGTTTTTCTTGCAACAAAATGTCTCTCCTCTCCTCCTCTGTCCTCCATTGATTTTATTTTATTTTATTTTATTTACACCTGCGCAATGATGGGCTGGCCGAGTGGCCAGCCATGTGGGAGTGGATGACCATGCAAATTTTTGGAGCCATCCCACTTGGCCATGGAGACTTCTGGGATGTGCCAAAAAGCCCCCTAAAACCTGCCCTAGCCCCCCTAACCCTAACCCTAACCCTTGACTCCGTACCCATACATCACAGACTGTCTTCTTAGTGGGTCAGAGAGGCACCCAGAGGTGCAACCCACTAGCCCACCGTACCTTACCCGTCACTAGCCTAACCCTAGCCCTTGCACTAACCCACCTTAAAGCCAGATCTACTTGCTTGCATTGCACTACACGCAGCAAGTACAATTCCCTTCTGTGTGAGACATGGTGGTGCGAGAGCCTTAGTTAGGCATCTCACTATGGCTCTGGGTTCAGTGCCATCCACTAATCTTCACAGTCACTGTCTGCACATTCTGTTATGCAATATTCATATGGCTATTGCATAGCATTTTGCAGCAGCAGCAGGTGAGGAGGGGAGACCCCCATGTTGAGGGGTCTCTTGGAGCCTGCTTCCCCTTCCTAGTGGGTGAGGATAGGAGGCACCCACGGGTGCCTCCAGGAGCCCACTTTCCCTTATAGCGGGCCAGAGGAGGCACCCACCCCAGAGAGGTGCCTCCAGGAGCCCGCTCCCCCCCCAAAAAAACCAGTACTAACGACAACGAAAAAAATGAAAAAACGAACCGACTAATTTTTGCGAATTTTTGCGAAAAACGGAAACGACCCGAAACGGGACCGGCCCGACTAACGACAACTCGAAAAAAATTTTTTTCAAGTCGTGCCCATCTCTAATGGGGACATTTATAGGTAGAAGGAGAAGAAGGCAAGTGGGTAGCACCACCAGCAGCTGCAACAGCAGCAGCTACATGTTTTGAACTGCTCTTGGCTGATCAACTTCAGAGTGCAGCTCAGGGCTAAGTATATGAGGAAGCCACTTCTGCCACAGGGTCTTCCTAAAGTCTGGCTGGACAGTGGCTACAGTCCAGAGGTGATAACATAACCCGATGTGATTTTGTGAAAATCTGTGGAGCGGGAGAAGGAAATCTTTCAGCTCACTATTTTTGCCTCAGAGATTAACTTCAAAACATCAAATAATTCAAATATTTGTATCTAGACCAGTGATGAAGCAGTTTATTATACTAGATATCTATATTTTGGGTTACTATAGACGCTTTGATTCCACACATATCCAACTGAACTATAGCACTTTCAAGTCTGAAGATTTGGGCACAACACTTCAATATACCAATTTCAGATTTTAGCAAAATTGGTTGTGGTGGTGGTGAAATAAGCCATTAAATGCAAGCAGTCCTGCTTAAAGCTGTCACCTTGTTGTTAGACCTCAATGTGTTTTCTAACTGTGCTCCCTTCCTCTCTTGTGGAGGAATGAAACGTTAAAGCAGAAGGATTTAATGGCAGAGCCTGAGAAAAGTTAGCACTTGGACTATAACTTCCAAAATTCCTTCCCCTTCCCTGTCCTGCCCTCTGGGAGCATCTTGGCCCATCACTCCATCTCTTCTTCTCCTCATGTAGCAAGCAGATGTGATCAGCACCAGCAAAGCAATCACTGATGCCATTTAAATTTCCCCACCATCTTCCAAATAACCTGATTGTAGTGCAATTGTTCATCAGAGTCTGAGAGGAAAAGAAGTGATGGGAACTTCCATAAGTCATACTTTCACTGTCTGAGGATTACAGAAGCCTTGTGGTGCAGTGGTTAAATGGCTGTACTACAGCTAAAACTGCATTCATGACCTAGGGTTCAATCCCAGGTGGCCAGGTCATGGTTATCGCAGCCTTCTATCCTTCCAAGTTCAGTAAAATGAGTACCTAGCTTGCCTGGGGGGGGGGATGTGTAGCCTGCATAATTAAATTGGAAACTGCCCAGAGAATGCTTGAGGAGCTATGGGACGGTATAAGCAGAACCCTTTGTTTTTGCTTTGAATAAGGGGAAAGGTTTCTGTTGCCAGCCCTGATAACACAGGTGACTCTGCCATTCCTGGCAGGGCCTCACTGCTGCTGAGGGCCCTCAGTGGGAGAACCACTTTGACAAAACTCAATATTCAATTCCATCTCAATGTACTACTGAGGGGCAACATTGGCTTACAGAGGTAGCCTATACTCCTATCTGTCCTAAACAGCATTTTGAATGGCAAGGGATCATGGGAATTTTAATCCATACTTTCCAATAAACCAGTTCCTCAGCAGGGCACTAACAAAACAGATTTAAAAATGATGAAATAGTGAAATGAATTTTACATTCTTGATTATTGTGAATAGGGCTAAAACCATGAGATATCACTGTTTGGCAAAGGAGACAAGGTGAGTATGACAATAATTTCCTGCACATTTATAATCAGAATCTGATTCATTTCCTCTCTTCATTTTATGCTCTATATTGTTATCATGGTTTTGAATTTGTTCATTTTTTAACATCTTGGCAAAGGAGAGGGGGAATGTATTGAGTGACAAGATAAGCACAGTAGGCGTGGGAGTAAAGCAGGCACTAAACCTTGTTTCCTCAAAATCCATACGCCCATATAGGCTTCAGTGTGGCTCAATAATACTTGAAGTTAAAACAAATAAACACCTTGTTGGCCAAAAGCTGAATCATAAGATTTATAGAAAAGAGCATGAATTCCCTGATATAAAAACCTCCTTTCACCTACTGTGCATTCATTCCCAATTTTCTTCTGTAAACAGCACACCTTAATTAGTGCTCTAAAGTTCTCCACTTGAGATTTAGCAACAGATGTACTTAAGGGATGATTGTTGTCCTTATTGGCAAGGTTCCTATGACTCTGTACCTTGACAATCTACCTGCAACAGATAACTCTGGAAGGTTGGGGGAGCAGGGGCGTATCTAGGGGGGGGGGCACAAGGGTACATCTGCCCCAGGCACAGCAATCTGGGGGTACCTGGAGGGGGAGCAGCAGGAGGAAGCCGTGCACCCTTCTGCCACCCAGCAATCCTCCTTTCCTCTAAGGCTTGGTGATGGCACCCCCTCTGCCGCCTCCGCCACCATGTGCCAGGCGAGCAGCGATGTGGGCAGGCAGGCAGGAGCACGGTGGCTGCGGTGCCCCCTCCTCCTCTTCCTCGCCTTGGTTGGAGAGTTGTAAGGTGTGTGCATATAGACATGCACGCTTGCACCCATCCCACACCCACAGGGTGGGTGTGATGTGTGGGGCTGGCAGGAAGGGTGCAAAAATGAACTTTGTCCCCAAGTGCTCCAAATCCTGGCTATGCCTCTGTGGGGCAGGGGCAAAATATGCTGTAACATAGGCCGTTACTTCACGAAGTACTTCTCTTCGCAGCGTGATTGCCTTCGCTGTGAATCCGAAAGCGGTCACGTGGTGGTCACGTGGTCTCCATTCGCCCCCACCCCTCTTTCCGTGTCCTCACGGGGCGAGGTTTTAGGATCGAATCCAGTACTACCTCACGTGTTCCCTTCGCATTGGGAAGCTTACTTGCAACGTCTGGTTTCTGCTTTCTTTAATATTTAAAAAAAAACTACCACGGCGTATCGATGCATCAATACCCGGCTGTCATTTGCGGCAGAGCTGAATAACTGTATGTTCCTTTGTTTTCTACTCCCGATTTGTATTGCTTCGTCCATTGGCGACGTGAAAAAATTGCTGTTCTCCATCAGGGTCACTAGGTGGACCAGCACACAACATTTGTTGTGTATACCATCGCTCCTCCAAGGAATATTGTAAGCACAGAAAGCAAGATCAAAAGAACGGGTTAACCAAAATATCGATGCATCGGCATTTCGGAGAAAAAGTAACTAAAAAAAAATTAAATATATATAATCACTGGCCACACGTGACTTTGGATGCGAAGCGGGATGCGAAGCGAAAAAGATTCCCGGCCTCCGGCAGGGGAATCACTCGCCCCGCTTGGAGCACGGTTTAGGGGGCGTGGTCGGGGTGGCGCCGCATCCAAAAAGGAGGAGCGTGAGGACAGAAACGATCGCTTCGCACAGAAATGACGGCTCGCCGCGCAGCGAGACGTTCGTGAAGTAATAGCCATTGTCAGAGAAGGATAATGATATGTTTAGTTCCCTGGTGCATAGTAAACAGCAACCACGTAACTGTCCTTAAACGTTTGCTAGAACATTTGTGTGTCCTATCTATGTCTACTAAAAGATAGGTGAGATTTTTTTCATTAAAAAAACTTTCCCAAATTGAATTTAAGATTTCAGCAATTCAACTGTGGACAAAAGCAACATTGACAGATATGTTCATATGAGAAAGGACATGGGTTACGTTTAAGAGAATTTACCAGTGTTTTCAAAATCCTTCATACGGTGGATGAAAAGATATTGAGGCTTGAAAATTAAAAACAGGAGAAAGGAAAGCTTCATGGATTTCAGCATCCTTAACATACATGTAAAAGCAAACATTTTCTGCAAAACATGTGAACGCATCTCAACTAGACCAGGACATATTCTGTTTCTTAATGAGTCTGACTTCACAATCAGCCAAGTTTTCACACATCTCAGAGGGTCAGAGCATCAAGAAGTCAGCTAAATCTACAGTGAGAAAAGTGGAGTAGAAATAAAATAAAATAGTTAATCAAGGTAGACAAATATTGCTTACTTGGATATTATGATTTTTTACTTGAAGCTCAGCATGCACAGGAATCGGAGTGATAGCCTGTATGTAGTCTGAGCATTTTGCAGGTCTCGGTCTTGGAGAGAAATCATAGGGTTGGGGTGGGATCCCTCCTTTGGAACAAGAGGTCTGTATACTAACCAAGAAAATTTGCAAAAAATCTCATGGACTTTCTCAGGAGTTTCATGGTCATTTTCTCCTATTAGAAATTCCAAGTTTTTTTTGGGATGGTTATGGTTCCTGGGCAGCATGGTGCCCTTTCTGAGCTGGATTCACCGGAAGCAGCACTAAGCTGCACAATATTTGCCAGTTTTCTATACAAAACGATGGGCAACAAATGAAAACACAAAGAGGGAAAATATGAAATGAGGGCTTCATTTTTGAAAGAAGCTGGGAACTCTTGTTAGTGCAGTGGGAAGACTCAGCAGGGAGTGTCAGCATGTCCCCATGGAGTGCCAGTGGGAGAAATTTTGCAAGCACATCCTAAGTTTGTAAAGTCTGTGTCCGAAGAAGTGGATTACAATACGTGGCATCTCGAATGGAAACAAATTTCTTAGATCTAAGCATGCTGCAATACTTTTGCTTTTACTGGTGCTCAGGAGTGCAGCCTTGGTCCATCTGAGCAGGGTGGGATTTAGGGTTGGCTGAAGTGAGGCAGAATATCAAGGATGGCAAATTATTGCTTCCCTCCCCTCAAGATGGCCCAACTGTTTCTGTTTCTACTTACTATCTTTCCGGCAAACCCAGCCACAGCTTGTCACTGCACTTGTCTGTACTCTCCTCTACTTTATATCCATTTTTCCTCAGGCATTGGCAAAAGGTCCTGCTTCTTTTCATTTCTGCTGCACCTACAACCTAACTTGTTTTCTGCCATTTCCCATGCCATTAGCTGTAGACTGGCAGCTACTCGTATGCAGTTGCTTTTTCTGGATACCAGTTCCCAGAATTCTCCAGGAGTTTCTTGGGTAGAATTCAGGAAGTCCTGGCTCACCTACCCACCCTTGCATTTCACTCGCCTGGAGAGAGAGACCTAACTCTCAGGCTTCATGTCTTTCTTCCATTTTACTTCCTGTAACAAAGAAGGCTGCTGTGGTATATCCTTGGAATAGTAGTCTCACTGCCTTTAGACTCTGTAGGTGGCAGCTCCCAAAGGACTACCACTAACAGGTGCACAAAGGCAACTTTTTTTTAAAACAATGAACAAGGTTGTATTAAAACGATAGATCTTGGTAGAGATGGGCATTTCATTTTGGAAGGGGACTGGTTCCGACATGAAACATGCCAGCACAGCTGGTGCTCAGAACCCAGTCCCACCCTCCAGAACAAAATCGGCCAATGTCTTACCTGTAGCTCGTGCTGGGCAAAATTCCAAACAGGAATCAGCCTCCCATGCATCATCTTTCCATCTCCCTGGCACTGGCCAAAAAGACAAGGAGGCAGGATGATGGATGTCCTTGCATAGCTCCTGCTTGGCCAGCATCAGGGAGATGGAAATATGATGCACTGGAGGCTGATTCCTGTTTGGAATTTTGCCCAGCACTAACTACAGCAAGGTAAGACAGTGGTTGATTTTGTTCTGCAGGGTTGGACTGGGTTCCAGCTGTTCTGGCGTGTTTTATTTCAGAACCAGTCCCCTTCCAAAACGAAATGCCCATCTCTAATCTTGAGAGCTAGAGCCTTCTGGTAGAAGAGCCTCGTGGCGCAGTGGTTAAATGCCTGTACTGCAGGTTAAACTGTGCTCACGACCTGGGTTCAATCCCTGGTAGCAGGCTCAAGGTTCACTCAGCCTTCCATCCTTCCGAGGTCGGTAAAATGAGTACCCAGCTTGCTGGGGGGGCAATGTGTAGCCTGCACACTGTAATTAAAGAATTGTAAACTGCCCAGAGACTACTTGTAGTGGTATGGGGCGGTATATAAGCAGAACACTTTGCTTTTGCTTTTGCTTTTGGTAAGCAAAATCTTGGTGTCTATAGACATAGGTCTGTGCTCTGGAACTGCACATGGGATGCTACTGGCTGCAACAGTAGCTTTTCCATGAGGCCACTAATCACACATCTTCCTATCCAATTTTAGGTTTTTTGCTCATCCTGATGTCTCCTGGCTTCTTAGTCATTAGCCCAGTAGCAATGGGACAGGCTCCTCACTGCTGACTCAGAATTTGTTCACTGTTCTTTTGGCAATGATACCTTTAAAAAGATTATGAAGGCAGCATCTGGGGTGATGGTAAGGGTCATGCTTATGCCGATTTAGGAGGTGGAAGAGTCTCAGCCATTGTTGCATCTGTATAGACGTCCATTTGCTTGGAGAAGCCCACTTGTAACTCTTCATTTTCAGTCCTCTCTAGGTCTTCTGTAGCAAGAGCTTTTGTGTGACAATGAAGCCTTTTGTGTAACTGCAGGGTCGTGACAATGTAATGCAAGCCTTCAAAGAGTTACAGTAATTTCTGAATGATATATGACATGATAGGTCCCTGTCTGATCCTGCTAAAGGGTGTACAATGCTTGATGACAAGATGCCAATAATTCTAATGAGCAGCTCTTTTAGAAAATTTTCCACATCAGTCAGCAACTCAGAAGCCATTCCCTGAGCAAATTACTCTCTTGCATTTAACCATCCTTCCCTGAAATACAAGCATTTCTAAAAAGCAAACAAAACAAAACCTGTTTATTAATATTTAAGACAAACTCACATGGTAGTATGGAAGGAGGCTGGACGTGAAATCAATGTGAGCCACACCATGACAATCCATGTCTATAGAGGCTTCATTCTCAACTAGGGATGGACACAAAACGGAAAAACTGTGTTTTATTTCATTTCATCCCCCTGCATTTCATTTCATTTCATTTCATATGAAGTTTTACAAAAAAGATTCATACCAAATGAAATGTTAAATGAAATGCTTCATTAACTTGGGAAGGGCGGTCCAGCATTGGCACTGGCGTCATCTCTGGCAGTGGCGGATGGCCTAGGCTGGCCTGCCAGGCCTGCTCTCGCCCTCTCCTCTCTGGTGGTGGCAGCAGCGGTGGCAAGGCCTCCCTCTGGGCCCGCTTGCCCTCTTGTATTCGGCGGTGGCAGCAAGGCCTCCAACTGGGCCTGCTCGTCCTATCTGTCCATGGCTCTTCAGTGGCAGAGGCGGTGGCAACAGCACCTCTGAGCCCAGTAGGTAAGGGAGCCATAGCCGTTTTACAGGCAAGACAAAACGGTTCATTTACCCAGAAAAAATACCGTTTTGTTTAATCTGTAATGAAATTCTGCTTCCTCGTTTCATTTCGTTACGTAACGAAGCGACAAAACAGCATTTTGTTTTTTGTTTTGTGCCCATCCCTATTCTCAACTGCTCTCTACCTGTCCACATGGCAAAATTAGGAGTCAGGATGGGAACAGTGGCCTCAAATATGGACCAGGCATCTTCCCTCCTCACTGGGTAAACTTAAGATTGTTTCCATGTATACACTGAAGGTCTTCCAGTTTGGAAACTATTGCTTCTAGACAAGCTTAATTTGCAACACTTCAGTTTCAGGATTGCTAGCCTGGAGTGCTGCTCTTGCTGCTCACTAGAGACATAAAGACGACTAGCTACATTCTTCATTTTCTTTCATATAAAACATCTCAGCTTATCGGGACAGCTTGATAAAGAATTTTCATGCCCCATAAAATTAATCCCTTTAGGCAACGGTGACAGAAGGAGTGCTCTCTGGAGTTGGAGTGTGCCAGTTTGTTCTTTGGTCAAAGAGGTGTTCAGCACTTCTCAACCCTGCCCTCTCCTCCGGGCGCCCACTCAGAAGCAGGGCCTGGAGGAGGAGGCAGGACAGGGAAGCCAGAATACCGGCTGTGAGGAGATACACACCAAAGGAGGTGGGTCTGAAAATAATGAATTTGCACAAACCACTGATTCAGGTGTTTGAGCCCGCCTCTAGTGCTCTTTCATTCTGATAAAGGCCAGCATTTGTGCAAACTACATTTGTACAAAACTAGCATTCTGCCTTTTGAAAAACAAAGTGCATACAAACAGGAAGCAAAGAACAGAAAACTGCTTGTTTGAGAGCACTACAGATTATCTCCATTTCTTGCAAAGCAAAGGAGCTAATTGTTTTGATTCCTCATTCTGACAAATGAGAATGAGACAAGCAAGGACTTACAGTATATCCCAAATGCCTACTCATGTCTGCCGCCATGCATCCTGGAGTATTGTCTGCCTTTTCTGCCCACATTGGCCATGGTCCTACCAGCATTTTCTGCATATTTTCCTGGCTGCAAACTGCTCAGTAAAAGATAGTGTGCTAACCAGAAAGAGAAGTAAATTCTGGCCCCAGCCAACCACGCCCCTGGAACAGCAGTTTCAGCGAAGTTTCCTAAACCACTGCCAGGGGCTGGATTTAGAAACTTCGCTCAAAAATGCTTACTTATTTGCTTCTGTAACCACGACAGGACCCTGAAAATACACAGTAAAATCAGTTGTTCCCCTTTATGACCACAGAGGCTTGGAAACTAGAGTCGGAAAGAAGGACAAAATGTGAAGTAGACATGTAGAGACTGAACCAGAATACAAAAATACAATGCAGAAGAGAGGACACTAACTGCACGTTAAAAACCACATGACCGCCTGAAAAAAAATACGCAGGGAATTTATATACGAAGAAAACGCTGGTGAGACTGCAGCCATTGTTATCAGAAATAGAGAGTGTGGCCCTAACAGCATAGGACACCTGGCAATAGAACTTCCTTATCACATATTTGTATTCTTGCCTTTAGTTCAGTTGACATTGAGGTGTCTACTGTAGTTAAAAGCCATAATGAAATTTAAACAGATGGATTTAAAAGTCCACTATTTTTAAAGGACACAAAGGAGACTACCAGAATAATTCCACAGAGCATTATGCATTATCATGATGATAACATTGAAAGTTGGTCCGTGCAAATTTCTGAAATAATATAAGAAAGAAAAAGTGTTGTATTCAATGGTTTTGACAAAAGGAGCATTTTCATTCCTCAAGATTCACCATAAGAAAGAATGTATTTTGCCTTGAGATTTTGCACTTTTCTAAGGCTTCTAGAACCTTTTCAGAGAAACAAACAGCATCCAAAGCAATATATACATTTTAAAATGAAAACGAATAAAAGAAGCTTAATTTTAACAAACCACAGAAGCATGTTTTAGTTGTTTGAGAAAATATGTGGCTCAGGTAAATGCACAAGTTACAGGTACACATTACAACACAATGTGTAGGAGTTTCCAAGTGAATGCAAGCACAGAAATTAACAATCCCACAGGAAACAAGGACATAAAGAAAATGCTAGTGTCAGTTGCAGAAACATAACAAAATGAATACAAAAGAATGTATGCATCCTTATTTCAGGCAGTCCCTGGAAACTACCAGGAATAAGGTAATTATGGGAGTTTCATAATTTTGTTGCTACCATTATGGAGTACTTGTTAAACTACAAAGAAATCAGCTGAGTGCCTGCTAAGCTGGTAACTTGAGCCAGATGGGCAGAACATAAATGCGGTAAATAAATAAATAAATAAATAAATAAATAAATAAATAAATAAACTACTGACACATTATTTCAGATCTAATAATGTAAAACATCACTGGTCTCATTCTTGCTAGTGCAGTCAAGAGACTGCAAAATTCCCCACATAAGCCCATGAGAGGGTAAAGTGCTTCATACAGTTTTTGACAAGAGCTCAAGACAATTGTTTTTGCAAAAAAATGAAGCAAATCACACTTTAATGCAAATAAAAAACATTGTACAAAATGACAATGGCTAGTGCTTTGCTATGTAGTTTTCCAGGATCAGAAGTGGCAGAGTGGTATTTGTGTCTCTTTTAACAATCAGTCAGTTGTTTTGAGTTTGTATTGTATATGTGCTTTCCTTCTCATCAAAAAAGAGTTTGTACCAACTGAAGATTGCTTATTCTCTCATGCTCACCTGGAGCCTTATGGACACCTCATTGAGCTATCAATGAAATATTGAGAAAGCCTAGGCCAGTGATGGCAAACCTTTTAGAAACTGAGTGCCCAAACTGTGATTCAAAACGCACAAATATTTCACAAAGTGCCGATACAGCTATTGAACCTGAATACAGGTGGCTGTAAAGGGGAGACGTCAGATGCCCACAGAAAGGGCTCCAAGTGCCACCTTTGCCACCTGTGCCATAGGTCTGCCAACACTTGCCTAGGCTGATACAGCACAATGACAGATTTAGGTTATTTTCCCTGTTCCTACAATGATTCCAGGGTCAGTAGTCATTTGTAGCCATATCAGAGCCTCTGTGGAGGATCATAAGTTCATATTATGCAACTATGCCAGGCTTCCAATGATCCCAGCTCCACCCCGTGATTTCCAGGTAAGTAGGATCCCATTCCTGAGATTACTGGGTCAAAATCTAGGAGCGGACCATTGTCATAGAGTCATAGAGTTGGAAGAGACCTCAGGACCATCCAGTCCAACTCCCTGCCACGCAGGAACCCTCATCACAGTACTCCTGACAGATGGCCATCCAGCCTTTGCTTAAAAATCTCCACAGATGGATACTAGACATGGGCACGACCAGAAAAAATGATGTTTCGAGTTTTCGTTTGTCAGAACGGGTCCGTTTCGGGTTGTTTCCGTTTGTCACGAAATTTTTCAAAAATTTGTTGTTTCCGTTTGTCGTTTGTCGTTTCCACCGCGATTTAGCGCGATTTGACTTCCCAGAGCATAGGGGCGTCCTGCAATCAGGGCCAGCGCTAGGTATTTTTGTGCCCTAAGTGGCGGGCGGGGCGGGGGGCAGGTGGCAGGGGGAGGTGTGGGCGGGCGGCGGAGGCGGGGGGCCATGGGTGGGCGGTGGCCGCGGGCGGGCGAGTGGGCGGACAGCGGCGCGGGCAGATGGGGGAGTGGGCAGTTAGGATATCACTTAGTATAGAGGTTCTGTTCTTGGCTTGCACCCCCAATGTGTGTGTGCGCAAGCAAATTGAAGTTGGGAAAATAGAAAATAAATGGTAGTATATAATATATTTTTAAAATAAATCCACACCTCCCACTCCCAGTCGAACCTCTCTCTTTATCCAATATCAGAAAAAAATCCTCAAACTGCCAGAGAAGAAATAAAGAATAAACTGCTATTCCCTTCAGCAGACAAAGCTGCAGGAAATCAAAGAAATTATTTTCTAAATTCAATTCCCTCCCTGCCTGCCTAACATAAATCCTAAAGCCTCAATCCTCCCTCCTCAATCTCGATTGGATCACACCAGCACCAGCAGCCAGCCCTCCTCCCTCAACCACATCCATACACCGACCAGACTGCGATTTCTGGAAGGTGCCTCGGCTTTTTATGCCCTCCGAGACATCCAGAAGTGTCAGTCAAAAACCTGGCGATGCCATTGGTGGAATGGTTCAAAGAATTTGCATGGCCCCATCCCATGCCCATCCCAAATGGTCAGGTCTAAAAAAATAAAAAATAAAATAAAATAAAATAAAATCAATACGACGTTTTATTGCTATAAAAAAACCCACTGCTGCTACTATAAAAATTCAGGCATTTAAAATAAATAAATTTCACATGTTTCTGTGGTGATTTGGTGTGTTTTTTGACCACGATTTCAAAAGAAAAATTGCGGTCGCCATTTTGGATTCCCCCCCCCCAACGCATGGCATACAGCGAGAGACAGACGATGAGGATGACCCTCCCCCAGTCTGGTGCAAGCAGCCCAGGACAGGAGAAGAGGGGGGAAAGGCTGGGGACCCCCCAGAAACCACCCCTCTGGTAGGTGGCAAAGCCTCAGGCAGGCATATTTTCACCTGCTTTTTTGGCCGGCAGCTGGGGTTTTTTAAAAAAACTTTAAAAAACTTTTTATGTGCTTCGCATTGCGCGATTGCCGCAATGCCACAAACGGAAACGAAAAACCCGACCAAATTTTTCTTTTTTCGGTTCGAGTTCGAGTTCTGACGGCTTAATTATCGTTACCGTTTCCGTTACGTAACAGAAACGATAACCGAAAACGGAAATGACAATTTCGCTGAGTCGTGCCCATGTCTAATGGATACTCCACCACCATCCTCATTTTGGATGTCACTATAGTGGATTGTTGTGATGTTATCAGAAAGGCAGGGGGTGAGTGGAGTGAAACACTTTCTTGATCATCTAATTGTGGAAACAGACACATGATGCTCCAGTTTCTGCTTTGCTCCAGACTGCGTGACTGGCCTAAATGCATGCATCGACTGGTTTTCTCCCTAGTCCTCTGCCCATCCACCTGGCTTTTTGGATGATGAATGTTGCACAAACACAAGTATTTGTAAGACACGTACAAACATTTTTGCACTGAACCAGTGAGACCTGAAGCCAGCCAGGTTGGATGGATATGGGTGTCCATGCTATAAAAGTACCTCTCTCACGCAAACCAATGTTTTCTTTCATTCAGCCCTTCCCATTGAGACATTTAGCCCCTTGCCTGGGATACAGAGGTTATCAGTTGTCCAAGGCTACAGCTAGTACCCTGAGAAGTTTGGCAATCCTAATACCATTAAACAGCAACACCAGCACTTTGATTCTGGCTCAGAAACAAACAACCCAGTAAATCTGCAGAATAATAGGGACAATAAGTTCTGAATTTCTGCCTTGCCCAAGTGAGCATCCAATGCTAAAGTTGGTTATCACCAGAGTAGGCCCATTTGAATCAATGGGACTTATGGAAGAGATGACCCACCAAATCCTCACTGATTCAGTGGGCCTACTGTAATAAGCAACAAGGTTTCAGCCAATGCATCTCGGCGTTCAGAGTGATATCACCTATGAATATTGAGAAGCAAAAATACATGACAGTGATTGTCACACTGATTTAGCTGATGTATAAACAGACTGCAGCTGGGGCCAGAGAACCAGTGAAGTAATGAGGGCTTGCTACTTGAATTTAATGCCAGTCATCATGAAGAAATTCAGTAATATTTGCTTTGATATGATAACATGAAGACAATATAGAATGTACTTTGTACTTTACTAAGTAATTCTCAGTCATATACCCAAATAAAGTATATCAGTACAATTCAAAGTGTCTTCCAGCAACGTACTACATATCTGAATTATCCTTGAACTGGGAAATACATCATGCAGCTGCTACACTGAGAGTTCTTCCAACCAGTAGTGCTTTTGAGGCTACTGCCAAATACTCAAACATTTGCAATGAAAATGGACATGTTTCTAAATGGGATTAAGATGAACGGAACCATGTCATATTGAGATGAAATATAAATAAGTGCTGAGGGCTTTCGTTATGAAAAATGCATGCATATTTTCTTTTAAAAACATTTTCACTTCTCTGTGGTTTTCAAGCTTTTGCTTGGGTTCCCTCCCCCATGTATTTCCCACTCAATAAACTTTTCTCTCTACTAAACGTCTGTCTCAGTTTTAAGCCTCCGAGGAGTTGTAAAAGCCACAGGCAGATGGAAACAATAGGTTCTCTCTGCTCAGCTCTACAGCCTACACCAAGTCCATTTGTCAAAAGTTTTAGGAACATTTCCAAAGAGGCTGCTCTGGTAAACCGCGTAGGCACAGAGGGCAGAGAGCTGGCTTGTACATTTTGCTTTTCATGCAGAAATTCCATTAGGATTTGATACATTAGTTACTCACATCACAAGTTAATGTTTAAAATAGTGTTTAGGGCAACATCTTCCAAATCCTGGCCCCTGACCAATTTCTTCTTCCATCCTTCCATCCTTCTCCAGCTTCTCTTGCCAACCACCTCATGGGACAGAAATTACCAGCATCACACTTCACCATCTCTCATAGAATTTACTCCTGTTTAAATTTATTATAGTGAGCATCTTTTCAGATCGTAGCTTATACTTCCTTCATTGAATTATAGGATTAAAAGAAAAATACTCAAGATCCCCAAACTTTTCTGGCCACATCTGGCACACTGACTGTCAGGAACACTGTCACAAAATGGCTGCCTTAGAGGCTGTTTGCTGATGCACCAAATGTTGCGCATGGACCATCACATATACCTATTCCTCAGAAGGCAATTGGGTGTGGCTAAAAGAAAATGAACTTTCCCAGAAACGTAATACAAGGCAAAGATGGGCTCTAAGGTCCAATATGGAAAACCACTCTTCCAAATGTATTGTTTGCAATAAAGAATCAGCTCATCTGAGAAACTGAGTACAAAGCAGAAGTGGGGTCTCTGTTCAAAATAAGACACTTCTACAAATACTCATTTCACAGAAGACAAACTTCTGTGGCATGAAGCATATACAGTAAGTACACATTGGGCATTTATACACGACCCCTAAACTCCGGGGCAAATGGCTCCCAGCTCCGGAGATTAAAAATGTTTACCCACCAGCTCCGGAGTTAACAGGAAATTAAGTGCAACCCCGCCCACTTTAGCGCGTCCCAGCGCAGCTTTCAGGTACCTGCTTTTTGGATGTGAAAAATATTTGATCCGGTGTAAGGATAGTGAGTGCGGGGCTCTCCTGGCTTCTGTTTGTTGTTTTTCTGCCCCCCACCCCTTTAAGAGATCTGAATGCTGTCGGGAACAGAACGGAGGTAAGCCGGCATTCTTTTCTTTCTCTTTTTCTCCCTCCCTCACGCAGCCAGCAACCAGGAAGTGCAGAGGGGGGTGGGGACAGAGGAAGAGCAACGAACCCCCTAAGATCTCTGGTCCGAATTTAAGTGGCCAGCGGATCTTAGGGGTCGTGTAAAAAGGCCCATTGATAGCAATGCAAACACACACTACATCAAAAGAAGACATCTTGTGAGAGCCAGTTGATGTTCACACATAGTACACTTAGTCTTCTCTCTTTCTCCTTTTTTCATTTTTTTTATTCTTTAAAGTTAGGAAAAAAACATGCTTTCAGCAGCTATCATTTCAGCTTTTCACGTTAGGAAAAACCCCAGTTAAAAAGTCACCAAATAATGGTGTCTTGTGGAACAGGGGCATAACCATCTGGGTAAGTCTAGAGGCCTAGGTTGGAGTCCTAATGGGCACTGGCCACCTCCAGGCCACAATAGCCACAATATGCCCCATCCCTGCTTTTCAATCACCTCACCCCCATGAATACCTTAAAAATGGTTAGGACATTTCATAAAACAATCCTATAAGTGTTTACTAAGAAGTAGGTTCCTTTGAGTTGAATGGGGCTTACTCCCAGGTCAGTGTGCATACTACTGCAGCCTCAAGGATCTTTTCCGTGAGGGCAAAAATATCTTCAGTGGCTGATGTTACCTTATTTTGTTTGGTTTAATAAAGGCAGCCATGGTTAACCTGACCTCCTCCAGCACCTGAAATTGAATTGTGAAGCACGGTACCTTGGCATTCTGAAGCACAATTGACGTGCAACACTAGCTTCAAGACAAACAAAAGAGAATGTTTATTCACAGGGTACATACTTAATAAATGGCATTCGCTGGTCTTATCTGTCATTTTTAAAGAAGCACCCCCATACCTATACTGCAGCACAATCAATGAGAACAATCTACCAGTAACAAGGCTGGCTTCCTCTTAGTAGCCCAGTGATTACCAATTGCTGGATACAAATAATCTAACAAATTATATCCATTTCCCCCCTGCTTGGGAGCTTTTCAGAAATGCCCAGCTGGCCTTTTATTTTTAAAAAGCAAAGTGGTCGATCAGGCAGCAGAAACAGATATGTGCATATTTCAGAAAAGCATGCTCAAGTTGTTATCTTAAGGCTGGATTTCTCTTGCCAGAGAGTCACAATGGTCAATAAGGAATCATTCCATATTTATCCATATATGTCTATGATCCTTTCACTGTGAAGCTAATATGGCAAATGCCAAATATATTTAGCAAGGCAGTTTAAAAAGACACAATTTGCTATGAAAGGCAGACAACTGGAGACATGACTTGTTTGGTATGCTTACCCCAAGCCCGTGTCTCCCTTTCCCCTGCCCCCCCCCCAGTTGTGTGGGCAGATAAGAGTTGTCGTAAGGAACTTTAGATCAGGAAATATTGGAATCATATTGGTTGGCTGTTTCTGTATCATCTAGTTATTGAGATGCTTTTCGTTATGAATGCATTAGAATCCTCACAGTCCGCACGCCACATGGCAGCTTGGGTAGGAGAACTCTAAAATGGGCAGGCAGATGATAAATGGCACACTGTGTCACTACAGCTTGTCCTGGGATTCCATTTTCTATTTATAGTTTGAAATGAAACACTTGGTGGTGGTGGTGGTGGGGAGGAAACCAACCCAAAGCAATTTAAGGGAAATCTCATAAATTTTTACATCTGCGTACATCAGTTAAGAGACTGTCCTTGACTGCCATCTGCTCTGCAGGGCTCTGTAAAGAACAATTACCTTGATCAAAGCAGTGTACCCCCAGCCCCAAGATTGTGGTGGTCCTTGTAAGCTTGATAGCACGTCTTGAGCTGTGTGTCCTTCTGACTGCTGAAAGAGAAAGGTTTTTTGTTGTTGTTGTTGTTTTTGGTCATGGTACAGTGAGTGGATATTAAAAATCTGACATGTTTTGGGGAGATGCAAAAGTAATCATCTTCATAACCTACAAGATTATTTAGTTGGCTTCTTTTGAGGGCTTCTTTGGAATTGTTATCTGGTTGATTTCGATGATGGCCCTTCCCTACTCATCTTACTTCTCACTTTAACTGATCCCACAACATTTCTGGTTCCCTTTCGGATTCCCATTTAATTTTATTTTGTTTTATTTATAATACATTTCATTATTTTATCTGGGTCCCCCACCTTAGGGGACCCAAAGTAGACCACAACAGATGTAGCAATAAAAACAGTTTTAAAATACTATATAAATATCAGATGTCTGTTATATTTAAGAATCTTCTCACCTAAAGAGCTAAGCTGGAGGAGGAGAAAGAATTGGAGGATTCTTTTATGCCCTTTTCAGAAGAAAAGCTAGGCATTTTATAGATTAAGATTTTAACAATAGTTAAAAGCAATGAAACCCCAATGTAATACAAAGAAACAGCTTCATCTGTGCAGGCTATCTGAATAATAAATTGGTTCAAAGCTCATTCTGTCTGGGTGACAGATTTTATTGGCGGGGGGGGGGGGAGATGTCATAATAGCAGCTCTAGGCTGTTTTTCTCTCCCTCTTCCACTTCTCTCAGTAGAAGCTGCTGCAGCAGGTATAAGCAGCATTCATGTAGCCTTTCCCAAGTGCCTACTATTTTGTGTTGCCTGCAGACTCTACTCAAAAAAGAAAAGTATCTGATTCTGCTACAGCAGAACACAAACCATTCCAAAGAACATGTATACAAACACTCTTGACTTAATATTTGTCTATATGTAACAACATTGCAGCCATGCCGGCCACATGGCCACAGACTTGCACAAGAATGGCTCTTCGACTTGAATATGGAGATGAACCAGTAGAGTAGCACAACTAGCATGCATGTGCGGGGGGAAACCGAGACTGCCCTGGTCGCTCTGCAGGATGACCTCCTCAGGGAGGCCGACAGGGGGTGTTCCTCCCTGCTCGTCCTCCTTGATCTCTCAGCAGCCTTTGATACCGTCGACCACGGTAACCTTCTGGCCCGGCTCGCTGAGGTGGGAATTGGTGGTCAGGCTTTGGCCTGGCTCCGTTCCTTCCTCCGCGGCCGGACTCAGCGGGTAAAGCTGGGGGATGTCTTGTCGGCTCCTTGGACTCTCCCTTGTGGGGTGCCCCAGGGGTCGGCAATCTCCCCCGTGCTGTTCAATGTTTATATGAGGCCGCTGGAGGAGGTCATCAGGAGATATGGAGTTCGCTGTCATCAGTACGCTGATGACACACAGCTCTATATCTCCTTTTCTACATCTGCAGAGGAGGCGGTTCGCTCTCTTGATCTGTGCCTGGAGGCCGTTCTGGAATGGACCAGAGATAACCGGCTCAAGCTCAATCCGGAGAAGACGGAGGTTCTGTTCTTTGGGGCGCCCTCGTTTCGGTACAATGGCCCCCTCCCTAGTCTGGGGGGTATTTCCCTCCAGCCTACAGACAGGGCCAGGAATCTGGGCGTGGTCCTGGACTCGGCCCTCTCCCTGGAAGCCCAGGTGATGGCTGTCTCCAGGGCCGCTTTTTTCCACCTCCGCAGGATCGCCCAGATCCGTCAGTACCTTGATGAGTCCTCCCTAAGGGCAGTTGTGCAGGCCCTGGTGATCTCGAGGATCGACGATTGCAATGCCCTCTACGTGGGGTTGCCCTTGACCCTGGCCCGGAGGTTACAGCGGGTCCAAAATGCGGCGGCCAGGCTGGTGGTGGGTGCTCGTAGATACGAGCACATCACCCCAGTTCTGGTCCGCCTGCATTGGCTCCCTGTTGTCTTCCGGATCAGGTTCAAGGTCCTGGTTTTGATTTTCAAAGCCCTCCACAGCTTGGGACCAGGATACCTGGCGGAGCGCATCTCCCAGAGGGCATCCGGATCCAGACCCACAAGATCGTCGCAGGCGTGCTCATTGAGAGTGGCCACACCTAGAGAGGCGCGGAAAACGTTCACGCGGAACCGCGCCTTCTCTGTGGTGGGGCCCTCTCTTTGGAACCATCTTCCTTCCAAGCTGCGCCTGCTGGAGTCCCTGCCCGCCTTTAAGAGGGCTCTGAAGACCTACCTCTTTAAAGAAGCTTATGGTGACCTTATTAGTTAGTTTTTTTTTTTCATATCACCTGCCGCCATCTTGTTCTCCGCTGTATTTGCGTGGAGATTATGTTTTTTTTAATGCTTTTTATCGTTGTTCGCCACCCAGAGTTCCCGTTAGGGAAGATGGTGCGGGATATAAGTCTTTAAATAAATAAATAAATAAATTATATGTAGCAACATATTTTTCACCTGCCTGATATATCCCAAATGGACCTAAACCTAATAGTATATTTTTTCTGTTGATTTTTTTAACATTCCTAAAACCAATTCCAAACTATATTAAGTAAACAATGTACAGTGAGATATAGAGAATGTAAATCTAAGTAGAAGGTTCAGAAAAGTACTCAGAGAAAAATGTGGCAGTGCAGGCTTGCACCAGAGCATATCCTAACAGCAAATCTCAGGGAATTTATAAGCAGCTATGTCCATTTTTCAACTGGAAAGAACCCATGTGCAAAAAATACGTTCTTGTATCAGTGCCCCCCAAATTACCCTTGGCACCAGACTGTTGTTAAGTTTTATTTCTCAAGAAATCATTGCAGGATGCCTGAGAAATAGTTTCACTTTTGCTTTCTAATCTATACTAGTAAATGGGACTCTGAATATTAGGAATCATTACCACAGATATTCAGAAATATCAAATTCAGATTTAGATACATTCAAAACTAGCTGAATAATGCATTATTTGGTGAATTCTGAATATTTTCAAATATTCCTACTAATGACTATGGAAATGCTGTAAGCTACTTTATCTGAGGCACTAGATAACGGCTTTTTGTTTCGGAAGTGGTCAGCTTTCAAAATGGAATGCATGAGCCCAGCTGGCGTTTGGAGCCAGAGAAACGCAATTAACCAATCCCTTACCTTGCACCTGGCTCGCATGGGTCTAAACTTCAACAAGGAAGAAGTCTCCAACGTCATCTTTCCATCTCCCTGGCACTGGCCAGTCAGGAGCTGTGCAGGGAAATGCATCATCCCGCCTCCCTGTCTGACTGGCCAGCGCCAAGGAGAAGGAAAGATTACGTGTCAGAGGCCTCTTCCTCATTGGAGTTCAGGCTCAGGCTCAGGCTCGTTGGAGTTTCTAGCATGTTCCAAAAGCTGCGCATGGAAACTAGAAATATATAAGAAATAGTGATGGTGTGTGTGTGGGGGGGGGATAAGCTGCTAAAGCAACATTGATGAAACTTAGCAATTTCTGTGCTTTGTAATAGTAAGTAATCTTTCCAGTTTTTATGACAGCTTCTATCTCAAAAAGATGCTCATTTTCAGGATTTTAAAGAAGTATCACTGAGAGGTAATTATATTACCAGTGTCACACAGAGGAGCTACATAGAGTATTGCAAGGTTCAGCTTGACAACAGAGCCCAGATAGAAGCTATTAGCCTAAGAGGAGAGGGAGTGTGTGATATACCACTAAGCAATACGTCACCTATATTGGAACATGGGAAAAGGTTCTTTAAATAATTGCAGGCTTCTGACACAAATGATGCAAAGCCATCATCGTCAGAATTACATTGGGTGGTGGTGGTTAATCCTCAACTTGGTCCAGTATCCATTTCTCGGAAAAGAAAGATTATGGAGTTAATATCAAGGGTTCTTTTGGAACTCTGTGACTCCAGGTGAGTTCACACACGGCTTCCTGTATAATAAATGGTGTTTCTAGTTGTTAACCTGAACATGTAAGTCTGTTGTAATGGGTCAGTTTTCATAAATTATGGCCTCTTTTTATGTCAAGCACTTATTTAACATGTGGATTCAGGTTGAGCAACAATGCCACTTTCTTTGTCACTTGGTATGGTAGGGGAAACAATATATGTTGTTTGGTACTTTAATGTTATTATTCCTTTTGGTCAAAGTGCAGCCATATATTTGCATAGTGTGGCATGCTGTAGTCAAAGGTTACATTTCTGGCCTTTCAGACTTGGCTTATCCATGCTGCATTCAATAGAGCCATTCATTCTGCTGCTAGGCTGACATTTTCTGCTGCTGCCTGTAAAGTCAGCCGACACTAGGCAACTAGACCACTCTTCTTTTCTGTCTGTTGACAGTTCCTCCCTAAACATGTGCACCTATTTTGTTTAAAAAATTGAGACACAGGAGGCAACTAATTTACCTGGATAGCCGCTGGGTAACCCTCCCTTCCCCAACTCTGTCTCTGTGGCATATTTGTGAAAATGAAAATATATTGATGCTCTCTCTTGAATTCAGCTTAGAATGCACCCACCTTTAAATACTAAACAACTCTGTGAGTGTACTATCTACCATCTTTAGCTTTAAAAGGAAGGAAGGAAGGAAGGAAGGAAGGAAGGAAGGGAGGGAGGGAGGGAGGGAGGAAGGAAGGAAGGTGTGGAAACCGATGTGGATTGGAAGGCTTCTCCCTCCGAGTACCATCTTCCCCGCTTCAATGAAGGACAGATGTAAAAGTAAAGGAAAAGAGAAGGTGATTGGAAGGGGAGCAAACATGACTCTGTCCCAGTAATAGGAAATAGGACAGCAGCTAGAGGTAGTGAGGACAAAAGTCTGAGGGGATTATCCCAGAAGTGGAGGCGGGAAATAATTCTTCATGGATTGGACAGGAGAACGAAAAGGCAGATGAGTATAAAAGGGTGTCAGAGGCTGGGGAGGTGGTTAACAGGGGTAAGCTCAGGATCCTGTGCCCCCCCTTGCCCAGTTAGGAATGGATCTAGCTTGAGAACACCTGGACTCATAAATGAGAATGTTGAATGGCAACCAGAGAGGAGGCTGACATTAGGAGAAGAAAGGGTGAGATGGAAGGAGCCTCATTAGGTGTGAGAAGGAGACATGAGGGAGAAGGAGAAAAAATAAGGGAGGAAAGAGCCCAGGGTGAAATAGAGAAACGAGAGAGAGCCCAATGGATTTGGTCTCAAGAGAAGATTTGGAGGGAGAGGAGACAATGGAACTGTGATCCAGGACAACTATGCAGCTAAGGACAGTCAGAGGAACAGGTGCCCTTGTTGTCAATTTCATCTGGGTCGTGCTTGAAAACGTTGATAAGGTTGAAAAACCTGGATGGGGGTTGAATATGTTTGAGGACAATTGATTGTTTAAGAGTTCTAACTCATTTGGTTCCCCATTGGGACCAAACGAGGCCTAAGCATAAAAATGGACTTACCCGGGTCCCTTGGTATTCCAGAAATAAATGTTGAGGCCTTTGACAATAAGAAATAATATTTATTGTATTTTGTAGATGGACAATGATCAACACCTGTGGATTGGGCTTAAGTCATCACCCTCACAAATGGATGGATGGATGGATGGATGGATGGATGGATGGATGGATGGATGGATGGATGGATGGACATCAGCCCTGCAAAACAACTTGTCACCATTTTTAAAAAAAATCTGCTTCTTATAGCAAAAATATTTTCCTGGTTGCCTACTCCTGTTAAATTTAGAGACATTATTTTGCTGACTACAGATACCTATTGTAGGCCCAAACTCCATTCTGTGCATACAGAGGGACTTCTTCCCTTTAGAGATGGGCATGAAACAGAAAAATGGTGTTTCATTTTGTTTTGTTTCGTTTCTTTAGTACTGTAGTTTCATTTTGGTTCATTTGTAATGAATGTTTAAAGTAATTTCTTTATGAAACAAAATGCTATCCTCCCCAGGGTCCTAAATAGAGATGGGCACGACTTGAAAAAAAAATTTTTCGAGTTGTCGTTAGTTGGGCTGGTTCCGTTTCGGGTCGTTTCCATTTTTCGTGAAAATTCACAAAAATTACTCAGTTTGTTTTTTCGTTTTTTCATTTTCATTAGTACTGGGTTTTTTTGGGGGGGTAGCGGGCTCCTGGAGGCACCTCTGTGGGGTGGGTGCCTCCTCTGGCCCGCTATAAAGGGAAAGCGGGCTCCTGGAGGCACCCGTGGGTGCCTCCTATCCTCACCCACTAGGAAGGGGAAGCAGGCTCCAAGAGACCCCTCAACATGGCGGTCTCCCCTCCTCACCTGCTGCTGCAAAATGGCATGCATAGCCATATGGATATGCATACCAGTTGCAGACAGTGAGACCAGTGAGTGAACCCAGAGCCATAGGGTGAAGTGATGCCTAAGGCTCTCGCACCGCCATGTCTCACAAAGAAGGGAATCGTACTTGCGTGTAGTGCAATGCAAGTAGATCTGGCTTAGGGTTAAGGTGGGTTAGTGCAAGGGCTAGGGTTAGGCTAGTGACGGGAAAGGTTATGGTGGGCTAGTGGGTTGCACCTCTGGGTGCCTCTCTGACCCACTAAGAAGACAGTCTGTGACGTATGGGTAAGGAGTCAAGGATTAGGGTTAGGGTTAGGGGGCTAGGGCAGGTTTTAGGGGGCTTTTTGGCACATCCCAGAAGTCTCCATGGCCAAATGGCCATGCGATTGGTGGGATGGCTCCAAAAATTTGCATGGTCGTCCACTCCCACATGGCTGGCCACTCGGCCAGCCCATCATTGTGCAGATGTAAATAAAATAAAATAAAATAAAATAAAATAAAATAAAATCAATGGAGGACAGAGGAGGAGAGGAGAGACATTTTGTTGCAAGAAAAAACCCACTGCTACTGTGAAAAATCTGGCAGTTTATAAATTTTTGCATGTTTCTGTTGTGCTTGTGTGTTTTTGGACCACGATTTCAAAAACAATATTGCGTTCGCCGCCCCATTTTGGATCCCCTGCCCGCACTGCATGGCATGGCGAGTCCGGCTGCCCAGGATGGGGGGAAGGCGGGACCCCCTGTCCAGAAACCACCCCTCCGGTAGGTGCCCTGCGCCCTTAGTCAAGCAGGCATTTTTCCGCCTGCTTTTTTGGCCCGGAAATGGGTGGGGGGAGAGTTTAAAAGTTTTTTCCTGTGCCGTCCGTGCCGCTTGCTTGCGCTTTAATTGCGGCGGCTGGCGGCGAGACTGGGCTTTTTGCTGGCTGCGAGCCTGCGGCGAGTCCCACCAGAGCAGCCCAGGACGGGGGATGGGGGGGAGGCCGGGGACCTCCAGAAACAACCCCTCTGGTAGGTGCCCTGAGGCACGGCAGGCATTTTTCCGCCTGCTTTTTGGCCGGGAACCAGGTTTTTTTAACTTTTAAAAACTTTTTTTCTGTGCCGCGTGGCATCGCGCGATTGCGCGATGCAAGGAACGAGCACGACAAATCAGACCAAAATTGTTCGTTCATCGGTTCGAGCTCGAAGTCTGGCGGAGTAATTCCCATTACCGTTTCCGTAGAGTAACGGAACCGAGTCGTGCCCATCTCTAGTCCTAAAAGACCAAAATGGCAGGGGAGCTTCCTTGAGCTCTTCCCTGCAAGCACTTGAAATTTGGAAAAGTTTGGGTTTTAGGGGGCTGAAAGTTATGAAGCTCCCAATGGGGTGCCCCTAGGAAAAAATCTTTTTAATTAGAATCAAAAGCTAAGCCGCCGCAGTGTTATACTTGCCTGTAGCTTGGCTTCTGAAGTTCCGGATCCAATTAGAATGAATTTTTTCTAGGGGTACCCCCTTTGGAGCTTCATAACTCATCCCCCTGACCCCCCAAACCTTTCCAAATTTCAGGGGCTTACAGATAATTGCTTGAGGAAGCTCCCCTGCCATTGCCTCTAGAATGAATTGTTTCATTCTAGAGGAGGAAAAGGTGTTTCATTACAAAACAAAACAAAACAAAACACAACCTACTGTTTTGTTACCCAAAGAAGTAATTTGTTACTTAATGAAACTACAAAATAGCATTTCATTTGTCATTTTGTGACCATCTCTTTTGCCAGGTCCCAAAGCCCTTTGAGATGTTAATCATGGGATAGGTTGCTGATTGGTGGCTGAACCTTATGAGAACTGTCAGAAGTCGGATCCAAGTCAGTCTTTCTCCTACTCCATGCATGGGATCCAGAAACAGCCACAAAGAAGTGCTTCCTCTCTAGTTCCTTTGATTTTAACTGTTACTTACTCTTATTGTTGCCTCCCTCTGTCGTTCTCGCATGCTCTACGCCAGCACAGCTGCACATCTTTTTTTAAAAAGCACCAAGTCTGTGAGGGGTGTGGCTCATGCAAATGCTCAGTGCATCACTTGTGCCAAGACAGTCCTGCCCACTGGCTCTGAAAAGACAGAACTATGCCACCAGAGTGTTTAAATAGCCCAAGTATAAATTACAAAAATACCCATTGCCATGAAGTGTGGGGGAGGACTCTAGCTGCCTTAGAGGGGAGAGACCACTCAGTTTGCTCTGCTTTTTTTTTTTTTGGTTGCACAGAAGCTGCTCAATCACACAAAGGGAGCAGCTGAACATTACCACTTGCTGCTCCGGCAGCTTCTTCCTTGACTTGCTGGATCATCAAAAATTCTAATCAACTCTGATGTAATGTAAAGTACCTGGTGGCATTTGTCATCTGTTTTAGTCTTTAATGCACCATGCAGGGTTTAATCAAAGGTATGCTACCATCAGCGAACCCCCCCCCCCACCTCTAAAAGAGGCACGATTGATGGGATTCTATTATATAGAAAGCTTGTATACATCCCTCCCGCAGCCAACCACTTTCTCAGAACAGAAATACAGGAGTGACAGGTGGGCATTTGCTTCTTTCAAGATTTCTAGGTAGATGAGGTCCTGACATTTTTGTCATCCTTGAGACCTCTGTTATGAGTCCCACAGGGGCCTACTGTCTCCCCAATGCTCTTTAACATGTATATGAAGCCACTACGAGAAGACATATGTAGATTTGGAATTCACTGTCACCAGTATGCTGATGACATGCAGCTCTCTCTCTCTCTCTCTCTCTCTCTCTCTCTCTCTCTCTCTCTCTCTCTCTCTCTCTCTCTCTCTCTTCTTCATCTGCTGAATCCAGATATTATGGAGATCCTACTGTTAGGAAGATTGCTAGATGGGTTAGAAGAAAAATTACTTGGCCACAATGGGGTTACAATTCCTTGCAGGACAGAGTCCAAAGCTTGGGGGTAAAGTACTCAGATATCTGCTGTGGCCAAGAGTGCCTCCTATCAGCTTCAGTTGACTGCACAGTTTCAGTCCTGTTTATTATTATTTTATTTTGAATATTTTTACCCCATCTTTCTCCTTGGAAAAGGACCCAATAATGAGGGTCAATATACAGCCCATAACATTAAGATATGACAGAAGCCCAGTCTCGCCGCCGGCCGCCGCAATTAAAGCGCGCAATTAAAGCGCAAGCGGCACGGACGGCACAGGAAAAAACTTTTTTAAACTCTCCCCCCACCCATTCACGGGCCAAAAAAGCAGGCGGAAAAATGCCTGCTTGAGTAAGGGCACAGGGCACCTACCGGAGGGGTGGTTTCTGGAGGGGGGGTCCCGCCTCCCCCCCGTCCTGGGCAGCCGGACTCGCCATGCCATGCGGTGCGGGCGGGGGATCCAAAATGGGGCGGCGAATGCAATATTGTTTTTGAAATCGTGGTCCAAAAACACACAAGCACAACAGAAACATGCGAAAATTTATAAACTGCCAGATTTTTCACAGTAGCAGTGGGAGACTTCTGGGATGTGCCAAAAAGCCCCCTAAAACCTGCCCTAGCCCCCTAACCCTAACCCTAATCCTTGACTCCTTACCCATACGTCACAGACTGTCTTCTTAGTGGGTCAGAGAGGCACCCAGAGGTGCAACCCACTAGCCCACCGTAACCTTACCCGTCACTAGCCTAACCCTAGCCCTTGCACTAACCCACCTTAACCCTAAGCCAGATCTACTTGCATTGCACTACACGCAAGTACGATTCCCTTCTTTGTGAGACATGGTGGTGCGAGAGCCTTAGGCATCACTTCACCCTATGGCTCTGGGTTCACTCACTGGTCTCACTGTCTGCAACTGGTATGCATATCCATATGGCTATGCATGCCATTTTGCAGCAGCAGGTGAGGAGGGGAGACCCCCATGTTGAGGGGTCTCTTGGAGCCTGCTTCCCCTTCCTAGTGGGTGAGGATAGGAGGCACCCATGGGTGCCTCCAGGAGCCCGCTTTCCCTTTATAGCGGGCCAGAGGAGGCACCCACCCCACAGAGGTGCCTCCAGGAGCCCGCTACCCCCCCAAAAAAACCAGTACTAACGAAAACGAAAAAAAAAAAAAAAGAACCGACTAATTTTTGCAAATTTTCGTGAAAAACGGAAACGACCCGAAACGGAACCGGCCCGACTAACGACAACTCGAAAAAAATTTTTTCAAGCTGTGCCCATCTCTACTCACGACCTGGGGTTCAATCCCAGGTAGCAGGCTCATGGTTGACTCATCCTTCCATTCTTCTGAGGTTGGTAAAATGAGTACCCAACTTGCTGGGGGTGGGGGGAATGTGTAGCCTGCATACTGTAATTAAACTGTATACCACCCAGAGACTACTTGAAGTGGTGTGGGGCGGTATAAGCAGAATACTTTATATATTCAACTTAAGAACAGGGAATTAGGAGAGGCATCTTAGAACATCAAAACGTTACATTAAAGCTACAAAGAGCACACAATAAGAAAGACAAAATCCATTATGAGGGATGGTAACTAACATGGAAATCACTGGTGTTCTTATGAAATCAGTCAATGCAATCATGTATGGCAATCCATATAAAAGTCACATAAGTAGTCCCTCATTCAGGGAAAGCTTGCCTGAAGAGGAAGGTCTTTGCCTGCTTCCAGTAAGACAGCAAAGTTGGGGCAGTCCTGGCCTCCAGTGGGAGGGATTTCCAAAGTCTGAGAGCAGCAACAGAGAAGGCCCTTTCATGTATTATTCTGAGACACACCTGTGAAGGTGGCGGGATGGAAAGATAGGCCTCTCCTGATGACCTAAACACCTGAGCCTGTTCATACTGTGACATTCAAAGCACAAAATGGACCCAGGCCATTTTGTGCTTTGTAGGTTAAGGTCAGCACCTTGAATTGTGTCCCGATAGCTGATTGGCAGCCAGTGGAGCTCTTTAGTAGAGGTGTGGTGTGATCTCTGTAACCAGCCCCAGTCAGCAATCTGGCCACTACATTCTGGACCCGTTGAAGTTTCCTGAGACTGTCTAACTAGAGATGGGCATGAATTAAAAAAATGGCATTTCGGTTTTTCATTTTTCGTTGAGGGGTCTGTTTTGGTTCATTTTAGTTTTTTGTGAATTTTTGAAAAAAATTGTTTTCGTTTATTTGTTTTTCATTTTTTGTTTTTACCCGCTTTTTGCGCAATTTTTAAAGCATTTCCGTGCGCGGGCATCTCCCAACGCACCAGACCAGAGGGAAAATACTAAAAAAAATTAATGCTGGCAGAGACACAGTATAGACTAGGTACGTAGGGAGGCTGCAAAGGCAGTGACGGGCGTTGCCCAGGGTGCAAGGCAGCCGCAGAGTGACTGCACTGCAGGGGAGGGGAGGGTACTCACCGAGAGGTACGCACACACGCACACAGGGAGGCTGCAGGACTGAAGCTAGAGAGAAAGCTCTTATTTCTCTCCCCTAATATTCAGGCTGCAGCCGGTAGGAACACAAAGACACAGACCTGCCTGGCTGGCCTAAAGTGAAAATAACGAGTCACAGAGACAGCAATCCCACCCTAACTCCCACCGGAGACTGCAAGGAGGACGGGGGGCTGCCAGAGCTTTTTATGCCCTCTGTGGCTGCCAGACCTGCCCAGTCTGCAATCGGGGCATGCTATTGGTTGAATTTGTCCAAGAATTTACATAATCCCATCACATGGCTTGCGTCCATTTTGTGGCTGGCGACATCCATTTTGTCATGCTTAAAGGGAAAGGAAAAATACATTGCGATTTTTAGGGACGTTTTAAGGACCGCAATCTCCCCCCCCCGGTAGGTATTATCAGACAGTATAAATAATTATCGCTGCATTTTTATGGATGTCCAGGGTGTTTTTTAATATTTAAAACAGCTCATTTAATTGCGCGTCACCATTAACGAAAAACAAAACGTAACGAACCTAATTTTCGTGGTTCTGTTCGGTTCATTCCAATTTCATCACAATGTTCATTATTCATTTTGTTACGTAACAAAACAAACAACGAATAACGGAAACAAAAAAATTCATTTCGTGCCCATCTCTATTTCCAACCCCACATAGAGTGCATTACAGTAGTCCAGCCAGGATGTCACTAGGCTAGGGCATGTGTCACAGTGGCCAGAGCAGATTTCTCAAGAAATGGGTGTAACCGGTGTACTAGTTTTAATTGTGCAAATGCTCTCCTGGCCACAGCTGTGACCTGGGCATCTAGGCTCAAGGATGAGTCCAGGAGCACCCCCAAGTTATGCACCTCTTCTTTCAATGGTGATGGGGGGAATCCCATCCAGTACAGGTTGCATCCCTATCTCTTGATCTGATTTTTGACTGACCAGGAATACCTCTGTCTTGTCTGTCTTGTCTGTCTTGTCTGGGTTTAGTCCTTTTTCTGGCATTTACCTAAGAGGTACGGCACTCCTACCTCCTTACACATGCAGCTGCCCCACTGCTGTCAACGAGGTGATCTCCAGCTTCTGAGACTGCATGCTGGAAACAGCAACACTGCACTGGTAGAGCCATTGTGTTCCTTGATTCCAACAGTATTCTGCACTTTAAATTTATTTCTAAGATAAGAAAAGATAAATCTTTATTAATCCCACATCAGAGAAATTTACTCATTACACAGCCCCCAAAATAAGAAGAAGCAAGAAGGGTAGGTGCACAAAAAGTGTAAAGTGAGAAAAAGCATATCTTTGGATCTAAGACAGTATTTTTATTATGGCATGTTGGTTTGTTTCTTAACAGAGAGAAAACCCTTATATACAGTCATGCTATGGAATACAGAATGGGAAGAACAAAGCAGAGGGCTGGCGGAAGAGTTTCAGCCTGGTGCCAGTGCAGGGTTGTCCTGCCGGTGGGGAAAGCTGCGCAGATAATGAACCTTGAGGATCAGAGAGGAGCTGCAGGTCAAACCCCTGGTGTGTGTGTGTGTGTGTGTGTGTGTGTGTGTGTGTGTGTGTGTGTGTGTGCCCGCACGCGCACACACACACGCACACACACACACACACACACACACACACATGTGCACATGCATGTATGTCAGAGCAACAGGACATTTCCAGCAGAGATAGTTAAATGTTTTGTGTAGATCCCTGCAGAAGCATCAACAGCGTAAGGCAACTGCAAATTATATCAACACATGCTTATGCTCCAAGGGATCAATTTTGCTGGATTACATTTTTCAAGCAACAAATATAATGGAGATTAAAATAAACACATATCCATTTCTTTCACCAAAGCAGTGTACAGGCTCACCTTGTTCATGAGCATTAGGTTTATCACTGCAAGCTATTTCGGAGTCCCTGAGGTGATCCAATCTATAGAGAGAAACAGCAGAGATTTAGTTCCAGGGAGGTAACTAATGAAAACAGCAGTCACAGAGAATTTGATTTGCACATTGGAATGACTATGTGATAGTGTGTGTCTTTTGTGAGACAAAGAGTCGCTCTCTAGAGACCACAGCCTAACCTCTCTCTCTCTCTCTCTCTCTCTCTCTCTGTGTGTGTGTGTGTGGGGGGGTCAAGTTCTCTGGTATTTCAAATGTCAATTAGTCCAAAGCCTGTTATAATTTAACATTGTCTTCCTGTAACAATACTGCATAGAAATCACAATACTGTAGTAATGTGAGTACATTTCAATATTGGGGAAGTGATCAATATAGGGCACTAAAATGGCCTCTTTTAGGACACAGAGAAGGGGAAGGGGAGAGGGAGGGAGACTTGATAGCATTTTGGTCCTATGTAATCCTGTATTGACTAACTGGCTTTGTGGGGGAATTGAAATAAAAAAAAGAAATCTTTGTTTTTAAAGCTGTGTGATTAAAACTAAATAAACATTTCACAATTTGCGAGTCTGCGCTGTGGAACAATGAAACAATAGTCTCTATTGATTTTGACTTCATTTTGTACAGTATAATTATAACCTCTGTGCCTGCATATGGACATTTTATTCAATCACGTATGCAGCTTTTGGATACCTCAAAGGCCTCATCCTTCAGTAGATAAAAGACACTAACAGTACAAATACAGTAATTGGTATGATCGAGTGACAGAATTGCCTAGTTAGCATGAAATTTTCAAGGGACCCCTTATTTGGGACCTCCTTTATATTACTGAAAGAGATGGAGGTAACAGTACTATACTTTATTGGGGGCATCCCAAAAACTTTGTGGCCTGAGGTAAAAACAAATAGGTCTCTTAGGCTGTGGTCACATCTGGGTTTCGATCCTGATCTTCTGAAGGTCTGGCTTTTCCTCTTTGTCCCATCACGTGCTTTAAATGTGGGACAAGAGTTCTCACGTAAAAAGCTGTTTTTAAAATTTTTTAAAGTGCAGTTCAGCCCACTTGGCCAGCAGGTGACGCTAGTATTTGGGGGGGAAATGGACCACTTTGCTGGGGGAAATTAATGCTTGTAGGACTGGATAGAGCTTCCTGTTTCTCTGAAGGTGAAAATAAATAATAATAATAAACAGCCCATCGGCCCCAGGAGTAGCCAAAGAAAGAAAGAAAAGGAAACCCGGATCATCAGCGTGGTCCCACGGCTTCTGCCTCCTTAAAAGCTGGATTTTCAAAGGGAGGCAAAAAAATTCTCTACTTCGTAGGTGAGTCACAGAAGCCTCGCTTAAGGGATCATTACCGGGTTTTCTTTTTTCTTTTTTTTCAAAAAGCCCGCTGGCCGTGGGGACAGCATTTTTGGACTCGGTTTATTTTGTAATTTAAACTGCTTTTAAAGGGACATGGGACCGAGCCCTTACAGTGGCAAAATCAAGGCATATAGACAGTCATGTTATTCAAGCACTTAGGGCAGAAAAGCACCTCTCTCTATTCTTGGCAATAAAAATAAAGCAATACAAAATTAAAAAATGCTGCCCTGTTCTGAAAGAAATGTTTGCTTTGTCTTGCAAAACTCTCTTAATCCAAGTTACTCTTAAACCAAGGTATTATTGTATTTGCTCTCTGAGTGGCTGCCTCATTCTGCATAACAATAAGATTGGCCCTAAAGCAAGCAAAAACAAAATGTTCTGCTTATATACCATCCCATAACGCTTAAAGCACTCTTGAGTCAGTTTACAATTTAATTATGCAGGCTACATATTCCTCCCCACCCCACAAGCTGGGTACTCATTTTACCGACCTTGGAAGGATGGAAGGCTGAGTCAACCATGAGCCAGCTATCTGGAATTGAACCCCAGGTCATGAGCACAGCTATATTTGACAGTGAGACTAGGATGCTTTCCCAGTCAGTTTAGGTATTTACATGTATGATATACACTACAGTACATTGGCTGCTTTGTTGCATATCTTCAATGAATGCCACTTTTATGCCCATTGTGTGTTATCTCCCCCCGTAGAGCAGTTTGATATACTGGCAGCTCTGATCTATTTTCAACCAGATTCCTCCAATTTACTTCTGCAGGTCTACTAAAGTACTTCTAAAAACTCTTCGTTTCCACAGCACATTATTAGAGATAATTGGTTTTTTTGGTTTTGCTTTTGCATTTAGCATATCTGTCACAATAAGATTTTGCCAGATCACATTATGCATGTCCAAATGTTAATACTGTCTTACGTTTAGACAGACAGTTGAAACAAATTTCTAGTGATAGAGAGAATAGGAGTTTAGGAGAATGCCTGGGTCTTTTCCTACAAGTTGAGAAACATAACAGAAAATATTCTGTGTTATTCACCAGAGCCGTTGAATGAAAGAAACATTGTTTAGGTTATCCTTGAAAAAGAAACTTCTGGTTTTTGAAAAATCTATGCTGCGTGAATTTTGTTCATGAAGTTTAAAACATACATGAGATAGGGAAAAAAGTCATTATTACCCTCACATTTGAAAGTACCCTTGGTGCCTTAAATGTCTAACCTTCCTGAAACATCTGTAGAGCAATGCTAATAGTTAACCTTATTGTACAGTATGCGGGCAATGTGTAGCCTGCATACTGTAATTAAAAAAACTGTAAACCACCCAGAGACTACTTGAAGTGGTACGGGGCGGTATCAGGGCCGGCGCTAGGGTTTGAGCGAGGAGGGGGAACCAACCGCGCCCTAGGCGAGGGGGCAATGGCTGGCGGGCGACTCTCTCTCACTCTCTCGCTCTCCAGTGGCGTCAGGGGGCTCAGGTGGCGGCAGCAGGGGGTTCAGGGACCGCGTCTCAGACCTGCGGGCGGAACGGGCAAGGAAGCTTGCGGCAGGGCTTCTTTCTGGCCTTCCAGCGCTGGCGCCGCACCGCTGCCTTGGTCGCGAGCGGGATGCGGGGGGGGGCATTGCTGGGGGGTTTCCCACGGCACACCAGGCGGCGGCAGCGGCAGCGGGGTTTGGTTGAAAAAACACTGGGCTGTAGAGCAGCTTATTGTACAGTATGCGGGCAGCGGCAGCAGGGGGTCGGGCGGCGGCGGCGGCGGCGGCAGGGGGGTTGGACGGCGGCAGTGGGGGGGTCGGGCGGCAGCGGGGGGTAGGGCGGGCGGCGGTGGCAGCAGAGGGGTTGGGCAGCGGCAGCAAGGGGGTCAGGCGGCAGCGGGGGGGAGCTGGCTGGGCAGCGCCCCCTGTCCATTTTGGCGCCCTAGGCAACTGCCTAGTTCACCTTAATGGACGTGCCGGCCCTGGGCGGTATATAAGCAGAACACACTTTATCTCAAGAAAATACTTACTTTTTAACTTAATAGGTTGGTCTTGGTTTCAGAGGTTACCTACCAAGTAATGAATGAAAGTGATTTAATTCCAGACACCTTTTGTGTTTTGTTTGTAAGTAGAGATGGACAATTCATTTCACCACCTACCAGTTATGAAACGACCTGCACAAGCCCAGGTGGTGTTCAGAAGCCTCCAATACACCAGCTAATCTCTTACCTTGGTCTGGGCTCACGTGGGGTTAAACTCCAACCAGGAAGCAGAGTGCTGGGCAATCAGACAGAGAGGCAGGGTGATGCCTGTCCCTGATTGGCCAACACCACGGAGAAGCAAGGATGAGATTGCAGCCTGCTTCCTTATTGGAGCTGCTCTCTCTGTACAACAATTTCTCATTATATGGACCTATCCAACAATATCTAGTCTGGTTTGCTGCAAATAAAACTGAATTCTTATCTGCCTGCTACCTAGCTTTCTTTAAGCCTCATTGGAGAGATTGGCTGCTTGTGTGTTGGAGGCTTCCGAACATCACCTGGGTTCGTGCGGGTCATTTTGGAACTGGTAGGTTCCAAATGAATTGTCCAGCCCTATTTGTAAGGCTATTGGGGCCAGAATGAAGCCTTGTTGCTCACCAGTTCTAAACTTATACAAATGTATAGTTTGCACATTGCTCACAAAATATTTCAGCACACTAGCAGAAACAGTTAAGGAAATTAGGCGAATGCGAATTGTGTCAACTATTTTCTACGTAGGTAGCCAAGGCAGAACATGATGGCCTGTGGGGCACATTGTAAAAGCCAAACAGTAATGCATCCCCCTAGGATGGAACAATGGGGTGAAAATGTGTTATGAAGCAGTGACCTGATCTATGTAGGGGAAAATGTACACAAGCAGGCCAAGAACCCCATCCACGTCATGTCCACTGTAACCCTGGAACTAGTGGAGACTGTAGACTCTTATTTGGTCAGGGTATCAAATCCATTCTGTGTTTTAATTGGACATCAGGCTTCAGAACCTATTGTATAACGGGGATAAGGACCAGCATCTTGAAGAGCTCCTGTAAAGTCCAGTCTAAACCCAGGCACAGCTTCACAGTCCCTGTGTGTCTCCTGCCATCACTGCCTTGAACTGTTTGTTCATCTGGCATTGCAGCAGCACCAGGATCGATACATATTTACATATGTCTACAACAAAGAAGAAGCATGCTTGTTCTGGCCCTGTAGTCCTGTGCATGATGTGAAAAAAAGAGAATCCTTAACTCATAAGGAAAAGACAAAAGGCAGCAACATAACTGGTCAAAACAGGCAAGGGAAGCTTTTGACATCTGTTGCAGTGTCCTCAAGTGAATTTATTCCCTTATATAGTGGAATGATGATTTCCATGTTAGAGTGTAACATGACATGAAAAGGAAAGGGAAGAGGGGCTGAATGAAATCATAGCCTTTGTATAATAACAGAAAAGCCCCATTGGAAGCTGTTCATTACTGTACTTTTCAGGACAGAGAAGACAAACGGCTTTTGCGGTGGCAGGAGTCCAATCTCTAACTAGAATCGATTGCTTTGCTAACATTGAACACAAAAGATGTTCATTGTATGCAAACTGCATTTCGGGGGAGAAGCACCTTTTTCTGAAGACTTGCAAAACTGTTGATAGAGAGGTGTGTGTGTGTGTGTGTGTGTGTGTGTGTGTGTGTTCCTTCCCCCTCCCCCCTTCACAGAATCTCCCACAGTGAAAAAACTACAGCTGACTCTGTGCTTCCTGTCCCAGAGGGCGGGAAAAGCTTTTCACTTCACAGTAGGGTTTCTTCATAATAGCTGTGTGACAACTGCCTGCCAGTGTTTCTGAAAAGGCGCTGGCCAAAATTATAATGAAATTACTTATGTTAAGATACTCGCTAGGGAGGCTGTTCCAAGAAAAAAATGACTTCCTTTATTCATTCCCAAAAAATTCTTTACCGTCCATGCCCGGTCACCTAACAGGATCTGGGCTCGGCAAGAATAGCAGTGTGAGAGAGAACATTCTCCACACTGACGATGCCCTCACAGGAGGACCCACAGACTGTGTGATGACAGGATTTTGTGTCACAAGGATTTGGACTTCACTAGAAGTCGGCCAGTGTTAACTTTTGCAAAGCTGTGTTTTTGTTGCCAGCTGTACTCCCGTGGGGTGCTTTGAATAGGATTCCAAATTACAGAGAGCTGCTTTTTTTGCTGGAGAGCATGCTTTACATGGCCTTTGAAAAACAATGCAAACAGCTGACATGGGACTATGAACGATCCAGCACAGCATTAGTATGTGTATACACGGGTGCAGGGATTACAGCTGAGACGACCATTATGGCATGTTGGGCCTGCTTCCCTGCCTGCAGATTGTTTTCTTCTTTGAGAGCTGGCTTGGGTTGTTACAGCTGTACCCATTGTCCAAAATTCATTTTGATTTTTCTAATCCTGGCCCATTCCCCACTCCCTTCGCAGCATATGTTTGACTACGGATTTGTGAATAAAATGTCTGATTGGTTATTCAGATCATTAAATATAATTCATGATAATCACCACACCTCTTTACAAAACCTGAAGAAGGCATTTTGGGGGGGGGCAACTGCCCAAATCCCACAGCCAGCAGAGGCAATGGCCATGTTGGCGGTAGAGTATGATTGTTATAGTCCAAAAAAAGTAACTTTTCAAAGCTCCGCCCATTTCCTGTTCTCTCTTTGGCTCCACAATATTGCATTGCACTTGCTAAAAATCACAGGCATCATTTTATTCTTAGTCCTTCCTTCCTTCCTTGAAGCTACAGTACTTCTATCCCAATGACAGTCCTTGTCTCATTTTTATTGATCTATCTCTACGCTTCTGCTTCTCCTTTCACTACCTTTCTCTTTTATTTATTTATTTATATTTATATTTCTAGATCTTCCGACTTTACCAGGGGAGCTCTGGGTGGTTCACAACATAGAATACCAATACAAAGTCCATTTTTTTTTTTAAAAAAATAGATAAAACATAAAACCAACCACTAGAACCTATAAGGAAACAGTAAAATATAAGATTGTGGTGGGAAAAAAGAGACTCATTTTTGATCACTCTTGTAACAAATTAAAAGCCTTTTTATTTGTATTGGGTACATATTTCTCCCAGTCAAGCTGGCTTTTTCACTTCCTAAACAAAACTCCATTGTCAGTGAACTGTCAACCTCTTCCCTTATTATATTTACATATTGTCTAAACATTCATTGATGGGCTAGTTCAGCCAGTGACTGGACATGTAGCTAATAGGCTGGTGATGCTACTTTTAACTAATTATGACATTCTAGATGGGCCATTCCAATTTATGTCTGACAAAGCCTACTAGGAAATCCTTCATCTTGCCAGACTCCAAATGCTGCTTTGGGAAGATGGGAGGACAGTTCTAGCCACTACTCAGTCTCCAGCTTACTGTCAACCTATCAGTGTCTCAGCAGTGGAGATTGATGACATGGAAGCAGTGCATCTCTCTCCATCTCAGACAGCATAGAAGTTTAGGTGGCTGTTGATAAATGGCCATAGAAGTCCATTCAGTTTCAGAACCTTTATTTGGCATAAAACATTGCAAAGTGCTGATAAATATATAACAGTCCACATATATTGCTGGATACCTGGGGGACATCGTTAGATGTCAGTAATGTGTGCCAATTAAGTGTGACACCTCTGGATGATGAGAGGGATGTCTCTGGCAGTTGTTGCAGTAAGTTCTATATTAGTGCCCCCAGCAGCTGCTGGATTTTGCCCAGGTCATCCCAACCAGGATGAGATAAAAAGAAGATGGGTTAAGTGATGCTGGTGGATATCCTGGTACCAGATGCAATGAAACATCATATGCTGCAATGATTCAACTTCTCTCTCCCTGGATTCGACCTCTCCCTGGGGCCGTAGAACTGATGCAATCTCCAAACAGTATCCGAATAGAAGAAATAAAATGAAAATAAAATAATTATCACTGGCATTACCTGTGTAGCTTTATTATGAATTGGAGCTGAGGGCTTCAAGTAGATCGCAGCTGAAAGAAAATGTTGCCAGTTTATGCTTTGCTTGCTGCTGTTTCCTTTCTCAGTGGTGGCATCAGAATGAAGTATTTCTTTTGCATTGCTCCAGGGTCAATGCTGTGCCATGTGCCCCTTCTGGCTTCCACAAAGGCACACATGTGGCATCCTGAGGTGTCTGTGGAATAGCTGGCCCTGAAACAATTCTGTTTAATCAGGAGTGAAGTAAATGTCAGCAATTCAGTGTTCTAGATCAGCAGTTACCACGATGGATACATCTTAATCGAGCAATTAGGTGGCTTTTTGTTGTCATCATTTGGTGTTTCCCACGTCGGCAAAGGAAACAGATTTGCTGCTTTGCTCCGATGACTGCCAGCAGCCGTGTTTGTTGTTAACAAAGACATTTACACCTAACCACCAGTTGGCAGGTGTTAACACTTTGTTACTTGCTATTCCCACATGCTGAGTATTGTGGGAAGGCTGCCAAGCGCTCCGTCTTGAGCAACACTTGAGTTTTACAAGAGAAACAACAACATCCACAACAGAAAAGCAAGAAAAACAAATAAAGGAACACAAGCAATGGAAACAAAAGCACCAAGTGCCTGGCCTAGTGCCTTTACCTGAAGAGAACATGGGGCTTTGTGAAATGCCTTGGCATTTATTAGGGCACAAAGGCAGTTCGGTTGGGAAGATGTTGGCCTTTTGATAGTGATAGGTAAAAAACCTGCTCTCCATACAGTCTTGACCTTTGATTCAGGGTATTGCAGGCAGGTTGTTTCCTGATACAGTATATCTGAAATGTTTCAGAGAAAGGAAACTGGTATTTTTAGGTTTTGTTACATCGTTCTAGAGAATAGCTTTGGGATGTGTCTGTCTCCTGCCATTTATTGCCATTTGACCATCAGTGAGCAGATGAGGTGCAAACAGAAGGCCGATGTGGATCTAGTGAGAGATCTCTGGATGGCTTGCAGTAGATCAGCAAGAATTTCCAATTCACAGTTGTTTAACCAAGCATGTGATCAACAAACTGCTTCAGTGCTTCAAAGTCCTGCCTCCTCCAGTGGGTGCTCACTCAGAGGTAGCACCCGGAGAATGCAGGGCAGGGAAGCCAGGCTGCTGCATCCAAGTGAAGCCCTGCTGGAGGAGATGGAGCACTGAAGTGCCAAAAATCTGCTTGGCTGTTAAATGAACTGGGAAGAACTGCTAAAGTGGCAGTTCGTGCCCATCCCTAGTCTGGCATGCAAAACAAATTTCTGCACTCAGAAACTGTTGATTCTAAGTGTATTACTTTTGTGGTAGGCTCCATTGTTCAGATCTTGGGCTCCGGTAGGAAAAAAAAAGATCCCAGAAACCTGAAGTCTGCCCACCCCCACAGTAGTTAGTTTGAAGAGCTCAAATCTGCAAGTAGTTGAACTTCATATAAAGTACATAGGATATAGTGCAAAGACTGGAGCACCTGCAGCCTGGGCATGCCTTGTATTGGCCATCAGACAAGCAGTTAGCGATAAAGGAAAATAATAGCTTTAGAAAGGGAAGTAAACATTAAACAGCATCCTCTCCCTCTGCCAGCATAATAGCCAACCCCAAACTCAAACACACACTTGATTGGTCAGATGATGAAGCCTCCATCCCAAAGGCTTTTCAGTCATTGTGGAGTTGATTTTCAGGCAAAAATCAAAGAGAAACAACAAAAGAAAAGACACAAAACATGTGGCATCTTAAAGAGTAACTTTCATATTTTAATGTAACATTTCGTGGACTACACGTCCACTTCTTCAGATATATAGCAGCTGAATGAGTTCTGTAATATAATATATGATGGGATGAGATCATTGCCACTGAACTGTATGAAATCCTCTGCCTTTGCTGGAGGGAAGGGGAAGTACCACAGGATATGAAGGATGCTAATATTGTTATGCTTTATAAGAACAAAGGTGACAGGAGCGACTGTAACAACTATCGTGGTATCTCTCTTAGTGTTGTCGGGAAGCTGTTTGCACATGTTATACTGAAGAGGCTCCAGATACTTGCAGAGAGAGTCTACCTAGAATCACAGTGTGGCTTTCGAACCAACAGGCCCACTACTGATATGGTATTTTCCCTCAGGCAGTTGCAGGAGAAATACAGGGAACAAGGACAGCCACTTTTTGTAGCCTTCATAGATCTTACGAAGGCATTTGATATGGTTAGTAGGGACGGACTCTTGAAAATACTCCTCCGGGTTGGATGCCCACCCAAGCTCCTTAACATCATTAGGTCTTTTCATGAGGATATGAAGGGCAATGTAGTTTTTGATGGCCTAGTGTCAGATCCCTTCAACATCTGAAGTGGAGTGAAGCAGGGCTGTGTCCTTGCGACAACCTTGTTTGGGATCTTCTTTGCTACCATGCTGAAGTATGCTTTTGGAACTTCAACAGAGGGTATCTATCTCCAGGCCAGATCAGATGGAAAACTCTTCAACCTCTCTAGATTGAGAGCAAAATCTAAGGTACAGGTGCGGGATCTCCTCTTCGCTGATGATTTGCTGTGGGATCTCTCTCTTCGCTGATGATTTTGCCACCATTTTACTGGAAGTTGCTCACTGTATCTTGGCCGATACACTCTCTCCAACTGAGCTGAATCATAGGACCATGTTTTAGACTAACAAAGAGAGTAGCTTGCTGACAAAGAGGTTTTGGGCTGCAGAAATCAGCCCCAGGAAAGAAAGCTTAAAAAAGAACACTTGAAAAAAAAGTTGTCGTTAATCGGGCCGGTCCCGTTTCAGGGCCATTCGCAAAAAATGTGGTTTTTTCGTTGTCTCCTCTCCTGGAGGCACCCGTGGGTGCCTCCTATCGAAGCAGGCTCCAAGAGACCCCATTACATGGGGGTCTCCCCTCCTCACCTGCTCTGCTATGCAATAAAAATTGCATAACTGGAAGTTGTAGCGTCATGACTTTGTGTATCAGAAGGGAATTGTACTTGCTGCAGCTGCATCTCAGCAATACACTTTCACTAGAGCCTCTCTGAGCTGAATAAACGTATGGGTACGGGTAGGGTTAAGGGCTAGGGCAGGTTTTAGGGGGCTTTTTGGCACATCCCAGAAGTCTCCATGTTTTCCACTGGTGGGACTAACACTCCCAAGAGCCAGCCCATATTGCGCAGGTGTAAATAAAATAAAATAAAATAAAATAAATGGAGGACAGAGGAGGAGAGGAGAGACATTTTGTTGCAAGAAAAAACCCACTGCTACTGTGAAAAATCTGGCAGTTTATAATTTTCGCGTGTTTCTGTTGTGCTTGTGTGTTTTGGACCACGATTTCAAAAACAATATTGCATTTGCCGCCCGGATCCCCCGCCCGCACCGCATGGCATGGCGAAATGGCAACTCGAGTCCGGCTGCCCAGGACGGGGGGGAGGCGGGACCCCCCCTCCAGAAACCACCCCTCCGGTAGGTGCCCTGCGCCCTTAGTCAAGCAGGCATTTTTCCGCCTGCTTTTTTGGCTTAAAAGTTTTTTCCTGTGCCGTCCGTGCCGCTTGCTTGCGCTTTAATTGCGGCCGGCCGGCGGCGAGACTGGGCTTTTTGCTGGCTGCCTGCGGCGAGTCCCACCAGAGCAGCCCAGGACGGGGGATGAGGGGGGAGGCCGGGGACCTCCAGAAACAACCCCTCTGGTAGGTGCCCTGAGGCACGGCAGGGCATTTTTTCCGCCTGCTTTTTGGCCGGGAACCGGGTTTTTTTTAACTTTTAAAAACTTTTTTTCTGTGCCGCGTGGCATCGCGCAATCGCGCGATGCAAGGAACGAGCACGACAAATCAGACCAAAATTGTTCGTTCGTTCCGTTCGTTTCGTTAGAGTAACGGAACCATTAAAGTCTGGCGGAGTAATTCCCGTTACCGTTTCCGTAGAGTAACGGAACCGAGTAACGGAAACGGAAACGGGAATACCGCTAAGTCGTGCCCATCTCTACCTTCCATATGCGCTGTCTTAGGCGAATATTCAACATTACCTGGCACGACAAAGTTCCAAATAGCATAGTCCTGTATCGAGCTGGAATCCCTAGCATGTACACTTTATTGAAACAGAGACGCCTACGCTGGCTTGGACACATTGTGAGAATGGATGACGGTCGGATCCCAAAAGATTTTCTATATGGAGAACTAATGCAGGGAAAGCGCCCCAGAGGGAGACCACAGCTGCGGTATAAGGATATCTGTAAGAGGGACCTGAAGGCCTTGGGAATGGACCTCAACAGTTGGGAAACCCTGACCTCCAATCACACTGTCTGGAGGCAAGAGATACAGCATGGTCTACATAAATTTGAAGAGGCATTTGTCCAACAGGCAGAGGAAAAGAGGCAGGCACAGAAAGAATGAAACTCGAGGACCGGGCAAGAAACAGAATACATCTGCCCCCAGTGCGGTAGAGACTACCATTCCCAAATTGGTCTATTTAGTCACACTAGGTGTTGTTTTTAGGATCTCTACTCCAGGCATGATACCATAGTCTTTCGAGACTGAAGGATGCCAATGCCAATGTCAATGCGGAGCAGGTGAAGTTGCCCTTGATACTGTTTGTGACATTATTGGGTTCTGTGATTGTGCTGCCAAAGTTGAATGTGTGGGCACAGTTGTCATTGGGGTTTGTGACAAGGCTTAGTTCCACTATCCATGTTGCTGTTTTGTAATCTTGTATGCATTAGTATTTGTTTGAGGTTGGGAGGTTGTCTGTAGTTGTTCTATATTTGATATCCTGTTGCCTCACTGAAGAGACAATATTCAGAGTTCATTGCAAGAACACACAGTGGATTGAAACAAATCACCTAAGCCATATTATGAGTCTTTGCTTAAAAGCTGAAGAAACCCCCAAAGTAGTCCCTGGTCTTTCTGCCCCTGATGGTGTAAATAAATCATGAGCAAAGCTGGAAATCTGGACCTAAGGGTACAGTTGTGGCTTGTCTGAAGCCTGCGTGGATGAGTGGTGCCAAGATTTGCATTCTGATGCCAGCATTTGGAAAATGTTCTCCTTGAAGCCACATTTCTTCCACGTTGGCATGCATCAAGAGTCAGCACTGATCTGTGGGCAGACATGCTGTGACAGTGCCAGGTGTCCCCTCTGCCAGTAACAGCACAAGGCCTCTCCAATACTACAAGTGATAAATAAAGCAAGGTTGATCAGCAAACTGCACTGTTTTGACACTCCTTTGTTCTCATATGCTCCATCACGTATTTCGATAGGGCTTCTGACAGAGGGAACAATATTGAGATTGTAAGGTCAGCAACATCTCACTCCTTTGTACTTTGCCCAAAACTTGAAAGTAGAGGTTGGGCACTTGTAATGTCACAGAGTTGGGTCCCTGTGGTGTCACAGAGGGTTGGGAGGGAAGCAGGCACCACACATGTATAAAAACACCATTGCATTGGCACTAGCCCTGGCACCCGCTGGGAATAGGTGGGCATGGGTGTGCAGGTTTCAAGAACACCTCAATGTTTGAGGTTGAAAGATTGCAAAGGGAATGCATGGATGGGGCAAATATCTGAATTGTTTAGGTCTCAGTTGCACTTGTCCTTTAAGCATTCATTTTTTTCTAAGATCTGTTCTAAAATTCCCTGAATTCCTTATATGGGACGGCCAACTAAGATCCCATAGCTACTGTGGTGGCTGCAATGCTCTCAGAGGTATTATCCAAACAGGTTTTCCAAGCTCTGAAATTGTGCTGTCAGCTGCCAATGTTCCATTTGTTTTACTGCAGACATATTTCCCATCCCTCTGAGCTTCAGAGCTGTGGACTTGGCACCTAATGCATTGGCCATGTTAATCAGAGTGGCCATATACATTTTAGAAGATCAGTAAGGCAGCTGCTATAATAGCCATCAAAGCATGATGGAAAAAATACTCCCCAACTCCATACTATCCTTGAAAGTCTGTCTGTGTATGTGTGTGTTGTGTCGTTACAGTCGTGACCGACTCTTCATGACCCCATGTCCATGGAGTTTTCTTGGCAGGAATACTGGAGTGGTTTGCCAGTTCCTACTCCAGGCGCCTACAGCACCTGGTATTCCCTGGTGGTCTCCCATCCAAGTACTAACCAGGGCTGACCCTGTTTAGCTTCCGAAATTAGGCGAGATTGGATGTGCTTAGGGCATCTAGGCAGCTTTGAAAGTCTAGCGATTCATATATAAAAAGTCATAGAACTGACTTCCTTCGCTTTATCTTTTTCTTGAGAATTAATTTGTTGCCCTAAATTTTTACAATGCAGACAGCAAAAACATCAATAGACAGCACCACAGCTCTCTAGATCACCGTGCATTTTCACTGTATTAGTTTCACCAAGAAAAGTTTTGAATTCCAATCTTGTTACATTAAACAGAGCCATGCAGAAATGTCTCAGCTGTTCCACTGGCATGTGAAAGGCAAAACATAGGTTTTGACCCCATACCACTTTGTCAGAGGTCGTGTCTGAAATGATAAGATATGCTAAATCAAGAAATGCCAACTGCACATTCCTCCACTTTGTTTTGTGTGTCTGCGATTTCAAGGTGATTTCCTTCTTTTTGATATTTAAAAATGATTTTGCAGCTATGCAACCAAGATAGAACACTGGTGGGTAAGAATTTTTAGTTTTTGCTTTTTTCATGGTTTCATCGGTGGAATAACTTCTTGATCATACTTGGAACAATTAGAACTTTGTCCAATGACAAGGCACTATTTCAGTTTTTAAAAAGTTAAAACATACCAGAAAGACAAACAAGTGGGTCCTTGAACAAGCCAACCCTGAACTATCTCAGGAAGGCAAAAATGTTGAACTCAAGACTGTCCTACTTTGGACACATCACAGGAAGGATTCTCTGGAAAAGGCAAAAAAGCTGAGAAAGGTAGAAAGCAGCTTGGAAAGAAGAGAACCAAATTTGAAATGGACATCTTCCTAAAGGAAGCCACTAAACACTTGAAAAGCTGTGTAGGACCGTTGAGGACATGACATTTTAAAGATTATGTCTTCAAAGGGTCACCATGAATCGGAGGTGAATTGTCAACACATAATAACAACAAGTGTGGCTCAGCAGACTAAGGTTCCGAAAACTGTTGGCTGCAAAGTCGGCAGCTGGGCAGTTCGAATCCCGGGTGCCACGCAGCAGAGCCAGCTCCCGCTGATAACCCCAGCTCCTGCTAAACTAGCAATTCGAAAGCATTTAGATAATGCAAGTAGATAAATAGGTACCACTGTAAAAAGTGGGAAGGTAAAACAGTGTTTCCTTGCAGCCATGCCGGCCATGTGGTCATGGACTTGCACCACACTGGCTCTTTGGCTTGAATACGGAGATGAGCACCACCCCTAGAGTCAGACCCGCCTCGCACACATGTTCAGGGGAAACCTTTACCTTTTTTTTAACCTAATAACAAGTGGTGGCAATTTTTCTCAATTAACGAAACTTATCTTGACAAAAGAAAAGAATGAAAAGAGCAAAATACTGTAGCACTTTAAAGACTAACAGTTTTATTTCAGGGTGAGATTTTGTGGGTCAATTTTGTGGACCAAAATGTACTTCTTTAGACACAGAAGTCCAAATACATGTCCCCTATATGTATTTTATGTTGGTCAAACTGATATCCTGGCATGGATCTGGAAATAAATACCTCTAGAAGAATCTCTTATTTCCAGGTGGGTGGCATCTATTAGCTGGAATAGAAACAACCTCTTAACTTCTTTGTCCCATGTTCCTCCTGGCCAGATGCGGAAGTACAGAAATTTGCATCTGACATCAAAGCAGTGGTAGCTGATGCCTATTGTAGTTGATGGGATGGAAAGCCAATGCTGGCTAGAGCTGGTAGGCAGAACCAGTAGCAAAAGCAGGTATTTGTGAACACACAAACACACACTGATGTACAAAGATAGGCAGGCAAGCAAGTATTCACATGAATGCAGAGGGGAAAATTGATGATAACTGTGATTTTATGGTAAGCAGACAATCAGGAATAGGCCGACTAAAGGCAATTTGAACAATTGAGAGCCGCAGCAAGGAATTTAGGTGCTGAGATTATCAGAAGTTAGACGACAGTCAGGCTAACATTTTTATGGCTGGGTCAAACACATACCGTGGTACCCTGATTTAAGAGCAGCTTGACTTAAGAGCAATTTGACTTAAGAGCGGAAAACTGTTGGTGTTTTAACTGCCGCCTTACAAATTTTAGATATGATCTGTTCAATTTACAATTTTTTTTTCATTTTTTTGATTTTTTTACTTATTTTTTCAATTAACTAGATGCCCTAAGCATATCCGATCTCGCCTAGTTTCGGAAGCTAAGCAGGGTCGGCCCTGGTTAGTACTTGGATGGGAGACCACCAGGGAACACCAGGTGCTGTAGGTGCCTGGAGTTGAAACTGGCAAGCCACTCCAGTATTCCTGCCAAGAAAACTCCATGGACATGGAGTCACGAAGAGTCGGTCACGACTGTAACGACACAACACACACACACACACACACACACACACACCGACTTAAGAGTAGTTCGACTTAAGAGCATGCATTCAAAACGGATTAAATTCATAAATTGAGGTACCACTGTATATAAAAGCCTAATGTCAACCTTTGTTTGGAGTGAGGCAGCTATATTCTTTGGCAAATGAAGGCAGTAACTTGAGGTAGAAGATGCTGAGAATGGTCCAGTTACTGTGTGATTTGCAAGGGACGATTTCTTATCACTTCCTCCTCCCCATGCCGGTTCTTTCCATATTTGCTCTTGTCTCTTTCACGCTGCCTAGTTGACTAACACTTCCCCTCCATGTTCCCATAGCTACTCTGATGAGTGTCAGCTGGCTTGGAGAGTGGAAAGGATTCATTTCCCTGGATGTAGTTGTGTCTCTGCTTAGCAATTCATCTCATTTCAATGCCTAGGAGAGGATTTGCTTATTTAGCCTTTGTCAATAGGAATGGAGTCGTACACCTTGAGTACCAAAATTAGCCTTTTCTGTGGTAGACTATACACAGCTAATTTCCCAGATTTCACTAGTTTTCTCAGGAGTGTGAAAAAGTTTTCAACACAATCCATAAAGGGAAGGCCTAGACAAACTGACATTATTGGCTGACCTTACTTTAGAAATTTGTACAGGGCTCTTCGGGTAAACCATGAGAAATTGCCTAGCTCCAACAAAAGTTTTGGCAAATATACTTGACTGATGTGAGGTTAGTACAGAGGATTGGTTAGCACATTATCTGAGTTTCAAGGCAGAAGAACAGGAATTGTTAAAGAGGCTTTGTGTTTCATTACTTCTCTCCCCCCCCCCATCCCTCATGCCAAGAACACTTAGCAGATTCATGGTTGTTTATGTTTTTAAGAAAGTGGGGGCAGAAACCAAGGGAAGCCATTAGAAATTGCTTCGACTACCTCATTAATCTTTTACAGCAAATAATATATGCAAAACATAGGCCAGCAGAGAGCCTCAAAAGAATAACATTTTTTGTAAGGTTATAAAACAAATTAAAGGAATAAATTAAAGTCACAAGAGCATGGCAGCATGTGTAAAACCTATGGGCTTGCTTTATTTTGGTATTGTTCTAAAATAAGTTTTAAGTGTGTGAGAGAGGAGTAATTGTTCTTCTGAATTGTTTTCTTTTGTTTCAGCATTGTATTTCCCAACTGCCAACTTCTCCTGCCTCCACCAATGGGCATTTCAATGAAGATGGGATCAGGGAATGAAGTAGAATAACTTTCCAGACAGCAACTGTATATTGTGTCACTCAGATACAGAAATATCACAGCTTCACATCCTGTATCTTTGAGGACATTCGCAAAATGGAGAGGTGCAAGGTATGATATTTAGACAGATTAGGGAATCAATTCGGGGGCTCAAACTGTCACACCACAAGCACAACACCCATGTGGTTTTGATCAAGAACGCCATGTGGTTTAGTGCAAGCATGCTGGGATAAGAACCTAAATAATCTAAACAGGTTTCTAAGATTTTCTTTAGTCTCACTATTGCATCTCATCCCAAGGGGAGAAAAATAGCAGTATAATATTACTAGGTGAATATACTGTATTTGAATTTTTACTAGGGTATAATGGTGGGAAATGAAATGTCAGTTGAAGAGGAACTTCTCTACATTGTGTGCCAAACCCAGACCAGATATAGACACAAGAGTTGTAGTCCAAAGGAGGAACCTCCCCAAATTCTGTCATCAGCTACGGTGAAATATGGTTTGACAGAAAAGCTAGACTAAAAATGGAAAAGGAGTTCTTCTGGAAGTTGAACCATGGCAACTGAACTTCTTTTCTTGAGAGACTGAAATGTTTTGCTACTCATCCAAGTAGCTTTGTCAGTCTGAGAAACATTAGTGGCGAGTCCTCAATTTTATAGTTCATTTCACATCACCCTGGTCTGAATAGACTCACAAGTTGGACAATGGCCTGAATACGCTCATTAGATGGACAATGGCCTGAATAAGCTTGTTAGGTGGACAATGTCCTAAGGTGCGTAAAAGTCCCACCTATGCAACCTTTCCCAACTCCCATTAAGTATGGTTCATTAGTTATGGCCTTGCTGGTGGAGGTGTGAAGTCCTTCTGATTTGTCTGGGGACTAGACATGGGCACGGAGCGGCGAAATTGTCATTTCCATTTTTGGTTATCGTTTCCGTTACGTAACAGAAACAGTAACGATAATTACGCCGCTCCAGCTCGAACCCAACCCGAAAAAAGAAAAATTGGGTCGGGTTTTTCATTATCGTTAATGGCATCGCGGCGATCGCGCGATGCCAAGCAGCACAGAAAAAAGTTTTAAAAAGTAAAAAAAAAAAACCCGACTCCCGGCCAAAAAAGCAGACGAAAATATGCCTGCCTGAGTGAGGGCACCTACCAGAGGGGTGGTTTCTGGGGGGGGGGTGTCCCGGCCTTCCCCCCCTCTCCTGTCCTGGGCTGCTTGCACCAGGCTTGGGGGGGGGTCATCCTCATCATCTGTCTCACTGCATGCCATGTGGTGGGGGGGGGATCCAAAATGGCGACCACAATTTTTCTTTTGAAATTGTGGTCAAAAAACACACCAAATCACCAGAGAAACATGTGAAATTTATTTATTTTAAATGCCTGGTTTTTAATAGTAGCAACAGTGGGTTTTTATAGCAATAAAACATCACATTGATTTTATTTTATTTTATTTTATTTTTTATTTTTTTAGACCTGCCCATTTGGGCTGGGCATGGGATGGGGCCATGCAAATTCTTTGAACCATTCCACCAATGGCATCGCCAGGTTTTTGACTGACACTTCTGGATGTCACGGAGGGCATAAAAAGCCGAGGCACCTTCCAGAAATCGCAGTCGGGTGTATGGATGTGGTTGAGGGAGGAGGGCTGGCTGCTGGTGCTGGTGTGATCCGATCGAGATTGAGGAGGGAGGCTGGAGGTTTTAGGATTTAAGTTAGGCAGGCAGGGAGGGAATTGAATTTAGAAAATAATTTCTTTGATTCCCTGCAGCTTTGTCTGCTGAAGGGAATAGCAGTTTATTCTTTATTTCTTCTCTGGCAGTTTGTGAGGATTTTTTTTTCTGATATTGGATAAAGGGGGAGGTTCGACTGGGAGTGGGAGGTGTGGATTTATTTTAAAAATATATTATATACTACCATTTATTTTCTATTTTCCCAACTTCAATTTGCTTGCACACACACACATTTGGGGTGCAAGCCAAGAACAGAACCTCTATCCTAAGTGATATCCTAACTGCCCACTCGCCCGTCCGCCCGTGCCGCCACCTGCCTGCGGCCCGCACCGCCGCCCGCCCGTGGCCACCGCCCGCCCGCTCGAACACCCGCGACAAACGGAAACAACCCGAAACGGACCCTTTCCAACAAATGAAAACTCGAAACGTCATTTTTTCTGGTCATGCCCATGTCTACTGCGGACTGATGAAAGGACCACTTGATAGCAGACAGATGAGTCCCTCACCTCTGTTGGGAGGGGGGTTTCAACACACACATGAATGGCTTCTCTGACCTCTCTCTCAAACCACCTATCTTCTTTGTCTAATATATGTACATCCTCATCCTCATCTCATAAGACCAGGGTGAAGTGAAATGAAGGTGAACTATAAAATGGAGGACTCGCCACTTATTTTCCTCAGCCTGACAAAGCTGCTTGGACAAGTAGCAAGACGTTTTGTTCTCTGAAAGTCCAGTTGTCATGACTTCACTTCCAGATATAAACTCACCTGGATGACTGAGAATCTTCACAAACAAATGGAAAAGGAGATTGCTTCCTCGTCCTCCTCAAATGCCATATTACTGTAGCAATAGATCATGGCCACTAAAGGTACCATAATTCTTTCTCTTCAGACCCTAAATTTATGTATCACATTCTGGCTATTTGTTCTAGAGCAGACTACACTAACATTCCCAGAAGCCTTTACTACCAATTGTGCTGGTCAGGAATTCTGGGAGTTCAAGAATCTCTGGGGACCCGTGGTTGGACCCACAGTTGGGAAACACTGTTCTAGAGAACAAGAACTAGCTATGTATTTTGCATGGCATATCATAAATGTACTTAATTAATGGACTATGACTATTGAAATGCCCGCTGCCGCAGTCTTTTCCTCCAGCATTGTGAAATCAGGCAAGAGGAGAGAGCAGATTCCTGAATCCTATGGACACTCCCAATGACTTTCTCTCCACTTCATGCAACCTCTCCCCCTCCCCCTCTAAAGAAAATTTATTTGTGATTCTCCTTCAGTCTGTGTAAGTGGGAAACCATTGCAATACTCCCGTCCCAGCTTCATGCTAACAACACAGCATATGTCCTCCATGATGTATTACTGAACCACAGGCTGAATGATATTAATAGCACCTTGCTGAACAGCACACTTGCCCCTTGCTTCTGCTTGGCTCTCCTCTCGGGTTTATTCTGGCAATCGCAACGGGAGCCCAGCCTGCCCCCAAAACGTCTCAAGCTCTTCACCCATAATGCCTAATTGCCATCCATCCCCAGCCACAGCAGCTTTTTGCCCCACAGTGATCACACTGCATGATTATTGACAGGATGAAAGCCTAGTGTTAGCATGAGGCACTGGGACTAGAAAGAGGATGCTTATAACACTAAATCCCTTTCAGATGTTTGTCGAGCTTAACAGCATTTACTTGTGGCTCTGATGAGAAATCAGACTTTATATTCTAAAGGTTTTGCTTGTGTACGGAGACGATATTTATAGAGCTGCCAGGCTGATTAAAGGAATTTTAGTTGATTAATCATATGAGTTTTAATTGATTCATTAATTGATTACATCTGCATATATTTGCATATCAGAATGCATCATTCTAAAAGAAGCCTATGAAATCTTTATATAATGTTTGCATTTCTTATAGGCACCTGGCCGGCCACCGGAGGAAACAGAAAGGAAATATTTATTTGGTCCTTACCTACCTACGTAAATGTTTCATGTTTCCTTTCATTTTGATATTTAATTATTTACTAATAAATAATAATAAATGCAATGTGCCGCCTACATTTATTTGCTCTTTTTCTGAATGGCAGTCTAATCCTTTAATGTTTACTTCAAAGTAATTTCCATTGAGAGAAGCCCCTTAGTAAATTGGGTTGCAGTTTAAATCCTAAACCTTAGATATATGTTTCTTCTTATTTTAACCCAGTTCAAGAAGCTTTAATGACAGCTGAGTTCTCCCACTGAAAGTATGCTGCCGTTGACATAATAGAGAGGAAGAGTAAATAATATTCCTCTGAGAACACCAGGGTTGTTTGGTTGTTTGAACTAAGTGCAGCTTTACTTCATATTTACCTTTGATTATTGCAGTGTTCTATGAAATGTTGCCTGCTTAGATACGGTCCAAAGAAAAATAATAATTGTGGCAATTATTTAAGCACAATGTTATTGTGAAATCTGATTCACTGTTTTCTAGTAATGTACAGTGAATTGCTTTCTAATATGGATGAGAACAACTGGGCAAAATGCAACCCTCCAGGTATTTTTGGATTAAAAATCCCAATCAGACCTAAACAATATAGCAAATGATAAGGAATATTGGGAACCCCTGTCCAAAGGGAAAGCACTGTCTTCATTTCATTCCGATTCTGCATTAGATAGCAATTCAGTGGCCATGAAAGAGATACAGATTAATTTCTGGAGCGCTGCTGACATTCCTTAACCACATAGCTATCAAAGTCAGCATGCAAAAAGGGCTGGGGTTAAGCAGTACTTGTTGATATAATCCCATATTGACAAGCTGACTGAATAGCTCAGTGAGTGTGATCACCTCGGGAGCCAGGGGTCAGGGATTTGATTTCCCACTGTGACCTGTTGGACTGTATGTCCTGAGGGAAGGTACACAGCCCCACAAGAAGGGAATGGTTAAGTCATTTTCTGAGTGCTCAGTACCTAGGGAGCTTTGGAAAGAGTTGCCACAAGTAAGAATGGAATTGACTTGGCGTCGTGTTCTTTTTGAATATTGATAAAACCCTTCCTTCCTTCCTTCCTTCCTTCCTTTCCTTCCTTCCTTCCTTCCTTCCTTCCTTCCTTCCTTCCTTATGAATAATATTATTTAAATCATTAAGTAAATATGCACTTACAGTATTTTTTGCTCTATAAGGCTCACTCCCCCCCCCCCAAAAAAAGTAAGGGAAATGTCTGTGCATTGTATAGAGCAGTGCTCCCCAACCTTTTTATCACCGTGGACCGGTAAATCCCCGATAACCTTTCCCTGGCCCGCCCGTGGGGGGGGGCTGCGGCGGTGGCGGGGCGGGGGCGACCGCAGGGGGGGCGGGGGGGGGCGACAGCGGGGGGGGCGACAGCAGGGGGGGCGCAGCGGCGGGCGGGGGCGACAGCGGGGGGGGGCGCGGCGGCGGCAGCGGCGGCGAAAACACCCGGGCTGGCCAGCGACGCTCCCCCCGCCTGCCCCCAACACAGGCGTGGCGGCGGCGGGGAAAACATCCGGGCCGGTCCGCGACGCCCCCCGCCCGCCCCCAACACAGGCGCGGCGGCGGCGGGGAAAACATCCGGGCCGGCCCGCGACGCCCCCCCGCCCGCCCCCAACACAGGCACGGTCCGGTGGCGGAAGCAGCGGGGGGGCTCTGCCCTGGAGCGCGGCCGCAGGGAGGGGCCAAAGGGCGCACGCCCCGGGGGAGGAGGAGGAGGAGGAGGAGGAGGAGGAGGAGGGGCACCCACCTCTCCGACCGAGGGGGCCCCCACGCTGCGGCGGCGGTGCGCGCGCGTGGGGGGGGCTCGTCAGCGCCTCCCCCACGCGCCCCCTCCTCCCCGCTGGCCCCCGCGCGCCCGGCCCCCAGGGCAGGGGGGGAGGGGCTGGGAGGAGGCAAGGAGGGGCAAGCGGGCCAAACAGGGTTCCTGCTGCTGCTGCTGCTGGTGGAGGGCGAGGAGGAGGAGGGTGGAGGAGGAGGAGGATGCGCCGCCGCCGGCAGCGGACAGAGGAGGGAGGCAAAGGCAAAGGCGGCGGCAGCGGCTCCTCCTGCGCTCCTCCAGCCTTCCTCCTCCACCGGCCGCCCGCGGGAGAGAAGAGGAGGAGGAGGAGGGCGGCGGAGGAAAAGGGGAGGAGCCTCCCCGGCCTCCCCAGGCGGCCCGGTGCCGACCGGTCCACGGACCGGCACCGGTCCGCGGCCCGGGGGTTGGGGACCACTGGTATAGAGTGAATACAGCCCCCGCTTGGAGCATCCAGAGTGGCTGCTGTGGAGACTTCCGGACCGGCAGCGGCTGCCATGGGGGCCCCTAGCTGCAGCCCATGGCTCCTTTCATTCCTTGGCGTCACACAGCCCATGGTAGAAGGGACTGCAGGGAGACGGGCAGGTCGCCATGACTTGTTGGGGTCACTTCTGGCTTTTCTCAAGGCCCGGCTGGTGCTGCCTTAGCTTCACTCTGCTAGCCAGCCGGCCGATCCATGCCTTCCAGGATCGTGCCACAAAGCCCAAAACCCTGGAAGGAGGCAAGCTTGCTCAGGTGCTCTCCAGGCTGTGTGGTGAGGACAAAGTTCTGCATGAACCTGGAGGAGAAGGAGGTGGAGGAAGAAGGGGGAAAGGCAGAGGAGAACTAAGAGGGAATCCCAGTTGCAACAAAAATTTTTTTTTGGGGGGGGAATAGTGGTGGGAGGAAATGCCTCTGTCATCTGAGCAGCCCCGCAACCCTCCCAAAAGGGCTTCTTGCCACCACTGCGGTGGAATCAATCTAGGACAAGGCCACAGCAGAAGGGGGCAAAAAAGGACCACCAGCAGCCAGCCCCTTCCCACACATGCTTTCCCTCCAGGCAAAGGGGGGCACTCTGCTTCTTGGGATCGCCAGTCCCAAAGCCAGATCTCCCAGGGAAGGTCTGCAAACACACTACGCAGCTCCTCTCCTCCACCTCCCAAAACCAAACCCCAGCAGCTGCTCCAAAAAAAACACACACCCTGTACATGTACACCTTGGTGGCCGGCACGGCAACAGTGATCCTGGAAAACTAGGACGAGCGGGGGGTCCAGAGAAAGACACAGAGAAAAAGCCAGGCACAGGAAGAAGAGGAGGAAAACCCTCTGCCACCTCCACCCCCCCCCCCCGGGATTGGAGAGAGCCCTGATTCGCTGCCTCTCATCTGGAGAAAACCAAAGCCCAGGCCGGGAAGTAAGAGCAGGGATCCGGAATGCAGAGACCTGCCAAGGCGAGCCAAGGACATCTGAGGCAGCCAGTGGACTGGCACTGGAGGGAGAGAGAAAGGCACCCCTTCCACCCCCAGGAAACCCAAAGACCTCCAGACCCAGGAGCAGTTGCTGTGGAAGCCCTGGTGGCTGCAGCTGCAGAGACCTCTGGTGGCGGCCACTGAGGTGGCTCCCACTGCAGTTCATGGCTCCTTTCAAGGGGTACCCAGGTGTGTGTGGGGGGGCAGCTTATCTTCACATTTTACTCTCCAGACATGCGCTTCAGGCCTCCCAAGAGCAGCATGGCTGGAGAGTAAGCTGGGGCTGGAGATGTTCTGGGACTGCAATATGTATGTGTGAATATATATTTTTCACACACCCATGCCTTTAAAAACTAGGTGTGTCTTATGGTCCAGTGTGTCTTATGGAGCAAAAATACAGTAGTTATATCTGCATGTAATCAAGAGATTATTGTTGCAATGTTCTTTGTATAAAAGAGAGAATCAAGTTACTGTTTAGGCTCCTTACAAATTCAAGCTACTGGTTAGGTTCAAGTTACTGGTTAGGTTCACTCACAAATGTGTCCTCTAAGTTGTCCATGATCCACCAGTCTTTCTAGAGTAACCTTGTCTCTTACTTTACTGAAGACAATTCACTGTTAGAAGGATTAGCTGAGAATAATGTTCTGATTCAGGACATCCTCTGTTTAAAGTGGTATCCAGTCGAAGTATGTTTTAAGGACTCTTCATGGCAAGAAAGGGCAAAGTCCTTGAAGCTGCCTGTCAACCATTAATTCCTGCTTTCATTTTTCCTTACAATGGCATGCATAGTTTTACTGATGGCCATTGTTTTGAAAGTTGGATCTCTACCTGTGCATTTATATATAGAGAGATGTAGCCATTAGAGATGGGCACGAAATGATTTTTTTATTTCATTATTTGTTATTCATTTCATTACGTAATGAAACGAATAACGAACCTGGTGATGAAATTGGAACAAACCGAACCGAACCAAGAAAATTAGGTTTGTTACGTTTCGTTTTCGTTAATGGTGATGCGTGATGAAATGAGCTGTTTTAAATGTTAAAAAACATCCTGAATATCCATAAAAACCCAGCGATAATTATTTATTCTGCCTGATAATACCTACCAGGGGGAGGGGTTGGGGTCCTTAAAATGTGCATTTATGTCTTTTCTCAGATCGCTGTATTTTTTTTCCTTTAAGGGGAGTTAGGGGACATCAACCAAAATGGTTCCCAGATGCCTAATATTGATTTCTTGGGTATTAAAACGCCCTGGACATCCGTAAAAACATAGCGATAATTATTTATTCTGCCTGCTAATACCTACCAGGGGGGTTGGGGTCCTTAAAATGTTTCTTTTTGTCTTTTTCCCACCTCGATATATTTTTCTTTTCCCTTTAAGGATGACACAGAATTGATGCCAGCCACAAAATGGATGCAAGCCATGTGATGGGATCATGTAAATTCTTGGACAACTTCAACCAATAACATGCCCAGGTTGCAGACTGGGTAGGTCTGGCAGCCACAGAGGGCATAAAAAGCTCTGGCAGTCTGCGGTGGGAGTTAGGGTGGGATTGCTGTCTCTGTGACTCGTTATTTTCACTTTAGGCCAGCCAGGCAGGTGTGTGTCTCTGTGTTCCTGCTGGCTGCAGCCTGGCTCTTAAGGAAGAGAAAGAAGAGATTTCTCTCTAGCTTCAGTCTTGCAGCCTCCCTGCATGTATGCATGTGTAGTTCTCGGTGAGTACCCTCCCTTGCCCCGCAGTGCAGTCACTCTGCGGCTGCCTTGCGCCCTGGGCAACGCCCACCCCTGCCTTTGCAGCCTCCCTGCGTACCTAGTCTATAGTGTGTCTCTGCCAGCATCAGTTTTTTTAGTGTTTTCCGTCTGCTCTGGGGTATTGGGGGACACCTGTGCGTGGAGGGAATTTAAATCACGCAAAAGTGGGTAAAAATGAAAAATGAAAAACGAACCAACAAAATGAATTTTTTTCAAAAAAATTCATGAAAAATGAAAAGAACTGAAATGGACCCACAATATAAAACGAAAAACTGAAACGTCATTTTTTAAAATTCGCGCCCATCTCTGTAGCCATTCCTTTCTTTTTACTGTTGTCATTATGTTTATATGCACTTTGGGGATAATGTATTTCCTTATATATACATTGAGGGAGGGAGGGAGGGAGGGAGAGGGAGGGACGGAAGGGGGAGAGCATAAGTAGTTTTTCTACTTCTTTCTGGTTCTAGGTATGTCTGAAAGATGAGAATGACCAATGCTGTCTTGCATTGCTCTGTGCCTTTACAGTGGGAAGAACGTCACTGGAAGTGACAGATTGCCACTAATTAAAGAGCTCCCATTTCAATTTGGGGGTGCACATTTCACATGCACAGCATTTTTTTTTAAAAAATGGAACTTCTAAATTAGTGGCAATCTTGTGCTGCTGATATCGCTCCTGCTACACAGAAGGAGCGTCAGGAGAAACGACTGGCTAATCTTTCCTCTTATCTCAAACAGTGAAAATACCACTGGAAAGATTGATTTTAACCCAGAATGAGTTTTACTTATGGTTCTCATCACAAAGGCCTAAAAGGAGAAATAGTATTGAGGAGAATAATGCACCTTTGGTTAATTAACTATGGCCTCAGCTATACAAAACAACACTTTACAAAAATGTATGAGCTTGATTCTTATCTTTTTTTTCCCTGGTCAATACAACAGACGTCTGCACTCTCTATAGTGCATGTTCAAGCAGAAAGCTAGAAGATGTATTTCATTTTAAGGATGGCAATTATTCTGCATCCAGGAATCGGCAAGAAAAGAACTGACTTAGCATTAATCTATCTTTATGGAAAGCTGCCATCAGACCTAAGTCAAAGAATCAGAGAGAAATTATATACAGTATATATATATATGTAAAATCATCTGTCAAGTGATATCCACCCAGGAGGATTTCTGTTTGGTTTGCACAGTATTGATGTAAAAGAAGTAGGAAGAAATGGGAAATTTGCAACCCTTTGGTATGGATGGAATCACAGAGTTGAATGAAACATTAAACAGTCAGACATGATTTAATTTACCCTTTTGTACGGTCAATATTCCCTTATGTTTAAGCTTCCTAACAGATCAGTGGGATGGCTCTCAGAAATGTGTGAAAGTTGCAAATGGTACGAATCAAGGAAAGTCACCTTTCTTTTGGTGCCATTTCACTGACACAGCTCCCTTTAGGTTTAACTCAAGATGTCGGCACCCCAATACATCCCAGGTCCCACCACATGACCCTTCTGTGGAGCATCTTCTCCAGCTTGGTTGGCCTGCCTGGGGTAGTTTGACCACACCATGTCCTTGCAGGTAATCAGATGAAAGGCAGGGTTGTAGATTGTGGAGAGTACCGTTGCCAGATCACATCATGCCAACTGAAGACTACTCTGACTGGGAACACTAAAGGTACATATTCCCCAACCTGACTACATTTACAGTTGGACCTCTACTTACAAGTTTAATCCATTCCAAATGCATGCTCATAAGTCAAACAACTCATAAGTAGAGCAGCTGTATCTAAAAATCAAATAAATAAATAATCGGGGTGGGGGAATTTAAAAAATTGTAAGTAGAGCAAACCACATCTAAAATTTGTAAGGCAGCAGTTAAAACTTCTGCTGGAACCTACCTGCCTGCTGTATTCCTCCATGGTATGGGCCAGTGTGCAACTGATGCCATGGGCCCCCGCCCCTGCCCCTTGCTGTTGGTACCTGAGCAAGATTCACAAGGGATGGATACCAAACACACACCTTTTTATGTGGGGTTAGGCAATGAAGGGGCACACTTGGGCAAGCAATTTACTGACTAGGACTACTAAGGTGATATCTTTTGCACATACAATACATGGTCCCACTGACTGTAGTTCTGAGGGTGGGGACAGAAGCAAAGAAAGAATCTAGTAGGACAGGGCTGCCCAACTTTGAACAGGCCAAGGTCTACTTTTTCCGGATGAAATTGCCTGAGGGTTACTACACTAAAACCTCTACTTATGAATTTTATCTGTTCAGAGCATATGCTCATAAGTAAAAAAAAATCGTAAGTAGAGCAGTGCTTTCCCACAGGAAAACATTGAAAATCAATTAATCCTTTCTGGAGGGAACATATTTCAATTAGAGATGGGCACGACTTGAAAAAAATTTTTTTCGAGTTGTCGTTAGTCGGGCCGGTTCCGTTTCGGCTCGTTTCCGTTTTTCGCGAAAATTTGCAAAAATTAGTTGGTTCGTTTTTTCATTTTTTCGTTGTCGTTAGTACTGGTTTGGGGAGGGGGTAGCGGGCTCCTGGAGGGAGCTGCAGGAGTCAGCCAGAGCCACAAGTGACGGACTGGCAGACTCTTTGCACCCGCTGTGTCTCACGTACTTGCATGTAGTGCAATGCAAGTAGATCTGGCTTAGGGTTAAGACGGCTTAGCGCAACGGCTAGGGTTAGGCTAGTTACGGGTGAGGTTACGGTGAGTATTGGGGTGCACCTCTGGGTGCCTCTCTGACCCACTTAGAAGGACAGTGTACTGGCGTATGGGTTAGGCTTAGGGTTCGGGTTTGGGCTACGATTAGTGGGCTGTTTATGCCCGATTGGCACATCCCAGAAGTCTCTGTGGTCAACCTGGCCAAGTGGCCATGCGATTGGTGGAAAATTTGCATGGTCTACTCCCATGGGCGAGCCCATCATTGCAAATGTGCAGGTGTAAAAAAATAAAATAAAATAAAATCAACGGAGACTTTTTTTGCAAGAAAAACCCACTGCTGCTACTGTAAAAATTCAAGCATTTAAAATAGCTAATTTTCGCATCTTTCTGTGGTGCTTTGGTGGGGTTTTGGGCAACGATTTCAAAAAAAATATTGCGGTCGCCATTTTGGATCCCCCCCCCACCGCATGGCAAATGGATGCGCCCTCCCAGCCTGGTACAGTCAGCAAAACCTGGCCATGCGTTTGGTGGAATGGCTCCAAAACTTTGCATGGTCCACTCCCATGGGCGAGCCCATCATTGCGAATGCACAGGTGTAAAAAAATAAAATAAAATAAAATAAAATCAACGGAGACTTTTTTTGCAAGAAAAACCCACTGCTGCTACTGTAAAAATTCAAGCATTTAAAATAGCTAAGTTTCGCATGTTTCTGTGGTGCTTTGGTGGGGTTTTGGGCAACGATTTCAAAAAGAATATTGCGGTCGCCATTTTGGATCCCCCCCACCGCATGGCAAATGGATGCGCCCTCCCAGCCTGGTACCAGCAGCGCAGCAGTAGCAATAGCCAAGAAGAGGGGGGCAGGGAAACCCCCCCCCCAAATAAAACACCCTTCTGGCCTGGTAGGTGCCCTCAGACAGTTTTCGCCTACTTTTAGGGCCGGGAATCGGGTTTTTTTTAACTTTTAAAAACTTTTTTTCTGTGCCGCTTGGCATTGCGTGATGCAAGTAACGAGCACGACAAATCAGACCAAATTGTTCATTCGTCGGTTCGAGCTCGAATTCTGGTGGAGTAATTCCCGTTTCCGTTTCCGTAGAGTAACGGATACGAGTAACGGAAACGGAAACGGGAATACCGCTAAGTCGTGCCCATCTCTAATTTCAATGCATTCCTATGGTAAGAATGACCATGCACACACTTCCCTTACACTTGCTCTAGCCAGTGTGGATGGGTGCAAGGGAGTCGTGTGCATGCTTGTGCAGATCGCCCCTTCCACTTGCCCAGGCCATGTTCGCTGTGCAGCTGGGATGGGCCAAGCCAGCAGCGGGGCAATCACATCGCCACAGCACCGCAAGGAGGAGGGAATGGCTCAGAAGGGGAGCAGGAGGAGCAGGAGGTTACAGTCTCTGTGAGGCAGCTGTGTGGGTGAGAGGAGGAGGAGGAGGATGGAAGGAAGGAAGGTAGGGGGAGAAGAGGGGGACATCACCACGCAGAGGAGGTGGACACACCCATGACCCCACCCCTCTCTGTCCCCTCCACTCCCCTTCCTCCGCTCTGCACCAACAACTCAATTGGTCACGTGAGACAGTGACGCGCCGACCATCTGGCCAGTAGGGAGAGCAAGGGATTCTGCCATGGCCCTTGAACTGCCCCGCTCAGCTGAGATAGTGGGCTGGCAGACCCAGAGGTTTGCTGGGGCAGTGGTGGTCCTTGGGTTGTGGGAGGTAGAGGTGGAGAACTTATCCCTTCACATTTTTTATTGATGGCTGGTGGGCTACTTTTGAACCCTTCACAGGCTACTGGTAGCCCCCAGTCTACCTGTTGGGCAGGCCTATAGTAGGAGATTTGCCAACAAACTGAAAGTCTACCACATTCCCTACACTGATGAAAATGTGCAGCAATCTCCTCCCCAGCTCTTTATTTTACATGTTTTCAGGGTTTCACCACCACCCATATCTGGAAACATGTAAATATCCACAGAAAGCCAAGAATGAACCAGTTCAGAACACTTCCAAATCAGCTCAACTTGTACAGCAAACATTTGATGCAAATCAGATTGGATAGTAATCACACACCTCTAATTTTTAACTTGGTCCCGTGGCAGAAGCATGTGCGGCCTCCATTATGTACAGTCATCTTTCAAGTTGAGTGGGGGCATTTAATTTCTTTTTTTAAAAAAAAGATATCTAAAATGTGGCTGAAGAAAGTACCGTAAGTCTTGGCCTCTCTTTCATAAGCCTTTGCCTTCCGTGCTACACTTTGTGCCTCTTAAAGAGAGATGGTAAGAGAGTAGGCGGCATGATTCAATGAGAAGTAGGGATGGGCACAAAATGGAAAAATAGAGTTTTGTTTCACATTTCATTTCGTTTCTACTAGTGGTTTTATTTCATTTTGTTTTTAAATGAATGTTTGTTAAAAAAAATTGATGAAATGAAGCAGTAACAAAATGATTCATTACTCTATAAAATGGCTCCCCTGGATCCTAGAGGCATCAAATTTGGTGTGTAAGGGCGCTTTTACACGACCCCTAAGATCTGCTGGTCACTTAAATTCGGACCAGAGATCTTAGGGGTTTGTCGCTCTTCGTGCGTCCCCACCCCTCCGCACTTCCTGGCTGCTGGCTGCGTGAGGGGAGGGAGAAAAAAAGGGACAAAAGAATGCAGGCTTACCTCCGATCCTGGTGGACGCCACCCCGTCTTTGTGATTCCTTCTCTTAAAGGGGCGGGAGGCAAAAAACAACAGCAAAAAGAAGCGAGGAGAGCCCGGCACATCCACATTAAGATTTTTCACCCTTGGAGAGCAGGTACATGAAAATTGCGCTGGGACGCGCTTAGGTGGGCGTGGTCGCACTTAATTTTCAGTAAACTCCGGAGCTGGTGGGTAAACAATTTTAAGCTCCGGAGCTGGGAGCCATTTGCGGCGGAGTTTAGGGGTCATGTAAAAAGGCACTAAGAGAGCCATTTTACAGAGTAACAAAATGTTTTGTTTTCAAAGGGAAAAAGAAGTGTTTCATTTTCCAATTTTGTTTTATTTTGTAATATTTCAAAAGCTTACAAAACAATGAAACAGCGTGTCGTTTTTTGTAAGGTGCCCATCTCAAGTCAACAATGGACCTCTAGAAAGATATAGAGACCAACTTTAATAAGAAAAAAAGTTACCAAGTTTCCAGGCTCAAGATCCAGCTGCTTTGGAGGGGGGATCAGGCCAGAATCTGTATTAGGATGTGGCTTGATCAGTGTGCTCAGATTGTGCTTCTGTTAGATTCCAGTAAATCTGGATCTTGGACAAGTTACTTTTTAAAATCCCAGAGTCTTACAATAAACATGGTCAGATGCTGATAAAACCTCATAAGATCTGTCCAAACATACTTACAGAGAAATAAGATTGCATCTGTGTTCTTATATGCTTTCTACTAACTGACATTTTCTTCTGGTGGCAATAGGGTTTTCTATAGTGATAACAGGTTATAGTTTCCAGGGCAGAGCCTATTCCAACCAGAGTGATTCATTATTCCCCCCACACCAGCACTAAAAGACTTCAGCTGTGTTAGCCAGCTGACAGGGTAGTATAATTTTTTTTGTTCTGCCTCCTTCAAGGAGCAGCACATTTTATATTATGTTATAGTAAATAATCTCAAGTACCAGGGACATATTCACACTTTTAAACTAGACTATAGGCAATATGTATTATTTAGCATTACTTTTTCTTGCTTTATTGAATAACATCTTTTTTGTTCACCAGAAAACCAGTCTATACATGTAAGTAATGAATATGTGTGTTCTTCTGTTTACAATCTGCAACATTCCGGACAAGTTCATAATTTTGGCTACTATCTGCTGCAACTGAATAAACTTCAGCAGTTTTTATATATGGTGGAGACAAACATATATACATATATAGACAAACACACACACACACACACACACACACACACACACACACACACACACACACACACACACACACACACACACACACACACACACACAGTGGTACCTCTACTTATGAGTTTAATCTGTTACTAATGCATGCTCATAAGTTGAACAACTCATAAGTAGAGGAGCCGTAAATGAATAAATAAATAAAAATTGTAAATAGAGCAGACCACATCTATATACAGTGGTACCTTGTATAAAGGAATTAATTCATTCCAAATGAAATTCTGTTAAGCAAATTTTCCTTTGTACAAATTGTGATTTCCCATAGGAATGCATTGAAAATGGATTAATCTGTTCCAATGCATAGAAAAATGCCACAAGTTCCATTTTTGCAAAAAAAAATAAAGTTCTCCTTAAATACCAAAACATTGTGCAAGAACATTATTTATTAAGAATAAGTGTTAAAATTTTAAAGAATATTTTTAAAAATGATACAGTACTGTACAGTACAGTACACATCAGTAACATTACAAACCTACAACTTAAAGCTTTAAAACATCACAGACAAGTGCTTAAAACATGAAATGACTCCTTACCGAACACGACACTCTAAGTTACAGAACCACAGTTTAATTTTTGGAACCATACAGTTTAAGTTACAGAACCACACAGTTTAAATTACAGTACAGAACAGTTCCGAACTTTAACAAACAATTCCTAAAAAAACATTTCTAAGAAGACGATGAGTTAGAAGGCTGGTCATCATCACTAGAAGGATCTTGCTTGGGCCTTTTAACAAGGAAGCTGTCCAATGTCTGCTGCCTCATTCATTCCTTAGTGTCCCTTTGAATTCAAGCATGATGAAGTTCTCGTAGTCCTTTGAGAACTCATAAGCCAAAGAGGGGTCATTGTGGTGCTGCTCTGCTAAAGTCCTAAAGTCCTAACATCTTCCCACTTTTGGCAAACCTCCCTCAGTTCCGCTGGTGGAGACAAGTTCTTTTGACTTGCCTACCTGTCCTGAAACATCTGGGGATCCATTTGAAATTTGCTGGGCTGGAGTGATGAGGTCTTCAAGCTGCTTCCACGCCTCTTCACTCAAAGCCTCATGCTGAACACAAGCAAGCCTCCAGGATTTAAACAACTTCTGGGAGGATTTTCTTTGAATCTGATTGGCTCAAGACTGCAGTGCACCATGGGTGCATTTTTTAAAAACAGCGCAAAACATTCCTATACACTTTAACTTAATATTCCCAAGACGCATAGCATCCTGAGAGCATTTTTGAACACTGCAAAGCAAGGATTTTTAAAAATTGAGACCGTTTTTCTGTTGTACGAATTCGCCCCATAGGCAATTCTGTTAAGCGATTTCCCTCTATCTCCGGAATTTAGTGCCTAAGCACTATTCTGGATGGATACTGGCAGTTAATAACAACTACCACCCCCACCCCCAAGAACATAAATAAAAAACACCAGAAAAACATTAATAACCCTGAGTATCCAAAAAGAAACTGGGATGGTAAAACAAAAGCAATAGTTAATTCATGGGTACACAAGGATATCAAAGGGATGAGATATTACTGAAGGCCTCTTCAAACACTATGTTTTTACTTGTTTCCTGAATTGCAGAATTGAAGGACCCTGGCATATATCTATAGGTAACACATCTTTTCTCTTTGCGTCATTCGAAAGTTACAAAAATTGTACACTTCCCTTCAGGCAGTGTGAAATTGTAATGAAGGACAGCAGAAAATGACCTAATTGCAATCTGAAAATTTGCCTTTAGAAAAGCTGAGCTCTTCTACAAATGCTTTTGGGGTTTTTAATGAAAAAATAAAGAAAATAAAATGCTACTACCAGAACACCAAAATCTGAGATCTTTAGGAAAATAAAAACCTTCTGGAGCAAGATTTTTGAGGATTGTAACTAGATGGGGAGGGGAAATCACCTCCTCCTGTTTCTTCAGGAAACCACTGTTATGTCAGTAGGATGCCAAGCATTGCATTCTGCCCTTTGTTTTAAACAGTTTGTTTCAAGTGATGCTGCCATTGTCTGCTTGTGTTTATTATCTTGACCATCCTAAATATGAACTCACTCAATCAACTATCACAGTGTTCCTTCACCTACATTTTAACCCTGTATGGAAACAGTATAATATTAAACAGGACTGGGTAGAATGGGGAAACTAGCAGTTCACTTTCAAAGATGGATGTTGGTTGTAGCTCTTGTTCTCATCCCGTCCCTTCCTCATTGTGTTCTCATTCCTCATTTTAGGAATGATTAGGCTTATGCATTCTCTCCATAGAAGCCCATGAAATTGTGTGCTCTGTGTGTGTGTGGTAATTGAGTACCACTTCTTTCACTTATTTAGTCCAAGGCAAAATGAAATGTTCAGTCTGATGAGCATATAAACAGTGGATGGTAGAATGTGCTCAGTTACCTGGGCACTTGTTGAAGCCAACTTGAGAAAAGACCCAGTGATAATTTCCATATATGAAAGCCTGCCTTCCATCCTGCACTTCCCACAGCCACCCACGGTCCATAATGTGTAGGCTTTCAGCCTTTGAATTCTTTTCAGAAGCTAGCAATACAGATGAACAAAGCCTTTTCCTTTCTTTATAATTTTTAGGGTCACCAAGGCAGGTCACAAGTTCAGAATGCCTCAATGCTCCAGCTGAATGCTGCTCACTTGGGAGGTAGAGTCTCAGAGTGTAGAGAAGCAAACATCAGACTCACAGATTGTTTGGGTGGGTGGGGGTTCTTGGTTTCTGGATAAAGCCCACTATCTTCATGTATTCTGATCTCAGATGACCAGCTAACACTGATTATGTTTGTCCCATCAAAAAGCACCCATTCCTTAGCAAGTTCTCACAGCTGTTTTCTGTGGTTGCTCAGGTGAGGAAGTGGCCTTGAAGATACATATACATTTAATAAATCTTATTGGTCAACACAACACAACAGCAACAATTGGTCAAAACCGTCTTAAAATAAAAAAGATAGATTCTTCATGCAAATTCAGCAAAACTGCACAAAGACAACTTGAATACCAATAGCCTAAATTGTGCAAAACGATTAAGATTGCTATTTGTTGCTTTGCAGTTTTGGAAGCCTTGGATGGGCTGCTTGCATGCTTTTAGTCATTTTGGACTTGGTGTGTACATGTATGCTTTGTTCCTCAAAATAAAAGGAGACTGTTGGGGAGGGTTTGTGCAAATTATGGAGACATAATAATGTTCCTGGTTTCATTTGACGACAAATCTTATGGGGTTTAAGAATTCTTCATTGTTGTGCTTCTTGAAGTCAAAACAAGGAACTAAATGCATATTCCTTACATCTTTAGCTCTCAATGCATAACTCTGAAATGCCTGACTTAGGGCCTTTTTACACGACCCCTAAGATCTGCTGGCCACTTACATTCGGACCAGAGATCTTAGGGGTTCCTCGCTCTTCCTCTGTCCCCACCCCCTCCACACTTCCTGGTTGCTGGCTGCCTGAGGGAGGGAGAAAAAAGAAAGAAAAGAATGCCGGTTTACCTCCGTTTTGTTCCCGGCAGCATTCAGATCTCTTAAAGGGGCAGGGCGCAAAAAAAGAACAAACAGAAGCCAGGAGAGCCCCGCACTCATTATCCTTACACCGGATCAAATATTTGTCACATCCAAAAAGCAGGTACAAGTAAACTGCTGTTTGGTCTTGCTAAAGTGGGCGGGGTCGCACTTAATTGTCTGCAAAGTCCGGAGCTGGTGGGTAAACATTTTTAAAGTCCGGACCTTGCAGCCATTTGCGGCGGAGCTTAGGGGTCATGTATAAACGCCCTTTGAATCTCTGGGTAGTTGCCATATTTCTGATATTGAATGGGGGTTGCAATTAATTTTCTTTACTGGCTTCTTGTCCTTAATAACTTAAATGGTAGGAAGGAGCAACATAGTAGCCTCTTTGGGAACAATTTTATTTCAGTTTGGTGTTTGAAGAATTTAGCAACTTTTGTAAATTTCTTTCTTCTCAACATAGAAAAACCAAGATCTTTCAGACAATTGAATGCAGGAGAAAGTCTCATGGGTACACATTCCTCAAGTGTGTCTTGATCCTATCTACTGGCAGGGCTGGCCCTGTGTATAAGCTTGTAGCATTAATTTTGCTTTTGGTCATCAATGGGATATTATCAATTTTAACATATTTCTGCTAAACAAACTTCCACCAGGAAGTCCACCATTTCTGGAGTACAGTTCCCAATGACCATCCTGACAGGAATACTGGCTGGAAATAGCCATCCAGAAATGTCCTGCCATCTCTGATGAGCACACAGCAATCTGGATTTTCTCCTAAAATTAGAAAGAAAAGGGAGACAGCTAGTAAAAAAGGACATCTCAAGACATGACAAGATGAACTAGTTCGACAGGGACATGCATATATCTTCATGATGAGATTCAAAGCTGAGCAATGAATAAGGATACACAGTAAAATAATAGACTGCAATCCATATCATTTTTCCTTGCAGTTTTCTGTTCCAAATCCCACATCAAATCACAACCTTGAAGAACATCCAAATAGGTGAATAGCGCGTTATTTCAATGACTTTTGGTGCAGCTTGGTTCAAATCAACTTTTGGCATCCAGGTATGTTTTGACTTAGAGTGAACCAACCTGCCTCCTTTTTAGATCTGTTCCCCTCATTTCTGTCATAGCACTAGTGCTGCAGTTTATTTGGTACAATTCGGAGCTCTCTTAATTATCCCATTCTGCAGCCTGTATGGATGGTTAGTTTGTACCAAAATAGAGCTGGAGGTGGTTTTACATTAAGGGCGTTTATACACAACCCCTAAGCTGCGCTGCAAATGGCTCCCAACTCCGGAGCTTAGAAATGTTTCCCCACCAGCTCTGGAGTTTGCAGACAATTAAGTGCGACCCCACCCACTTTAGCGCGACCCAGCGCACTTTTCTTGTACCTTCTCTCTGGAGGTGAAAAATATTTGATGCGGATAAGAGTGCTGGGCTCTCCTCGCTTGTCTGTTGTTTTTTTGCCTCCCGCCCCTTTAAGAGCCCCTTGAGAAGGAACCAGGAAGTAACGGGGCTCGTGGCAACTTTGACCGGCACCGGCAGGTTACTAAAGGCTTCTTTTGTCCTTTTTTCCCCTCCCTCTCCTCACGCCGACAGGAGCAGGAAGTGCTGAGGGGTGGGGACGCAGGAACAGAAACGAACCCCCAAGATCTCTGGTCCGAATTTAAGGGATCAGTGGATCTTAGGGGGTCATGTGAAAATGCCCTAAGTTAAAACCCTGGGTTTGTGGGTTGTGGCATTGAAAGGGATGACCAAGTCATCCCCTCCTCTATTTTCATCTATTTTACATTTATTGAACCTACATTTTTCTATTCTTTCTATCTTTATTCATATCAAAGTGTTGCACAATTTAAAATTATGGATGTATATGAAATATAGGAAAAAATAAAAACAATTTAAAATGTTAAAATGACTAACATTTTAGACTAGCATGCTAAGATGTTACGTTAAGAGTTTTATTTTTAACCAGAAGTGTGTCATTTCAATCATGTTATCTCAGCCAGTTGATAGATCTTCTTTTGCTAATGTAGTGGGTCATAAATTGCATACACATAAGTGTTGCATTGCTTGAATTCATCCACAGTCACAGAAAGCATGTCGTCTATGCAAGTAGGCCCATTTTACTTGATTATTCTTTGATTGTCTTACTTTGCTTTGAAGTCTATTTAATAACTTCCAGATAGTCCAGCTAGAGCTAAAGTCTTGTCCTGGTGGGAGAAGTGTTGCATTGTAAAAAAAATATTATTGCAGCACTATTCTAGATCATAAGAACATAAGAAGAGCCTTGCTGGAACAGGCCACAGCCCATTCAGTCTAGCACTCTGTCTCACACAGCAGCTGACCATTTGCTTCTGAGTATTCCCAAACAGATGTCTTCACCTGCTTACGGTTCCCGGCAAATGACACTGAGAGATATCTTGCCTATCTCTCCAACCCAGAGGTTGTCCTTAGGCATCTATAATGATAGCCATTGATACAACAAGATACATTTGGCAGCATTATGTGCACCATGGTAGGTAAATGCTTTGCTGTTTTGCTATATTAGTTACTTAACTGAATGATAGCAAAAGCCACAGCCCACTGAATGATGACCATGAGAAAAGGCAAGGAAGGGGCAGGAAGGGGAGTGTCATTAATTGAAAGAGGGGCAAATTGGAGTGATCCAAAGACCTAATGGGAGGAGACAAGTCAACCAGTTTGAGCAGAAGGGAGATAAAATATATCTCACTGAAGATAGCACACTTGTAAGTACGAACTAGACTGCTCCAACCTCCTCGATGTTGATAAACCCTTACACAGCCTTATCTAATATGCTCTCCTGAAGATGTTCTAGACTATCACTTCCACCTTGCTGAGTACGGTTGACGGGAGCTGTCATCCCCAAATCTGAAAGATACCATGTTAGAGAAACAATTTCACTTAGGATCTATTAAGAGCAGCAACATTCAAAAGTTTAATTAAAAGCACAGAGTAAATTGCCTAGAAATATCTGTAACAGAAAAAAATTGCATGAGATAACATTCCCAGCAGTCTTTAGTTATCAACAAAGATGTTTATAGCAACATTTCTAGGTTGGGTGGTTTCTTACTCTTACCTGATTGAATCTTCCTCCTTCAAAAAGTCCTAGTAGTACTTTAAAAATGCAACTGGGGGGAATTTGAGAAAACATTTTAAATATAAAATATTAAAATAGGAGACAGACTTGAGGTCAATTAACAATTTGACTATAACAAATTGAGATTTAATTTTAAATCCCTAACATAGCCACAAACTTTAAAAAAAATTACTTATATGAACAACAGGGTCAGTAATTGCATGAAACAGGTTGAGACACTCTCTAGAAAATTCCTTGCATTTACAGTTTATATTCAATTTACCCCTTTCACAGAGAGGATGACTCGATTTCTGAGCTGGCCTCATTCAGTGCAAGACGGCAGAGTATTTTAGAGAAGTTTTCTTTTATTAGTGAGCCTATAATCACATTACGTTGGGCTAAAAAAAAACCACAAGCTAATTCTTTCCTCCAGAGTCCATCTGGCAATAATAGTAAAATCTGTGAAATTGGATAAATACAATTCAATAATTATATTGATAAATAAAATGAAAATCAACTAATTGTGCCCTTCACTTAGATGCTTGCCTCTGTTGTTGCAGGCTTTCTGCTTCAGTGCTTGTTAAACTTTTTCTGTCACACTTCAATAAATTTAATTGTGCAGAATAAATGAGCTAATTTTTGAAGTCACAGGCTCTGTTTGCAAGATAAGGGTGGTGATTTATTGACCTCCTCAAGCTCTCAAAGAATGTCAGCCTCCTCCTTTACTGACAACTGTGAAAGCTCTGCCGTCTTCTTCTTCTTCATTTGACTAACCTCAGCTTTGATTTAACTCCCCATCTCATTTTGAAAAATAATTTATTATATCACGATAAGCAAAGGCTCCCTGCTTCTCTGTGTGGTTATGACAAAACAGTTAGTGCAGTTTTCTGCTTTGCAGAAGCATGAAGCTGAGATTAAAAACATTTACTACTTGACAATTCACCTTCCAGGTCCCTTCTGAATGGCAGTAGAGAAGACCTATCTAGAAAAGACTTAATGAGCTGAGAAAGCTTGTTATTAACAAAATTAAAGTACGTTCAAACAGTAGCTGCCCTCTGATACACTTTAAATCTCTCCTTTAAGTGGAATGCCCTCTGTAAAAGAGGACTAAGGCCAAGGCAGGATCTTCTGAGAAGGCCCTTCTATGAGTACCGCCACTCAAGGAAGTGCGAGGAGTGGCGGCAAGAAATAGGGCCTTCTCAGTAGTGGCACCGATACTATGGAATTTCCTCCCCTTTGAGTTAAGAACTACCACCTCCCTTGAAATATTCAAGCGAGGCCTTAAGACAGACTTATTTAGGCAAGCCTTCTGAGCCTCCAGCCTTTACATATTTTTATAACATCTTACTTTTTTAGTCTTATTGGCTGGGGAGCTTTTTAAACTCTGCTGCAACTATTGTTTTTAATCTTGTTTCTTATTGTATTATATTTTATAGTATTTTTATAGTATTTTATAGGTATTGTGTTGTTTTTACATTGTATCGCTTTTATTGTACTTTTTTGAATTTGTTGTAAGCCTCCTTGGGTCCCTTTGGGTAGAAAGGCAGCATGAAAATGTTGTTGTTGTTGCTGCTGCTGCTGCTGTTGCTGCTGCCGCTGCTACTGCTGCTGCTGCTGTTGTTGTTGTTCTGCTGCCTGCAGTGGTACAGATGACTCCCCCACTGGCCACTTCTCCTGCAATGCCTTGGCCCTAAATATACTTTTAGAGCCAAGCATTGATAAAATAACTAGCTAAGAAGCACCTTGCTATCGATGTGGTGGATCTATAAGACTCCAGCTGAGGTGGCAGTGAATGCATTGCACTGGCAGCTCTCACATACTGTAGTGCTCTGCTACCCACTCGCATCAGCAAATGGCTGACCGCGAGAGAGTCGACGTCCACCCTATACTTGGTTGATTCACCTGGAGCCAACACTGATTCGCATGGTGAATGGAGAAGTCACTCATATTAGTCTCTGATTTAAAAAACTGCCAGAGACAAAGACAAGGCTTAAACCCAGAGCAGATTTTCAGCAGTACTGTGATAAATGGCTGCTGAAACGATATTCATTAGCGTGTGTCTGAATGCAATGAAGGTGCCTGCAGGTAGTGACTAGATAGAAGAAATCCAATTCTCAAAGTGCAAACATAAGAAATAAGCATTGATAAAAATCTAACCGGTGCTGCCCAAGGTGATTCAAACTGACTTTTACTTCTTTGGGGAAGGGAAGGACAATTCATTCCCAAAGGGACTGCCAAGTAAGGCCACTGCTAATTTCATTTGTATTATGTGCATGTGACTGAGAGCTCATTAGGGCAACCAAAAGACTGAGCTAGCAAGACGGATGATTAAAGCAGATAACCAGGATAAAAAATTACAGAAGTTGCAAAATTAAATTATAAAGGAACAAGATACATGGTTTCTTCTGTGAAGCCTTTATTGCGACTGAGAATAACTTGGAATTAGATTGTCCTGGGATGGATCATGATTGTGTAGAATTTCTGAAAGAAGCTAAATCAAAGGGAAGTTAGGAAAAAATGCCTCCTCAGGATAGCATGGTGTGTTCTGAGTGTTACAGGTCTGCAGAGTCGCCTTTCAAAGCTGTAGTTCAATATTGGGGGTGAGGGGTGCTATACAGAATTAGGGCCAAAATAAACAAACTCAAAAGAGAATTCCAGACCTCACTGATGTATCATTTCTCAAGCTGACCCGCGAGCATCATTTGAACCTAAGCTATCCAAAAGAAGCTAAATCAAAAGGAGTTTGAAACAGAACTTAGAAAAAGAGTTGGCTGGATGTCTCAGTGTTTCAATATATAGATGCAAACTCAGAGGTTCTGAGTAGGATTTCCCCACCACCACCACCACCAAATCTCCTGGGATAAGAGCCGGCCTGCCTAGTCATGGGCAAGCTGCACAGTTTCCAGGATGCCCCCCAGAAGGGAATGGCAAACCACCTCTTTATATTTGTATTCTCTACCTAGAAAACTCTGAAAAGGATTGCCATCAGTCAGAATCAACCTGACAGCATGCAATTACCATATTCTTAATCATATAGGAATCCACTGCTAGTCAGACCATTGTTCCTTATGAACCTGTCTTGTCCACACTAATGGAAGTGGCAATGACTTTATAGGATTATAGTGAGATTGTTTTTTTTTCCCCCAGCCCTTCCTGGATTCCACAAGGGACCTTTTGAATGTATAATACTGAGCTACAGCACTGCCCCATATTGGGGTTTGCAATCTGAAAGTATGATTAGCAAACAAGAATCTTAAGTGTTTCTATACATGATGCAGAATTTTAAAATATGCTTTCCCCTGAAGATACATAGTGGCTGAAATCCTGTTACACAGCTTAGCAAACAGTGTAACTGTGTCTGCACAAATTTCTGTAAATTAAGAAATCTCTGTATGGATCATCTCTGGCAGACTGAGTAGGTGACACAGTATGGAACGGATAAGAAAACAGTTATTTCTTGACCTACGGCAATTCCAAAAGTTATGTTGTCTGCATAACTGTGTAACACTCTTTCCCCCAGTGTATCACAAATTAGCTTTGGAGGCTATTTACCTAGGCAGCTACATGTTCACTAATTTACATGAACTGAAGATACCCAAACAGTTATTTGTTTCATGTAAAGCTTTTCAGTGGTCATGTTGGTTCCTGTAGAAATGGCATTGGTGATAAACTTGCTCCCTCAACTGATGTAATTGCATTGCTCATTATCGGGACAACACAATACAAAATAGGTATTATAAGAAAACACTTGAGTAAACAATCAGAGTATCAACTGTTGGGCTATGGGTTTATTTGTGTAAGACAAAGTTTTCTTTCATTCTGGAATATTTTCTGCCCCATCCCTTCATTAGAACATGGGGAGAAAATGTTAGAAAACTGTTAAACAGTGCAACAGAAGAACACTTATATTTTAAATTAAGACTATGAACAGTTTGGGAGTAGATTCTAGATGATTTTTGGACTCTTTTATGGCTGATTTTAGGTTCTCTTATCCACTGTATTGATAGGTCGCTCAGAATGGGAGAAAGAGATGCCCAAGTCATGACATTTTGGGTGAGGAACCATCCCCACGGCTTTGAACATAAGCCACCTCTTATAGTATTACTGGATTCTTTTGCAGTCTTTGCTGGTTTTAAGAACTGGATTTCTCTTTTTAGTTTTATGGATATGATTTCTTATAAATCACCCCTGGAACTTATATTAGCAGGGTAGAAATCAAAGAATGGAGCAAATAGGGATTTTGTGTATGGAATAAGACTGCAATTAATATTACTTAATATTGTAATTACTTAATCTTTTCCTTATTACTTAATCTTGCTTAGGTTTGTGGGATATTTTACAAACATAACCTCAGTTACAGTTACACTCCTCAACATATTTACTTTGATCTAAATCCCTTTTGATCCTGGATTCCACTGTTATCCACACAACATTCAAAGGCTGAACATGACTGGGCCCAAAGTCCTGTGTAAATCCATCAATGTTCCTAATGGGCCTCCTAGGTTCCCATGGCAAGTCTGTTCTGTTTACTTCTACATGAATCCTATTTAGTGCCCAGAAGGACATACCTGCATGAAATGACATTTGCCCACCTTCCCATCACATTATCACAGTGGCACAGAAAAGACTGCTCTAAATGGCGAGGATGCTATATTATTTCAGGGAGAAGATTGCTTGGAATATTTTCTGTGACATTAGCCAATGTGCAGATTTGTGTATTGTATTGTAATTACCTAAATAGGGATTTTGCACGCTATAGCCAGTGATTCATGAACTGCAGGGTATCTGCAAAAACAGGCTGTCATTGGGATTAAGGGATGTAAAATGCCTGAAGGTTTTCTCCCTTTGATAGCAGACCTGCCATTGCTTTCTCAGAGGCTTTGTCTAATAAATTGTATTAAAGCTTTACAGCTGCATCTTACATCCTTGCTCCCCAAATTCTGCTTTTGAGGACAAAATATGTTTGTGTGAGATTTGTGACTGAGAAGATGTGTATGATGCAGTGGAGCCTGCTTCAAAACAGTCTGTTCTATATTAGAAATAAAAGAAAAGAAAGATTTGGGGGCTTATATCTGTGCATTACATTTTAACCCCTGTTTGCTACACCAAGAAGTAATAAAGTTAATGCACTAGTAGTGATCAGAGACCCACCAGACAAGGGTACTGCAGCTCAGTGCTTGAGCTACAAGGCAGCTACTTGGGGACCGTTTGTTTGTTTGTTTATATACCACCTGTCTTGTAACAGAACTCTGGGCGGTTTACAATAATGTAATAAAAATAAGAGCACAACAGTAAACATAAGAGTAAAACAAAACAAAACAAAACAAAACAAAACATTAATAACAAGTGGGCAAGTAGTCTAAGTTATTGGTCCAAAAAAATTAAAAATAAAAATAAATTAAAATTAATTATAATAATGAAAAATAAAAAATAAATATATTAAATGTATTATATATTAAATATAATAATAAAAATAATTATCATGTAGTGTCAAGTCAATTCTCAACAACAGCAGCAGCAGCAACGATAACAACACTATTATTAAAGCTACACAACTGGCTCTACTTCTAGGAGGCCCAGTGGGGAATCAAGCTCTCAACCATATCTAAACCACTGAGCTATTCTGCCAGTCTTATATGCCATCAAGTCAATTTTGCAGAGAATTTTCCTGCAGATTGTAGGCAAAGATGGTTTATCATTCCCTTCTTCTGGTGCTGCCATGGGATTGTGCAGCTCAAGGCCACACAAGGCTGGCTCCACTCACAGGAGGCGCAATGGGAAACCAAACTCCCAACCTCTGGCTCTGCAGCTGGACACCCAAACCACTGAGATATTCAGCCTGACTTTAGTGGTCCAAAGATCCTTGTGACCAAAGGTTTTGTTGTATATCTCTAGTTCTGTAAGAACTGGATTAGAGATGGGCACGAAATGGGAAAACAGCATTTTGTTTCATTACATCTCTTTAGTAGATTCATTTCATTTTGTTTGTAACAAAATTTTAAAGTAGTTTCATTATGAAATGAAAAGAAAAGAAACGATATGCTCTCCTGGGTCCTTAAGGACCAAAATTGCAGGGTAGCTTCCTCAATCTCTTCCCTGTAAGCACCTAAAATTTTGAAAGGCTTGGGGTTCAAAGAGCTGAGTTATGAAGCTCCAAAGGAAGAAATCTTTTTATTAGAATTAGAACTTTGGAAGCCAAGTTGCGGGCAAGCATAGCACCACTGTGGCTTGACTTCTGATTCCAATTAGAAAGATTTTTCCTAGGGGTACCCTCTTTGGAGCTTCATAACTCAGTCCCCTGAACCCCAAACCTCTCCAAATTTCAGGGGCTCTGCTCTTAGGCAAATTTCAGCAAAGCAATGCCCCTCTGGGGCCAGATACTGGGCCTACACTAGGATTTTGACCACAGTAAGGAAGAAGAACCCCCCCCACACACACACACACATCCCAAACAACTAACACATGAATATCTGACTAAGTAGATATACAGTATATGTTGTCATTGAAAAGTATAATTAATTATAAAGTTGCATTTAAACATGCAAATATGTGACTTGTTTTGTCTTTTTTAGTTATACCTTCTCTCTTCCTTGATCTATATATGAGCACTTATCCTACTGAATGTCTTCATTAGCTATTCTAGTGATCAACAATTATTGTCACTGTTTGTTTCACCTGTGTAACACATCTACCATGGTAGATGGACTGGAGATAGTTCTGCTTTACATGGAGTACAAAATGATAAACTAAACACTAAATCTTCACTTGCCATATTAGTTTTAAGATTTTGCATACTTAAAATGTATTTTTAAAATGCAACTATTATTACTGAGATCAACAGGTTAAACTTTTGAAGCATTCATGCAGGGTGGCTCATCTTGTTCTCCTTTTATCCACTGCTTCATGATCATTCATTATGAACTTTAAAGAAGAGCTTTGCTGCTCAGCTTTCAAACTAATCCTCTGCTTGGTGACAACTCAAGACTTGATGTCCTTCACCACAGAAAACATCCCAGAAGAGGTATTGGCAGTGGGAGGAAATTGTGAATGCTAGTATATCAAACAAGGACATCTCATGTATTTGATAAGCCCATGAAACTTCTAAAGGCAGGAAAAGTTCTTTTGAAATTGAGTTTCATCATTTAAATGAATTTATGTCCAACAGTGTTGTGTGAATAACTTTGACCCTCCATCAAATAAATAAATGAATAATAAAATTCTAACTTGGTGTTGAGCAGAGGTTGTTCAGAGGTAAGACTTTCTGAAGGGGACAAAACTCTCTCTCTCTCTCTCTCTCTCTCTCTCTCTCTGTGTGTGTGTGTGTGTGTGTGTGTGTGTGTGTGTGTGTGTGTGTGCGCGCACACACACACACACACACACACCCTTCTGTGCACACACACACATGCATGCATTTTCATTTTCTACTCTATTTTACATTTAGTCATGCAAAACGGTGACTCTGTGCAGGCAACAGAGGACACTAACAAGTCAATAAAGCTGGAGGTGAAACTGGATGCACCACTGACCTTTTCCCCATATGCTTGGTCTATAGGGGCTTGACTGTACCTTGACCTAGAAAGCAAGAAAAAAACCTGCATACAACTGCAGCCAAGTTCTGTAACCAGAGGGATGAAGCTGTTTTCGATAGCTGTTAAATGAAAACTCCATGATTATGCTTTGATTTAAAACTATTTTTATAATGATTGTTTAAGAAGCAAGCCTCATGATTTTGAACCATTTAGCAGGCATAGTTCACACATAGGGATGCAATGGAGTGCTGGATAAATTCAGTCAATAGAATTTAGGAAAATATATGTCTAGTTGCAGCAAAAAAGCCTGTTCACATAATTTCCTTTCATAGTAGTAAAATGTGGACTATCACTTTTTAAAAATGAATTTGTTATATAGTGACCTCCCCCTCCCCGCCTATTGCAGGGGTTAGGGACCCAACCCGACCCACAATAATTGAAAACAATATGCAGTGCAGTTCAGGTCAGGCCGGGGTGGGGTGGGGTAGCTGGGGGCCCTTGTACTTACCCCCAGCCTGGTGCTGCCCTGAATGAGCCTGCAAGGGACTTCCCTGCAAATCAGAAGTCACTTCTGGTAAACTGAATGTCACTGCTGGATTGCCAAAAATCATTTCTGAGGCCTCTGACAGGCATAGAAAGGCCCTCAGAGGTGTCAGAAATGATTTTCTGCAAACCAGAAGTGACTTCCAGTTCACAGGGAAGACATTTTCGGGCCTCCAGAAGGCACGGGAAGGCCCTTACAGGCCCGTTTGGGGCAGTGCCAGTGCTGGGGTAACTATGGGAGGCCTGAAACAGGTCTTCCCCCCTTACCCCAAGGGGGCCTTTTTTCATATACTACGGTCACGCGATACAGTGGGACCGCAGTATATGAACCGTGCACAGGCGTGGGACCACTGTATAGCTCATTATTTGTTTGTTTGTTTGTTTGTTTGATTGATTGATGTATATACTGTGCCATCTGATCAAAGGTCACTCTGCATTACCAAAGCATCTCTCTTTAATATCTACTGATCATCAAAAATACTACCCCTGTTACTTTTTGGTCTCCCTTTTAAAACTATCTATCCAAAGAAGTATGAATAGAAGTCTGAATATGGACTATATTTGTTTGTTGTTTTAAAAATCTCCTCAAAATGGCATGCCTAAGCATTTGGATTCCTGTTCAACAGCAAGAAAACGTGAATAATAATGTTTCAATAATGATTTTACCCTAGAGATGGGCACGACTCGGGAAAATGACGTTTTCGAGTTGTCGTGTGTCGGAGGCAGTCCGTTTCGGCTCGTTTCCGTTTTTCGCGAAATTTCGATCAATTAGTCGGTTCGTTTTTTTCTCTGCGTTAGTACTGGTTTGGGGGGGGTAGCGGGCTCCTGGAGGGAGCTGCAGGAGTCAGCCAGAGCCACAAGTGACGGAACTCCTTGCACCCTCTCTTTAATATCTACTGCCATCAAAAATACTACCCCTGTACTTTTTAGTTAGCGCAAGGGCTAGGGTTAGGCTAGTTACGGGTGAGGTTAGGGTGAGTATTGGGGTGCATCTGGGTGCCTCTCTATCCTTAGGGTTCGGGTTTGGGGCTACGATTAGTGGGCTGTTTATGCCCGATTGGCACATCCCAGAAGTAACCTGGCCAAGTGGCCATGCGATTGGTGGAAAATTTGCATGGTCCACTCCCATGGGCGAGCCCATCATTGCAAATGTGCAGGTGTTAAAATGTAAAATCAACGGAGACTTTTTTGCAAGAAAAACCCACTGCTGCTACTGTCAAAATTCAAGCATTTAAAATAGCTAATTTTCACCTGCTTTGGTGGGGTTTTGGGCAGCGATTTCAAAAAAAAATATTGCGGTCGCCATTTTGGATCCCCCGCACTGCATGGCAAATGGATGCGCCCTCCCAGCCTGGTACAGTCAGCAAAACCTGGCCATGCAAGAATGGCTCCAAAACTTTGCATGTCCACTCCCATGGGCGAGCCCATCATTGCGAATGCGCAGGTGTAAAAAAATAAAATAAAATAAAATAAAATCAACGGACTTTTTTTGCAAGAAAAAACCCACTGCTGCTACTGTAAAAATTCAAGCATTTAAAATAGCTAATTTCTGTGGTGCTTTGGTGGGGTTTTGGGCAACGATTTCAAAAAAAAATATTGCGGTCACCATTTTGGATCCCCCGCACTGCATGGCAAATGGATGCGCCCTCCCAGCCTGGTACCAGCAGCGCAGCAGTAGCAAGTTAGCCAAGGAGAGGGGGGCGGGGACCCCCCCCCTCACCCTTCTGGCCTGGTAGGTGCCCTCGCAGTTTTCGCCTACTTTATAGGGCCGGGAATGGGAACTTTTATAAAACTTTTTTTTCTGTGCCGCTTGGCATTGCGCGATCGCCGCGATGCAAGTAACGAGCACGACAAATCAGACCAAATTGTTCGTTCATCGGTTCCTCGAAGTCTGGCTGTTACCGTTTCTGTAGAGTAACGGAAACGAGTAATCTCTAAGTCGTGCCCATCTCTATTTTACCCTACTAAACATTATTTTAAATATGGCAATGTTATTTGCAGATGATCCCCATGGAAAGTTATAACTGGCCACCCTCCTGTTAAAGGAGTAGAAGTAATCTCTGGGCTACAACATGGCAATGTTATTTGCAGATGACCCCTCAACATACGTATGGTATATGTATTGCCTAATTGAGGCTATTTCATTTGCTCTTTCCTACCTGCTGGAAACTCTTCTTCCTTTTAACTAATATGTTTACATAAATGTCCCAAATCAGTGTGTGCTTCTTCAGTAAACAATTTGACAATGTGTGGAGCCTTACTTTTTGTTTTGTTTTTCTACCTTTGCTCAGTGCATGAGATATTTCTGTAAAGCATGCATATTTTACATATACCACTTTCTTTCTCAGACAGTCAAGACTGATTCACATAGGATTACCATTAATACCTCATTCCGTGACTGATCTGGTTCTCGAAACCTGCTTAATTTCAACTCAAGTATCACTTTTTGGACCACAAGTCCCAGAACCACCTGGTGGCATTGGGAGAGCTATTCCAAAATACTATGCACTACAGGTCTGCGAAGGCTTGTGACAGGGTTTAGAGGGGAAGCTGTTCCATGGATATTTTGGGGTGAGCAGCCCCCAGTACTTACCCACAAGCCACCAGGTACTACAGGTTCTCCCTTCTGTCTTCCATTTGTATGAACAATTTACCAGTAATTGTTGGCAAGGATCTTCAACCTGTACCGTAAAGCTTTCCAGAACATCCATCCTCACAGCTGGTGAAGGCTGCCATGCTCATCAGAGAGAGGGGGTGTGCAGGGTTGTAGACACTGATGGCATTTGTTCTAGAAACTTGTTAGGACTTGTAATAAACATGACAATGATGAGAAGATTTTCTGGCTTCAAAACCAAAGACCTGTTTGAATTTTAAATTGGCTCCCCATAGCGAACCAGCTCTTTCCTTTCTTTCCTCAAGCAACTGAAATAGTTCTTTGCTTCTCTGAATAGTGAACAGCAGGAGTGACCTTCAGTGGATACTGCCACTGAAAGCTGTATCCAGATTAAATAAAAACCTTGATTTCTGCTGGTCATTCTACCATCACTGGGCCCATGTTGCTGGAACCGCCAAGGCACTGGAATCCCCTTCCTTTTACCCTGATGGTTTTTGTTTTTTAAATGACAAAATGAGAGATCTTTCCCCCAAGTTCCTTACTGTGCTTTTTCCTCTTTGATTAACTTTGGAGCAGATGGCCAGTCCCCAGTCTCCCAGCATGCCTTTGACTGACAGGAGCCTTTGATAAACCTCAGAAGAATGGAGTCATCTCCAGGTCACCTCTTCTGCCTGGCCTTTAACACCCTGTGCATACCACCATTATCGGCTGAATAGGAGACAAAGGAAATTAGCTCCGATTCCCTATCATCCCCATTATTTCTACACTGCTTTAAACACGGAAGCAATGAGATGCCCTTCACTTTCCTTAGAAAGGTACAAATGTCAGCTGTTAAGAAATGCAAACAAGCAGTTTCCCATGTTAATGGATGGGCTTCTATTGTGAAGACATGAAGTAGTAAAAATGGGTTTGTTCTCTGTCTGCCTGGAAAACGCTTAACACACTTTGAAATATGTTCCTCAGCCATGTTTTACTTGACTTGTTTTGGAAACTGGACCTGGAAGAAAGGATAACAAGACTTGTTCTTTTGTCTTCTTTTTACAGGCCATAACGGACTCAACACCAACAACAAACAAATAAACAAATCAAGCCTTAATGAGGACCCCGGATCTAGATGCCGCTGCTAGATAAATTGCCACATATTTTTCATTTGCACGTGAGTTGATCTAAGGTAAGAAAATGCCATAATGAGTTCATATTCCAGATAGTATGAGGTGGTTCTAAAGTTCTGTTACTGAGGCAGTATGGCTTTTCCATGCAAATACATCACCTTTGTTCTCGCATGTGCTGTTGCAAATTTAAAATTCCCCATTTGTAATAAGATCCATGCCCCTCCCCAAAACAAAACTGTTTCTGATTAGGAATATCTCAAAGTTCTGGAAAAAAGAATAGCTGTATACAAGAATCCAGGGGAAAATTAACCTTTTCATTTGAGGAAACAGAGCAGAATAACCTGAAACCCTCTGTTGTTGCTACCCACAGGTGAAGAGTGAAGACTGTTAGTACAGAAAAGAGAGCTTCCACCAAGCTTAGATACTGTCCATGTGATCCAAACCATGACAAATAAGGCTTTTGATTTTTGCCATCCTCAGCTCTCCAAGTGAACAGAGTGATGGTGGGGAATAGAGATGGGCATAAAACCAAACACGACATACTGTTTTGTAATTTTGCTATGTAACAAAACATTACGAAACAAAACAAAACACAAGCAAGCATTCCATCAAGTAACGGAATGAAATGCCATTTTCCATTTCAGTAACAAAATGTTTCATCCTACCTTGTCAGAACATACCAGTACCATCCTAGGGAGTCAGGACAGCAGGCTGGAAATTGCAATCTATGTGCAGAGAGATGGGACCTAGGAACTGATGATATTGTGAGATATTGTGGTCCGTCTGTAGGAAGAGATGGGCCGCCAGGTAGATCAGTGTGGAGGATGGTTTGATGGTGATTTGGGTAAGATCCCATGCAAAAATCATATGAAATCAAGAGGATACAGTAAGATCCAGCTTCTTTTACCCATAAACTTATTTTATTTAAATTTAAAGAGAGAGGAGTAGCTGATGGCTACTTGCCTATGCTCGTGCATTTTCCAGTGGAGACACTTTAGAACGTGTGACTTCCCATGAGAAAATGGAAATGTAATCAGAAAATAGTATTCTCACTTTGTCTTTTATTGGTTGAATGTTTGTTGGCAACTGAATCAATCCCAGATAGAAATTCATTTAACACTATATATATTAAAACTCTCAGAATCCTTTACTACTAGCTTGTTGGCTAGGATTTCTGGGCGTTGTACTCCTAGAACATCTGGGGACCCAAGGTTGGGAACCTCTGCATTAGACGAAAAAACATAAGTTACACGCTTATTTATATTAAAAGGTATATTTCTCCTCTTTATATCCCAAGGCGTCTCAAAACATTCACACATTTCACCAGACTAAAGTCTTAAAAATCAAAGCAGGGCATCCAGAACAGTTGTCCTCAATTTGCTCTTCTTTGTTATGAAACATGTATCTTGATATTGAGTCTTGATGCAGAGATAGTATCTCCATGTATGTTTCGTGTAGGATATTTTCACAACTGATGACAAAAGAAAACCATGCAAAATTCCCAGGGATTGGTGGGCAACTGCGAAGTCCATGCATATTCCCTTCAGTCCTCCTTGTGCTTTGTTGTTTGAATGGAAATCCTTTACTCCTGCCAACCACACGCTTCCTTCAGCAGCAGAGCTTCCAGTCTAAAAGATGGAGATGACGACATTGCTGTGCCTCCCCCAACAAAGCAAGAAAGACAATGGGCTGTGTTCCCCTTAATCATATAAGGAAATGAGAATCAGTCTGAAGTTCCTCTCTCTGAATGTCTATTCCAGTGGTTCTCAACCTGTGGGTCCCCAGATGTTCCTGGACTGCAACTCCCAGAAGTCTTCATCACTAGCTGAGCTGGCCAGGATTTCTGGGAGTTGCAGTCCAGGAACATCTGGGGACCGACAGGCTGAGAACCACTGGTCTATTCTTTTCCATTGCCATTGGAGCTTCTTCTTTTTTGGAAAATGGATCTATTCACATCAGTTGAGAACTGTGACCACTTGAAAACTGTGAACCAATGCAAAAAAAAAGGGGGGGAGGACAAGCCATACTTTGTAGTTTCAAGCACCTTCCTCCTCACCTCCTGTCTCATGAGGGAGGATGAGTCACATGTGCACACACATATACAAAGCATAAAAGCCTATGCAGTGGAACACACATTCCCTGGCATAGCATATCTTCATGGACAATATCTTCATCTCTTTCTTTAAAAAAAAAAAGGTTCTCTTCTCTCCATGAGCAAGTTGCCTCTTTTTTCTTGTCTTTTTAAAAAAGATAATGAGATGAGAAAAGGAAGAAGGAAATGACTTGTTTACCCATATTAGAAAGTTCTTTTGGAAAGGCACCACCTTCAGGGAATACCGGGTAATACCTTAGGAGCCACACCCTGGGCAGCTCTTCTGGTGGTTTCACCTTTGCAGTGGCTAGTGTGAGAAGAGGACATTTAGCTAGGTCAGGGGTGCCCAAACTTCAGCCCTCCAGATGTTTTGGACCACAACTCCCAGAATTCCAGGCCTTTATTGCCAAAGAGAAAGGACTGTGGGAGTTGTGGTCCAAAACATCTGGAGGGCCAAAGTTTGGACACCACTGACCTAGATAGTCCGTTCATCCTTCCCCCTTTCTGCTCCCTCTCCAGTCCATATCATGATGAGTAACATCCTGTCTCAACTTCCTTTTGCATGAACCACTCTTTTAATTTCTCCCAGCCCAGCTGCGGAAGTGTTTGCTGTGTCTAACCTGCGCAGAGGGCTGCTTGATCGCTCCCCAAAATCCCAAACCCCACAAGCCCACAGAACTGTTCATTTCATCGGAATGGTCATGAAAATTTGTGGTTCGTGAATAGAGAGGGGCACGGAATGAACATTTTTTCGTTTCCGTTACCGTTTGTCGTTTCCGTTACGCAATGAAATGACAAATGAAAATTGTGTTGAAAATGAAACGAAATGAACAGAACCACGAAAATTGATGTCGTTACGTTTCGTTTCCGTTAATGGCAACGTGCAATGAAATGAGCTGTTTTAAATGTTAAAAAACGCCCTGGACATCCATAAAAGCGCAGCGATAATTATTTATATTGTCTGATAAGACCTACCAGTGGGGTGGGGTCCTTAAAACGTTTGTTTTTGTATTCTCCCATCACGATGTATTTTTCTTTTCCCTTTAAAATGGATGTCGCCACCAGCCACAAAATGGAGGCAAGGGATCATATTCAACCAATAGCATGCCCAGGTTGCAGACTGGGCGGGCAGGTCTGGCAGCCACAGAGGGCATAAAAAGCTCTGGCAACCCCCGTCCTCCTTGCAGTCTCTGGTGGGAGTTAGGGTGGGATTGCTGTCTCTGCTGCGACTCTAGCTTGTCTTGCAGCCTCCATGTGTGCGTGCATACTGCGTATCTCTCGGTGAGTACCCTCCCTTGCCCCGCAGTACAGTCACTCTGTGGCTGCCTTGCACCCTGAGCAACGCCCGCTGCTGCCTTTGCAGCCTCCCTGCATACCTAGTCTATACTGTGTCTCTGCCAGCATCCATTTTTTTAGTGTTTTCCCTCTGGTCTGGGGCACTGGGGGATGTCTGCGCACGGAAATGCTTTAAAAACCACGCAAAAAGTGGGTAGAAATGACAAACAAAAAAACAAAAAACGGTAACGAAATTTTTCAAAAATTTCATGACAAACGGAAATGAACCGAAACAGACCTCTCAACGACAAACGAAAAACCGAAACACCATTTTTCTGTTTCGTGCCCATCTCTATTCGTGAACAGTAACAAACCACGAACCGCCATCAACCACAGGTTTCTCAATTTGTGCCCATCTCTATTTATTACTGCTGGGGGGAGAGGGGAGGTCCTTTTGGGATTTACTGCTCCCAGTGACAAAATAATGTATCTAGGCTTAGATATTATCGGCCTCGATTTGGGGACAGGCAGTTGTTGCCATTCTCAGACTGCAAAAAGGCTTGATCCTGGCCCCTGATGTTTGTTTGATAAAAAGCATATTGATACGTAAAACATCCAGCAGTATTGTAAAAAAATACAGAATTACCACTTTTTTTTAACCATTGATGAATTTGTGGTCTACTGTGGGTATTAAGATGACCTGCCTGTGGTTTTCACAGTTTATCATGTTGCAAAGAAAACCTCAAAGAAGACTCAAAGGACAGAAACTCCAACAAGAGCTGCAATTTCAAGGGAAAATGTTGTGAAAACAAAGCAGAAGAAAAGGCACTACCAAACCCACTCACCATGAGCAATTTAAAAGACAGGACTTATGTCACTCTCAGTTTTGCTCTTGAGCTGGTCAGGATGCCCCACGTGATTGAATATTTTATACAAAAGGGGACTATGAAAAAGACAAAGAAGAAGAAAGGTTTGCCAGTGTACCATGAAAGGAAAAGAAAGGAAAGAAGATCAGCATTAGATTTTAAAGGTATATTTGAAAGAGGGGGGGGTTAAAAGTTTTTTTTTTAAGTCTGCTTTCAAATCCCCTGGGGACTTTCCAATTTATCAAGAGAGATGCATTCTTCCTAATGAAAGGTTACTGACCTTCATGAATGTGACAGTTCAATTACAGCCCATTCATATGCAGAACAGCCGCTGATAAAGGATTTAGAAAATGTGACTTGCATAGCAAAAAAGGAAAAAAAGATGCCTGGGAATGCATTTATGATATTATATATATATATATATATATATATATATATATATATATATATATATATATATATGTTTTCGTAGATTTTCACGGGTATAGGTATGCATGTTAGGGTGGATTCGGGTTTCTTCCCGTGTAGAAATCTGGCTGTTTTGGCGACGTTTCGACGAGGTCTCACTCGTCATCTTCAGGCTGGTGTTCTGGCTTCTTTCTTCTTGAAGCAGAGCGTGATCTCAGTAGAAGTCCTTCTATAAATACTGCTGGGGGGTGTGGTTTGCTTGCTCTGTTGCTGATTGTAGGTTTGTTTGTTCTTTTGTGATTTGCTGTGTGGCTGAGGTGATCGTTAAGGGCTTGCCAGACATCTGGAAACTAGCCCTGGTCAACAGACGAGCCTCTGTCACAAAGACTGACACCAGGTCCAAAAGGACACAAGATGCCACCACCTTCCATCCACACCAAACACAAACCCAGACCCTTCCCACAGATGAAACGAAACACCATCCAATAACAAAACCACGACTGCACCATCTACCGCTACTCCCCACTCCAGCCACCACATGGAGCACACTTACACACGCCAAAAAAACATTGGGAGACCACAGACACGCAGCCAGACCAAAATGAATTCACAAGACACAGGACCCCACTCTACCAAAGCCCAGGATGCTGCCAGAACACCCATCACCAAGGTCGTTAAGAAACAAAAGATAGACACACATCCAGCACCTCACCCACACATGATGTCTCTAAACAGCCATCTAACCCACCAGCAGTTAAGCCCTTAACGATCACTCAGCCACACAGCAAATCACAAAAGAACAAACAAACCTACAATCAGCAACAGAGCAAGCAAACCACACCCCCCAGCAGATTTATAGAAGGACTTCTACTGAGATGCTTCAAGAAGAAAGAAGCCAGAACACCAGCCTGAAGATGACGATGAGATCGAAACGTCGCCAAAACAGCCAGATTTCTACACGGGAAGAAACCCGAATCCACCCTAACATGCATATATATATATATATATATATATATATATATATATATATATATATATATATATATATATATATATATAATGAATTAGGAATTATAAATAAGACTCACTCAGGTGGTAGGTGTAATCTTTTTTTCTCCTTCTCCTTCTTTCCTCTGGCCCAGCAACCCATTAGATTTGCTTCAGTGAATACATTGACTTTTCCTCCCTCTCCTTCTTTTCCCTGCTAATATTCCTGTCTTTTTAATCCTCTGAACTACTAAACCTAACAAATCATAAAGCCCTTGGGCTGCTCAGATGCATGGTTTCAAACTGATTTCCCTCCCCATCCCCCACCCCCATCTTCTGACTGGTAGTGAAAGCTGGACTAGGTCCTAATGTTATTTTAAGTGTTTCTGTCGTATTTAAACTATTAAATGGATTGAAACTTTCCAAAAGAGCAGAATAGCCATGCCAGCATGCACACACATGCACGTACGGCCACATTCATCGTGTCGTAACTTCCCAAACTGTCAAACAGCACACATACAAAACCCTATATCCACTTTGCCTCCTCCAGGCCTATTAATACCCAAATCAGATTTTGGCTAGACTCTCTGGAGCCAGTCTTAGCCAGCAGGGAGAGGCACCTGGGTTTTTTTGTACTTCCCCAGGTATAGGAGAGTTACTTAAACGGGCAAGGAGATTGACACAATTAAGATGCAGTTTCCTGTGAGCCTCATGGTGGATATTACAATACAATTGCAAGGACCAAACCAAATAAGCAGAGATGCCATTTGACAGTCGTAAGACAAAAACTAAGCTTCCAATATTCTACATACTGCATATTGCACATTTATTTCCATGTTCTTATCATGCATTTGTGCTTAGAATACACAACATATTTTCACACAAATGTTGGCCTTTTCTCAGTTACCATTGTGAATGTCCAGAAACATTCACAGAAGTCACAAAAATATTCTTTTAACACCGCCATGGAAAATTGAACAGGGAAAGTAGAGCATCAGAAATGTTTCATTCAACAATGTTCCATGCAACCTAGATTCATTAGTGTTCAAATATGGTCATCCAGAATTAGTTATCACGGAAACCATAGAAAGCAATGCAATCTGACATGGTCAGAATTCACATACGGTGGTGCCAAAATAGAGTTCTGACATTATGGTGTAAGTATAAGATATATAGAAAAAAGCTATGAATAGACACAAGTGATCTTACCAACACACTTGGCCAGATCATTTTCTGTGCTATACAATTCTTCTCAGAGTGACTGGATTTTCTAGCCTCCACTGGATTGTGAGGAACCACTGTATCCAGACACTTTTGTTTGTCCATGTATATCGGCATTCCATATACATAGAGTCATCCTGTTACAGTAATATCGCTTAAGACAAATTTAATTTGTTCTTCGATTCCTTTCATTTTATGAAAAAAATTGTCTTGTGAAATACGGTTTCCCATAGGAATGAATGGGAAACCAATTAATTCACTCTGAAGCTTAGAAAAATGACAGAAACACCCTCTTTTAAAAAAAAACTCTTTATAAAGTGCACTTTAAAGGCATGAACACTGTGCAAGGACACTATTAATCAAGAATAAACATTCCAAACATCACACATTAATTTTTCAAACATGCTGCAATACAGTACACTTCAGTGACATTTCAAGCATACAACTGCAAGCTTTAAAACATCACACAGCAACTTTTAAAATGTGGTAAACTTTAACTGTTCTACATTTCTACAGTAAAGTACAGAACATAAACATTTTCAAGACAGCAGTGTTTCTGAGTCCCCACGGATTTGTACTGGTTAAAAAAGCCGCATCGGAACTGCAGCACGTTTTGTACTACCTCCTGATCTGGTACTTGCAAAACTCTGGGTCACGCTAAAGGAGGCGTGACCACACTTTTTTTTTAAACCTCTCTAGTTGTGGGGACACAAACTTGGGAGCCACATTTTCCTGCACTCTGAAGCGGTTCTAAGTGGTTATGAGACAGTGCCCTTACTATCTCTCTAGCCTAATACTGCTGAAACTTCTGGGCAGCATTTCTCTAGGGTTCTAGGCAGAAGTCTTTCTAGACCTGCTTGAAGATGCTGGAAATTGAACCTGGAACCTCCTGCATGCAAAGCACAGCTTTTACCACTGAGCTATGGCTCCTTCCAGAAGTATCTTAAAATTAAAAAGGTAGCTATTACAATTCAGTTTGGGGAAATGACTCACAATAGACAAATGTGCATTACTGGTAAGGCAGAATGCAAAGCCCCAAGCAATAGAAATTAGGTTAATAGCTTTTCACTAACTGAAAAACACCTGTCATTAATGTGTACAAAACACTTTTCACTACATGCCTTACTTTTTAATATTGCTATTGTTTATTCTCATAAGGTGGGGCAGAGTGAAACATCATAATTTGTCCACAGCAAATCCAATGAGCTGTATGGCTGACAGTGGATTTAAACCTGGGTCCATCAGAAAACACACAGCATTCTGTCCATTACAGTAGTGCTTCTGAACTACCATCTTGATAGAACCATGAAGCTCACTCTTTCAGGAAAAACAAAAACATTAAGTTTATAAGCATCCTGCCGTTATAGCTATAATTTGTGGCATGTTGTAAAGATATAAAATAACCTGTAGAATTGTAAACACAAGTGACCAGAACTAGTACCAATATCCCAAAATACCTCAGGTGGTCAATTAACACAGGATAGAGTTGGTGGGACAGGGCAGGTCAGAAGTGCAGGAGGAGATGGGGATGAAGGGAGATTGGATTCTTAGCAATTATCCCAAAACTCCTGTGCCCCACTTGGACAAATTCTGTGTCCCACCAGCGGTGCATATGTCACTGGGTGAGTGAGAATCATTGCAGCAGAGTATGCTCCATAACAGCTGTGGTGAACCTGTTAAAAATTATTGGGGTGGCAATGTTGGAATAATAATCCTACACCCAATTAAAGCTTTTTAAAATAGGGTTTTGTGAATTTGTTGTTTTTGGTTTTTCATATCCTTTGTGAACGGGGAAGCTTTAAAGTTTACTGTTTCCCACAGAGAGTTAAAAAGTGCATTCAGGCATGTAATTAAGACCAATTCGAATGGGCAAACCAGCAGAGGGGAAAGTAGCTAAAGGTTGAAGACCATGAGGGGTTTGTTCACCAGAGGGAAAATACAAATGAAGATGAACTTTACATACTGAGGGCCTTGCTGCTTGATTAAAAATGCATTTATCCTCACAGGCAAACCACCTCATGAGGTTACAGTAAGTCACAGTTGCAAAGAGATATTTATTGAATAATCTCTTCCATGAAGTAAAACTGTATTTACGGTGTCAGGACAATGGGGTTGGTGTCCCTGTGTCATGTTCATCAGTTGAGGCAAGTTCCTGTGAATCAGTTCACATGAGGGTTAAGCAGCAGCTGAGCAAACATTATGCCAGAGGGAAAAAGGCAATGTCTACTTCCTGACTGAAGGGGTGAATTATACTCTAGCTTACTTTACTTGTTGGGAACGTTAAGCTGACAATTCTGTACTCTACCATTGAGGCACTGGGTCCAAGGATGCCAGATGAAGTCCCAGGGAACTGTTGTATTTTTTTTTTTGTGGGTCTACCGTTGGGGAGATGAAAGTCAGGGTAGAAAAGTGGCATTTTTGCCTTTTGTATATGGCAATTTTAAAGCTTGGGCAGCCCTCCCTGTCCATTCCAAGTTGATGTTTTGGCTCCTTGGCTAAACATGAGGTGTCTGTACATGTCTTTCAATTTCACAGTGTTGGCATGCCAAAAAGCCAGTAACTGGGAGAAAGGACTAGGAAATAATTGGTTGATGCAAGGGCTCCACCCACGCGATACCACAAATGTGCTAACAGCCCCTGGTTTCAGATATTGACCTGACATCTCAAGGAATGAGAAGCTGCTGACCTGTCAATTCTAATTGGCGAGTAAGAACCATGGAGCCTACTCTGGTTTGCTTCAAAGTTGACACATAGAGGGTTGTGTTGTAAATCTTGTTTGAATGTAGGTGTATAGGTGGTCTATGATACAGCTCTAACATTTCATGGTCTGTGATGCCAGATTTATATAGAAACTGAGTAAACTGAGTAAGCTACAGTGCCTTAGATTATAAGGGGTCTTCAAGATGTAAAGAGAAACAACTCCCTAAATGCATCAAGATCTATTTGAATACTACACATTTTTGTTATTGCTAAAGGGTTTCTTAAATTTGATATGTCTTCCACTTGTCTTAATCCATCCTATCGTTCCACATCCTTTTCATCCAGCATCTCCTCTACTCAGCAATACCGCCCCTTTTAAGGGAATGGTGCTAATGTGTTTAACAGTTACAAAAAGGTGAAGAAACTGGTGCCCCAGATATTGATCAACTACAGCTCCCTTTATGTCAGGCGATTAACCAGGCTGGTTGTATGGTGAGGAATGCAGTCCAACCATTTCTGGAGAAGCACAGATTGCCCATCAGGTCCTCCCAGCCCTTAGGATATGCCTCTGTTCTACCTTTAGGAATATACGGCCATATCCAACATGATGGTAACAGGCTCAAAGTTCCCCACAGATGCAATTGTGCTGGATTATACCAGCAATTATACATCTGCTGGTGCAACAAGTTGTTGATTAGGATACCACCCTTAAGCCAACTCTGAAAATGTGCAACTACTAGAGTGGCTGTGAAGATTCTCATTCATCCAGGTGAGGTTCTCCTCAAGTCAAGTCATGGCAACTGGATTTCTTTTCTTATGAGATTGATCAGGATCATGTTATGGCCTGCCTTGATCTTACAAGACAAGAAGTCCAGTTGCCATGACTCAACTTTCAGAGAACTACTAGAGTGTTAGAACTCTGTTTTTTGTTTAATGACATCATTGCAGTACAGGCTGTACCCATAAAGGGTGGATTGACAAAAGGTGAGAACATGATTGTAAGGTTACCCGGGACCCCCAGAGCATCCAGAATACCTGGGGCAAATTTATTTTCTACCTTTTTATGCTTACTGCTATTTTATGCAACATCTTCAACATCTGAGATTTCCAAGGTGGATTTATGCCAAAGTCTTTATGCAGGTATCCTGCTTCTCATAGTAGCCAACCAGAAATCTCCATAAACCCCATAAGCTGGACATCTAGAATCTCCAATGGATGGATTGCATGCATTGATGTGATTCACTGAAATGTCTGATATAAATGCTTTCTATAGGACAGCAGTAATCACAGTAACAGTAATAATGTTTTACTGCAGTAAAACAATAGTATGAGTTGTAATGCTTTATTTTATATTCATCAGAGGAATGAACAAGCAAATGTATACCTAAATCTGGGGTGCACTGAGAAGTGCAGTGATGAATTATCTGGGCGTTAGATTCTTATCAATGTTTATGGAAAGTCATTTCATATGCCATCAGTGGTATAGTAATGGTACATTTCAGATGCCATTATATAAGAAGCACCCCTGTCCTGGTGGATGTAGAAGGAGGCTTCTGTCAAGTCCCTTGGATTCAGTGACTCTAGTCCTAATCAATTACCTTTGTACCTCTCTGCAGACTTTGCACACATATTGAGAGCAAAACAAAACAAAACAAAGCAAAACAAAGTGTTCTGCTTATATACCACCCCATACCACTGCAAGTAGTCTCTGGGTGGTTTACGGTTTTTAATAACAATATGCAGGCTACACATTGCCCCCCCCCCCGAGCAAGCTAAGAAGGATGGAAGGCTGAGCCAACCCCGAGCCTGCTACCTGGGATTGAACCCCAGGTCGTGAGCACAGTTTTACCAGCAGTAGAGGCATTTAAGCACTGCGCCATGGGGTAGTGGCACCAACAGGTAGCTAGCACATGTATTAATAGATAGATACAAAGCACTGAAGGTAGACAGCATTTTAACAGTTTAGAAATGTCTAGGTTTAAGTACTACTACCCATAAAACAAGACATTTTACTATAAATTTTGATCAATTAGTCTTCATGGGCATAATGCACTGTGATCTCTCAGACTTTATGTATTATATTATACCCCATTAAATCATAATGCAGTCACAACCATCATGATCTTTTGTGTGTGTATATAATTTCTGTGGTTTTTTAAAGGTTGCATTTTAAAAGACTTTACATACTTTAGAAACCTCAGAAAATTGACCATAAAAGAATGAGAACAAAGGGGTAAAGAAATCTGTAGGCACTTCGTGGATGGACATGCAACAGGACTTCACAGAGCAAGATCATAAAATTTGCGAGGCAGGAACCCCCATATCTTGTGAATGTACTATATTTACGTCGTTGGCATTCACACAAAGGAATCTCTAGGGACATTGACTGTGTCACAGAAATACACAACTCTAAGTCCTACAAGGACTTTACATATGTGCACAAACTGCACATGGATAAAGAGACAAGAACTGTTGTCTTACATGCTAAAAGTAAATATCTGCAAAGCAGGAGCTACTTAAGTCCAGCTGAATATGCATAGGTGTTCCACATGATCAAAATCAATCTCAAATACGGTATGAATGCAGATGGACATGTCATGTCAGGGTCACAGTAAGTGCTACAACCATGCTTTCTGTCATCCACGTGCAAACCTTATATATCTGTCAGTCCCAAGCAGTGGGACATGTGCTACTGGAGGGATACAGTCTATATGAGACATCCACTTTTAAAAATAATTACTAGAAACTCTCTCCTGTTAGAGGGAAACATGAAATGGGCAATGTCAAGACAAGACACAAAAAATGGCTCAGGAATTCCTCTTTATTCTTCAGTCCTCTCCCTGCAGTGCCAGTCTCCCATTTAGCCAATAGGACAGTGAACCTCTAGGCACCAACATTTCACACAATGACTGTAGGAGTACCCTCTGTGGTCTTATCTATCTATCTATCTATCTATCTATCTATCTATCTATCTATCTATCTATCTATCTATCTATCTATCTATCTATCTATCTATCTATCTATCTATCTATCTATCTATCCAAAGCCTGCCAATCTTTCCAGATGGCCACTCTGGGCAGCTTACAACAATCAAAATAGCAACGTATAAAGTAGATAAGGAAAACCTGGTATGGACAAAGTAGATAAGGAAAACCTGTTTTAACTATTGCACAACACTAGAACTAGGGGGCACTCCATGAAACGTTTGGTGCTAGATCTCAAACAAATAAGAGAGAGTACTTTTTCACCCAGAGCATCACTGATCTGTGGAACTCAGTGCCAGAAGAAGTGGTGACAGCTGTCAGGCTTGACAGCTTTAAGAAAGGATTGGACAAGTTTATGGAGAACAAGGGTATCAATGACTATCATTATGGATGCCTAAGGACAACCTCCATGTTGGAGAGATAGGCAGGATATCTCTCAATACCATTTGCAGGGACTCTTAAGCAGGTGAAGACATCTGCTTGGGAATACCCTGAAACAAATGTTGAGCCACTGTGTGAGACAGAATGCTGGACTGGATGGGCTGTGGCCTGTTCCAGCAAGGCTATTCTTATGTTCTTATGTTCTTATAAGAAATCATATATTAACACAGATTAGACAGACATCATAACAACCCATCAAAAAAAACCCAAATCATTTAATAATCTAAAATCTGTTATCACAACAACTAGAACAATGAGGAATGCACTATAATAAAATAAAAAGTTACCCTGGTGTGCTTGGCTAAGATGTTACTGTCTCGGAAAAGACTGAAAAGCCTTGACAGATGTCTGTGACAGTGGGTTTGAAGCATCACATACATCCAGGATAAGTTATATATCTCAGAATAATTAAACTAGGGGTATCAGCAAATGCCCTCAGTTGCATTATTGGTCACCAAATTCCTTCACCACTATTATTCCTTGCTCACTGATTTTGCCAGACTGAGGTTAAAAGGCAGCATTGCTTTCTTATCCACTTGCTGATGTTACTTTTTATCAGCTGATTTTTCTGGAGATGCTAAAATTTACAACTTTGTGTCATTAAAGTATTGGTTAGTTTAATTGCAACAGAAAAAGAAGTCCATATTTGAAAACCTATATTCTTGTGGTTGCATCTTCATTCAAAATACAATGCCAGATCGATCTTGCTTCTAAATGAAACCTGCTACATATATATGAGAAGATGATGAAATCAGCTTGTAGCAATTATTAATAATCGAGACAATACACCACATTAGTCACAGTCTCAGTATATAAAGGTAGAATTTTCATAATTGAGTTTGTAAGACAACAATGTCAGGGCTAGCATTGTCTTTCACATCAGGACTGCCTGACTGTGCAAACAAGAAACTTGTAAAGGCTGGGGCATCCAAGTCAGGATAAGATCACACTAATAAATGCAACCCATTTTCTACTGATGATGGATTTTTCTGCAGATTTTATCTCCAGGAAAGTGGGAAAGTACAGAAATGAGATGCAATATGTTGCTTCTGCTGGAGAAAATAGAAGCTTGTGAATTGTATATGTGGGCCTGTATATGTATCTCCACACTCACTGACTGGTCTGGTCTAGTGATGCTATCAACTTCAACTCTGCTTAGGTTTTCTCCTGCCCCACTAGCCTCTCTATTTCTCATATCAATCCCAAGCAGAATTCTCAGTAAATATTTTAGCAGGATGATGCAAAACCCTAATGAATAAAAGGTAATACAAAGTGAACACACACACACACACACACATACCTTCTGTGACTTCAGTTACAAAATAAAGCCACTTATCTACTCTGGCAACACAATCACAGAACCCAACAATGTCACATACAATATCAAGGTCAACTTCACCTGCTCCTCAACTGTTATAAAAGAGTATAACCCTGGATTATCTGGAAGTTGAATCATGGCAACTGGACTTCTTTTCTTGAGAGATTGAAACGTTCTGCTGCTCATCCAAAAAGCTTCGTCAGTCTGAGGAAAGCTAGTTTTGAGTCCTCCATTTTATAGTTCACTTTGACCTGGTGTCACCCTGGTCTGAAACAGGCTCATAAAATGAACAATGGCCTGAATAGGCTCATTAGGTGAACAATAGTCTCAATAGGCCATTAGGTGAACAATGGCCTAAGGTGCTGAAACCCATAAAGTATGGATTTCAGCAGAAAAACTCACCTGGATTACTGAGAATCTTCACAGACAACTCTAGCTTATGTTTCTATGTTACTGGCTCAGAGCTATGGTACAGATTTTCATAACCTGTAGCAAAATTTCAGTCTTGAAAGACAGGTTAATGCAACTAAAAGGATCTTGTTTTGCTTTTTTGACAATGCTCAAGAAGAAGAACAATGATATGGTAGGTCCACTGCATGGAGAACCTGGAGAAATAAGAGGTCAAGGGGATCAGGCAGACCTGCTGAATGCTTTCTTCGTGTTCAGCCAAAAGGAAAGCAGTGGTCGATCTTATGAGGGTAGAAGAAAGGAAGGGCTACTACCCAAGGTAGTGAAAGAAGTATACTCTGCCCCCTGAGCTCCAAAACACAAGTATTTTGTCCTTCTGGCTGATTTTAGGTGAAAGTTTAAGTAAGGCACCAATGCTGATGGTGCCCAAAGAAATGACCTCCATAAATTGTCTTATCTCAGTTATGGCCTTGTCAATTTCAGGGTCTTAAACTGGTTAGTTTCAATGGGTTTTGCTAGTCAGCCCTGTATGAGATGGTATACAACTTTTCAAAGTGACCAGTGTGAAAACTTGAAATTGAGAAGAGCAACAAAACAGATACAACGATCCTGTGCGCAGTGATACTCAAGGCACAAGCAGGGCAAGGCAGCCACATTTAATACTAATTGTGAAGCCTCCGTTTATAATCTTTGAGAATTCTTAGAGAACAAGTGGGGTTCTTAGAGACTGGAGGGAAGCAAATGCCATCCTCCCTTCCCAAAGAGGAGGGGAGGAGATCCAGGCATTCATCAATTGATCAGCTTGACATCAAGACCAAGAAGGATTCTGGAGAAGATCATAATTGTGCCATCTGCCAATCTGGCAGCTGATGCAATGGCACACTCTACTACAGCCTAGTTGAGGGAATTCAGCTCTTGCACTCTGCATAATAATGGTGCCAGCCCTACAAGACTCTTGCCCTCTGATCAGCTTCCTCCAGTCACTGTGATCCATTGGAGTTTTAGTCCAGACTTGGAGCAGTCTCCCCCTGCTTTAATCCTTCGCCATTGGGAAAGATACTCACAGTCAGTGGCCAGAGTGAAAGAAATGCAAAGTTCTGTGGGAGTCATAGTGGCTGGAGGAAAGCTGGTCAGATGGCAAGAAATTATTCTGCAGTGGCTAGTGTGCATTTTCTTAAAAACTGCTGAGTGTGATTCAGTTTTACAAATACCAGTTCTTCTGATTTGAAAAACCAACTGTCCCAGAAGACCATTAAGTGTTATTACATTGGAAGTGGTGTTACATCAGATTGCACTGGGTAGCTTATCCAATTTTCTTCAGTGTGGATGATTCATCAGCCATGTTATCAGCTAAGGGCATGATCTTGCCTTGGAAGTGTAATGCAGCCGGTGACTTTTCAAGATGCTGAGCAAATCTAGTCAGTGCCTCATTGGTCAGTTTCAGGCTAGATGAATCATCATTATCACTAAACAAGCCCTAGCAATTGTTCATTGAGATGTCCTCATAGGAGACTTCAGAAAGAAGATGAATGCAATAATGGTGGACGAGTCCTGATATTCTTCCACAAGCAAACAAGACAAACAAGAAGAGGGGGGCAAGCCAGAGATTCAGAAAGAAAGAAAGAAAGAAAGAAAGAAAGAAAGAAAGAAAGAAAGAAAGAAAGAAAGAAAGAAAGAAAGAAAGAAAGAAAGAAAGAAAGAAAGAAAGAAAAAGAAAGAAAGAAAGAAAGAAAGAAAACAATGTTGCTAATTGGTTAATGGGAAAGGAGAGAATCCCATTTAGATCCTAAAACCCTCCATTCCACTGATACCCAGTGTTCCAAAGCATGCAAAATTGTTAATTTCTCCAACACTTGTAGTCTCCCCTAAATGACATTTCTAATTATAATCAATGAATTTTCCTATTTTAGTCTTTTGCCACCAGCCTTTTGTCATTGGTAGGCTTGTCCTCCACATGTTGCCAAGTATATATATTATAATTTTATACTTACAACAGCTGTTCAGTACATCTCAAACAGCTACTGCTTTTTGTTTTGAATCACCTTCTGCCCTCCCCCAGTCACGTGGTCACCGAAGCGATTCAGCATTCTGCACTTGGCGTTTTCTCATTAACCGGTTTCCCCGTCCGCACTTTGCTAAACCGCTTCTGATTTTGTCCATCATTTCCCCATCATCTGCTTCTATTTTGGAAGTATTTTTAGGGTAATGTCATGCCGTTGTTCTTCCATTCTAAGTAATGTAGCTAATTTTCCGCTTTTCCGATGGCAGGATAAGGCATGCAGAGTGGGAAACCTGGAAAACAAAGGTTAATTGTGTCCACAGTTTCAGCCAAATCACTTCAAAAAGTGGTCTAGAAATCGGTTTAATAAAACACCACCCTTGGTGGCCGTCGCAAGAAAAACTGACACAGCAGCCGAAAAGGGGCGTGGACAAGGGGGCTCCGCAGAAAAAATGATTGGACATGCACTAGGTGATTTTTAAGGCGATTTGACTTTAAGCAAAAGGCGATTCAAAACGATCACTGCTAACTACTGGTACCAAGACCCCTCTTATAGCTCTTTCACTTTCAGTCATACTTGGAGTAGACAGGTCTGTAGGTAGAAGTCACCTTCAAACAAATGACTGCCCTGTGTTAAATAACTCCCACAGTTACCTTCACGATTGGTGCCTTGATAATTAAGGTTGGATGAGAAGATGCTTCTGCTTGCCTAGTAGCAGAGGATGAACTTAAGTGTTTCTTAGTTTTCTCCCTATTTCTTTTTGTCTTGTCGAACATATAGACACCCAGATAATAGAGAAGCAAATACAAATGAAATTGGCAGATTCCTTTAGGATCATGACTACAATTTCACCCAACTATATCCTTTCTTAGTAATGTGTGTAATATATGCGCCTCACATCCAGTGGCCTATTAGACTTCAAGCAGCTCTATTTGGTCTGGCTGTCATTTGCCATATCATAAAGCAGCTTTGAAAGAGAGCCACTTCAGGATACTAGGAAATTAAACATTTCCTCTGCTCCCCAACACAGAGAGAGAAAGAAATGGGGGAGAAAGGGTGAATGTCCACAAGCAAAGAACAACTGACTGACTGGCTGTCTGACTGAATGTCTGACTGACTTTAGAGAGGGTATTGAAAAGCCCAATGTTAGAGACGGGCACGACTTAGCGGTATTCCCGTTTCCGTTTCCGTTACTCGTTTCCGTTACTCTACGGAAACGGTAACGGGAATCACTGCCCCAGACTTCGAGCTCGAACCGACGAACGAACAATTTGGTCTGATTTGTCGTGCTCGTTACTTGCATCGCGCAATGCCAAGCGGCACAGAAAAAAAGTTTTTAAAAGTTAAAAAAACCCCGATTCCCGGCCCTAAAAGTAGGCGAAAACTGTCTGAGGGCACCTACCAGGCCAGAAGGGTGTTTTATTTGGGGGGGGTTCCCCGCCCCCTCTCCTTGGCTATTGCTACTGCTGCGCTGCTGGTACCAGGCTGGGAGGGCGCATCCATTTGCCATGCAGTGCGGGGGATCCAAAATGGCGACCGCAATATTTTTTTTGAAATCGTTGCCCAAAACCCCACCAAAGCACCACAGAAACATGCGAAAATTAGCTATTTTAAATGCTTGAATTTTTACAGTAGCAGCAGTGGGTTTTTCTTGCAAAAAAAGTCTCCGTTGATTTTATTTTATTTTATTTTATTTTATTTTTTTACACCTGCGCATTCGCAATGATGGGCTCGCCCATGGGAGTGGACCATGCAAAGTTTTGGAGCCATTTCACCAATCGCATGGCCAGGTTTTGCTGACTGTACCAGGCTGGGAGGGCGCATCCATTTGCCATGCGGTGGGGGGGGGATCCAAAATGGCGACCGCAATATTTTTTTTTGAAATTGCTGCCCAAAACCCCACCAAAGCACCACAGAAACATGCGAAAATTAGCTATTTTAAATGCTTGAATTTTTACAGTAGCAGCAGTGGGTTTTTCTTGCAAAAAAAAGTCTCCGTTGATTTTATTTTATTTTATTTTATTTTATTTTATTTTTTTACACCTGCGCATTCGCAATGATGGGCTCGCCCATGGGAGTGGACCATGCAAAGTTTTGGAGCCATTCCACCAATCGCATGGCCAGGTTTTGCTGACTGTACCAGGCTGGGAGGGCGCATCCATTTGCCATGCGGTGGGGGGGGATCCAAAATGGCGACCGCAATATATTTTTTTTTGAAATTGTTGCCCAAAACCCCACCAAAGCACCACAGAAACATGCGAAAATTAGCTATTTTAAATGCTTGAATTTTTACAGTAGCAGCAGTGGGTTTTTCTTGCAAAAAAAAGTCTCAGTTGATTTTATTTTATTTTATTTTATTTTATTTTTTTACACCTGCACATTTGCAATGATGGGCTCTCCCATGGGAGTAGACCATGCAAATTTTCCACCAATCGCATGGCCACTTGGCCAGGTTGACCACAGAGACTTCTGGGATGTGCCAATCGGGCATAAACAGCCCACTAATCGTAGCCCAAACCCGAACCCTAAGCCTAACCCATACGCCAGTACACTGTCCTTCTAAGTGGGTCAGAGAGGCACCCAGATGCACCCCAATACTCACCGTAACCTCACCCGTAACTAGCCTAACCCTAGCCGTTGCGCTAAGCCGTCTTAACCCTAAGCCAGATCTACTTGCATTGCACTACATGCAAGTACGTGAGACACAGCGGGTGCAAAGAGTCTGCCAGTCCGTCACTTGTGGCTCTGGCTGACTCCTGCAGCTCCCTCCAGGAGCCCGCTACCCCCTCCCCAAACCAGTACTAACGACAACGAAAAAATGAAAAAACGAACCGACTAATTTTTGCAAATTTTCGCAAAAAACGGAAACGAGCCGAAATGGAACCGGCCCGACTAACGACAACTCGAAAAAAAATTTTTTCAAGTCGTGCCCATCTCTACCCAATGTAATGAAATGGTGCGAAATGGAGAACCGTTATGTATTTTTTTGTTGAGCAATGTAACAATTGCGAGACCTGACTGGTACATTTTTATGGTTTCTTTTGAACCTATGCTATAATTATTAACTGCTCAAAATAATGTGGGAAAACATGTGACACATGTTACTTTGGGAGAAACTCCCCTTGTTTGTGTTGCTATTCTGTAATCCATTGTGTGTTATTATTTGCTTGGCGTTGGGGGGGGGGTTGTCTGTAGGCACACATGGGTCTCCCACCAAGGGTAGTCAACTAGCCTCGTGAAATCCCCAGATATATAAACAAGTAAATAAATAAAATGAAATAAAGTATGCACAGAACTCCTTTAAAAATGTGGGTTGACTGCTGAATTTGTAAAAAAAATATTCACTGGATAGGCCTCAAATCAGTAGTACTTTACATGCTCTGCAGAGCAAGAAATATTATGGGATAAATTTTATTCAGTAAAAGGATTCTATGACAGCTTTTCAAAAGCTAACTAGCAATGGTCACTGACATTTAGCAAAATGGCCAGTGGCATCTCCAGCCTGGGAAGATGCTGGGATAAATTCCAAGATGCTAACTCAACAATTTGATAAGTCTGTCTAAAAGACCCTCCAGGACAATGCTGGGGGGAAAATAACTTTGCTGGCTTTAGGACATCATGAAGTTCCGCGTTCATTGTTATTTGAAAAAACAGTAGCAGTCTCCAGTGCTCTCAGAATTAATAGCTGTACTTTGTAGCTTGGTTTGATTTTTAAAAGTAATGTTATAACCTCTAAGGATAGGCTGAGTCTTTCCTGGTGACGCCCAAATAGATTGTTTACTAACTTAGGATGTGATCACATAAAGAAATAGATCACAATTTGGACCACTTGTGCAGTGGTCTGGTGCCTTTTCACACGGCCCCTAAGATCCACTGGCCACTTAAATTCGGACCAGAGATCTTAGGGTTTTGTCGCTGTTCCTGCATTCCCACCCCCTCCGCACCCTGGCTGCTGGCTGCGTGAGGAGAGGGAGAAAAAAAGGAAGAAAAGAATGCCGCTCACCTCCGTTCTGCCGTCCCGGCACTGCATTCAGATCTTTTAAAGGGGTGGGGGGCAAAAAAAGAACAATCAGAAGCAAGGAGAGCCGGGCAGTCACTACATTATATCCGCATCAGGAATTTTCACCTCCAGAGAGCAGGTAACTGAAAAGTGCGCTGGGACGCACTTTGGTGGGCGTGGTCGCACTTAATTATCTGTAAACTCCGGAGCTGGTGGGGAAACAATTTTAAGCTCCGGAGCTGGGAGCCATTTGTGGCGGAGTTTAGGGGTCGTGTACAAAGGGCCTATATTCCGGCAATCACCTCCTAACCGATTGGAAAATACATACAGCTTAACCCCAAGGCACTATGCCCTTGTAGGGCTACTATCTTTCGGGACCAGACTAAAGCAATTCCTTGACAGATGGAAGGGTCATTCTAGGGAAATCATCCTCAATAAAAAAGGATGGTCTCCCTTATAGGGCGTTTATACACGACCCCTAAGCTCTGCCGCAAATGGCTGCAAGGTCCGGACCTTGAAAATGTTTACCCACCAGCTCCGGACTTTGCAGACAATTAAGTGCGACCGCCCACTTTAGCAAGACCAAACAGCAGTTTTCTTGTACCTGCTTTTTGGAGGTGACAAATATTTGATCCGGTGTAAGGATAGTGAGTGCGGGGCTCTCCTGGCTTCCGTTTGTTCTTTTTTTGCGCCCCGCCCCTTTAAGAGATCTGAATGCTGCCCGGAACAAAACGGAGGTAAGAAGGCATTCTTTTATTTCTTTTTTCTCCCTCCCTCAGGCAGCCAGCAACCAGGAAGTGCGGAGGGGGGTGGGGACAGAGGAAGAGAAGGAACCCCTAAGATCTCTGGTCCAAATTTAAGTGGCCAGCGGATCTTAGGGGTCGTGTAAAAAGGCCCACAGAGAGTCTCCAATGTAACCAAGTGCAAGCCTCTGCAGCCATTTGGTCACTTCCTCATTTACTTATTTTTAAACTATTTGCTTGCTAAATTCATAGTCTTACTAAGGAGCAAACAAACCCTCTCACATGGGCTTAGAATATCAACCATACCCAATAAAAATCCAGTTAATAACATTCATTGGTAGTAAATGCCAAACAATAAGACAAAAATCTCACACCAAAACAATTTGCAACAGGGAAACCCACAAAATTGTGAGGAAAAAAAGGCCATTGAGAATAGACTTCCATACAGTTCTTCTTGAAAAATGCAGTAATGGGGCATTATGTACCCCAGCTGGTATTGAGCTTCATGAGTTGGCACTAGAGATGGGCACGACTTAAAAAAAAAATTTCGAGTTGTCGTTAGTCGGGCCGGTTCCGTTTCGGCTCGTTTCCGTTTTTCGCGAAATTTCGCAAAAATTAGTCGGTTCGTTTTTTCGTTGTCGTTAGTACTGGTTTGGGGAGGGGGTAGCGGGCTCCTGGAGGGAGCTGCAGGAGTCAGCCAGAGCCACAAGTGACGGACTGGCAGACTCCTTGCACCCGCTGTGTCTCACGTTCTTGCATGTAGTGCAATGCAAGTAGATCTGGCTTAGGGTTAAGACGGGTTAGCGCAAGGTCTAGGGTTAGGCTAGTTACGGGTGAGGTTAGGGTGAGTATTGGGGTGCACCTCTGGGTGCCTCTCTGACCCACTTAGAAGGACAGTGTACTGGCGTATGGGTTAGTCTTAGGGTTCGGGTTTGGGCTACGATTAGTGGGCTGTTTATGCCCAATTGGCACATCCCAGAAGTCTCTGTGGTCAACCTGGCCAAGTGGCCATGCGATTGGTGGAAAATTTGCATGGTCTACTCCCATGGGCGAGCCCGTCATTGCAAATGTGCAGGTGTAAAAAAATAAAATAAAATAAAATAAAATGAAATAAAATAAAATAAAATAAAATCAACGGAGACATTTTTTGCAAGAAAAACCCACTGCTGCTACTGTAAAAATTCAAGCATTTAAAATAGCTAATTTTCGCATGTTTCTGTGGTGCTTTGGTGGGGTTTTGGGCAACGATTTCAAAAAAAATATTGCGGTCGCCATTTTGGATCCCCCGCACTGCATGGCAAATGGATGCGCCCTCCCAGCCTGGTACCAGCAGCGCAGCAGTAGCAATAGCCAAGGAGAGGGGGGTGGGGAAACCCCCCCCAAATAAAACACCCTTCTGGCCTGGTAGGTGCCCTCAGACAGTTTTCGCCTACTTTTACGGCCGGGAATCGGTTTTTTTGAAACTTTTAAAAACTTTTTTTCTGTGCCGCTTGGCATTGCGCGATCGCCGCGATGCAAGTAACGAGCACGACAAATCAGACCAAATTGTTCGTTCGTCGGTTCGAGCTCGAATTCTGGTGGAGTAATTCCCGTTTCCGTTTCCGTAGAGTAACGGATACGAGTAACGGAAACGGAAACGGGAATACCGCTAAGTCGTGCCCATCTCTAGTTGGCACTGCCAAAAATATGTCTTCCTTCTGCTTCTCAATTTGATTTTTCTCAAGGCTATTAAGATCTTCTTGGATCCTCTTGCATAAATAGAGTCCTGGCCCTTGGGTTAAAACTCTAAAGTGGAAACATAAAAGGAAAAAGGGATGAGAACAGGAGGGAAATAGGAAAATCCAGGCACCCATACTTAATGGAATAGAAACAGATCCAAAGAAGGAATAAACTTTGCTGGCCTCTCAGATAACCCAGTCTGGTCACTATGCTTCTTCTACTGCAGTTGCATGGAATGGCTTCTGGATAGAGATGGGCACGACTTAGCGGTATTCCCGTTTCCGTTTCCGTTACTCGGTTCCCTTACTCTACGGAAACGGTAACGGGAATTACTCCGCCAGACTTCGAGCTCGAACTGACGAACGAACAATTTTGGTCTGATTTGTCGTGCTCGTTCCTTGCATCGCGCGATCGCGCAATGCCACGCAGCACAGAAAAAAACTTTTTAAAAGTTAAAAAAACCCGGTTCCCGGCCGAAAAGCAGGCGGAAAAATGCCTGCCATGCCTCAGGGCACCTACCAGAGGGGTTGTTTCTGGAGGTCCCCGGCCTCCCCCCCCATTCCCCGTCCTAGTGCGCTGCTCTGTGCGACTCACCGCAGGCTCGCAGCCAGCAAAAAGCCCAGTCTCACCGCCGGCCGCCGCAATTAAAGTGCAAGCAAGCGGCACAGACGGCACAGGAAAAAACTTTTAAACTCTCCCCCCACCCATTCCCGGGCCAAAAAAGCAGGCGGAAAAATGCCTGCTTGACTAAGGGCGCAGGGCACCTACCGGAGGGGTGGTTTCTGGAGGGGGGGTCCCGCCTCCCCCCCGTCCTGGGCAGCCGGACTCACCATGCCATGCGGTGCGGGCGGGGGATCCAAAATGGGGCGGCGAACGCAATATTGTTTTTGAAATCGTGGTCCAAAAACACACAAGCACAACAGAAACACGCGAAAATTTATAAACTGCCAGATTTTTCACAGTAGCAGGGGGTTTTTTCTTGCAACAAAATGTCTCTCCTCTCCTCCTCTGTCCTCCATTGATTTTATTTTATTTTATTTTATTTACACCTGCGCAATGATGGGCTGGCCGAGTGGCCAGCCATGTGGGAGTGGACGACCATGCAAATTTTTGGAGCCATCCCACCAATCGCATGGCCACTTGGCCATGGAGACTTCTGGGATGTGCCAAAAAGCCCCCTAAAACCTGCCCTAGCCCCCTAACCCTAACCCTAACCCTTGACTCCAGTCCTTACCCATACATCACAGACTGTCTTCTTAGTGGGTCAGAGAGGCACCCAGAGGTGCAACCCACTAGCCCACCGTATCCTTACCCGTCACTAGCCGAACCCTAGCCCTTGCACTAACCCACCTTAACCCTAAGCCAGATCTACTTGCATTGCACTACACGCAAGTACAATTCCCTTCTGTGTGAGACATTGTGGTGCGAGAGCCTTAGTTAGGCATCACCTATGGCTCTGGGTTCACTGCCATCACTAGTCTCACTGTCTGCAACTGGTATGCATATCCATATGGCTATTGCATACCATTTTGCAGCAGCAGCAGGTGAGGAGGGGAGACCCCCATGTTGAGGGGTCTCTTGGAGCCTGCTTCCCTTTCCTAGTGGGTGAGGATAGGAGGCACCCACGGGTGCCTCCAGGAGCCCGCTTTCCCTTTATACCGGGCCAGAGGAGGCACCCACCCCACAGAGGTGCCTCCAGGAGCCCGCTACCCCCCCAAAAAAACCAGTACTAACGAAAACAAAAAACGAAAAAACAAACCGACTAATTTTTGCGAATTTTCACGAAAAACGGAAACGACCCGAAACGGAACCGGCCCGACTAACGACAACTCGAAAATTTTTTTTTTCAAGTCGTGCCCATTTCTACTTCTGGACTGGGGAACTGAGAGAAGATGCAAAGCCTGTTTCTCTTTCCATTCTCAGCAACTCTGGCACTGGCCTTCTTTCACTACCCCTCCAGCAGTCCAATGGAATGGCTTCATTTTGACATACTGGGCAGAGCTGCAAGTCTTATTTTCTTTCGATATATTAACATTTAACACTGTTTTCCACTTTCTCTTCCAATCTCCAGGGCACTCTTGAGAGGGACTTTCTTTTGGAGTAACTATTTCTCCTCCTTTGCAAGCCAACCTGGCATCCTCCTGTCTTCAGCGGCTGCCAACCAAGTGGCCAGTAATGCTAGGAAGAGCCCAATCTGTCAAGGGCCAAGAGCCAAGTCCTGTCACTACTCACAGAGATTTGCAGCTTGGGCCTCATGACATCTGGCTGATATATTTATGGTGTTGTGCTCTCTGAGGTTGTGCATTTCACATCTGGAGTGTAGACTTGCTGACTCTGTGTGCTTGTCCTGAAGGCTCCGAATCATCTTTGGCCTTCTCCCTCTTCACCCTCCCACAGCTACACCCGTCTTTGGTGATTGTGTCATTGTGTTTTGTTTACTCCCCAACTGTCAGCTCTTCCCTGGCATATACTCTGAAACCCTTGCAGTACGATTGTGGAATGAGAACTTAGACGAATTCATGTTCTGAACTGCAAAACCTCAAAACTGTGAATGTTTTGGCTGGGAGATTCTGGGAGCTGCTTCAAAAGCAGCAACTTTGCCACATTTTGTAGAAGACAAAGAAAATAGCTAGTCTCCCATGGCTTTACTTAGCATGGGGAGTCTCTATAGTCTCTCCCCATCACTGACCAACCTTCATTTGACTTTTAATGGAAAATCTTTTTTTTAAAAAAAGGAGAATTAATAGTGTTGCTATGAGTCATGCTTCAGTGGCCTCCATTTTGTGTGATCTATTTTTTCTTCTTTTGCTGCTCCTTTTATATTGGATAAAATCCTTAGGCCAATAGGATACAAACAATAGGCCAATCTACCAAGTATCTTCTACATGGGCAGCAGCTCTTCAGTGTTTCATGTCTTAGTTCTTCCAGCCAAGCTTGGAGTTACTGGATTGAACCTGACACCTTATTAATGAGAATGAAATAAAGTATGGGGCTTCTCTCTTACTCACTGCTAATTTATGTAAACTGCTGAATGGATTGCTTAATATAGATATGTAATGTCCTGTGAAATTAATAGTCGGAAAGCAAAGCAAAAAAGCAAAATGTGTTGCTTATATAGTGCCCCATAGCACTTGAAGCACTCTCTAGGCAGTTTACAACACAGGCTACACATTGCCTCTTGTCCAGTGAGCTGGGTACTCATTTTACCTACCCCAAAAGGATGGAAGGCTGAGTCAACCATGAGCCAGATACCTGAGATTGAATCTCAGGGTGTGAGCACAGCTTTGGCTACAGTATAGCAGTTTAACCAGTGCACCACAGGGCTCAAAGAAAAATTACTGTGCTTTTATATAGCTTGATACGCTTGTCATGACCTCTTAATTGTTGAACTCCATGCGTTGTATCATAGCCCTCTCTAATAGAGGGGGCATAGAGAAACACCTAATCAAAACTCTTCACCTTTGTTGAAAGGATTTCACTGGTATCCAGGCCTCTTCTGTGCAGAATTCAAAGCAACAGTGCTTACCTTGTTGCTCTCACAGCTTGATCAAAATAAAAGAGAGAACATATGCTTTCATACCAGCCTTCCCATAGATTGAGGTAATCTCTGGAGGCTCTCTGTCAGGCAACTTGATCATTTGAAATAAGACAGGTTGGTGTGACCAAGGAGAGGGTCTTCTCAGTGATGGCACCCTGCCTGTGGAATTCCCAGACCAGAGACACTCATCCTGTGACAACAACATTCTTCTCCATTTGGCATCAGCATGAAAACACAGTTTTATTATCTGCGGCTAAAAGTTCCTGTTGCCTCTCTTCATTTCATCTAAGTGCTTTGTTTTTATAGTATTGTTAAGGGCCAGATGCAGGGGAGTTGCATCCAGGAGACAGATATCTAGTCTTGTGGACTATTTGTTGGGGCCACTGTGAGATACAGGAAGCTGGACTAGACGGGCCTTTGGCTTGATCCAGCATGGCTCTTCTTATGTTCTTATGTTCTGACTTTTGCTGAAAGGATGTGCTAGCCCTGCTTTAGAAACCTGCATGTACATTTCAGTCCTCTGAAGGCCTGCCATGGTTTTGCATCTTTGTAAGGATCCTACGTCTTTGTTGAAGGATCCTACGTCTATATACAAAACCTGAAGTGGGGAAGCATGAAAGGATAATGAAATTACATGGTGTATTAGGGGGTAATGTTTCACAGGATGATGGGGAAAAACAAAGGTCTCTCTATCCCCCCTCTCTCTTTCATGCATGCACCCACACACCCTCCCACTCACACACCCACAGTTCAGATCAATGAAATATGAAGGCAATATGTCTGTTTTCATGCAAGAAAAATTTCCCAACAATACTAACATTCTCTGATCAGTATTCGGATGAGTGTAGATCAGACAGTCACAGGCAGCAGGAATCAGACAAAGTAAATAAGAGCAGAGTGAGAAGGAGAACCGAAAACAGAATGGTTGCAAAGACTGGCGCATGCCCATGAATTATTCAGACACATAGGAAACATAATTCTTTTTTCCTCCCTTTTTTCCTCCACCCCCTCCTTGAATCTGTTGGTATGGGTGTATAATTTCTGAGAGCACCCTCTCTTAAAAGTCTTAACGTCTGCTGACAGGTATCTTTCTTCCACTCCCCACATCCTGCCATTACTGGGAATGTAACTGAAAGGTTGCAGAGATTCAAATCATGACATGGCTTGCATACAAGATGAGGAAATACATCTCTCACCATTCTCCTTTCCAAAAGACAACCCAGATAGGGTTATTGTTGTTTGTTATTGGTCTCAGGGGGAAAATTGCACATTTTGAAGGCCACCATTTGCACACTTTTAGAAATGAAATGCCGGTTCTCTTGTTGGCTTTCTTTTGGCTTGATTACTCAAAGCAGAAGAATTGAATGGCATACCTCCCAAAAGTGAAAGGAGCTAGAGCCATTTTGCATAGAGCTCCCGTCCCGAATGAGAAAAAGAACATTTGGCCTCCTAGCTCTTATGCGGGATGTGAGAAAAAGTGACCGTTTGGGCATCTCTTACCACAGGCCTTGTGGTAAGAGTGGGGGAGCAGCAAAGTGATTTGGTCTGGGTCTCACCTCATGGCAGGAACCAAGCACAATGAGGAATGTGTAATTCAGGACAAGGGGAATGCTAATACAAATTAATAATATTTCTATCTACAGTGGTCATTAAGGGCATTAAACATTTAGTTTGTGTTAGTAATAGAAGACAGTGTTAGCTGAGCTCTTGTTTTCCCATTCACTAACTGAACTCAAGCAGAAAATAATATCAGTAGAGGATAGGCTAGAGAACAGAGATTCTCTCTTTCACACACACACCCTGTCAAGATCTGAGTGTCAGTAAAGAGAACAAACACATACATATTTTTAACTGCTCTACTGATTATTCTTATAGGAAATGAAATTTAAAATATGAGTATTGCAAGATTCAAGAGAATATGAATTCATTAATATTTTTGCAATAATACAATATATATGACATCTGTGGAATTGACACCTCAATTCATCATGATCAGTGTCAGTCCAATGAATATTCAAAATCTGCTGAGCAGCATATGTCTTTGTGTAAATATTGTCCCACACAGTTGAGTGTCGTTGGTAGTGGATGTTGCTGCACAGTGCTTAGAAGCCAAATTCCTGTGTTGCATCAATGCTCATGTGTGATCTGTGCTGTCAATTCAAAGTGACTCTTAGTGAACTTAATACAGTAGGGCTTTCTAGGTAGGGCTTTCTAGATAACTATTCCAGCAACATAGAGAGGTTCCCCCCCCCCCGCTTGGTAACAGTCTTAACCGCCATATTAATCTACCCAGGCCTTGTGCTCTGAAGAGGCCACTTCAGCTTAGCATACAGTGTTGAAACCTCATGGCTTCTATACAGAGCACAATACCATAGTCTCTCAAGACTGAAGGATGCCTATATACTAAAACAGTATTTGGCATTTAACTTTGTTTTTTAAATACTATAAACTGTCTTGGTTTGTTCAGGTGAAAGGCAGCACTTACATATCTATCTATCTATCTATCTATCTATCTATCTATCTATCTATCTATCTATCTATCTATCTATCTATCTATCTATCTATCTATCTATCTATCTATCTATCTATCTATGCATGCATACATACATAGAATGGAATACAGTTTTTCTGTATTCTTACCTGGTCATGAAGATATGTATAGATACACAGACCCTGTACAGTGGACCCTCATATAACAAGCAGTTTGTTTAACAGAAAATCTGCTTAAAGGAAAAAATTTCCAGAGATAGGGGGAAATTGCTTAACAGAATCACCTATTGGGTGAATCCGTACAACAGAAAAATGGTTGCAATGTTTTCAATGCATTCCTATAGAAAATTTGTACAAAGGAAAATCAATTCCTTTATACAAGGTACCACTGTATTTTCAATCTAGTGTTTGAAGAAGTGGACTTTGATCCACAAAAACTCACACTGAAATAAAACTGGTAGTCTTTAAAATGCAACAATATTTGGCTTTCTTTTCCTTGCCTTACTTTTGCCAAAACGCTATAGCATTATATCTCAAGTAACCAAAGGTTCATATACCAATAGCAATTTGCCTTCATATCTCCTTTCATCCATGCCCTTTGGGACCATCAAGTTCAACTCCATTGCCTTATCTATACCATAATCTCAACCTTCCTTCTTCTTTCCTCTCTTTCTTCTAGCTGTCACATAAGTGAAAAATTAGTTACATTGTAAATAAATGTTATGGAAATAACACCCCAAACAATAAGATGGCTCCATTCTTGCATATTGAACAAAAGTTGGTTTTTCTTGCTATGCAAGAATATTAATGTGACCTGCTTCCGGCTGCATCAGAAGGGAAGATAGAAGAAGGCAGAAACCGATGTGTCATGTGAAATACCCATAGTTTGCTGTTTGCTTGAAATATAGAGGGGGGAAATGTTACCCTATACTGGAACATGCTGACAATTAAGACACTTGATGGTTTAGTGAGGTGGGGACTTTGACCCCACCTCTTACTGACCATAGTAAAATCTGATAATTGTAGCAATTAAGGATTATAGGATTAAACTGAATAAGATGGTGATGTGTGTATATGAGTGTGTTTAGTCTGACAGCCACAATAGCACATTCCAACCTGACAGACAGGGTCATGATTCACTTTTCTATCATTACTCAAGGACTTTCAAAGACAACACATATGAAATACTGATGGAAGCTCTAGTATAACCCAAATCCTTTAGGAGGATTATCTCTGTTATCTCATCTGGCATTGGAGAATTACATGTAATATAAACGTATAAATGGCTTAGCTGCAGAAAGAGTTTGTTAAAGGAGCGTAAAACAACGATTCTCATTCTTCACTGGTGCTCAGAATATATCTACACTACATCAAAATGCTCAGTGCAGACCTGGGGAATATTTAGAACTCATCCTTAGAATTTTCTATTTCACTCTGAATATCATTCTTTTCTCTACTGAATGATGTGTTCTCTAGCTACTTGAATCTAGTTACAAAACATTGAAATAATTGTTTCATTTTGCTTTACATTTTTTGCATCCACTTCAAGTGTCCTATCATATTTATGATTCCTGCTAACAAAAGTAAACCAATAATTTCTAAACCAATAATTTTTCAGCAGTACAACATAGCAGTCTGTTGACCAAGTCAGATAGCGATCTTCTGAATGGTGTTATCACTAGCTGAAAGTAAGACAATCTTAGGACTTACCCAGATGGAGCATTTATTTTTTGTAATGTACCTGTTTCAGCAATAATGTTATCAGTATTTTTTCCACCAACTGCATGACATTTGTCTCGCCTTTGTTAGTATGGTGACAAAATCCATAATGTCCTCTGATTTTTGTCCCTCCTAAAGTCATGGTTTATTTTTTATTTTGTTCCTTAGGTATAGCGTTAGAGCTATGGCATTTCTTGCTCATATTAATTTCTGTTGTTAGACTCTCTTAGCTGGATGCTTGGTTAGGTAAACTCTCTCTCTCTCTCTCTCTCTCTCTCTCTCCCCCCCCAACACACACACACACACACACACACATTATATATATATATATGCATGCACACACATACAGAGAGGGAGGGAGGGAGGGAGGGAGGGAGGGGGAGCAAGATGTCTGTCCTCTCCTGTTCTAATTATTCATGAAGAGGGATATGGAAGGACCTTCCTTGAATAACATGAGGGCTTAGACTACATTTGGGTATCCCTGATCAATAAAACTGCCCTGTTGGCTAGAACTTTGGGAGGGGTTTTGACTGATTGAAAATATTTTCTTGTTGATTTGGCTGGGCATATTAATTTAAAAGATGTATAAGGACTATTTGGATTGAGAGAGGGTGCCATTTTATTCTTCATCTCAGGGAGCAAACTCTCTTAGCCTAGCATCCTGAAGCCCCACCATCATATTCGGAATAGGTGTTTCATTTTGGTTTTTATAAGAATTTTCCAAAAGTTGCATACTTCTTCATATTAAGAAAATAACATAAGGGAAAAAGAAATCTGTGTGTGGGCGAAAACAAAACTGACATTTTCCCCTTTAGGCATCGAGCATTTAATACCTAGAAATCTTGTTTGGGATCTTTGTGTATGGAAGCATGTTAGTGCAGTATTTAGAGTACCAGTACTTTTTTTTCTGAGTCCTTACCTTTCTCACATGGATGGGTACAATATACTATTTTCCATGCTAGAATAGTTATTGGATTTTCAGATTATCTAGCTAGCTAGCTAGCTAGCTAGCTAGCTAGCTAGTAATGTAACTTTTAACCAAATGTATGTAATATAATATTTAACAGATTCAATATGGTTTCTGAGTATAAATGCATAGTCATTTGTAGAGATGGGCACGAATAAAAAAAATGGTGTTTCGTTTGCCGTTTGTCGTTGAGAGGTCCATTTCGTTTTGTTTGTCGTTTGTCGTGAAGTTTTGAAAAAATTTCATTTCCATTTTTCGTTTTTTGTTTTTCATTTGTCGTTTCTACCTGCTTTTGCGCGATTTTTAAAGCATTTCCCTAACTCCCACTGGAGACTGCAAGGAGGACGGGGGCTGCCAGAGCTTTTTATGCCCTCTGTGGCTGCCAGACCTGCCCAGTCTGCCACCTGGGCATGCTATTGGTTGAAGTTGTCCAAGAATTTACATGATCCCATCACATGGCTTGCCTCCATGTTGTGGCTGGGGAGTGTGGCGACATCCATTTTGTCATCCTTAAAGGGAAAAGAAAAATACATCGCGATGGGAGAAGACAAAAACAAATGTTTTAAGAACCCCAACCCCCTGGTAGGTAATAATTTCAAATAATTATCGCATTATCACTGCATTTTTATGGATGTCCAGGGCATTTTAATACCCAAGAAATCAATATTAGGCATCTGGGAGCCATTTTGGGTCAATGTCCCCTAACTCCCCTTAAAGGAAAAAAATACAGCGATCTGAGAAAAGACATAAATGCACCTTTTAAGGACCCCAACCCCCCCCCGGTAGGTGTTATCAGAAAGTATAAATAATTATCACTGCGTTTTTATGGATGTCCAGGGCATTTTTTACATTTAAAACAGCTCATTTCATTGTGTGTCACCAGTAATGGAAACGAAACGTAACGAACATAATTTTCGTGGTTGTGTTCATTTCGTTTCATTTTCATCACATTTTTCATTTGTCATTTCATTTCGTTACATAACGGAAATGACAAACGACAAACGGTAACGGAAATGAAAAATTGTTCGTTCCGTGCCCATCTCTAGTCATTTGTCAAGGCACAGGTGAATAGTATAATCACATGAAAAGGTCAGAATAATTATATCCAGGTACCATGGATAACTGATTATCTGCCTATATGTGCTCATGTGATTGGTTTATATGATGTCTGTCATATGTATAAAAGGCAGGATTGTAACCCATTCTGCTTTTGGACTGCTTTTTGGTGAAATGAGCAGTTTCCTCACTACTCTGTAATATTTATGCTGTGTGTTTTATCTCATTGTGTATTTGTGTATGCTTTTGTAATACAGGCTTTTATGCTAAAGTTTACTTCTGTCTCCTAGCTTCAAATCTGTGTTTAGCAATTATCTTTCTATGCCACCATATAACTATGCTAATCTTTGAAACATTTGAAACCCAACCACTTTTTAACACTATCTATCTATCTATCTATCTATCTATCTATCTATCTATCTATCTATCTATCTATCTATCTATCTATCTATCTATCTATCTATCTATCTATCTATATTGTACTAAAGATCCACAATTCTCCTTTCTGGAAGGCTTTGAAGCAATGCTCCCTTTTATTTTCAGCCCCACTGCATAAAGCTCTGTCCTTTGTGCATGCAACTTCACTCCAGTTTTTGCGACTCCCCACTGGGCAGGTTCCATAGTGATTGGAACCCAAATGATACTATGGCTGTGCAGGGGAGGGGGAGCCCTGCATAGAGGGGGATAGAGGTGTGCATGCACATCTTTGAGGGAACTGTGCGTTCAAGCCTAGTGAAGCATAGCTCTTCCTGTTCTTCCCCCAGTTGTATTTGGGAGACTTCTTTCTGAATAGGAACTGGGTGGCACTAGGCCTAGTTAGGTCTCTGAACCTTCTAGGTTAAACCCTTTCCCCAGATCAGCCATATTTATTTAGGTCTCTTTGAGGCATCTGTCTGCCAGGTAGAACATCCAGAATAGAATATTATTTATTTGTTTCATTTGTTTATTTTTATTGAATTTGTAGTCCAAAAGTTCATATAAAGCTGATGTTCCAATTTATGCCATAAACACAGACCATGCTTGCCACCCTGAGGGAACAGAATCTGAAGTGCTGAAATGCATCCACATACACATTTTTGTCTGTTGTACACTAAGAACACACATGGAAGGTGAGACTGAGATAGTGAAAATAAACATCACAGACACATTTTTTTCAGTTCCAGTGATTACAAATGTGTTTCATGATAACTGGCTTCCAAAGCACACTTCTGGACCCTTCTGTGTCAAACCTTTCAACTTCTGACATTTCTGTATCAACAAAACCATACTGACAGACTGCCCCCCTCCCCCCTTAAACCCAATTTAAAGCCTAAATCCAAAATAATAGCTTGAGAAATTGAGGAATCACTTTTGCTGAAACACCACACAATGCCATCTAGCGTTAATAACAAGCAAAGCTTCCAATTCCATGAAAGCTTCACTTCTGGATTGGCTAGCTGTGCCAATCTGTTGTGGCACCTTATAGGCTTATTGTGTGGTGGTATCTGATGAAGTGAGCCCTGCTCTATAAAAGCTGATGTTCTGTTTAATGCATAACATCAGCCATTGGAGTTGCCAGGTGCTAGGCTATGGCAAACATAGCCGTTGGTAGTTCCAATTAGAGATGGACATGAAATGCCAAAATGGTGTTTTGTTTCTTTTTTTGTGTTTGTTTGTTTGTTTGTTTTGTTTGATTTGGAATGAAATGATTTTTTTAAAAAAAATCATTTTGTTTTTTGTTTTATTTTGTTTTTCATTTTTCAATTGTTTTAAATGTTGTTTTTTTTACAGCCAACCAGCCTGGCCCGCGGGCTGGTCAGCACCTTTTTTTGGAACCTCATGCAAGCAGCTGGCCCGCGGGCTAATTGGTGCATTTAAAAAAAAACTCGCGCCGACCAGCTGGCCTGCGAGCCAGTCGGCACTTTTTTAAAAAATTGCACCAACCAGCTGGCCAGCAAGCCAATCAGTGCTTTAACCATGTGCTGACCAGCTGGCCCATGGGGCTGGCTGGTCGGCACTTATTTTTATTATTTATTTTGACAAGCGCCGAGATCATTTTTTGTTTTGTTCTGTAACAAAATGAAAAATGAAAAATGAAATGATTTTTTTTTTTTGTACCCATTTCTAGTTCCAATTTCAAAGAGACTGTCAAAACATTCCAGGTTATAGTCTTCACATTACACAAGTTATCCAAGATGCATTACCTCTGTTGGGGATAGGATTCGGCATCTTTGAAAGCTCCTAGAAATTGCAGGCTAAAATCCGAAGTGGATTCACATAACATCTGGACTGGTGTTACCAGCTGACACTGACTGAAAGCCTTCATTGTGTTCAATCAAAAGGTTTGCACCCTTATTACCCTCAAAATGCATAAGCAACAGATAGTGCTGCTGCTTGCATTGTGTTATTTCTACGGGCCGGGTAAAATGGCATTCCCTTGGCCTTTCCGCTTGTAAAGTAGAAAGGATAATTTTATCAAATCGAGTACAGTGTGTGGCAAAATCTGCTGGAAAATGATCTATTTCCTCTTTTACACCTAAAATACCTGCTGGTTCTGAGTAAACAAACCTCTCCTACAGGGTAACTTGTAAATGTATTTCAGCTATTTTACACTTTTACTACTCCATAAAAGCTATGCTTGGGCAGAAAGTGAGATAAAAATTAATGCTTCTTATTATCAGCCCAATGCACAGAACAAGCACCAATTCTGTTCATTTATTTAAATACTCTGGGTGCATGCCTACTGCTAATAAATCCACTCTGTAATTCATCACATTTACACTGAGCTGTAGTGTGACATCAGTGAAATTACCGGGTCTGACCAACATATAAAGTCACCAAAAACCCTCTTATAAAATGGCAGACACAACTGGCAGCAAGTTGCACCCTAGGCTTTTTTTTATTTAAGTTTTTGCACAAGTTTTTACCTCTACATATCATACAATGTACTGGGGGGGGGGAATCATTAAATGAGAGATGGCCTGTATCAGTTCCATCAACATATGGCTCATAAAATTCTCATGATCAGAACTACATTTGTGCACTTTCAAATCACTTCCTGTATATAGCTACCCTAAGAATTAATGACATCCAAAAGGGCCTGCCATTGATTGCCCTGCTGAAGTTTTGCAAAGCAAAGGGCATGGCTTCCTCTGAATCCATGTTCAGTCTTCCTCTTTTCTTGGTGCCTTCAACTTGTCTTAGCATTGCTGACCAGAATCCTGTTCATAATAATGAAGGCATAATGACTCTCCAGGCAGAGCAAGATGATAAAGAGTACTTCCGTGTGCAGTTGACATTTTGGCAACCATGAGCACAACAAAATATATCGGTGCCAGGTAAAAACCCTCCTGGTTCCAGAAGTTTTTTAATTTATACAATATAGACTGTGGGTCCTCTGATGGCAATTTTAGTGTAATGATTTTAGTGTAAGGTTTTTATTATTTTTTAATTATTTATTGATATTTGATGTTTTAAGTGTTTTAATTCTTTGATTGTAAACCGCCCAGAAACCTTTGGGTAGTGGGCGGCATATAAGTTGTATAAATAAATAAATAAATAAATAAATAAATAAATAAATAAATAAATAAATAAATAAATAAATAAAAAAAAACTATTATACACCTGAAAAAGTATCAGAATTCTGGCAATTATCATTTCCACTTAATTTTCTCATTTAATAGTAAGACCAAGTTACTTTAACTTCTAGTAGGAGCCCAGACTTGATTTCTTCTAGAACCTTTATTTGTCTTTCTAGTGATTTATGAAAAACACAAAGCACTCCTCCAAGTGAATGATTTGGACATTTTTAAATGCAGAACATATCACATGAAAATTGGCTTAGATACAAATGAAGGAGTAAAACATTGGTGGGAAACAACTCCAATAATTTAAGGAATACAAAAGATACTATCTACCTACTTTACTGGTATAAGGGAGTCGACTTGAAACAAATTTATAAAGGTGAAAGAAGAAAATGCAACCATAGGACTAAGTTTAAGAAGGCAAAATAATAATTAAAAAAAGAACTGCATAACTTTATATTGAGAATTAAGATGTTGAAACTGTTGATGATTTAAATGGAGAGTGCAGCCAAGAAATAAGAAGACTAAGACTTGAAAGAGTAGCTTTGAAGTAACTAGAAAAGGTCAACAGGACACCAAAACCAAGACCATCCACACTATTTTATTTTCAGTTACTATGTAAGGAAATAATAGCTGGACAGTGAAGAAAGCCAACACAGAAAAAAAATCAATTATTTTGAAATACTGTGGACTTTAAAATGCCTACTGTTCCAGAGGGTGCAATGTGGTGGAAGAAGCTTTGTGGATACCTGGACTACCAGAAAAATGAACAAATGGGTCCTAGATCAAATGAAGCATGAATGCTTATAAGAAGCAAAAATAGCAGCTCTGGGGAGTCTCATGGTGCAGAGGTTAAGCTGCAGTACTTCAGCCAAAGCTCTACATGACCCAGGTTCAACCCCAGGTAGCTAGCTCAAGATTCACTCAGCCTTTCATCCTTCCAAGATGTTCTTTATGTATATCCTCCCCACCCTCACCCATCTATAGCTGTGAACATGAAGGACAACCTCTGAATATGGTTCTAAATAGGATTCCAGTCATTCATATGCAGGATTCAACTACAGTACCAAACTGCAGGTCTCAGTGTCAAATGTTGCAAAAATGTACACCTCTAGTACTGAATCTCTCCTTACATTTATACTTCCATATCTAGAGATGGGCACGACTTAGCGGTATTCCCGTTTCCGTTTCCGTTACTCGTATCCGTTACTCTACGGAAACGGAAATGGGAATTACTCCGCCAGACTTCGAGCTCGAACCGACGAACGAACAATTTGGTCTGATTTGTCGTGCTCGTTACTTGCATCGCGCAATGCCAAGCGGCACAGAAAAAAAGTTTTTAAAAGTTCAAAAAAAACCCGATTCCCGGCCCTAAAACTAGGCGAAAACTGTCTGAGGGCACCTACCAGGCCAGAAGGGTGTTTTATTTGGGGGGGGGGTTCCCTGCCCCCCTCTCCTTGGCTATTGCTACTGCTGCGCTGCTGGTACCAGGCTGGGAGGGCGCATCCATTTGCCATGCAGTGCGGGGGATCCAAAATGGCGACCGCAATATTTTTTTTGAAATCGTTGCCCAAAACCCCACCAAAGCACCACAGAAACATGCGAAAATTAGCTATTTTAAATGCTTGAATTTTTACAGTAGAAGCAGTGGGTTTTTCTTGCAAAAAAAGTCTCTGTTGATTTTATTTTATTTTATTTTATTTTATTTTTTTACACCTGCGCATTCACAATGATGGGCTCGCCCATGGGAGTGGACCATGCAAAGTTTTGGAGCCATTCCACCAATCGCATGGCCAGGTTTTGCTGACTGTACCAGGCTGGGAGGGCGCATCCATTTGCCATGCAGTGCGGGGGATCCAAAATGGCGACCGCAATATTTTTTTTGAAATCGTTGCCCAAAACCCCACCAAAGCACCACAGAAACATGCGGAAATTAGCTATTTTAAATGCTTGAATTTTTACAGTAGCAGCAGTGGGTTTTTCTTGCAAAAAAAGTCTCCGTTGATTTTATTTTATTTTATTTTATTTTATTTTATTTTTTTACACCTGCGCATTCGCAATGATGGGCTCGCCCATGGGAGTGGACCATGCAAAGTTTTGGAGCCATTCCACCAATCGCATGGCCAGGTTTTGCTGACTGTACCAGGCTGGGAGGGCGCATCCATTTGCCATGCATGGGGGGGGGATCCAAAATGGCGACCGCAATATTTTTTTTTAAATCGTTGCCCAAAACCCCACCAAAGCACCACAGAAACATGCGAAAATTAGCTATTTTAAATGCTTGAATTTTTACAGTAGCAGCAGTGGGTTTTTCTTGCAAAAAAAAGTCTCCGTTGATTTTATTTTATTTTATTTTATTTTATTTTATTTTATTTTATTACACCTGCACATTTGCAATGATGGGCTCGCCCATGGGAGTAGACCATGCAAATTTTCCACCAATCGCATGGCCACTTGGCCAGGTTGACCACAGAGACTTCTGGGATGTGCCAATTGGGCATAAACAGCCCACTAATCGTAGCCCAAACCCGAACCCTAAGCCTAACCCATACGCCAGTACACTGTCCTTCTAAGTGGGTCAGAGAGGCACCCAGATGCACCCCAATACTCACCCTAACCTCACCCGTAACTAGCCTAACCCTAGCCGTTGCGCTAATCCGTCTTAACCCTAAGCCAGATCTACTTGCATTGCACTACATGCAAGTACGTGAGACACAGCGGGTGCAAAGAGTCTGCCAGTCCGTCACTTGTGGCTCTGGCTGACTCCTGCAGCTCCCTCCAGGAGCCCGCTACCCCCTCCCCAAACCAGTACTAACGACAACGAAAAAATGAAAAAATGAACCGACTAATTTTTGCAAATTTTCGCGAAAAACGGAAACGAGCCGAAACGGAACCGGCCCGACTAACGACAACTCGAAAAAATTTTTTTTCAAGTCGTGCCCATCTCTATCCATATCCCATAGCCACAGAATCAGGATCCACAGTTTCACTTCTCTGCGCTCTGAAAACATTAATAATGTTAAAAGAAAAAACATCCAGAAAAACTATTTCCCTATGTATTACCGAAACTGGCCACTAGAGGATGTCAGAGACTGTGTTATAAATACTTGTTAGTGAAGAATACCCAGCATGGTCTCTGGCAACCTCTACTGATCACCTCTTGTAATACATGTGAAAATAGTTTCTCTCAGGTCTCTCTCTCAGGTCTCTCTCTCTCTCTCTCTCTCTCTCTCTCTCTCTCTCTCTCTCTCTCTCTCTCTCTCTCTCTCTCTCTCTCTCTCTCTCTCTCTCTCTCTCTCTCTCTCTCTCTCCCCCTCCATCACACACACACACACTGCTGCCTGGAATGAGCTCCAGAGACCCCTTCCAGGCAGCACAGGGCCCATGTGGAGGTGAGCCTTGCTTGCAAATCAGAGCAAGCTCACAAACTGAGGCAAAATTTTGCTCTGTTTGCAAATGCTCCCCATCCAAGGTACTCATAAACCAAGGTAACACTGTATTACCGAAAATGGTAATGTATTTTCTGTGATTGGAGCTATTTACATCATCAGCTCTATTGGCTAATAAAATACTCAGTTAAATTGGTTTTCTTTTCTACCAAACTTGCTTCACTCTTGAACCCTCAATCCTGGACATTCAAGGCAACTTCAGGATTTAACCAGAACTCTGATGCTCTTATTTTCCCAGTCTTCTAAAATGCAAGGATTTTCTCTTTGTGAAGAAAGAAGTTGTTTAACTTAGTTGTCCTTTTTTTGGTGGGAAAATATTTTCACGATTAATTATTCACATGAAAGCCCCTTTGGCAGTTTATGTGCTTTGTTTTGTATTCCTCCATTCTCTCACCCTCTTCGTTCCATATTTTTACTGAGAAAAAAAAACATGCAGCATCCATGAGCTACGATCCAGTAAATCCAGACCCTTGTGTATAACAATAAAATGTTGAGCAAAAATCTTAGCCTTTCTTTAATTAGGACAAGTTAGATTTTTTTTCTTATAAAGTTCATGTCATATAAAAGATCACAGTGGGTCTTGGGAACTTGTGATATTTTGAGCAACATCCACAGTGCAACAGCTAAATGAAACCCCCTTATCATGTTCAGTAACCATCATGTCCCAGTTAAAATTCCAAAGAAGCTTAAGGGAAAGTCTTTTAATTTTAGAATTCAAAGCCGTGCATCAAAGTGAAGTGAGAGATAAAAGAATTAAGGATAAAATGCTTACTGATTTAGAGTTATATGGCACTTCTCTGAATGTCCAGAGAAAGCCTATTCCCTGAATGGTTAATGCTTTGAAATTTTCAGTGTGTCTGTCATAGTCATCTAAATAGTATGCTGCATTCATGTGGGTATTCTGCTGCCAACTTTTTTTCCTATGCCCAGGACTCCAGGCCAGATGTGGAGATGTGGTGATGGCATCTAGCCTGGATGTCTTCAAAAGGGGACTGGACAGATTCCTGGAGGAAAAGTCCATCACAGGTTACAAACCATGACGGAAATTAGAGATGGGCACGAAACACCAAATGGCATTTCATGGTCATTATTCAGGCCCTGGTGTCCGCTTCATTCCGTTTCCGTTTTTTGGGGGCCCGGGGCCCGCTTCGTTTCCATTTCTTCATTTTTCGGGTGCGGCAAGCTGCGACCGCAGGGAGCCCTCCCAGGGCTGGGCGCCACCGGAGCCGGCGGCATGCAGGCCGGGAGAGCGTTCCCGTGGCCGTGGGGAGCCCTCCTGGTGCTGGGGAAAGCCTCCTGGGAGAGCCGTCCCGCAGCCACGGGGAGCCCTCCCGGGGCCAGGAACCACCGGAGCCACTGGCAAGCCTGCTGGGAGAGCGATCCCATGGCCACCCAAGGACCGATCCGTAGTGCCATCCGCCAACCCCATCGGATCACTACCCCCGGAGCTCCGCACAGCGCCGCCCGAGCTGGGGCCCTTCTCCCCGGGAACCACTCTGGCCCGGGAGCCACTGTCCCTGCTGACCGCCACCCTGCACCCCCGGCCTAGACCCAGGAAACCTGTAGGGGGTGCCGCTGCACTCCCCCCGTGCTTCAACGACGCCCTCCACTCCGGCTTCCGAGCTGGCTGCACCGTCGCCGCTTCACCACATGGCCGAGATCCCGGAGCCCAGCCCATAAGGGCTCGGATCCCATCTCTTCTTGCAAGACTGGCAAAGTCTCACATCGGCTCCGGTGGGGAGGGGGCAAAGAGGCTCCACCAGGCCCAACCCCCTCTCACCGCCCTCTGCTTGTTCAATGACAGCCCAGTGGGCTGTCATTCACCAATCGGAGATGGCTGGACAGGGGTCTGTGATCCCGCCTCCGCCCATCTCACCACCCTCTGCTGCTCCATTTTTCATTGTGCAAGCAGCGCGATGCCAGTAACGGAAACGAACAGAACGGAAGAAAATTTCCGTGGTTCTGTTCGGTTGGAGCCTGCCCCATCGCAACAGTCGTTATTCGTACCGTTACGTAACGGAATAAATAACAGAGAACGGTAACGAAAAAATGGTTGTTTCATGCCCATCTCTAATGGAAATGTGTAATCTTCAGGCTTAAAAACAGGGTACTTCTAGGGTTAGATGCAGGGGAGTGGTTTCAGGAGACAGATATCTAGTCTTGTGCGCTCCCAGACACATGGGGGGGGACACTGTGAGATACAGGAAGGTGGACTAGATGGGCCTCTGGCCTGATCCAACATGGCTCTTCTTATGTTATTATGTTCTTATGACTACCCTTTGAATGCGGGTAAGCTGGGCAGTCACCTGGAGCACAGAGCTGGGAGGGACACCAAGCTGAGCTGAAGGGCTTGCAAAGCAGGGCAGGAGAACTTTATGTTGTGCTGGGGGAGGGCACCGCAGTGAACTGAGGGATCCCATGCTGAAGTCAATGGCTGTGCTTTTTGAATATACTATGTGGAGTGTGAAAACGCAGTGCATCATGAAAATATAAAAAGAAACTACTTCAAAACGAGGAAACAAAAATGAAGTCAAGTCTGCAATAGTTCTGCAACATAATAGCTAGGTCTGCACCCAAATGTAAGGATGCCTAAACTGATCCCAGTCAGTTGAAGCATTTCTTTATTGATAGCAGAGATAAGATTGGTCAGGTGGATTTAGGATTGGCTCGGCAAGCAGTCCTGGTTACAAAGTGTGCTCTAAGGAGAGACGGAACATGGAAGGCTTCAAGTAAGAATTCTGTGAGCGAGCAGGTGGCCTGTTTTGGTGAACCAAAACTTTCAAGGCTATTAGAGAAAGTTCAAGCATTGTGTCAATAGATGAGCAATGAGGGAGTCATTGCCAGGTAGAATTTTTCAGACAATTGGGACTTGAGAATAATTACCTATGAGCTCTAGCAGAAGAGAAAATGTAGTAGTCATAGCAGTATGAAGTCAGACCTAAAGGAGAAATTTGTTTTCCTTCCTGAGTAGTGGAAGAGACCAGCAACAAGCCACAGCCAGAAAAACTGTGAAAAAGAAGCAGGGGGAGAAAATCTGCTATACAGGGTTTGGGGGTTTTGGCGGTTACTATCTTGTGCCTCCTTGCTACACATGTTTAAAAGATCTGGAAGTTGAGTCATGGCTAAGCTATTCAGACCGATGAAGCTGTTTGGATGAACAGCGAAACGTTTCTATCTCTCAAAAAAGAAGTCCAGTAGCCATGACTCAACTTCCAGATAAACTCACCTGGATAACTGAGAATCTTCACAGACATGTTTAAAAGATGAGGAAGCTTTAAAGAAAACTTGTATGTGGGTGTAGTTTTTGACATTCCTAGGAGGGTAAAAGGTAACTTTTCTTATTTTAGTATGTTGTTGTTGATACCTTTTAAAAACTCACATGTAAAGGACAGAACTCAGGTTACTTAAACTTGGTGCACTAAATGAAATCTCATGTCTTAGCCCGGGAGATGAGTAACAAGAAAATGACTGCTACTTAATTGGTATAATCACCTTGTAAATCTAAACGGCAATTATCATCTCAACATCAGAAATCATTTTCAGTTCTCAGGTTTTTTTCCTAAGTTACTTCTTCCTGTTGATTGCTGGACATTTCGGGACTTTAATGCTTCTTCTTTGATCACACCCCAGAACACAAAGTCAGCTGGAGTAAATAATAAAGAGTAAACAAAATTATTTTATTTGGAGTAAAGAGTAAACACTAGGCCTGTAAAACAGAAGGAAATATTGTAGCAAATTTCTTGGGTACTTCATCCATTTGCTTATTTTTAGGTAATGAGTGATGTTTAGGCATTGATATGTTTCTGTGTCCATTCTGGATTCTGCCCTAGAGAAACTGGAACTATTCAACTTCTGTACCTTATTTCTTCTGCACGTTCTGTCACTCCTGGAAATAAACCAACTTGTCCCTTTCCTGTCCCTGTTTACAAAGCATGCCTTTCTGGTAGGACAGCTGCTGACTACCATTCACTATTGGTTGGAATGCCAGATACAGTGGTCCCCCCAACTTAAGAGCAGCTCGAATTAAGAGCAATTCAACTTAAGAGTGGAAAACAGTTGGCATTTTAACTGCCGCCTTACAAATTTTAGATATGGTCAGCTTGACTTACAAATAATTTTTTTATATATTTTTATTGATTTTTTGAAATTTAAAGACATACAAACAAATAACAATACAAGTGCATCCCCACCCCCCGGGACCATCCTGTTCTTCCATGAGTTCTTCTTTGTTACTCCATCATCTGTTGTTCTAGTGTTCTTCTTCAAGTCTTCTTCTCCAGAACTGTCTTGAAGTATTCGTCAGCTCTTTCCCCTTCCTTTCTACTAATACAAAGTCTATAAATTTTCCCCAAATGTCGTAAAAAATGTCTTTTTTCATTTCTCCTCGTTTAACTTTTAAACTACAAGACAATTTATCGTTTATGGCTATATCCCAAAGCTCATCGTACCAATCTTCCATCTTGAGATCTAATTTAGATTTCTTGCTATAATTAATCTAGCGGCTGTCATAAGATTTGCTATTAGTTCCTTTGTTGTAGCATCATAATCTTTACTAGTTAACAATGATAACAGTGCTGTCTCTGGATTACAATCAATATCTACTCTAATGATATCACTTAGCTCTAAGAAAACCCTTTTCCAGAACTTTTGAACTATTTCACATTCCCACCAGAGATGCATATATGTACCTATCTTTTTTCCACATTTCCAGCACATCTTAGAGTATTCTGCATTCATTCTATTCAACCTAATTGGTGTCAAGTACCATCTAGAAACCAGTTTAAAATAATTTTCTTTTATCCTAACCGATAATGATCTCAAGATTCTCATATTCCAGATTTTCGCCCAATCTTCTTTTTTTATCTCTACATTAAGATCTTGTTTCCAGACCTCTCTCAGAGAATCTAACTCCTTCACTTCCAATGAGTCCCCTATTATTTTGTATATTTTACGTACTATTCCTTTCTCCATATTATCCTGGTCAGATTCAAGCGATAATAAAAACTGTTCGAACTGTGTGCATTCTCTAAGTTGACTGTTTCTTCTGACCCAGTCCTTTGTCTATTTTTCTAACTGGATATAGTTTATCCATATTAAATCACTAGATTGCAGAATGTTTTTTATGTCGTGGGTTGTTTTAATTTTGGCAATCCACTCTTTTAATCTAGCTATTTTCTTAGCTTAAAATAACCCTGAATAATGCTTCAAATTTGTAGGGAAATTTTCCACATCTGTTACTAAACATAGTGGGGAGCCCTTGGGTGACAAAAATTTTCTATATGTTCTCCATGTAGTCATTAAACCATTCATGAGGGGATTTTCAATCTCTTCCTTGTTTTTAAAATCACTAAACAAAAATTTATTTATTTCCCCCTTTATATCCAATGACTCTTGCTCCCACCATATTACCTTCTCCGGTTTGAATATAATTATAAAATATATTTTTAATTTTTTTTTACTTTTTAACTTAAAAAAAAATTAGATAGGTACCCCGACTTAAGAGTAGTTCGATTTAAGAGCATGCATTTGGAACAGATTAAATTCGTAAGCCAAGGTACCACTGTATATTTTAACAGAAAGAAAGCCTAAGGGTAGAGGAGGTTCGCCACTCCTAAACTGTAAATATTACTACAGTTTCTCCTCATCTCATTAAAGATGGAACATTTATCTTACTTAGCTCACAAAACCCCCTGATTAGTAACTGCAAGTCTCCTGTGCTCCGTATTTACAGTTTTTCATCTTAAAAACCTGAGACACACAGAAGGACCTCCAGAAAGAATGTGTGGTGTGTGAACACATTTGGGCATTCTCTGGGCAATGACAGCACCTTGTCAGCTCATTATTCCACTCTGGAAGTACCATTGGATTGTATCTGACATAAACAAAGATGATGATCTTGAAATCTCTTGTGATCTGGGCAAACCAGAGAGAAGACACCTTCAACCTGGATTCTTACGGAAGAAGGCCTCCTCAGTAACAGCAGCAAAATTAAAAACATCCCTCAAGAGGCCTGGTTAGCTCCCTTCTTTCTTTCTTTCTTTCTTTCTTTCTTTCTTTCTTTCTTTCTTTCTTTCTTTCTTTCTTTCTTTCTTTCTTTCTTTCTTTCTTTCTTTCTTTCTTTCTGTCAGGCAAACAATGCAGATCTTTCTGTTTCACCTGGCATGTGGATTATCTACACAATCTGCCTGTCACTCTTGTTTAATCAGTTTTCCTCACTTTTGTTATTTTCCCACTCATCAAAACCGGTTGGAAGAAAAATGCCAGCGTCTCCTTCACAGTCATGTACATTTGAGTGAAAGGATTTGATTTCAATAGATTTTAGGATACCTCAGCTCATCACAGAGATGTCAGTGCCACAGCCTTTGTGAAAGGATACACACCAGCAGTAATAACCCAGTGCTTTACAGTATATCTGGGCACTGGTGGGTCTGGAAGTCAATCCTCCTTCCACGATGGCCACTACCATGCCAAAAATAAAAAATAAAAATGCCAGAAGGTTCTTTGAAAAAATTATCAAGCAAATAAAGGTGCAATGTTTAAAGAAGCAGCAGACTTCCTAGAGGCTTCCAAGAGACTTCTTTTTTTGGAGTGAAAATCTGGGGTTAGGGAGATACAAGAGTCAGAAAACCAAAGGGAAACTATTGTGGTCCACAGGCCATGTGTTGTCCACTTCTGCTTTAGAGCTTTCATTGGGTGTATGAACAGCCCGTGCCACCTGATTTACCAATGGACTGGCAAATCTTAACTCCTTCAGCTGTTCTATGGGTTGGGGTAGGATTGCATCCTAACTAAATAAATAAATAACTAATGCTAGTGTACATTTCAGTGTTATGTCACATTAAATGAATAGCAATTGCTTGGGAAGAGTACTTGGGAGACTGCAGGTATGTGCTCACTAAGGTAGGTGCAAATACATCGCACCTCTTTCATCCCATTTACTTTCCCTGGGAATTAAGGAAGGCATCCAAAGGAGGTCCTCCACAAAATTTGCAAGCTAAGAATGTAGAAATACAAAATACATGAAGGGCTAGGTGGGTTTTTTTTAAGCATTTTCATCTAGAACATACATTATGTATCACCTTCAGGACGAACACAGATAGATAAGAGAGCAAACCTCTTCTATTTGACTGGATAATGGGTGACAGCACAAGTGTCCTTGTGATAAAGTGAATCACTTTGTCAGAAGGGTTGTGCTGTTTATTTATTTATTGCAAGGTCAGTGAAATGTATAGGAGCCAAGTTCCACTTCTCCCAGCATTTCTTACCATTGCAGGGGGGGAAAGAGAGCGAGAGAGGAAGGAAGGAAGGAAGGAAGGAAGGAAGGAAGGAAGGAAGGAAGGAAGGAACTAAGAAGAAGCCCAACAGTAAAATGTGGGTCATTTCATATCAGTTCCTTTCAGTGCTGGGCAACTTCTGTAATCACAAGTGCCACATGTCACATTTGGACATTCCCTCAGATTTCTGAGGCAAGGAGGATTTAACACTTGCCATCCCAGCCGTTTTTAGTAGGATCTCTGGGAAATAGACATGGCTAATGAGTTCTCTCCAATAATTCTGGTAAAGTTGCTGGGCTGCGTAGAGGCTTCAATCCCAGTGAGCAGGCCTGCTATTTCCTCAGTTCCTATTAGCAGAGTGGAAACAGTGATCCCAGTGCAAGCAAAGAAGTTGCATGGGAATTATTCTTCCTAAGTGCCTCATTTCACACCATAAGCAGACCCGTAATGTAAGGAAGATGTAAATCTTCCTTTTGTTCATTATTACCAGTGACAAAATGTCAAAGGTTGTATCCTCAAGGGTCAAGCTTATAACAGGGTTCGTTGTTGCTGCTGCTGTTACAAATTTCACGTTTTGTCAGGATTTTGTGAGGTGAGAGAAATCATGAAAATGATTTGGGGGCAAAAAGTTGTAATTTTTGCACAAGCACTATTGGGCTTTTGCAAAGATTGATCTATGTATTTCACTAAAATAGCTGTATTTTGTACACAAAATATAAGGATAGTGGCACAAAATGCACAAAAATTTCTTCATGCAAAGCAAAACAAAGTGTTCTGCTTATATCCCACCCCATACCAATTCAAGTAGTCTCTGGGCAGTTTACAGTTTTAATTATAGTATGCAGGCTACACATTGCACACCCCCCCCCCAGCAAGCTGGGTATTCAGTTTACCGAACTTGGAAGGATGGATGACTGAGTCAACCATGAGCCTGCTACCTGGGATTGAACTCCAGGTCGTGAGCACAGTTTTACCTGCACTACAGGCATTTAACCACTGGGCCACGAGGCTCCATAAAGAGCCTACTATCTTGCCAGCACAGTCAATGATTCTCTTGGTTGTAAAATGAGCAGTCCGATACCGCACTGAAATTTACATTGAATAGTGGGACATGCACTGAGACAAATTCTCTCCCAGTTGTCCTCCCTCACAATGTTCAGATATTATCTCTCTTGTAAACTGCAAACAGATACAATCTGTCTTTCATGTACTGGCAGCCAATGTGAAAGTGCTGGGGAGCTTGGCTTGGAAAGCGGGGCTTCAGGGCCTCACTAGATAAGGCATTGACTCCATGTCTAGAAGCAATGCATCTAGATGTTTATTCTAATGAACTTTGGTCAATCTTCTGATGTGCCACTGGATAATGTTGTACGAGGAGGAAATGTGTAATCCAAGCCTCAGTGGAACTCGAGATGCCTACTTGTGGAGTTGGTATCAGAGGCAGGCATCCAATCATTTAAGGGGCCAAAGTGGGCACAGGCATCTCCTAGTCAATGCTACTCTCTGTCATTTCCAGAAAACCTCAGCACTGTCTTTGCCGGCCCCTTCCCAGCATCCAACGAAAATAACCAGCCAACCTCTGGTAAACACCTTCTTCTTCCCTTTCCAAAACACACTGATGGCTCATTAAAAAAAAAGAACTCTTATAAAATTCTTCCCTAGGTGCATACTAGTGATGCCACACATAACACTGTGTCCTCTTCCACCTCCCTTCCTCAAGGCATTTATGTTATAGAGAGAGATGGGGTGGGGGTGTATCAGGTCGTGTGTGTGTGTGTGTGTGTGTGTGTGTGTGTGTGTGTGTGTGTGTGTGTGTGTGTGTGCAAACTGTTCTGAGGTGGGGGTGATTTGGAAGAACCTTTGGTTTGGCCTGTCCAAATCCTGAATCTGTCCCAATCTTCCTGATTTGGCTTGGGATTTCTCTATATCCACTGAAAATCATCAGAAAGAAGATGTTATTCAGTGCTCTCATAAATAATTGAATATTTTGAATTATTATTATTATTATTATTATTATTATTATTATTATTATTATTATTATTATTATTATTGTTGTTGTTGTTGTTGTTGTTGTTGTTGTTGTTTGCTGTTGCTGTTGTTGCTGTTGGCGGCGGCGGCGGCAGCGGCGGCAGTGGCATCATCATCATCATCATCACACATCTAACTACACTGGATTTTGTATTACAAGTCACTAGTCAAATGCTTCCCAAGCATTTAGGACTACATGATGTATCAACAAATTATGCGAACAGATCCCAGTAAGGTGGCTTTCTGCAGCTGACTGATGGTGACTTTGTCCACTCCAATTTCTTCTAAATACTTGCATTTCTCTTTAGGTACCGCACCCAGCATGCCAGTTACCACTGGGACCACCTGTAATGGCTTATACCTCAGATAGTGTGATTGTGGAGAAGAAAAAAGTGTGGATCGTTGATATTGCTATACCAGGTGATAGTAGAGTCGTGGAGAAACAACTTGAAAAAATTACCTAATATCAGGATCTGAAAATTGAACTTCAGAGATTCTGGCATGAACCGGTAGAGGTGTGTGTGTGTGTGTGTGTGTGTGTGTGTGTGTGTGTGTGTGTGTGTGTGTGTGTGTGTGTGTGTGTGTGTGTGTGTGTGTGTGTAATCTTTAACTCTTAAAAGCTGTCCTTGCCATTGGATGATTATACAATCTTTTTACCTTGCAAAGTGTCAGTGCCTGGCATCTGGAGTGAAACATCACAAACCAACTAACTAACGTCACACAATCAAGATTGTCAAAATTGACAGAGTAAATGCCTACTTACCTATAAAACCAAATTACAGCAGAGCACCTTTTGACTAACCATTGTGACAGTTCCATTCCATTCAGTAATAGTGATTGATATGGGTATTTGGTTTTATTTGCCCACAAACAATAGGTCCATTTACCTCAACTCTTTCCACTTTGTGGGCAAATCATTCCAGGCAGACATTAGACTGCTTAGGGTCAACAAAAACATTGTTGTTGAGAAAACACAGCCACATCAGGCTCCCATTCAGGGGAAAGGCAATCTCGTTCCCTGCTCCACTTTCTGAGGTGTCAATATTTTGGTGTTCATGTTATTTACTGTCTGCATTCTTACTTCTCAACTGAGATGTGTAGGGTCAAGTGATACTTCAGAAAGGTCATGATGTAAAATTACTACTCTTCATATTCATTTACATAAAGGAAAAATCTTCATGAAGTATATTCAGGAGGAACGCCAATGACCAAGCTGACTGGAGGCGTCTGCAAGATGTAATTCAAAAAATACCTTTCCTAAGCTCTGAGACAGACTGCTTATGCCCGTCAAAGGAAGGAGGCAGTTTCCAAGGAAGAGGAGAGCATAAATCTTGGAAGGACGTCTTCATCAGCATGACTTTTCATTTTCATCACGACTACAGATGCCACACTTATGCTGTATATATGGCAGATGCAACACACACACTCATTCGCTCCACCTGTGTTGACTGCAGACAGCAGGAAATCAGCGTGAAATTTCCCTTGCTGGATTGAGGGTGAAGAACAAATAACAGATTTAGATGATTTCATCTACAGCAATTTTCATGGTTGCTCATAAAAGCAATTGCCTAGCATTGTGAGCTGAAGGGATTCTGGCAAAATTCTATTTGATTCCTGGCACAAAGCTTTACTTCGCTCACTGTGATATTTGCATGCTGTAGTAAGGTGGACTGGCAAGGTGGTGTAATGATACCATAACACAAATTCAGTAAACGCAAACATGTTCTGCCACCTAACAGCCACATGAGTTGGGTGGCATTATGAATGCCAAGGACTTGATCAATTATCCAAATTATGTTTTGGTGTGACTGACTCACTTAAACAGATGATCTCTGTGGTGAGTTGCTTTTGTTCCTACCTTTGATAAACTGAACTGAAGTTGCATATTCACTTAATCTTCCCTTCTAAGAACATAAGAAGAGCCATGCTGGATTAGGCCAAAGGCCCATCTAGTCCAGTTTCCTGTATCTCACAGTAGCCTCACCAAATGCCTCTGGGAATGCACGAGACTAGATATCTGATAAGGAGGCATGCTTTTTGCTGGTAGACCAATCAAAGGGGATTAAGACTTATTAAGTGATTGTGGGACACGGGTGATGAATGCCCCATTCATTTGTATAAAAATGGCCACTAAGAAACTAAGTTTTGAGCTGAGCATACCTGTGCAGAGATCACATTTTACCTTCTGTACACAGCATGCCTCACAAGGAGACCTTTGTGGGTCATTTCACAAAGCTGTGAGAGTGCCCCAGAATGACTCCATCTCTCTGCTTAGGTATGACTCAAATAGGGTAAATTAGATTTTAATATTTTCTGCATGTATGCTCTAATCCTGTAAACACATTTGTCCTTCATTTTTTGAGTTATCTGCCCTTCTAACCTTGTGAAACTTCTGTTGTTTTAAATTGTCCTTCCTCCTTTTCTTCTTTGAATAAAATACCAAATTCCTCTCAAGCCATTAGCTAGAGGGTGACTGAGAAGGAGGTGTGGCATTAGAATCCACTCCTAGCTTCAACCAAGCTACTGAGTTTAAATATTTTTTATGGAAGAGCCTATTCTGTTTTATGTATTAAACCCCCTGGCACATGTGCAGTCTTGTGTGTGTGGAAAAATCTCAATCAAGACTCATAGCATACCTTATGTCTGCATACGATAAGTGCTCCCATTTCAGTATCAGTGGAAGTATTCAGACAAACAAACACTAATTCTTTCACAGTTATCCTCTCATGTAAGACTTTATTTATATGTATGCTGGAAGTAACAGTGCAAGCCGATCCATGTCTGTTTAGCAGTGTTTTCCACCGAACTCCTACTTATATGGGCATATGGAATTCAAGCTTTAATTGACTGTTAATCATTGCATGCATAGCTGATGTTTATGCTTGCACAAAACTCTTCAGATTATCTGTTTTATAACTGCCACCAAAGATCTCGTAAGTGACTTCTGAGGTGAATACGGATCTCCTGCTTGGAGAAAACTTCTCAGGAATGGCTTAGGAAGCTACAAAAAGATAAATATGCAAATTCCATCAGTGGATGGAAGCTTCACACCACTGCTGGGTTATTTCAAATTTTTCTAAATCAAAATTTGAGGATAATATGGAGGTTTCTGTTCAAGCAAAAGATCTAATAGATTGCCAGTTTGGATTGTTACTAGTCACTATGAAAATTCAAAAAGCATATTTTGAAGACACTGCAGTTAAATGGCTCATTCCTATGACCCTCTTTGTTGAGCAGTTCAGTTTGGACACAGGTACAATGTCATATTTATGCACTAGTGTGGAATACAAAGACGATCTGCTCAGAGCTGGTTTTCACACAATCTCACAGCTTTTAACCAGCATATGGCCTCCCTGCTGGTTAAAAGCTGCGAGAACAGGTCCAGAGTAACTTCAGAGACAGGGGATTGTTCACATAAACAATCAAGATACAGAAAACAGATAGTGTCCTCTAGACAACCTTTCATGGTTTTCCTTTGTTTCGTACCTGTTACTCATAGTCAAAAATTATACTTCAAAGGCAATGATACAGGCTTTGACACAAGAGAACACTTGCATTGTGGCAAAGTGTTTCTTTATGCCTGTACTAATGCACTAATATTGACATGATCCTGTCAATCTTTCAGGACAGGTCTAGTCATCTTACTGCTCTTGACTGCTCTTGATTTTTCCTTCTCTCCTTTTAAGAAGCATCTTGAAAGCTTCAATAGCATTTATTTATTTATTTATTTATTTATTTATTTATTTATTTATTTATAGTAATTCTTAACCTCCCTTTCTCCTTGGAAAAGGACCCAAGGCAGCTTACAGTAATGAGGGACAATACACAGTCCAGTACAATTAGGACGTATTCAAGTTTGAGAACAGGGAATTGAGGGACATCTTATAGCATTAAAAGACATTAAAGCGACAAGAGAACACAAGCAGTTAAAGTGGTAGTAAAAAATTCCATGTAAAAGTTATGAGGGATGGAAACTAACATTGAAAAGTTAAACATTAAGCATTAAGCATTAAGAAGAGCACCAAAGGTTCCACTATTAAATTTGCTGTAGAAAACTAACCTAACATTGTAAGTAAAAGTATGTACAGACTGCTAAAACAGAATTAGAAGTTCCATTATTTCAACATTGTTTAATCAAGTACAAATCCTCCTGTAAAACATGAAGTTACCACCCAAGGCAGAATTAAAAGGAAATACTTGTAACTCTTACTGCATTGAGTGGGGCTTACTTCTAAGTAAACATGTTTAGGATCAGACCTGAAGATTGCACCTATGCATACATTACCTCGAAATCAGTGGGCCCTGCTTCCAAGTAAAGATTAATCTTTTTATTTATTTATTTAGAGTGTTTTTACCCTGCCTTTCTCCAAGGTGGCTTACAGTAATGAGGGACAGTACACAGTCCAGTAAAATTAAGACATATTCAAGTTTGAGAACAGGGAATTGAGGGACATCTTACAGCATTAAAAGACATTAAAGCTACAAGAGAACACAAGCAGTTAAAGTTGTGTCAGTGTCATTGTGTCACACAAGGTTATAAGTGGTTATAAACACAAACTCTATATGATCATGTATGGTAGAGTCATATAAAAGACATGTAATAGGTAGTCATTATTCAGGAAAAGCTTGCCTGAAGAGAAAGGTCTTCGCCTATTTCCGGAAAGACAACAGAGAAAAGGCAATCCTGGTCTCTAGTGGGAGGGAGTTCCAGAGCCTGGGTGCAGCAGCCGTGAAGGCCCTTTCATGCGTTCCCACGAGATGTACCTGTGAGGGTGGTGGGATGGAGAGAAAGGCCTCTCCTGATGACCTCTCAGCCAGAATAAGAAGACAGGGCTGTAGAAATTTTTTGCCAGTTTCCACTCTTCTTCTCTCTCATGGTGCTTTAGATGTGGGCCCAGCTCTCCAGACCAGTATTCAAAGGGGCCTAAATGGCAGCAAATGGAAGAAGGATTCACAACTATCACACCTTCCCAAGGATTAAACACTCCAAGTTGCTACTCTGGATCTAACCCACTATGTCTTATGCTTCTACCTTAAACTAAAACACTTAGCAAATGCTATCACAATTGATGGGGGGAACTGTGTTTATTGTGAAGAGCCCAAAAAGTCATCTATGATTTATTTATTCTGTCTGATGAGAAAATGAAAATAAGCAACTCACTGGATTGACAAATGTTCCAAGCCTTGGGAAGGCAGAAACTGTTTAAACCCTGTTACATAACTAGGTCAGAGTGTACAACATGCTAAAAATAAAACCCAGGTCTGGCTTAGATTCTAACTTTCTTTAGCGTTTGTCCCACTTGGTGGTGATGTGACTTTTGGGGCAGGTTTGGCTGGACTGTTGCAAGGCCTGTCAACTAGACTGTCACCAGTCACCTGGTATTCCCAGGCGGTCACCCATCCAAGTACTAACCAGGCCCAACTCTGCCTAGCTTCCAAGAAACTTGTTTCCAGTAATTCTTCAAGTCTTGCCATGTCAGAATTCCCTGACGTACCAATGAAATTTCCTGACTTCCAGCAAAAATGAGGCACTAGTCTTCTTGTTTTATTTTTCACCTCATCTTCTGAACAGAAAACTACTAGGGATGGGCATGAAATGGAAAAATAATGTTCCGTTTTGTTCCTCCCATGTTTCATTTCCTAGCGTAAGTAAAAAAATTTTTAAAAAACTGTTACTTACGAAATGAAATGGATCCCCCACCGCACCAGCACTCTAGCTGGTGTGGTGGGGGATTTCAAAAGCCTCCTCGCCACTGCATCCCAGCTGATTTTGACAGCTTGGGCTGTCAAAAAATCCCAGCTGGGAGGCGGGCAGCTAGGGAGAATGGAGCAGCCATGCAGCAGTAAAATCACTGCCTGACTGCTCCTTTCTCCCCTGCCACCCCCTCTTCCCAGGTTGATGTTTTGGACAGGGAGTATAGTGGGCAGTAAGGGCAGTGCCCCTCCCCCCTCTCCACACCCCAACCTGTCCCCCAGCTGGTAGGTGGGGGGGCGAAAGGCAGAAAAGAGCAGTGGAGGGGGGAAATGTGCTTTTCTGCCTTTCATCCCTTCCTTTGCCTACCATCTGGGGCTTTTTGACATGTCAGGGTATGGAGAGAGGGTGAACCTCCCCACTCACACTCTGACTTGTCAAAAAGCCCCAGCTGGTAGGCAGGGGAGGGGCAAAAGGCAGAAAAGAGAAGCAAGGGTGGGGAAAACTGCAATCAAAATTTATTTACCTTGGAGTTCCAAAGGAGCAGGGGTACCTTCCTGAAGTGATTTTAGAGATCCCCTAAGATCTGAAAAGATCTGGGGGTAAGGGTTAGTAAGCTCTAAAGGGGCTGGGGGTAGTTAATTGGCAAAGTGTGGTGGGAGCCTGGAGGCAGTTGGGGAGTTAATACTATAGAGCAAATTCCCTAATACCAGAGAGTAAATTGGAAAGAAGCTGTGGCTTGGATACTTTCCAATTCCAATGGGGGGGAAGGCTACTTGGGCACCCCCCCTTTTGGAGCTTAATAAATCAGCACCCTTACCCCCCCAACCCTCTCAAAATTTAGAGGATTTAAAGGGGAAAGAACAAGGGAGCTACCAAAACAATTTGGTGCCCCTTGGACCCTGCGAGGCCCATTTTAGATAGTAACAAAACAGGTCATTTTTAATTTAAAAAATGGTCATTTTGTTACTATTCGAAACGAAATGGGCTCTCTCTCATTTTGTTAGCTTACAAAATGATTTGTAAGCTAGAAAAATGACAAAACTACCATCCCTAGAAACTACCATCTAATACGACACATTTTTTTCCAGTGAATTTTGTGGAGGAAAACTGCCATTCTAAAATAAATTATCATAAACATTCCCTCTTGGGGGTGGGGTGGGGAAATGGTCACAAGTTGTCTAAGAAATCTTTCAAGAAGTCCTGCAAGATTTCTTGGGGTTAAAAATAAGTCTGAGACTAAAAAAATCTTGCTGCAATTAGAAAAGAAGTTATCTCCAAGGCAGAAAGGATATGATTTTTAAATGTACAAATTTGGACTTTCTTACTTCCTTTCTCCAGAAAACTGTTTTCTGTTTTCTAGAGGACAGTGGGTGTTCATCTGAATACTCATTTTATCCTTCATAGGATCATCAGCCATATTGTCCACAATTTCCTCTTTTGGTGTTCTTCTTACATATCTGACCAGGACAAGTCCATCATTCTCTCCTTGTGCCATTTAACCTAGAAAGAGAAAACAAAAAAATGTGGCACACACGATATTTCTGAGATCTATCTAAATCAGTAAAGATTTTTATACAAATCATACTCTGACCTTGACTTGCATTGATTGTGACAGTTCTCCTGATACTGATGAGGATAAAGTTTTTGTATGGTTACTAAAAAGATTTTCTGTATTCTATCACTTTTCTGCCATTGAGTCCCCTGCCAGTAAGACACAGGGGAGGGTAAAATTTTGAAGAGTAGAGTAACGTCAACTCTTTCTGTTGCTCTGCAGTAGAGATGGGCACAACTTAGCGGTATTCCCGTTTCCGTTTCCGTTACTCGGTTCTGTTACTCTACGGAAACGGTAACGGGAATTACTCCGCCAGACTTCGAGCTCAAACCGACGAACGAACAATTTTGGTCTGATTTGTCGTGCTCGTTCCTTGCATTGCGCGATCGCGCGATGCCACGCGGCACAGAAAAAAAGTTTTTAAAAGTTAAAAAAACCCGGTTCCCGGCCAAAAAGCAGGCAGAAAAATGCCTGCCCTGCCTCAGGGCACCTACCAGAGGGGTTGTTTCTGGAGGTCCCCGGCCTCCCCCCCATCCCCCGTCCTGGGCTGCTCTGGTGGGACTCGCCGCAGGCTCGCAGCCAGCAAAAAGCCCAGTCTCGCTGCCGGCCGCCGCAATTAAAGCGCAAGCAAGTGGCACGGACAGCACAGGAAAAAACTTTTAAACTCTCCCCCCACCCATTCCCGGGCCAAAAAAGCAGGCGGAAAAATGCCTGCTTGACTAAGGGCACAGGGCACCTACCGGAGGGGTGGTTTCTGGAGGGGGGGTCCCGCCTCCCCCCCCCGTCCTGGGCAGCCGGACTCGCCATGCCATGCAGTGCGGGTGGGGGATCCAAAATGGGGCGGCGAACGCAATATTGTTTTTGAAATCGTGGTCCCAAAAACACACAAGCACAACAGAAACACGCGAAAATTTATAAACTGCCAGATTTTTCACAGTAGCAGTGGGTTTTTTCTTGCAACAAAATGTCTCTCCTCTCCTCCTCTGTCCTCCATTGATTTTATTTTATTTTATTTTATTTACACCTGCGCAATGATGGGCTGGCCGAGTGGCCAGCCATGTGGGAGTGGACGACCATGCAAATTTTTGGAGCCATCCCACCAATCGCATGGCCACTTGGCCATGGAGACTTCTGGGATGTGCCAAAAAGCCCCCTAAAACCTGCCCTAGCCCCCTAACCCTAACCCTAATCCTTGACTCCTTACCCATACATCACAGACTGTCTTCTTAGTGGGTCAGAGAGGCACCCAGAGGTGCAACCCACTAGCCCACCATAACCTTACCCGTCACTAGCCTAGCCCTAGCCCTTGCACTAACCCACCTTAACCCTAAGCCAGATCTACTTGCATTGCACTACACGCAAGTACGATTCCCTTCTTTGTGAGACATGGCGGTGCGAGAGCCTTAGGCATCACCCTATGGCTCTGGGTTCACTCACTGGTCTCACTGTCTGCAACTGGTATGCATATCCATATGGCTATGCATGCCATTTTGCAGCAGCAGGTGAGGAGGGGAGACCCCCATGTTGAGGGGTCTCTTGGAGCCTGCTTCCCCTTCCTAGTGGGTGAGGATAGGAGGCACCCACGGGTGCCTCCAGGAGCCCGCTTTCCCTTTATAGCGGGCCAGAGGAGGCACCCACCCCACAGAGGTGCCTCCAGGAGCCTGCTATCCCCCCCAAAAAACCAGTACTAATGAAAACGAAAAAACGAAAAAATTAACCGACTAATTTTTGCGGAAAAAACGGAAACGACCCGAAACGGAACCAGCCCGACTAACGACAACTCGAAAAAATTTTTTTTCAAGTTGTGCCCATCTCTACTCTGTAGTAACAGAAAAGCACTTGGGTCCTTTTCCAAGGAGAAAGGTGGGGTAAAAATACTTTTAAATTAAAAAAAATAAAACCAAGAGAGTGGTCTTTTTCTTTCCTTCCTGCTAGCAGGTCATTTCCTTGATCTCTAAACAATAAATGCATATTCTTTAAAACTGCTTGATAAAAGCCAAGTGCTGCAATAAAAGGCAAAGTGGGGAGAAACTGAAAGGAAACGTAATGTAAAAAGGGTGAAAATGGAAACCGCGAGAAGATTTGAATAGAAGCCAATCCTTGAATATGATCATTTGGAAACTATTTTTAAGAAAACATTTTCTGTGCAGGTATTGTGCATAGATTTTTTTTTCCCAATTAGAAAAAAAATCTTTTTACATATTTAGCAGTGTTTACAATAGACTGGGAAGAAAGGATGGCAAATGCTTCAGGGTAAACTTGATTCTCTAAATTGGCTCTTGTTGTGCCAATGCAAATCAGTTAATAATTCATATTTCAGAATACATTAATGCAAATGATAATTTTAGCTAGCTCTTGAATTTTAAATATGTAACACGGGACTTTATATTTCTGTTCTCTCCCTCCAGTTCAAATGTTTGGTCATAAAAAGGAGAGAAATGCACACAAGAGCCACAATTCAACTACTAGGCAGTGAGATCTGATAAGGACATAGCAAGCACAGAACTGCTGTTCTACATGTGCAAGTCCTTATTTAGATTTATTTAAAATATCTTTGCTCTACCTTTTTCCTTAAAAGGATCCAAGGGTCATGATGTAAAGAGTAAATCAAAAGGCAGTATAGAGATGTGCCCCCCTCTTGTGTGTATAGAATCAGTGTTGCCTACTTGGTTCATAAACAGAGGTGGGAAAAGTCCAGCCCTCTGGATGTTGCTGAATTGGAATGTCTTGCATTCCATGGCATTGATTATCCTGGCTTGTGCTGCTGGGGATTAAGGTCCTATTAGGAGGATGGATCTTACCCACCTGAGACACATCCTTTCAGAGAAGCAATAGTCAAGCATCTTGGTCAGAATGTGGGGAGCCACACTTACTTACCTGGATGAAGAACAGATCGTATGCACATGTGCACACCTATGCACTTGCCCAAACGAAGCAGCACAGCACAACTCAAGCAGTCCCATGCAGAAAATATGACACGATGCTATGATTCAACTCCCTGAAGACAGACAGCAATCTGCTCCCAATGGCCACTGGCCTGTGTGTGTCATTACATAAAAGAAGCTGCAGTTATCCATTAAAATCTGCTCTGTGTGTGCCTATGTTCACCATGTAGGCATACAGCTCAATAGAAGAGTGAACTGTAATGAAACATTAAGAAATGTGTTAATTTGGGAGAAAGGGTGGGATTTACATCCCAAGGAATTGTGCATCACATTTCTATTCCCCCCCTTCTTTCTCTCTTTCTTTCTAAAATCTACCAGCTCAAAGCTGGTCTAACATTGTCACTTCTAAATAGCCGCAGCAGGTTTGCAGTCTAAACCTTACCAACTCAAAACCGACACCATCAACAGCAACAGCCATGTTATAACATTGAAAGGAACTGCACAGCAGCATTTAAAACAAAATATGCAGAAAAACACAACTGAAATTGGCTCTCAAAGTGAAGCATACTTTGTGTACATACTACTTGTTACTACCACATACTTGATCTGTCAACTTACATGGAAATAATAAAGAAATGTAAGGTTCCAGTAGGTGAAGCACACATACACACCCATGCATATAGATCTATTTATTCCTCTCCTCTCAGCACTTTTTGCCTGAGGTGGCATCTCAGTGTTTCTAATGGTATGGCTAGCCCGCCCCTACCTCCCAATTTCACCTCTATTATTGCTTATCCTATCACAGCATTATTTCTCATACCCAAGTTTTGCCTATGGTTCCACTGGTTCACACATTTAGATGATTAAAAGGCACCGCCCCTCCCTATTTTGTGGAAGGAAATAGATCAAGCAGAGCATTTGATATATTTTAATATCAAATGGACAATATCGTTAAATTATCCATTTTTTCCAATATGTTGTTCATAAATGTGCAAAAGTCTGTCTGGAAAATGCTCAGAATCTCTGGCATCTGGGAGACCAGATTGCCTCACAGGAAGAAGAAAAAAAATCAATCAATTCCTTCTTTTTTTTCCACAATACATTTCTTAAACAATATTTGCTTCTTTTGCAAAAAATTACTTTCAAAATAAATAAGTACACTTTACTGACCAACTCCACTTCTGGATGCCGTTACTAGTTTGCCAGCATCATATTCTGTTTTATTGGCAGGGTAGCAAAAGGAATGGGCTGCACAGAAGTTTGAAACAGGCTGTCCTTCTCAGGCCCCATAATGCCTTCCCATGCATGTTGATTGAAAAGTCCCACTTTCTCCCTCCCCCATGGGGTTTATGCCACAGTAAACACAGACAGAACTACAGCCTAAAGCTCCAGTACTAAACTCTGTTATTAGGGAATGGTTGACACTGAAAACAAAAACACTTCTGAGAAGACAGGCACAGGATTGTGCTAAAAAGCTCCCCAAAATTAACCTTCTTTTTTATTTTAGAACAATAACGATAGTCACTCATTTTCAGACTGCCTGAAAGGAAATGGAAAACAAATACATAGATAAACTCAGAAACAGTTTGTTGTAAAAGTATATTACAACCTGGGGACATGAATACGCCTGATTATTGGAACAGGCACCTCCCTCTGTTTATACATTGCCAGGAGCCTAAAACTTTCAACAACACGCTGTATTGGTCAATGCATCCTTCTAAGAAGGTGCTTTGTATCTCAGAGGTAGCTTAAAAGCCATTAGATGTGGGTGTTGCTATGGTAACTGCTCCTTTTTTAATTGAATAGCATAGTAAGTAGTCTTGTAAAACCTACCAACCCAGAACTTGCTGGTGCCCTGAGGCAGCTTTAATACAAGCACCTTACATTTTTGTCTTCCTTCCTTCCTTCCTTTTTCTTTCTTTCTTTCAAATGTCCTAAAGCTTTAAAGATGCCTTAAATTATTAGTTGCTTTTGAGGCCATCTGACTTTGAAATCTCTGCCCTGTTGCCTTCAACACAGAAGTAAAGCTGTGGAGAAAGCATTAGAAAATAGCCCTGTTTCCCCAGCATCACTTATGATGACTAGACATGGGCACGTAACGGAAACGGTAACGATAATTAAGCCGTCAGAACTCGAACTCGAACCAAAAAAAGAAAAATTAGGTTGGGGTTCTTGTTTCCGTTTGTGGCATCACGGCGATTGCGCGATGCGATGCACAGGAAAAGTTTTTAAAAGTTTTTTAAAAAACCTGACTCCCTCCCGGCCGAAAAAGCAGGCGAAAATATGCCTGCCTGAGGCTTTGCCACCTACCAGAGGGATGGTTTCTGGGGGGTCCCCCGCCTTCCCCCCCTCTTCTCCTGTCCTGGGCTGCTTGCACCAGGCTGGGGGGGGGGTCATCCTCGTCGTCTGTCTCGCTGCATGCCATGCGGTGGGGGGGGATCCAAAATAGTGACCGCAATTTTTCTTTTGAAATTGTGGTCAAGAAACACACCAAATCACCACAGAAACATGTGAAATTTATTTATTTTAAATGCCTGAATTTTAACAGTAGCAGCAGTGGGGTTTTTTTATTAGCAATAAAACGTCATATTGATTTTATTTTATTTTTATTTTTTATTTTTTTAGACCCGCCCATTTGGGCTGGGCATGGGATGGGACCATGCAAATTCTTTGAACCATTCCACCAATGGTATCGCCAGGTTTTTGACTGACACTTCTGGATGTCTCGGAGGGCATAAGAAGCCGAGGCACCTTCCAGAAATCGCAGTCGGGTGTATGGATGTGGTTGAGGGAGGAGGGCTGGCTGCTGGTGCTGGTGTGATCCGATCGAGATTGAGGAGGGAGGCTGGAGGCTTTAGGATTTAAGTTAGGCAGGCAGGGAGGGAATTGAATTTAGAAAATAATTTCTTTGATTCCCTGCAGTTTTGTCTGCTGAATGGAGTAGCAGTTTATTCTTTATTTGTTCTCTGGCAGTTTGTGAGGATTTTTTTCTGATATTGGATAAAGGGGGAGGTTTGACTGGGAGTGGGAGGTGTGGATTTATTTTAAAAATATATTATACACTACCATTTATTTTCTATTATTTGCTTGCACACACACACATTTGGGGTGCAAGCCAAGAACAGAACCTCTATCCTAAGTGATATCCTAACTGCCCACTCGCCCGTCCGCCCATGCCGCCGCCCACCCACTCACCCGCCTGCGGCCGCCGGCCACCCATAGCCCCCCGCCACCGCCACCCACACCCCTGCCCCGCCCGCCACCTAGGGCGCAAAAACACCTAGCTCCGGCCCTGATTGCGGGACGCCCCTATGCTCTGGGAAGTCAAATTGCGCTAAATCGCGGTGGAAACGACAAATGACAAACGACAAATGAAATGACAAATTTTTGAAAAATTTCGCGACAAACGGAAACGACCCGAAACGGACCCATTCCGACAAATGAAAACTTGAAATGTCATTTTTTCTGGTCATGCCCATGTCTAATGATGACATTGTGCAGGCCTACAAAGGATTCCTAACTTCCATCCTTCCAGTCTGACGCTTATTTTAAAGATTTTTCAGACTTTAAAAATAAAACTATCTTCCATCCTGTTGTTGACAGGAGAAATAGTGATTGTTCTTTCATCACCTGTACACTGCCCAATGTGACGCCAAGAAAGCCTCTTCAGTCAGTGTTTTGGCTCAATCGTACCTGAATTAGGTGGAAAGATGGAAAGAAACAAAATATGAACTCCTCTGTGCCCTGAAGTGAAAATAGCTTACTTGGAAATAACCTCCATGTTCAATCTTAGGAAGCCTAATGGAACCTTAGATATTTCATAGCTTTATAGGAATTGCCCATTTTGGGAGAGAAGGAGAAAGTGGGTGAATAAGACTCGCTCCATTTACTTAAGAGAACCACCCCAAAGGCTAACCTAGGGCAGCATTCTGCTCAGAGTGGCAAACCAAATCCTTACAGGGAGCCCCTGAATGCAATGATGCACTCCTGCTTGTCGAAGCTGTAGCAGTAGAGAGTGGGCAGATATAAATTACCCCTGTAAGAAAGGGCACCAGTCAGGTCACCAGAGAGGGAACATGAATGTGGCATCCTACCTCTAAAGATCACTTTGCTTCGTTTTTAGAATAAGTTTTAAAATTCAGTACAGCTGTTTTCAAAACCATAATAGCTTTGTGCAAGTTGCTGTGCTATTTGGAGCTCATACAAAGGAGTATCTAATATCTTATTGTAGAAATGGTTCTCAGCATCTCCAGTTGTGTACACGTATAGCATCACTATCCAGTGTAATTAGGGTGGCAGGTTTTTTGCTCCACCAGTGTTCAAGTGGAGGTAGGGGAAAGAAAGCATGCCTCTCATCTGAATAGCTCAGTAGTTTAGGTAGCTGACTGGGAATTCAATTCCCCTACTGTGCCGCTCTCACAAGAGATGGATTCAGGCATCCATAGGGCTCCTTCCAGATCTGCAGTTCTAAGATTGTCAATGTCATTATAATCAGAAGTATTAATTTTATTTATGAGTCAAATCAGTTGATTTAATATGATAGCCATTGTCAAATATTTAAAAGGCTGTCATGAAGCAGACAGAGCAAATTTGTTTTCTGCAACTCCATAAGGTAGAACCCATATTAATGGATTCAAATTAACGAATTACCAGAAAGAAGATTTTCACTGAACATTTTGCAGAGCTTGCTGACTCAAAGAGCTTTTGACAGTGGAATGGTCTACACTGGAAGGTGCCGGATTATCCTTCGCTGGAAGTTTTTACACAGTGATCCACTGATCCCCTTGTCTGGGATGCTTTAGCTATGGACTTCCTGCTTTGGCAGGTAGTTGGACATGGGGTCTCTTCCAGCCTAACAGCTCTGCAGTTCTCTGGTTAAAATGCACATAATTGGTTATGAACTTTTGCTAGTCAAGTGACAGCCTTAAGTAGAGAGGTGTCTGAGGTGTTTTGACCATTGCTTAGGAATTGCAGCTGGTGGCAACAGAGTAGTGGGTTAAGTCTGAACATCTTATCTCTTTGGAGTGTACTTCAGAGCAAGCAAGATCCTCCCTCCTGATTTATAATTCTGTGACAGGTTGGTTTCATTTCTCTTCCTCTCTTATTCTTATTCTATTCTCTTATTCTTATTCTATTCCTCTCTTATTCTTATTCTATTTTTGGGGGGGGCAGTCAACTCAGCCGCTATGGAAACAGGCAGATATAAGTACCATGCAGTTCCTAGCGAGTGGATGTTGGACTATATTTACCATGTCAGCTAAGTATCCAAAAGCCCTTCAAGGTTTTTATAAGCATCCATCCCTTGATACATTCAAATACTGAACCCAATTTACTATAGGAGTAAACTAGAGGGAATCTCTGTTTAAAGTACCCTGAAGGCAGATGGTTGTGAATATAACTTTGAGGTCCATTGCTCTTGTTCCAACTTTCACCTAACTGCCCCATATACTGTTGGTGTTTCATTTGCAACCTTGAGTGGTGTTTGTAGTAGAGATGGGCACAACTCAAAAAAATGGTGTTTCATTTGTCGTTTGGTCGTTTAGGGGTCCGTTTCGGTTCGTTTTCGTTTTCGTGACATTTTTTGCAAAGAAATTCATTTTCGTTTTGTTAGGTAATGAAATGAAAAAACGAAAATGAAAACGAAAAATTGCTGTTTCATTAGCATTCTTTTTAGTTCAATGCATCTGCTGCAACGAAAATGAAAAACACGGCAAATTTGGTCATTTTGTTTTGTTTTCGTTTTGTTTTTAAAAAAATTTGTTTCGTTTTTGTTGCGTAACGAAACGAAAAAACAAAAATGAAAACGAAAAATCGCTCATTTCGTGCCCATCTCTAGTTTGTAGTTTGTATGACTGAGAGGGATTTGTCTGGGCTGGAGTGATTATTTATCCAGCACTAACTAATCGGTTCCTTCCAGCCTTTGAATTAAAGAGGGAATTTTACCAAAAATCCAAAGCTCTGCAACATATAACATAGGCAAGGGGGTACAAATACTTCCCCAATCTCACATTTATATTACTGACATTTAAAGCTAGATCAGCAACGTTCTAGTCAGATAGCTGTATAACCTCAGGAAATTGTGGTACAGAACTAACCTGAGGGTAAATAGTAGCTAAGCAGAAAGTGTTCACTTTGTCTAGGAACATTGCAGCTTCACACTTCACTGGGTTAGGGAACGGCAGTTTTAAATCCTATGTTCTCTTCTGCTTGTCTTCCCATATTCCTCTTAAGATATAAGTCTCTTAGTCTCTAGTGGTCATACGCATCAAAATCGCCAAAGCATGCTACAGAACCTCTGTAGTCAACCGCATAGAAGTTGATTGCTCCCTTGCTTCCTTCCCCCACCCCGCTGGTATCAATCTTTATAAAAGGAAAGATATAATCTCTGTGAATGTCTCAGAACTATGGAAACACTCTCCAAATTTTGATACATTGGTAAACTGGATTACAGTCAGAACTTCCAAAAACATCCATCAATTGAGGAAAATTTGAACAATAAGATGAAAATAGAAATGTCAATAATAGCTGGATCAAGCCTTGCTAAATCTACCACCTGCAACTGCCATGTATTACACCTGAAACTCACCAGAAATGTGGTTCACTCATCCATTTCAGATAAATTTGGGATGATACTTATGATACTCATGAGTGACAACATGCTTCTCTTTAAGTAATAGATTTCCCATATAATGTGTTGGAACATGTTCTCAGTGGTTTCATTGTGCCATGGAAGTGTCAGTTTGTATGCACGTGTTGGATTTCATTTGTGATGTCCTCTTAGTACAACCAGAACACTGTAGTTCTACTTCAAACTGTATCCAAGTTCTTCATAAACTATTTATTTATTTATTTATTTCATAGCCCACCCTATATTTAAAATGTAAGATGATTAAAGCAATTTAAAATCAATCAGTTTAAAACACAAGATTAAAATATTAAAACCATCGTTTAAAGCCTGCATGGGTCACTCAAATGCTCTAATAAATAATTATGTTTTGGCTTGGCACTGAAACTATCTCCATCTGCAAAAACTATGGGTGATATCCCGCACCCCATCCCAAAAAGGACAGGCTACTTTTTTAGTATTGAGTGTATCTGTCTATCTAACATTTTCCCAAAACAAAAAACAACCATCCCTAGGTTTAGGTTCCCTCCTGCTGCTCCCAGATATATACCATAAGTATTTTAGATATTTTAGACAATTTTAAAATCATTTATAGTTGCTTATTTTACGTACCTCTCCTATAATACCTTCCGTTGGGAGCAAGGGAAGAAATGTCTTGGCTACAATCAAATATGTTATTCTCAAGGATAGTCCCAAGTCTCTCTACTCTTGGAGTCTTTGCAAGAAATTCTGAGCATTTTTTCCATTCAAACTGAAATTTTAATACAGTACACAGAAAGATCCTCCCTTATATTTCATGGCACTCCTTTCTTCACATTTCTCCTCAGTGTGATTCCTCCTTTTCTTTCAATATGGATGCACCTTGGTAGATTTTAAACTTCTCATACTTTTCCTTTTCTTTCTCACAAAGGACTGACACTGAATCTTTAAAAGGATTTCGAGAGAATGACAGAGAGAGAGAGAGAGAGAGAGAGAGAGAGAGAGAGAGAGAGAGAGAGAGAGAGAGAGAGAGCTGTAGCAAAGGACCATGACAGCTCATAGCTGTGCATTTTATCAAGGAAAGATGGTAATACTTCCAAACCTTCAGGTGATTTTCCCCCCTTTCAGCTGAAGGCATTTACATTTGTGTAAGGAATTGCTCCTCTCTTTGTGTGACAATGTATTATGATCCACAGATGCAAACATATACAGTAGGACCCCCATATCCACTGATTCATTATCCACTGATTCAGTTATCCACGGTTGGCAAAGGAAAAATAAATACATAATCCTGAAGCTGCAAAGCAAGCTAGTGTCATAAAACAGCAGCTGTAAAAAGCAAAGTTCTGCTTATATACCGCCCTGTACCACTTCAAGTAGTCTCTGGGTGGCTTACTGTATGCAGGCTACACATTCCCCCCCCCCCACAAGCTGGGTACTCATTTTATCGACCTTGGAAGCATGGAAGGCTGAGTCAACCATGAGCCTGCTACCGGGGATTTTGCCCCAGGTCATGAGCAAACAGCAGCTGTAAAGCAAGCTACTGTCATAAAACATCAGTTTTCGGGGGGATTTCCTTGGTGTTCTCTCTTATCCACAGTTTTCATTATCTATGGGAAGACCTGGAACCAATCCCCAGTGGATACTGGGGTCCTACTGTAGTTCAACTTAGATGTGGAATCTACTGTTTGGCCAAAAGCTCCCATATCTATATATGAGGTAGGATTCTGTCAGACAACATGGCAAAACCTGGGCATAACTAACTGAACATACAGAAAAAATCATTTTTAATAATTTCAATAGCAGTACATTCTGAGGAATAGACTGGTATCTGTACTACCACCTTTGAACCATTAAGAACAGTCTGAATTGCTTGAATTGGGGTTATTATAGACCTGAGCATTAATGCAAGAATACTGCACATACTTACCCAGGTGTGGGTCTACTTTAGCTAAGTGGGGGATTACTTCTGAGCAGGCATTCTCCCAGCTCTACACTTTGCAATAGTTTTGGATGGGGAGTGAAGGAACTGTTCTACCCTTAAGAGTCTAGATTAGTGACTGCTCATAATTTTGCTGGGGAAAACCCATTAAAATGCACACATAATGTACCTGCCAACCATTCAAAGAAATGCCTTTCCAAACATCATCCAGTAGCTACTGCATGCTAGGGGAAAACTGCTCTCACTGCAACCCATCATGATGTTGTAAACCACGCAAAATAGCCCTTGGGCTAGGTGGGCAGTATAAAAGTCAATAAAGTGAAATAAAATAATAAACAAATAAAAATGATGATAGTGAATGATCTGGGGCAGTCACATTTTTTAAAATGAAAAGGTAGGGACAGAATGGGAAAAAAATATTTCAGATAAGAAATGACCAATTGTAAAGAAACTCAAGAAATAAACAATTGCAAGGAAACTCCATAGGCACTGTTGTTTTTAGATCACCCCCAACTCCAAAGAGCTGGAATGCAAAAGGAATATGTTACCCCATCTTCTACAAAGCTACAGTAATTCAAGCAGCCCAACAAGCATGTTGAAAAATGTCCGCCAGTGAAACGGTGCAGCACAATTATCATTTTCTTAATCCTACATGAAGGACAGGGAATGAATGAGATCTAGCTGAAACATGGCCAGGGCTGGTCCTAATATTGGGGAGAATAAAAGGGGCAGGTACAGGGGATACAGGGATGGCAGCCGCCAAACACTTACTCCAGACCCCACTCAACCTTGTGGCTCAGTACCTGTTTCAAGAAGACAGAGGTGTCTTCACCCTGTCTTGCACCCTAGTGTAGAATCCTCAGGAGGGTTGGTGGCATTGTCCGGTTGGCAGTGATGAAGCAATATTCAGTGCCTAGCTCTGTTTACTTCTCTGTGTAAAACAAGAGCACCATCTTGTCCTCTGCCTTAGGCAGAAAAGTTTTGGGATGGCCACAGGAGTCATGAGGAGATGACTCATATGGATCTTAACATCAGGCGAAAGCCCAGGAGACTCTCTTGGGGGGGGGGGTCATGTCAAGTTTACTGCCTACAGACTACCTCTGAGGAAGGGACACCACCATTCAATTATTAGAATGATTCTGTAGCACTTGACATTTCCCAGCATCTGCCCTTTTCCTCCCAGGATCAATATTGGAAGCTCCACATTCAAGTTAACACATTTTAAAAGGGGGGGAAAAAAACACAGAACGATACTAATGTCAACTGACAAAGAAATGTTCTGGCCCGCAGTCTGAATCTGGCAGATGTTCTGCTGGATGCCAGTGGAAACAACAGCAACATAAATAAGATAGTTTTGTAAAAGACTCAGTAAATACCTATTTTCTTGGCATGGATACATTTGCCAGTCATTAATCCCTTCTGGCATCTGGCTTTGCAGAAAGCCAGCCAGAGTTTTGCTTTCTGGGGCTTTAAAAATGTTTCCATTGCAACAAGGAAAGTTAATATATTAAATAAAGTATATGTGGATAATGCTTACACATTTCTGAAGATAAAGGGACAACATGCACGGTAGTAAGACTGGCATGTGGTGGTATGTTCAGAAATGCAGACTCTTCTTGCGCAGCCACATAGCCACACTTAGCTAAGGCTGGAACTCCTTTGGGTTGCTCATTTGGTGTGTCACTTAAAATGGCCACCAATTCATAGTTATTTTGTTGTTATAGTATTTGTACTGCCAGGACTAGGGAAGAGAGCTTGTGGAATTTTCTGACTTTGACGCTAAATTAACTTGATGGATTTGCAGTGCTGTGAACCTCACCTTGGAAAGGTGGATGTGATGTGCTCTTCTGCCTGGGGCAGCAACATCTCTTAAGTGGCGTCCATACACTGCATGAACATTTTGAAACATTGTGCTAAAACTGGATAAAAAATTGTCCTTCTGTGGCCCCGGTCCCATGTCCCTTTAAAAGCAGTTTAAATTACCAGATAAACTGTGTCTAAAAATGCCATCCCCATGGCCACCGGGCTTTTTGAAAAAAAAAAAAAAAAGAAAACTCGGTAATGCTCCCTTAAGCAAGGTTTCTATGACTTACCCAGGAGGTAGGGAATGTTTTGCCTTGCTTTGAAAATCCACCTTTTAAGGAGACAGATGCCGTGGGACCACGCAGATGATCTGGGTTTCTTTTTCTTTCTTTTTTCTTAGCTGTTCCTGGGGACGATCCGCACTGGGTTTTTTTATTTCCCTGCACATGGAGTAACAGGAAGTTCAATCATGTCCTCTAAGCATTAATTTCCCCCAGCCAAGTGGTCCGTTTTTTCAAATGCTAGCACCACCTGCTGGCCAAGAGGGCTGAACTGCACTTTAAAAAAAAAAAAACAGCTTTGGATGTGGGAACTCTTGTCCCACATATTAAATCATATGATGGGACAAAGAGGAAAAGCTGCATCTTCAGAAGATCAGGATCAAAACCCAGGTGTGACCACGGCCTAAGTTAAGTTGCTTTGCCATCCTCTCATTTCAAAATATGGAAATTTACTCTAAAATATCTTCTGTTTCAAGTGTTATAGGTGATCATTTCAAGAAAGCAATAAATGAAAAGATTGCTATTCTCAAGGCAGAGATTCTACAAAGACTGAGCTCTATTATTTTAGGTATAATATTTTTTTAAACCTGCTTTTAAAGTTTTTTTTCAGGTTCTTATGCAGCATGGTTGTTTTATACCATTCTATTTTAAATTATTTTTAAAGAAATAATTCATTAGTATTTTTTTAACCTTAACTATACAGGTGTACCTTGGTTGACTAAGTTAATCCATTCTCCAGGACATTTTGTATTCAGGAAAATTTGTAAACCAGAAATGCACTGCAGCGCAATGCATCCTGGGTACTTTTTTCACAATGCCTCATGTAAACCTAGGTATTGTGGGGGTGGGGGGGATTCGTAAACATAGGTGTTTATGGCTCTGTATTATGGCATGTCCTCGTCAATGCCTGGAAACAACTTGACTCTCAATACTGCTTTATATGTATATAGTTTGTATATATTTTGTGTATATTTTGGATTCAGAACTTCAGAAGCCAAGCCGCAGGTGAGCAATAGTGCCGCCACGGCTTGGCTTCCGATTCCAATTTGAAAGATTTTTTTCCTAGGTGCACCCCCTTTGGAATTTCATAACTCAGTACCCTGAACCCCAAACCTTTCCATATTTAAGGGGGTTACCTAGAATCGCTTGAGGAAGGTACCCTTGCCACTTTGGTCCTTTAGAACCCAGGGGAGCATAGTGTTTTGTTTTGTTTTGTAATGAAACTACTTTAAAAATTTATTACAAACAAAACAAAATGAAATGAAACACTATTTTTCCATTTTATGCCCATCTCTATTAAACAACCAACTTTTCTCTCCTATTTTATCCCATTTTGCAGATTCTAATTCTAGATGAATCATGATTATTACTTTAGCCCATATGCATAAGATAAAATTTGTCATCTTCTACTGCAGCTGTTTCTCATCATCACACACATTAAAATGCACTGCAGAAGTTTTTCTTGTCACTGCACATACAACTAAGATGTATAAACTTTCCCCTTATTTGGGTGTTTCTTCCAGTCCAAGGATCGAGCCATAAGAAAAGACCTTCTAAAGCAGAGAGGACCATTCAACTTGAAAAGCAACCATGAGAACAGGGCAGGAATAAAATAGGAAACAGATGAGGAGCTATAAATTCCCATTTAATGCTGTCAGCTCACCAGGGATTGCTCAGAAAATGGCAAATTGGTGACAAATACAACTCATTTCAAATGGTAGCATGCGGAACTGGTTCTTACTTTCTTATCCTGCCATAATCAGCAAAGGAGAGGAAAATAATTAAATAGAAGAACCAGAGAACAGTTTTCACACAAACAAATTTCATACCATTGTTTTTAATACTGCAAAATCTTGTTGGGCAATTTGCCTGTTAAGAATAGATTCCCTGCCCCCTGAACATCACCCTACTTGTGAATCCACAAAATGCCCTATTTACAGACAAAGTTCAGTGGAAGGATGGCTTGCTTATCTCCAATATATTCAGATGATTTCCTTTTACGTTCATATTCTTTTCATGATCACTCATCTAGGTTTTTGTGCCTCCAGGTGACTTGTGGACTGGATCCTAAATGTTAATTTCAGCAGTACTCTTCCTCAGAACAGTGATGGAAAACTGAGGCCACACTCCTAAATAGAAAGGAAACATACTTTAAATATTTTCTCCCTGTTCCAACAGCTTCCCCAACATGAAAAGGGTTATATGCGAGCCTTGAGACCTTCCAGGAGAATCAGATCTTTTGTTAAAAGAAAATCACTACAAATGAGCAACTTACATGGTGTAGCTCAGGATTTCAATCATTGTGTGGCACCATTACTCTCCCAATCATGAACTAAGTTATACTGTGTGTGTGTGTGTGTTGCATCGTTACAGTCGTGACCGACTCTTCGTGACCCCATGTCCATGGAGTTTTCTTGGCAGGAATACTGGAGTAGTTTGCCAGTTCCTATGTTCAAAACAAATTGTGCTAATCAGATCTTACTCTGTTTATAATCTAAGTCTTACTATTAAGCATCCATGCTTAACATTGGCTCCATAAGTATAAAATGGCTCTGGTTCCATCATAAGTCCTAAGTGGATTTTCTTCTCATCTCTTCACTTGTGCTGAATTGGTACTAAAAGTGTTCACTTTGAGTCTGGACTTTCAAGCACTTGATTAGCAACCCTTCATACTTGCAAGAGTTACTGCTTGGTCATTGCTGTTGTCATTGTACTCCTTTACGCAGGAACAAAGAGAGCTTTCATTGCACATGTAGGACAACAGGTGTACAATATATGCAGGTGTGTGGGTGGATGTTGCTGATCTTTGCAGAACCATTTTGTGAGTTATTACTTTGCATGAGATTTACCATTATTTTTAATCCATGTCTACTTTCAGAAGTCTCGCAGCTGTTAGTTGCTGCTACCCCTTGTTTTCTCTTGAAAGGATGAGCCCCACAGGGGCACAATTTCCAAAACAAACACAACCTACCCTTCCTTTCTCTCCATCACACATTCAGTTTCCGGTTCTTACAAATCTAGAGATGGACTGCCCTGTGTTGGAACATATCCACAAATAGATGCTGAATTGTTGATCAATACAGGGGTTGGGGTCCCTTTCTGTTGTAAGGTCCTGCCTCATGGAATTCTCTTCAAGAGACTAAGCACAATGAGGGGGAACTGTGTACTTTGTCACTGTCTTTTATTCGCTCCCGAATGAGTCATGGGGAAAAAAGTGTGGGATAGTCTTTAAAAAAGAATTTGCACTCAGGTTTTTGCAAGCTGTGAGAACACTCATTGGAGACAACTGTATCCTCAAGTCTTGAATAAACAATTAGAGCTCTGTGCAGTTCCATACTTGTAGGCCAGATGCTACTATGAGGTTCCTGGCTTGCCATGGTTACTTGCCTTTTAAACCAATGACTTTCCCCCAACACAACCCTGTGTCTTTTTTTTTTGCCAAGATTCTTTTGCTTGCTTGGCAGTGGTTCATTCTTATTTGAACTTTTGCCCTCTTTTAATCTCTTCCAAATTTTACACTAAAAGAACTTTCAGCTGATACCTTTTGTTGCCCAGGATCCCACTGGCGTGTGAGAAGCAAGCCGGAGATCTGCTGGCTGTAATGAGCTCGAGTGACTGTCTTCTTCCTCTGAGTAACCAGCACCTGACAATGACAGGCATCCGTGGGAAGTCTGAAGACAAAAACACAAGAGCGCAAGATGCTAGCCAGCTCCTGAAGCAAAACTGGAGGATAAAAAGGACACACACAAAGGCACTCCCGCCTCCCTCCCTCTTCCAGCCCATTCAGTAAGATATTTACTTATATTTAACACTTCCAGAATTCATTCCACATGAATTCCGTCAAGGATAACACAGCTGAAACCTGTGTAAAACACTGCTTTGAGCCCAAGCTCTGAATCCTTCCCTCCCTTGTTTTTCAATCCCATGCCAGGGAGTAACCAGTGTTATACTGAACAGCAAACAATATACAAGATGAGGAGATATGAAGGGATCGCCTCTTGGAAAATACATCTGTGCAAAAACATCATGGGGCAAACAGGATGTATCTAGCCTGTTTTTCTATAAACCCGGTTGACTTATAAAAACTCATAAATCAAGGGACAACTTCCTGCTCTTAGTGGAATAGAACCCCTGAAATTCTTCATTTCTCTTTCTATAAGCAAACCACCTTCCATGGGATTTCCATACCTACTGGACCATATCACACAGCCTATAAGGGTGAAATATACATAACATTTTAGGGTGGCCTACATAAACATGTTGTTGTGATGTCATGTCATCACCTCAAACTCATGGTGAACCTATGAATCAGCACTCGCCAAAATGTCCTGCCCTCGGATGCCCCACTTAGCTCTTATAGACTCAAGCCCATGTGTTTTGGGGAGAGACAGTCCATCTCATACTTGGTATTCCTATTTTCATGCTGCCTTTCACCTTTCTTAACATTACAATGGTGCCTCTCTTAACGAAATTAATCTGTTCTACAGGACACTTTGTAGTATGAAAAATTCATAATGTGAAGCGTGGTTTCCCAAAGAAATGCACTGAAAACCAATTAATACGTTCCGGAGGTCAGAATCAAAGTTTAAAAAACCCTGCACAGCAGAAAGCCCCCACCTCCAGTGGAGAACACACTGTAACAGGCATGGAAACAACAAAGCTCAGCTCTCTCTCACACACACCACAGTAAAAAGCATGCAACCTACGAAGCTCAGCTCAACCCCCTCTCCACAGCGCAATGCAAAGGCACAGTAATAGGTGCAGAAACGATGAAGCTCAGCTCCCTACCTTTTCATCACCTAAGAAATGCAAAAAAAAAGTTCAAAAAGTCCAAAAAACGCTGCAAAAATGTCCAGAATGGCTCCAAAACTCATTGCATCTTGGGTACACTTTTTCACAATTCTTTATGAAAAAAAATGTAAAGTGGGACATTCCATTGAAGAAATTCTTCAAGCGATACGTCCCCATATGCAATAATTCATTTTCATAAACCAGAATTTTTGTTAACCAAAACATACGTAAACCAGGGTACCACTGTATTATCTTTTCCAGCAAATCCCACCTTCTCATAATGTGCCTAACAGTGTCAAAGTTTTTGTGTCCTGAAATAGTTCGGGCTTGATTTGGTCTGGGACCCACTTCTTTCTGGAAATCCAGGGTAACTACGAAGCTGTCCTCCAGGACCACATTTCAAACAGCTTCATTGCTGTACTTCCTAGTCTCAGTCTTTCTTGGGTACAGTCTCCATCTGGATTGATCACTGAACCAAGGTAAACAAAATCTCCAACTATTTCAGCATCTCCATCATTGACATTAAATTTGTGTACGTCTTCTGTTGTCAAATTTTTGTCTTCTAAACATTCAGTTGCAATCCTGCTTTGGCACTTTCTTCTTTCATTTTCCTTAACCGTCATTTCAAGTCATTGTTGCTTTCTCTCAGTAAGATGGGTTCATCTGCATATCTTAATTTATTGATGTTTCTACCACCATTTTCACTCCTCCATTGGAATCTAGTTTGGCTTTCCATATTATATATTCTGCAGAGAGATTGAATAGATAAGGGGATAAAACACTTGTCTAATCTCTTTGCCTATAGGAAACCATTCTATCTGTCCATATACTGTCCTAACAATCTATAACCCAGGTTGTGCATTGGGCAATCAAGTGCTGAGACACACCCATTACTTTTATAACAACACAGAGTTTCCCAATATCTATACAGTAGTCAAGGGATTTGTCTGTGTAGAAGCACAGACTGACCTTCTTCTGTAGTGAGATAAATTGAATAGCCATTCTCCTTCAGAGCACATGTCACTGCAATACTGAATCTATGTTCTCGAACGAAATTCCACAGAATCCTGATAGCAAGCAGCAGGTTGCAATACTAAAGGTCTCTTGTAGTATTGATGCTCCGGCTTCAAGGACTGTAAGTTGTTTCACTGAAGCAATTCTGTATTCCCACAGTGCATGTGGGATCATGACCTTACTTCTAGGCAGCAGTGACCTCTTATAATCATTTACTGTGCCATTGGGCCTTCCTTCTCCTTTTGTGAACGAGTGGGAGAGAAAAAATGTGTCCCATTTCTATGTTAGCAACCACAGTGGTATGCATTAAGCTACGGGGGGAAACCAAGTGAGAGAGGACATGAAAGAAAATCGACTTAGGAAAATACAAAAGCTAGAGGCAATCAATAACATATGGAATAAAGTAAAAAGGGAAAAAAACCTTTTAAGTGTCCAGGCTTAAATGTCAAGAGTACTGTATTGGAACAAAACAGCTCAAGGCAGAAGTGCGCCTGGCAGAAAGATGCATTTACAATGTCGCAGAAACCGAGCACATCTTAACTTAGTTGGGAAACAATGGCAAAGGGAAAAACACTCACACAAAAATATGGTGACACTCTTGATTCCAGTACATACTTGTGTGGCAAAGGGGAATTATGTCCTACTACTGTTGCTGCCTCCACCTGTTTGAAAATTAGGCCATGCCATTAATCTTCTGCAAGGGCACCTGGACTGAATATTCCTTGAGATTTCGTTCCACCATATGGCTATGTGAGGCAGACTTCCAGATTTTAGAGCTGTTTCTTTTAAAAATCAGACTAGTAGAGATATACTTTTAAGTTTTTTAAAATTATTTTAGGATTCTCCTAACTCTACCATTGACCACCTCCTCAATGTTCCTGTTGCCCTTAGCACTATTAAAATGCTAATGGCAGATAACTTTTGCCAGCTAGAGTCCCCAGGTCATCAGTGTCCCAATGTCCCTACTTAAAACCCAACTCATACACTGCCTACTGTGAAATTTGTCTATTTGTTTGAAAATCTAGAAAAGCATAGCAATTCCCTGAGACTTCAGGCAGCGATCTGAAGTCAGGTAAACATGTTGCTACCATTTACCTTCCCCTCCTGCCAACTTTCTTCTTGGTCACTAGGGTTTGAAGTTGCTACTTGCCTCACCCCTATTATGTGCAGGGCCGGCACTAGTTTTTTTGTGTGTGCCCTAGGCGAGGGGTGGGGTGGCGGGGCGGGGTGGCGGGGCATGGGGTGGCAGGGGGCGGTGGATGATGGGGGACTGTGACGGGCGTGGGGGGCGGACGGCGACGGGCATGGGGGTGGGCGGCGATGGGCGCGGGGGCGGCAGGCGGACGGCGACAGGCGGCAGGGGGATGGACAGGTGGTGGCCAGCGGGGGGGCAGCAGGGGGGCAGCAGGCTGGCCAGTGCCCCGTCTCCATTTTGGCACCCTAGGCAACTGCCTAGTTCACCTGAATGGATGTGCCGGCCCTGATTATGTACAAACAACTACTATGTCAGAGGTAAAGAATAAGAGGCTGAAGAGGCAGCAGTGCCATTGGGAGGAGAATGGTGCTGGATAAAGATCTGTTGCTGGTTTTGTCAAGTTGTTAAAAACTGTGTGTATAGAGTGTTAAAATAATTAAGGGAAAGTGTAGAAAAAGCAGCCCTGAAAATGAAAATGCTTTTACACTTGAGGCTTAAACAATACTTTACTCAAGTAATTGAAAAACAATTAGATGGCTCTCCATTCAAGAGTCATCACTATATCATAACATTCTTGACAGCTGAACACGTCGTTAAATGATAGCAAAGCATAAACAAAGAATGCAGGACTTACAATATGCATTCTCTATAACTGCAATATGTTGGTGTTCCAGGACTCTGGTTTTCCAATATTATGGTTTTCCAGGACCTTGGTAGATCAGATGCTTTATATTACAAACAAAGTATTCTTCTTCCAGGCTTTGCAGGATAAGGAAGCTTAGCACTGTAGTGGCAGCCTGCCAGATTCTGAGTTACAAGCCCTTGGATGCAGGAACAATACAGAGGATGCAAGAAACAGAATTTACTATTGAAATGTTTCCTTGGTGTACCAAGTCTTTGGATCACCAGGCCCAGGGAAAGGGAAAGAAGAGATAATGGCCAAAAGAGTAATGGGGGGGGGGGGAGATGAATATTCAGCTCATTATAACAAAATGACAACACAATCATAATGGACTATCCTCTATAGATTTCTAGCTGATTTGGATGGTTGAGCATTTAGAATTATTTTGTGTGTATGTTCAATAATACACTTAGAGGCTAAGAAAGTCATTTTAAATATATTTTTTATTCTTGAGAACTTTGATGTTTTAAACATGTATTCTCTGCTTTTGGGCTGCACTTGCACCTTTTTAAGGCTCTATGCTCCTTCCTTTTTTTTTTTTTTGAATACAGCTGAAACATTCTTTTTTTTTTGTATTCTTGTTGTACGTGTTTATGTTTCTGCATTTTGGATTGAATTCTGACTTAAATATTTGCTTATGACTTAACTTTAGTTTTCATGCATTTTCTAAGCATTTGTGCCTACAATTGTTCATATCTATAAGATTTTGGGATGTTTTTATTTGTAAATTTATTTTTGTGATTATGGAACATAGAAGCAATATAGATATGATTTGTAGAATTGGACAAGTTGATGTTACCTGGAATTATTACAACAATGAACAGACTTATATTTTGATAGTTAGATTTATTTTGATATGGTTAAAAAAAGAATTGCCTGGTTTCATTCTGGAATTAATCTTTAATTAAGATTAATGCTGTGTGGAAGATAGGCTTCTCAAGTCCTTAAAGTTCTGTGGGGTTCTTAGGGAGATTTTTAAGGCATCAGTATCCCTGGCCTGACAGTATCAAAATAGAGATTGACTAACATGTGTCACTGGATCTGCCTACCAGAAGTGCATGAGTAAACTGTACCGCTATCATAATTTGTTACACCTCCCACCATTACCCTCTCTTTTCTTTGAGAATATTCAGCATGTAGCATTGCAGAGGATGCCAATTCCAACATTGGCCTAGCCCTAGCCCAAGAAGAGGGTAAGTGCTCCAGAGGGGCAGTTGGAAAAGCAGAGCTGACTGATCTATAGGCCTGCTTTTAAAATACAGTATTCAAGTTTGGCAGAAAGAAGTCTACTTTCAATATCAGGTCGCAGAATCATGAGCCAGCTACATTAGAAACATTGCATTTGGGTGATCCCCTGTCTGCCCTTGGCATCCTCTGCACAAAATGGGAAAGTTAATTGTATAAATGACACACACACACACACATAAAAAACACAAGCAAAATGTAAAAAATGTCATCCAAAAAGGCAACTTTTCCAAGTTCTAATCCTAGGGATGCTAAAGACACCTATCTTTCTGTGTCCCAGAGCTAGAAAGCAATAGCATCAGGCTATAAAAAGCATCTTGAACACAAACAATTAATTCTTTAGATAAGTAGATAGATTATCTTACTGTTCTGTTTTGTTTTGTCTTATATTGTTTTATTGTTTTATTATTTAGTTAGTCAGTTAATTTGCTGTTATTTTAATCTGTTGTTTTGTTGTCCCCTTGTTGTAAACCGCCCGGAGTTCCTCTCAGGAAGACGGGCGGTATATAAGCTTAATAAATAAATAATAAATAATAATAATAGATAAAAACAGCCTGAATCATATTGTTGTTGGTGCAAGATTCAAGTAACTTGACCGTGGCTGTTTGCAACAAAGTGCTGGACCTATCTCAGGCATGTGACTACGCACATAACTAAGATGTGCCCCAGATTCCTACTTGCTAGCTGCAATGAACCTTGTCATGTTCTCCAAACCTTCTATAAATGCCAGTAGGAATATGGCCACTATTGAACCAATTGAATGTGCTTGACTTTCCCACCTGTCATGACTTCTTTTCTCGTTTATTGGAATTCAGGCTTGGGGCAGTTTGAACATCCACTGCCATGTGAGTCAAAACTTGCTTATCTTCCTATAAATATGGGAATGGTGGGTAGGCACTGAAGGTGAGTGACGTTTCTGACTTTCCTAAAAACAGGAACTCAGACTTCAGGTGAAGTTTATACGACAGGTCATCTGTCTAGTGAGAGTTCTCATCTTGTTCAACTTGGAGAACATAATGATGAAAATCGTCCTAGATGATTATTAACAGGTTTCATGTTAACCGTATTCTATTTTACCTTCAGTGTAAGATATAGATGTATTCATAGCTACCCTTCTTCTTCATTTAACCTCTCACACAGCTACCTTTGAGGGCCTCATTAAGTGTCATCCAGTGAACTTCATGGTCCCATTTGAACCCTGGTCTTCTAGTCCAACATCTTAATTCATACTGGCTTTCTTGCTGATGTAAGGATACAGTGGTCTGAGCACAGCTGCATATACTGGTAGTTGTCTGATTTTATGTCTAGGCTTTCTATCGCAAGATGCTCAGCATGCTATAAATGTACCATTTTCTCCTCACAACTCCAGAGTACATAGTGCTAAGATATACTGACTATTCCCTACCAGTCTCCTTCACGAATGAGTAGGGATTAGTCTGGCACTCTACCATACTGTACTTCTGTAATCCTATTGGGTTTCTGCTGAGCAGACAGTCCCACCAGCATAGCTACACAGGACCAAACTGCTTTCACAAGTATTGCCACTGTGCATGCTGTGGTCTCATGAAGAATACTCAGCCTTGGTTTGCCAACAACAATGCCTGTGGTACTGCATTAACAGGTCTTTCTGCCCAGCAAACGCTCAGTATGATACTGTCCTCTGTATCTAGAGGGCTATAGAAGGATACAATTCAAGAGTTCAGTCTACATAATGCCATAGTCTAATTAAAAAAAAAACAAATAGTTGTGGGAATAACGAGGGGTGTTTTCAGATGTGTGAAAAAAATGGCTTCTTTCATTTCAGTCTTACTGTGTGTCTAACTGAAGAGTAGCAATTTGACATACACACATTTTATTTTATCTTTCTTTTTAAAACATTGTAAAAATTAATCTCCTTTCCTTTATATACTTTTCTAAGATTGCTCTCATTCAAATTGCTAAAGCTTGCCATCTTTGTTAAATGTACCTGGAATGAAATTCCCCATCATCTTCTCCTTAAATAAATGATTTGCAAACAAAGCAAAATGGACTGAAGAGGTAAAGAAAAGGAAAAGATCTACAGAAGGCATTTTTATCTCTTTCCCTCCAATTCAGCTCAAATAGGTCACCACTTACAAGAGAAAACAGTTGGGAAAGCATAATGAATTGCAGTCTTGAACAGGATATTTTATTGGCCTTGAATGCAAAGTAAAATTAACAAGGCAAGCCAAATATATGTATATAGATTATTTTCAATGATTATAAAAAAGTCCAATAAACAAATTATTATTATTATTATTATTATTATTATTATTATTATTATTATTATTATTATTATTATTATTATTATTATTATTATTATTATTATTATTATTATTATTATTATTATTATATCCCACTGTTCATCATGACAATTTTCTTAAATAAATGCAGTTAGAATCACATAATTAAATTGTAAATTGTTGCATAATTAAATTGTGAACTGCCTAAGCACTACGGGGCAGTATAAAAGCAGAACCTTTTTTTCTTTTTTCTTTTGGATCACCTGTTTATTTCCTCAAAGGTTATAGAAATGCATGCATGTTTTAACTGGAGCCTGAAAGACAAATGTGTAAAAGAACAAGTGTAGACTAGATTTCTGTCAGAAATCTGAAATCTTTTGGGCTAAGTACATGGACAGCTGAGTATATTTCTGACTTGCTCAAATAAATATGATTTAACAACATAGTGCTTAAAGCCTTACTCAATATCCAACCATATGAGAATAAAAGACCATATTTAATGATTTTGGGCCTAGGAACTTCACATCTATGTATGCTGTTTGATAATTTCAATATCAAATAGCGGCTGACATGTGTAAAGAAGGAACCACCTCACATATCAAACATCAGATGCACAACAAATGAAAAGCCTTTCTGGGTGAGATAAAAATACTTAATAAGTCTAGCACTGTGTATCCCTCAGCAGCCAGCGAAATGCCTTGGGGAAACCAATATGTAGAGCAAAAACCCATTATGCTTCTTCCACTGTTACACCTTAAGAAGTAAGTATGCTGCCTCCAGTATAAGAGGCAACTTACAATCATAATTAGTAGCCAATGATAGCCTAATATCCCTGATAGTTTTAGAGCTATCAAATGTGATGGCTATTGCCACATCATGATGACAGTGAATTCTATAGTTTAACTCTATTGTCATACAAAGAAGTACAATCTTTTGGTTGCATCATTCACTTTCTTAGGATCGCTCCAGATTCTTGGACTATAAGAGAGGGAGGTGTCATCTACTTTCTCCACAGATTTCATTAATCCCTATGATGTTGTTCCCTCATCCCGCAATTTTTCTAAACTAAAAATACCAATATGTAACTTTCTGTGGAACCAGGGAAGTGGCAGAATCAATAGAGGTTATAAGTAACCAGAGGGGAAGAAGCAGGTAGATGTTGAGAGGGATGCCCTGGAGGTGGAAGATAAAGGGGAAGAGGAGGAGAAGTAGGAGGCAGGCCACTGGGAGGAAGCATCAGAACCAGCTGACTGGGAGGCCTGCCAGGTCGAGGCACCTTTAGAGGCAGAAGAGAACACTCATGCCATCTGGGAGGTAGTGCAGCATCAAAACCTGTGAACAGGTAAATGGGTTGAGCTGATGGTACTGCCTGGGGAGGACAAGCAACAGCACATCCTACTGAGAGAAATGGTGCTTTCAATTGAGCACTGCCATTGGAGGCCCCAAAGATGAGGGAAGAATGCCCAGGGACCAGTGAGATCCCAAGCAAGGTTGACTCCCAAAAACGAGCCAAAAACCAGGAAGAAGCTCCCACCCAGGCATCGACCTCCTATCTACCAAGGGTGACCAAATCCTGTCAATCCACCCTCGATCTAAACAACATGACCACTGGAGCTGCTAGTCCTACAACCCACCACCACCACCACCCTTGAAGCTGGTTGTGGGGAAGACACAGAGGTAATAGAGACTACTCTATGTACTTAGATAAATGTAGCTATACACCACCCATCCTGCAACACACTGTGCCTAGCACTTTTCCATGGTCTCAACAGTCTCCTGGAGGAGAAAGGATTCACTGTCTCTCCTGAAAGGGAAGACAGAGAAAATAATTCTCAGCCCCAGGTTGGTTAAGAGGGAGCCAGTGCCAGGTGCCGCTTATTATATTTGGTAAAGTTATTTGTTCTCACTTATTATTCCAAATTATGATAAACCCCCTTCTTTAACTGCAACCTTGTCTACAATGGAGGGGATATCTGGAGCCACTTGCACCTTCCTTCACAATGAAGCTGCTCTGTGAATGTGCCTTTCTGAACCTTTTCCAGCTCTATCAAGTATCTTTTCTGAGATGATCATCTCATTATTCCAAGTGCAATTGTGCAGTAGATAGTATTGCAATGTAGACCAATTTACTTTCTTTCCCTGTTCTAATAACACTTGGCATGAAATGCATCTTTTCACAGCTGTCATAGACTAAATCAACCTTTGTACTCAGCCATCCAGCATGACCCCAAGAGCATTATGTGTCCCATCGGTGTATGTGGGTGAAGTTAGGATGCAGTGGAGGAATAGGGGGATAATGCCCTAATATGCATCACTTTATTATGTTAACTTGCATTACATCATTTCATTCCCTATACCCCAGGTGGCAAGATCCTATTTAAACTCACTCTTCTTTGTTTTTACCACCCTGAATAATTTGGTGCCAAACGTGGTGATTTCACTGCTCATCTCCCTTCCTCACCCTTCCCCCATATTATCTCACTGGACTGACTGATTGATTGATTGAATGAATGAATGAATTCATCCTCACTGGATTCTTCATGTTAACTAGCAAGCATTATTAAAGACAGTGACACGGGCATTCCTATTTCAAACAGAGTTCCTTGGAGCAATCAAAATCTTTTTAACACGGACAGGACATAGCTGAGAACTGCTGGATAGCGGGGCGTTTTAGTTAAGAGTTTGATTCCCCACTGTACCTCCACGACAAGGGCTGACCTTGATGATCCATGAAGTCCTTTCTAGCTCTGCAGTTCTAAGAATATGTTTAAATAAGGATCTGGGATATGCTGCCTAAAGCTAGAAGGGAAAGATTATTTATATTCTCTCCTTTTGTTTGGGGGTATAAATCCTTCCTTGTTTGCACAGCAACATTAGCTCAGATTTGCAGATCCTCTACGTGGCAGATAAAGCCATTGCTGGGAAAGATGGACCATATGTCACATTGAACAACTCAAGAGGCAGCAAGCTTCCCTGCCTGAAGATCCTTAAAAGATACGATTTTATGCTCAGTTAAAATGGAAAAGAGCATTATGTTTAAGGATAAACCCATTTAGTGTGCAGCTATTTCCTAAAGTCTGTTGCCAAATTGCTAGTTAGTGACACATTCAGGCCATCTGAGGGGAGAAAAGAGAAAGAAGAGAAGAAAACCTGCCTCTTTCTTTTCATAACATGCAGCAATCAAATCCTGGGGTAGAGATCAAATCCACATTACTCAACGTGTCTGAAAGTTTTTGTATCTGTAATTGTAGTGCTACAAAGGGGAATGAAGACTCCATTCTAAAACTAAGGAGCCTCTTCTATACTAAGCTTTTATTGTACTGTCATCCTGACTTCAAGGCGATTTATGGGCAATGCTTCCATATTTCCACTGCTGCTTCTTCCATTCTTCATTTTATTTTATTTTTTATTTTCCAATCAAACCTTAAAGAGGAAAAGACAGGAATACTGCACTGTATGATCTGATTGGCAGTGCAACCCCTAAAATAAGCAAAAGGAATTAGGGGAGATAATTTTTTTTCCTCCAGAGAAAGGAAACCAAACCACTGAGCACATCAATGTATGCGACTTTACAAAATGGAAGATGCAACCCACCGCTTCAGGAGGTGATGACCTCTCTTTCGTCAAGTGTTTTGAAACAGATCTTGGGTGGCTGTCTGCCAAGGATGCTTTTGTTGTGGGTATTCTACTTCAACAGGTTGGGTGCAATGGCCAAAATCATATTGCTTCGTAGAGTAAGTCACATCTAAAGTAGGGCCATTTGAATCAATAACATGTACAGAGGAGATGGCTCACTAAATCCCCATTGATTCAAGAGGCATACTGTGCTGCAGCTTACTGTACTAAGCAACAAGGGTTCTGCCAAGTATTATTGGGGGTCCCTACCAGCTCCACAAACAGTTCCATGACTTTGTAATTTGATCTTTTGGCCTGTTTTCTGATTTAAACATTCTGTGTTTTGGGAGGGGAGCATTGCATCACATGGCATGTTGGGAAAGTATCACAGTGCATTATTATGTGCTGTCAAGTCACCTCTGACATAGGATCACCCTATGAATGAGTGATCTCCAAAATGTCCTCGACTGAGCCACAGACTTGAGTTATTGTAGACTCAAGCCTGCGGCTACCTTTGGAGAGCCAATCCATCTTATATTTGGTCTTCCACTTTTCCTGCTGCCTTCCACTTTTCCTCGCTTTATTGTCCTTCCCACAGAATCCTGCCTTCTCTTAATGTGCCTAAAGTAGGACAGTTTCAGTTTGAACATTTTTGCTTCCAGAGACAGTTTCAGGCTCAAGTTGATCTAGGATCCACTTGTTGATATTACTGGCAGCGCAGGGTAGAATCATAGAATCATAGAATCATAGAATCATAGAGGAAGAGACCTCAAGGGCCACACAGTCCAACCTCCCGCCATGCAGGAACCCCATCACAATATTTCCGACAGATGGCTTAAAAACCTCCAAAGAAGGAGACTCCACCGCCCTTTGTGGCAGCATATTCCACTGCCAAACACCTCTAACTGTCATGAAGTTCTCCCGAATGTTCAAATGGAATCTCTTTTCCTGTAGCTTGAAATCATTGCCCCAAGTTCTAGTCTCTGAAGCCATGGAAAACAAACCTGTTCCCTCTTCAATATGACATCCTTTCAAATATTTAAACATAGCTATCATATTCCCTCTCAGCCTACTTTTTGAAAGGCTAAACATTCCCAGTTCCCTATACTGGAGAAGCTTTCCTCTAGTACTTGGGGAAAATGGAAGCGAAGCCCTAAGACCTAGGACCATCCACATTCCATTGCCAATTGTCACAAAATATATTCTTCAAAAGTCATTTCATATATTCCCCCCCCAATGTCATTAGTCAATTGTTTTGTTACAAAGCAACACCAGATGTTTGTGATCTGTGTTGTCTCAGCATTAGACATGGGCACGACCAGAAAAAAATGACGTTTTGAGTTTTCGTTTCTCGGAACGGGTCCGTTTTGGGTCGTTTCCGTTTGTCGCAAAATTTTTCAAAATTTGTTGTTTACGTTTGTCGTTTGTCGTTTGTTGTTTCCACCGCGATTTAGCGCAATTTGACTTCCCAGAGCATAGGGGCGTCCCACAATCAGGGGCCGCGCTAGGTGTTTTTGCGCCCTAGGCAGCGGGCGGGGTGGGCAGCGGCTGCGGGCGGGCGGACGGGTGAGTGGGCAGTTAGGATATCACTTAGGATAGAGGTTCTGTTCTTGGCTTGCACCCCAAATGTGTGTGTGTGCAAGCAAATTGAAGTTGGGAAAATAGAAAATAAATGGTAGTATATAATATATTTTTAAAATAAATCCACACCTCCCACTCCCAGTCGAACCTCCCCCTTTATCCAATATCAGAAAAAAATCCTCAAACTGCCAGAGAAGAAATAAAGAATAAAGTGCTATTCCCTTCAGCAGACAAAGCTACAGGGAATCAAAGAAATTATTTTCTAAATTCAATTCCCTCCCTGTCTGCCTAACTTAAATCCTAAAGCCTCCAGCCTCCCTCCTCAATCTCGATCGGATCACACCCCCGCACCAGCAGCCAGCCCTCCTCCCTCAACCACACCCGACTGCAATTTCTGGAAGGTGCCTCGGCTTTTTATGCCCTCCGAGACATCCAGAAGTGTCTGTCAAAAACCTGGCGATGCCATTGGTGGAATGGTTCAAAAAATTGCATGGTCCTATCCCATGCCCAACCCAAATGGGCAGGTCTAAAAAAATGAAAAATAAAATAAAATAAAATAAAATCAATACGGCGTTTTATTGCTATAAAAAACCCACTGCTGCTACTATAAAAATTCAGGCATTTAAAATAAATAAATTTCACATGTTTCTGTGGTGATTTGGTGTGTTTTTGACCATGATTTCAAAAGAAAAATTGCAGTCGCCATTTTGGATTCCCCCCCCCCACCGCATGGCATGCAGCGAGACAGATGAAGAGGATGACCCCCCCAGCCTGGTGCAAGCAGCCCAGGACAGGAGAAGAGGGGGGGGAAGGCCGGGGACCCCCCAGAAACCACCCCTCTGGTAGGTGGCAAAGCCTTGGGCAGGCATATTTTCACCTGCTTTTTTGGCCGGGAGTCGGGGTTTTTTAAAAAAACTTTTAAAAACTTTTTCTGTGCTTCGCATCGCGCGATCACCACGATGCCACAAACAAAAACGAAAAACCCGACCAAATTTTTCTTTTTTCGGTTCAAGTTCGAGTTCTGACGGCTTAATTATCGTTACCATTTCCGTTACGTAACAGAAATGATAACCAAAAACGGAAATGACAATTTCGCCGAGTCGTGCCCATGTCTACTCAGCATCCCTTTACACACTAGTGAATGTTCTGTATTCTCTATCTTTCTTTCTTTCCAAGTTGAATTTTATGCTGCCACTGTTGAAGTTTTTATGCCCCACACCCGCCTGATTTAGAAGCATCTATTAATAAATTGACAGGCTGTGACATATCATAGCAATTTAGAGCTTTTTCATCTCTGCCTGTGAGCGCTTTTAGTGTTTCTGAAGGCTTTTATTCACAATGTCATAGTTTCCTTCTTGAGTTCCTCTCTGAATGAGGTCATCAAGCTATCTCTGTCATTTTTTTCTTTGTACATATACCTTTAAAGTTTAAACTATCAATTTGCTTACCTTTTATGTGGTTTAATTTCCATGTTTCAGGGCTGATCAGCTTGTGGCCCTGTTGATATTAATGGATGATGGGTACCTTTGACCTTCACTAGGGGTTATGCTACCCATTCCAACTGTGGAAAGCCTTGTAATTAGAGATGGGCACGAAACACAAAAATGGTATTTCGTTTCGTGGCCCATCTCACTTCATTTCATTTCTTTGAAATGGTTTTTTAAAAAATTTGCTTCATTTTTCATTCTGTTTCATTTTTCGTTTATCCCGTTCTCCCCTCTGACGTGGGCGGGTGACAGCTGGGCTGGCTGTCACCCACCCGCGGTGGAGATCCCTTGAGAAAGAGCTGCAGCCTCGGGTCCACATGTGGAGCTGAGACCGTGGTCCTCTCTCGACTGCCCTCCGCCGAGTGTGGGTGACAGCCGGTCCAGCTGTCATCCCCCTGAAGCAGAGATCCCTTGAGAGCGAGCCGCGGCCTGTAGCAAAGATATGCCCACTGCTGGAAGTTTATTCTAGCCCCATTAACCCCTTATGAGGAACCATTTATTTCACTTTATAACCACTGTCATTGAGTATCATTAGGGTTTCCACATAAGGAAAGACAAAACCTAAGTACTTGCAAAATGCTGTGATCTTACAGTAAGGTTTGTCTCTTCTTATGTTCTTATATGTTCTTAAGGTTTACCTGAGTGCAAAATCATTGATTCTGGTTAACATTTATTACTACTGGTAATTGACACAAGCCAATTTTTAATAGTCTGCCATATTCATCACATCCTTTCTTGGAAAGCAAAATAATTGCCGCAAAATTTTTAGTGTGAGGAAAGAAATAAATTGCTTCTGAGAAAATTTGTTATGCACTGTTACAGAAAGAACTTCTTAAATATCATGTTCAAGTTTGCTTCAGAATATTGATGCTGTTTTATGTGCCACAGAGATTTGGTCCCAAGGTTTCTGGAGTGACTATGCATTCTTAATAACACTGACCTGTGTTTACCTAAGATCAACCCATGCTTTGAATCACAGAATCATCATAAAAGAAGCTATCCATTTATCTATTAGAGGAACTGTATGAGATTTGTTGGTGCTGCTATTAGCTCACCCACATTAATAAAGAAATAAAATTAAAATTAAAATAGACAGTAAACTTCGTTAGAAAATCAAACTAGCACGTCTCCATTTTCCTTCTAGTAAAAACACAATTGAAACAAAATAAATAAATAACCATTTGTTGCCCAATATCTGACACCAATGCCTTTTATATGAGGCAGCTATCTCTATCTAATAGTAGGACCAGAATCCTCATTATCTTGTAGGTTGGCTAGGGCAGCAGTATTGATACAGTGCCTAGGTGTACTGCAAGCTGGATTCATGTATGTTTCATATCAATATATTGTAGAAGATACTATTTGAGTAGGTTCGGCTTCACATGTGGCAGCAAGAAATGCAGAATACAGCTTAGGAACGTAAGAACAGCCATGCTGGATCAGGCCAAACGGCCATCTAGTTTAGTTTCCTGTATCTCACAGTGGGCTTGCCAAATGCCTCTGGGAGCGCACGAGACTAGATATCTGTCTCCTGATACCACTCCCCTGCATCTGGCCTTTGAAGTACCCTCTTTTTAAGCATGGAGATTACACATCCCCATCATGGTTTGTAACCTGTGATGGACTTTTCCTCCAGAAATCTGTCCAATCTCCTTTTGAAGGCATCAACAGGATGTGAGTGGCCACATCCTGTGACAGAGAGCTCCACAGACAGGGCCAGCGCATCCATTAAGGCAAACTTGGCAGTTGCCTAGGGCACCAAAATGGAGAGGGGGTGCTGGCCAGCCTTCTGCCCCCCGCCGCCACCCTGCCACCTCCCGCCGTCTGTCCCCCCACCGCCCGTCACCATCCCCCCGCCGCCCCCGTGCCCATTGCCGTCTGTCCCCCACGCCCGTTCCCCATCATCCGCCGCACCCCTGCCACCCCACCCCCGCCACCCCGCCGCCGCCGACACCCCCCCACCCCTCGCCTAGGGCGCAAAAAAACCTAGCGCCGGCCCTGTCCACAGACTAACAATACACTGGGTAAAGAAGTATTTTCTTTTGTCTGTTCTCACTCTCCCAACCCTCAATTTGAGTGAATGTCCCCTAGTTCTGGTATTTTGTGAGAGGGAGAAGAGTGTCCTTCTATCCAATTTATTCATGCCATCTGCAGTTTTGCTTATCCCAAACATATACATAAATAAATGCAGTTTTATGTGAGTCCCTTGTCCTTTCTTTTGATGATAGGTTCCCTCCTTTTTGTGACGTGTGAGTGGCCACTCTCATAAATCTTGTGAGAAAAGTTTTGAAAAATACAGTCTTGCTTGCTTCAGCTTGAATGCTGTATGTCTGTGAGGAACATGTCCTATTTGATTTAGGTTTCTTTTAGTTCCCAGGTACTATCTGCAACTCAGTTAATTATAGAAGGGGTGTTTGTTTCATGCCTTTTTCCTGAAGTTGCCTTTCCTTTCGGTTTGTAAACCATGTCTTCTCTTCTCCATATTCTATTGTCTGAGGATAGAGGTGTGGGGATGTAGCTCCATCCTATATAAAAGGAACACAAACATGTATGGTAAGTTTTTTTTCTTTTAAAAAAAGCATTTTCTTGAAGCAAAAAGCATCCAAATTGATCATTTTTCACTTTTCCATGGGAGGAAGTCAAACAAACTAGATCTCCCTGTGCCTTGCTGTCCACCAGAAAGAGAAGAGCCAAGTTCCAAATCCACTTTTTAAAAAAGGGATGAGGCTGAAGTCTGTGGGCAAGGAGGAGACGTAGTAGATGTTTGGTAGCGCCAGTCTACCAGCATCTAATACTTATTGGAAAAGTAAAAGATCTAGCGGAGAGCATCACTTCAGCAACTTCCTCTCGCATAGAGCTGTTATTTTGTGTACTTGAAATCTTTGACAACCAACCTTTATCATGCCGGTTTTTAAGCAACCCTCTTTGCCTTTTTTCCTGTTTTTCAAGACAGGCAGGTCATCCAAACCGGCCACTCTGCACTTCCCAATTATTTAACGCTAAAAACAATTTCATCTCCCTCCCAGACATCAAACATCTTGCCGCCTACCACTCATCCCTCTTCTCCTGACAGATGCTCTAATTGTGCTCTCCAAAAGCTTGCCGGCATCCCAGAAGGAGCTAGTTAAACATGGGTACTTGCTGGAGGCTGACAGCTGATCGGCTCCCCCTAGGGGTAGATGAGTCTCAGTGGCGTGAAGGCGCTGGGGCACGTTGCCAGGAAACGAACCCCACACAGCCTCGTCTGACAGCAGGAAAACACAAGAAGCTGAGAACAGCCTTTCTTTGGGCAGTTGGGGAGGGGGGGCGGTGGTTATGGGTCCCTTTGTTTTGCTTTCGTAGCTTCTTGCCAACATTACCTCAGTTCACTATATCCTGGTCGGTTATTTTCCTCTCCACTCCAACCACCCCCCTACCCCAGCCTTGGCACTCTCCACCACACTGGAACACTCTCAACTGTGAGGCCAAGTTCTCACACTGCTGAGCAACCTTTCGGAAGCTGTTTTCCATTATTTGTCCCTCATTTACCGAAATAAGATTCAACGGCTGTTTTTAGACATCCAGGGATGTTTAATGATGTGTTCATGAGAAGCTGAAGGGTATCACTCTCCCCATCGTTTGCCTCAGAGCAGGAAAGCTGCCGTCCAAAGCCCACCCCTTTCCTCTGTTCTTTCCACAGAGAAAGCCCTGCTTTCTTAACTCTCATTATGCTATTTTGAGCATGGCTTTCGTCTCTAAGTTAATGATTTGCAGGCCAGAATTAATGGTGTTGTTTTTTTCCAAAGACAAAACCGTGGCCATTCTGGAAGCATAAAGATGTTCTTCTTTCTGTTGAGCAAACAACTTAAATATGCAACAAGCCCCTGTCTTCCATTTGTTCCAGTTTTGCAGGGTGCTAGCCTCTGACCTTGGGAAATGCCATCCTCCTTCAGGCTAGACCTATCTTTAGGCAGTGTAAGGTGTCCGCGTCACATGTCATATTCAAAAAAGATAGCAAATTCTGTCAGAGCTGGGTGGGTCACTTGGCCAACTGTGTGCCCCAGGTGTAGCCAGACTGCTCAATTGCATGTGGGGTGTCCCCAGCTTTTGTATGCAAAAAAAAATATGGAGAAGGGCGTCCTGCTTCAGTCAGGCAGCAACATCTCTTGGATGGCCAATACACCTATTTCTGCAACAACGGATGCCTAGCAGAGCTTTGCTCATCCTCTCTGTGGCAGAGCTTGGGTCATTAGCCAGAGAGCCACTGGCATAAGCAATAGCCATGGGGCCAGCAGGTGCTTGAAATGCAACAGGGCCTCATCTCTGATAACGTCCCTCACAAGAATACAGTTATTGAATAGATATTCAGCTATTGGTCAGCAGTTTTAACACAATTGTGCTTTTCTTTGCATCTAGATATTGATCTGTACAGTTGCAAATCATGGAGCTGAGCCAGAGATCCATGAATTGCTGCAACATGCTTTTAAGATAGTAGTGTTGGAGCTGAAGTGATCATGTGCAGTTCAAATGGGAATACACATTCCCATTGTGAGAAAGCAAAAAAAAAAAAATGCAGATTCCACTAGTGCCATACAAGATGGCACAATTGTAATAGGCCCATTGAATCAGCAGGGATTAATGAGTCAACACCTGTGTAAGTTGCATTGATTCAATGGGCTTACTGTAGTTGCCACTTAGTATTGGATTCCAGCCACTATGATAAAATGAAATGAAAAATTCAGGGCCAAAGAAGGCAATATATTACATTAGTAAAAGTAAAAGTAAAATTTATTTATGGTCCATGGCCAACATATAACAAAATTAGTATAAAATACAGATACAATAAAAGCAGTTAAGTTAAATATCATAAAACCCATAGCCATCTTGCTTGGACCATATAAATTTAAAATTCCATAAATCATTCACAAAATGTAAAATTTAGGCAGTGAAATACAATGAAAGTAAAATTCTGGTATTCATCCACCGTGGAAATAGTCCAAACAGGGGTATTAAGTTTAAATTTAAGGCTAAAGGGTAGGGGTAGAAATGTGAGCATTCACAGGGCCTTATGTGGTCAGTAACCTGCGGCAAGATATAGCTGCTGCACAGAATTTAAACACTGCACTCGTAATATGGGAATCCCTGTCCAAAAGTAGCTGGGAAGTATAAAATTCAGTAGCTCTCCCCGGGAACTTTTGACAAAAAGGGAGCAGACTATCCTTACACAAATCCCTATAAAACAGGCAGTGTAAAAAGGAAATGTCCTACATTTTCCACTTTACCATCATTACAGGGGCACAAATGGTCAGAATGGGGTATACCTCAAAATCTACCATCTAACAGCTTAGAGGGCAACACATTCAGTCTCGCCAAGGTCAATGCTCTTCTATATTTAGGAAGGGGTACCTTATTCAAATAAGAGGGAAGTGTAAAAACATTAGTTCTAGCAACACTGGAATTGTCCCACAAGCCCTGATGTACTTGGAGTTCAACATCCCAGATCCTTTGTCCGATGGCTGCTTTAGCACTGTTATAGCCCAATGCTATGAGGTGGGATAAGGAGAGATACCAATTTGCAGAGCCTCATTTATCAAAAAGCACCTCCAAACTGATTGAAAAGAGTCCAATAAAATCAATGGCGCCAGACTCTCAGGATGGAAAAGAAGCTTTAGCCAATGATTTTCAAATGACTTTTTTCTTTTTTCTTTTTAAAGAATTATGTGAAGATTCTGTCACTTAGCCTTACACTCTTGTTCAAGAAGAGAGAAAAGAAAATCACATAAATCGGATTTTGATTTTTTTTTAACAGAAAAACCAACAAGCCCAGGTGTCAACTGTGTATTGTATGAAATTCATGTTCATACATAAGGCATATAATAGCTCTGGTTTCAGAGAGGGTAGCCATGTTAGTCTTTTCAATAATTTCAGGCAAAAATCAAAGAAAAACAAAAAAAAACAAAAGACACAAACATGTGACACCTTAAAGACTAACTTTCATATTTTAATGTAACATTTCGTGGACTACACGTCCACTTCTTCAAACATATAGCAGCAAAATGAGGTGTGAAATATAATATGAGATGGGATATAATAGCTCTGGGTGGATTTTGATGAGACAAGTGGCACAAGGAAGAGGTTGGCTCTTTCTTGTCAATGCTGCAGTCTTGAAATCCTGCACAGCTTCACCCCATCAGCCAAACATTAAAGATATGCCAGTGTGATCACGCATGTAGCATAGCATATAGTCATTCTACATATCATATCCAATGAAGAACTATGATATATAAATCTATAGTCATCAGAAATTTTCAGGAACTGCTCATCACTTCTTCTGTCATATTTGTCATGACCTGCCTGTATACAATAGCTGTTCTATGTCATTGGTTAATGTTCTATAGGATAACTCAGTGTAAACAGCTATTTATTATGTGGGCTTACTTTTATGACACTGTATGCCATCTTGGGGGTGTTTATTAGAAGAACATGTATTAAAAGGGAAATTTGTTGTACATACATATATTATTTTGTGGATGTCATGTCATCAACTTAATGGGAACCATGAGCCTAGATAGAAACCATACTGCATCTTGAACTTACTAAGCTATTGTACTTTGGTGTATCTTATCAAGGTGATAATACGCTGGTGTCATGCTCTGACAAGACTGGTAAGTGACTATTGGAGGAAAAAGCGCAATCAGTATTGAAGAGAGAACGAAAGAGAAAATAGGAAGCATAAGCAGCAAGACAGTAAAGTAGAGAGAAGTCTCATTACCCTTCGCCTCACCAAAAGACCCTGGACAATGGAGGTAGGTGACTTCTGGATTCAATAGTTGCACATCAATAGTATCTCCCAAGAAGTTAGTCTATATCAAGGCTTAACAATGGCCAAAAATACCCAGTGCTTATATATATATTTTTTCAAAGCATCCACCTGTTCATTAACCACATCTCTGTAAAGCCAACTTCTCAGATGTTTATATTTCACTAATTGGCAAAATGAAAACAGAGCAGCTCACTAATGAGCAAACTGATAACAAAATCATACATCAAAGGATAGCAGAATCAGACATCAAAGCATAACACCTGCTAGGAATGTCCAACTTCAATACTCGGTGTTGTGTGCTGTCAAGGCACCTCCAACTTTATGGAAACCCTGTGAATGAACCATCTCTAAAATATCCTATCCTCAACAGCCTTGATCAGCTCTTGTAAATTTGAGGAAGTCAATCCATCTTATATTTCCTCTTACGCTTTTCCTGCTGCCTTCAACCATTCCCAGCATTATCATCTTTTCCAGAGAATCTTGTGTTCTCACAATGTACCCTAAGCCTCAGTTTTGTCTTTTCTCCTCCACAGAAGTACAGGCTTTATTTCAGATCCATATTACACAATCAGAAATACAAGCGTGTAGAATGCTTTTGGTCTTTGTCTCCAATGACACATCCTTAAATATGATTATCTTTTCTAATTCCTTCATTGCAGTCTTTCTGAGTCTCAATCTTATGATTTCTTGGCTTCAGTCTCTATTTGGATTGATGACTAATAATGGGTATTCCTTATTGCTTCCAATAATCTCACTCCAGAACATTCAGAGTAAAAACCCTTGATAATGTTAAGTTATTTGGCCAGATGAGATTGGTTTCTGGCAGCTTCCAAACAACTGAAGACTTCTTCAGGCAACCTTGAGTAACCTTGGAAGCCTGGCAGTGTCCCAACAGTGGCTCAAACACTGGGCATAGATAGGAATATTGCTGAACACCACACTAAATGGTGTGCAACATTATTAACTACGAGGAGTTCCTTTGGGAAGATGGGCGCTATAGAAAGGGAAATTGTGCCATTTGGTAGATACCCACCATGCACTGAAGTGATAAATGTCATCCATTCTTTCCTGATATTTTCAGCACAGAGAGGCTAGCATATTGGGTCTGTAGCCTCTTTGCCATGGAAGGAGAATGTGCCATCTTTGGGGCATTAGGCACCAGGTGCTATACCAAGATGGACCCAGAAGGCCTCCATAGTGTGTGAGAATGTCCATGTGCTTCATTTTCCTACACTGTGTCATTCTTGATCCCTACCAAACATATATGCAATAAGCCTATTCTACCAGTGCTTTTCTGTGTCTGGACTCAAAACATAAGCTCGTGAGGTTCTAGCAGTCACCAAAACTTGAATTAGCACAGAGGGATGCTATTGCTAATAGTACTAGCAATAATGATAACTACTGTTACTACTGTACTTCTAACAGTCATGGCAGTGATATAAACATGAAAGAATAATTTTTGCTTTTTGTATCGGGTTTTCTGATACCATCAATCCAGAACACAAATAACATCTTAATAAAGTTTGATATAATCTGTATATATTTCAATATTCTTATATCCCATATTTTCTCCTAGCTCTCAGTACATTTTCTCCTAGCTCTCAGTACATCTCTTATTCCCACAAAACTTTCAGTAGGTCCTATTGATCTTCCACTTCAATTAGTATTTTATAAGTTATACTTTATATTGATAAGGATCAAAGAGACTTTTTATAAAATTGCAAGGTGTTGGTAACTAACTCCAGTGAAATTAAATAAAAAAAATAAGAACTATTCTAGCCTGAGCTCTTTGTTTTATTCAAACTATTCTTCCCCATAACTAATTTGCAATTCTCACTAAGTCTTTACTAAGAGGGGCATTGTACAAAGGCTGCTGTTGCCTCTTCGAACTCACCTGACAGACAGCAGCCAAGGTACGATGCCAAAATCGCCTGTTTCAGTGAAGAATGATACTTTTTGTGTCCCTGTTCTTCCAGCATAGCAGCCAAGCTTTCAAAGCACCTGCTTGTTTCATTGCCATTCTGGTTGCAGGCTAATAAGAGAACAGGACAGAGCAGGAGAAAGTTCTAGCTAGCTAGAATAAGGCAGAAAAGAATTATTGCTTGCCGAATTATGACAATGAGCCAGCTATGAGTCACTGACCTGAGGCAATGTAGTGTGTTGTGGCAAAAGAGAAGCAGTCCTGGGACAAGGGTGGCCCAAGGACTCAATTGGCAATGGTTGTGAAGCATATATGCCAAAAGTTTCTTTTTACCTCCTTCTCTGTAGAGACCTATAGCTATGTTCTCAGAATTGCTTGGACATAGGAATTACGATAACAATTCACGTTTTCAACATCTGACCTAAGGCATTTGATCAAGCAAAACAGAATTGCAAAAACTGAATATAATCCAGAGCATGCCAAACACCTGTGAATTAGTCAGTGGAACATTCTCATCATCTTCGCTAGCACAGATGAGTTGAACCTTCTGGGCATTTTAGCACTTAACCATCTGTACAGATAACCTCCTCATCCCACCCCACAACCTGTTTCCTAGTGGTATTTCCTAGCACACAGAAATCTTGTAGGAAGATGCAAAATTATATATATATATAATCTGTTACACCTGTTCAAACATGTACAGACTGTACTTTGCTGTATAACCAGCTTCCCATTTGGTGGCTGAAATTCTTTTGCTTTAAATTTACATAAGGCTGCTAGTATTATCAGCTGGGTGATTATTTGGAAATTAAACATTTTCATTCCCACCCACCCTCCAGCCTTGCAAAGGTCTCCAGGATCCTTTGGGATTCCTCTGAACCTGGAGAAAGCCATTGGTGCCATGGGGCAGCAGGGAAAATTTAAATTTCCCAGGATTTGCCACAAACCTGAGATGATTTTGCTGAAGCAGTGTTTGAAAACAAACCTGAGATGATTTTGCTGAAGCAGTGTTTGAAAATTAAAGACTTCCCTCCCATTCTTCAGCCTGTAACAGCTTCTCCCACAATGAAAGGGTTTCTAAGGGAGACACTTGAGGAAGTGCTACACATTTAGAAGTGGACTCACTGAATGTCTTCCTAAGTCTTCTTTTTCAAACAGCATTATGCCCAATAGCTACAACTGTGGTGTAATGGATAGAGTGATGGAGTAGGCCTCAGGAGATTTTGGCTAAAATCCCTGCTTGGCCAGGAAGTTCACAAGATGGTGGGGGTGGAGCTGGTAAAACGATTCCTTAAATATCTCATTTACCTAGCAAGAGTCATTATAAATCAGTTCTGACATGATGGCACATAACAAAAATATTCCATGGCTGAAGTGAAAAAATAAACAATTGTGAAAATAATGATAGGTATTTTCAGATGCCTGTTAAAATTGCCCTGAAAAGTGCCTTCTTTCATTTCAGTCTTACTGTGTGTCTGAATGAAAGCAGGGATTTCACAGAGGAAGATTTTACTTTATCTTTCTTTCTAAAGCATTAGAAAATTAAACAGTTTTAATATTTTGGCTTCACACTCCTCACAGAAAGTATCTTAACAATAGCGATTTCATATCTCTATATACCATCTGATGTTTATGTACAGACTCTGTATTACTGCTGCTTCTGGGACATAGCTTCAGCAGTGAATATTTAGAATGAGCACAAAGCTCTGTGTGTGAGAGCATACGATAAGCCCTCATGACATGCTAGTGTTGTGAACTGATACAGTTGACACCTTGCACTGAGTATCCTTGCTCCACATGTGCTTAGCTTACCCAACTGTGTGCACCTGCACATGCATATACTGTATGTTACCAGTGAAACTTAATATTCTTACAGTCATCTCATATGCCATTGTGATTGCAACTGCTTTAGTTTGCCCTCCAGAATTAGAGATGGGCACAGAACGAACATTTTTTTGTTTCTGCTACCGTTTGTCGTTTCCGTTACGTAACGAAATGACAAACAAAAATTGTGATGAAAATGAAACAAAAACGAACAGAACCACGAAAATTGTGGTCATTACGTTTCGTTTCAGTTAATGGCGCCGCGCAATGAAATGAGCTGTTTTAAATGTTAAAAAACACCCTGGACATCCGTAAAAATGTAGCGATAATTATTTATATTGTCTGATAATACCTACGGGGGGGTCCTTAAAACGTTTGTTTTTGTCTTCTCCCATCGCGATGTATTTTTCTTTTCCCCTTTAAAATGGATGTCGCCACCAGCCACAAAATGGAGGCAAGCCATGTGATGTGGGATCATGTTCAACCAATAGCATGCCCAGGTTGCAGACTGGGCAGGCAGGTCTGGCAGCCACAGAGGGCATAAAAAGCTCTGGCAGCCTCCGTCCTCCTTCCAGTCTCTGGTTGGAGTTAGGGTGGGATTGCTGTCTCTGCGACTCTAGCTTCAGTCCTGCAGCCTCCCTGTGTGCGTGCGTGCTGCGTACCTCTCGGTGAGTACCCTCCTCTGCCCTGCAGTGCAGTCACTCTGTGGCTGCCTTGCACCCTGGGCAACGCCCGCCGCTGCCTTTGCAGCCTCCCTGTATACCTAGTCTATACTGTGTCTCTGCCAGCATCCATTTTTTTAGTGTTTTCCCTCTGGTCTGGGGCGTTGGGGGATGCCTGCGCACGGAAATGCTTTAAAAATCAGGCAAAAAGCAGGTAGAAACGACAAATGAAAAAATGGAAAACGGTAACAAAATTTTTCAAAAAATTCCCGACAAACGGAAACGAACCGAAACAGACCTCTCAACGACAAACGAAAAACCGAAATGCCATTTTTTTGTTTCATGCCCATCTCTCTCCAGAATACACTGGAGAAAATAAATACACATTGCTATTGTATTCTCAAAGACTTTCACGGCCAGGATCTGATAGCTGTTGTGAGTTTTTCGGGCTGTTTGGCTGTGTTCTGGAATTTTTTTCTTCCTGATGTTTTGCCAGACTCTGTGGCCAGCCACAGAGTCTGGTGAAATGTCAAGAAGAAAAACTTCCAGAACATGGCCAAACAGCCAGAAAAACTCAGAACAGCTAAGACATTGCTAATTTGCTATTGCTTTTTGTTTTTGCATTTTTTTTTTGCTAGCTACAAACTGGCAGAATCTGTAGGAAAGAACAAATAACAGATACATCAGTTTAAGTGAAACATAAGCCTCAAATATCTGGGAGGTGGGGTTACTTAGGGTGGCATGATTTCATTTTAAGCACAAATCCAGGACATGTACAGCAATAACGATCAAAGCCTTCCTTGGCCTGTGGAAATGAGAGTGGTCATAATTTTTTTAAAAAAAATTATTTGGAAAATGTTCAGTCTGTGAGTATAAGTAAAGTACTGTATTTCACTCACATTGCCTTACGTATGTAGAGTGAAGAAAGGAAAAGATTTAAAAGGTGCCATCTTCAGTCATCACATTGAAACAGTTTTCTTTATGTTTCTTCCATATTTTCCTCTTTTCTGATTTTTGTACACCTCCCCCTGATTTTTTCATAATAGCTTAATTAAATGAATTTAAAAAGGAGAACAAGCTGCATGACGGTCTTGAAGCTCCAAGACATCTTGCTACTTAAGACAAAATACAGTACAAGAGTCAGCATCCATTTTAAAAAAGCCAGTTGGCTTGGCAGCTGTGAATGAGAGAGCAGAAGGCTAATCTATGGGGTGCAGGACACATCATGTTGTGCGCGTACACACACACACACACACACACACACACACACACACACACACCTCTGACCTCCAGGAGAAAAGAACTTAGGGGTATTGTGGGTCCTGTCTCTGTTTCTATTACCCTCCCCCAAAATCTGCTGTGATAATATCAAAAGAAAGGTAAGAGCAGTAGGTTTTTGCTGAGGATAGAAAAAATATTCACTGAATTTCCCCGTTCTTATTAATTCAGGCTATCTCCTGAGGCACTTGATAAGGAATAAAAATCCTGTGATGTTTCTTTCAGACTGTATAGTTTGTCTGAAGTATTTCTAATGACCTTCATTTTTGAGAAGTAAAGCACATGCACAGAAATTATGGAGGGACTCACTGATTCTTAACAAAGATGCAAACACCCCATCCAGTACCTCAGGTTCTGAAACAAAGAGGCACTCATCAGGGGTCTGAGCATTCCACACAAAGTATGGAATTGAGCAGATCATATGACCTGAGAGGAATGACTATCTTGTGCACACAAAGTCAGCATTTTTTTGCACACACACAAAAGGAACACCAAGCAAAACACTATTGTGAGAAATCTATGTGAGAAGGTCAAGAAGTATACCCATCCTTGCCCTGGAGAAAAATGTTGCACTTTCTTTCCTTTGGTTGTGAGAATAAGACTGGCAAGGGTTTACATTCTCCGCCTCACAATTAAACCATCTACATACAAGGTTTGTTTACTTTACTTGAATTGGAGTTGTGGAAAAGATAGTGGCCAGTTGTGTTCAGCTTTTTTCTTTTTGTTTTGAATGAGCAAGTTAGAAACGGTAGCAACTCAGAGGTGTGCTGTCCCTCTGTCTCCTGCCTGCCAGCCCCTCTCCTAACATGTCATTGGCCTGTTGATGAGGACATCCATTTCTGACTCTTAGCACAAATGACCATCTCAGACACGTTCCCGTCAGTCGTCTCTTCCTCGCAGCATTGAACAAACTGCTTGTTGCAGAAACTGCCACCTTCTATCAGCTTCTTGTGTAACGGATTTCTAGATACCTCTCAATACAAATTAAAGAGCTGACATTCATTTCGAAAACAGCTCACTCTGAAAGGCATGCTCTTTTATCAGCATCCACCTTTTTCTTCTTCCTCTAGTAAACTATAAACAGATCGATTCACAGTTTGGTTTCTGTGATTGCCCTTTCCATCAAATTAATGTTTCATCTTCCTGCATATTACCAGCCTTTCAATCCCCTTGCCCTCTGGATTAGGAAGGCTGTGTCATGCATGAATTCTATCCTGAGAACTGGTCTGTCATGCCTTATCACATGGGCACATGCCCTGGGAGACCTTGAAGTGAAGGACGCAGCAGAACGCTTTCTAATCTGCCACAATATCTGAGACCACATTCCGCAAGAAGCATGGAGAATGAAAGCATTGTGTCAGCAAGGATTTTAGGATAAATATTTTATGTACAACTATACATTACGTGCCAGCTGTGGGTTCAAAAACACAACTTTAGATACACAGCATTTTAGGAGATAAATACTGTATTGATTTGTAATTAATATTGCATCCTCCATTTAAAACAAAACTCACCTCATAACAAAGCTACTTGATACAAACCATTCCATCAGTTACTTCCTGTTGGATTGCTGTAACAAATTCTGTGTGGGAAATCGGGGATGCCTTTGGAGTACATTCAGAACTTCAGGGGGTCCAAGATATTGTGATCAGGTTCCTTATTATGGGGAATTTTCCCAGACTGCAAACCTCATTTTAGAGGATCCCAGGCTGGTATAGTCTTTTTTTTTCATTTGGCAAGCAGGCAAAGGTTTTTATCCTTCAGGCAGGCCTTTGACAGCTAACTATGGAAGGGGTTTTCATTGAAGGCATCTGCTTATTAAAATCTTTTTAAAAACACTTCTTAAATTATTCTAAGTGGTTTTTATTCACTGGTTGCTTTAATGATAGTAACTTTATTTATTTTCAGTATTTAGTATTTCCTAGGAGCCTAGGAAGCTGTCTTATATAAACAGATCATTGGCCCATCAAGATCAGTAACTGCTACTGGCAGGAATTTTTCAAAACATCAGCTTCCTGTTTTTTCTTGCTCTACCTAGAGATCCCGATTATTTCTTATGAATCAGGCAAAACCATTGTCCTTAGCATTACCAACTTGTTAGGACAGACTAAGACAGCTACCTGTTCTAAAACTGCTGATTATTTATTTATTTTATTAATTTTTATTTATTTATATAGTTTATATGCCGCCTACTACCTAAAAGTCTCTGGGGGTTTCACCCCCCAAGTACTAACTAGAGATGGGCATGAAACTGAAAAACAGTGTTTCATTCCCTTTCATTTTTGTTTTCATTTTGGTTTGGTTTGTAATTTATGAATTTCTTAAAAGAATTTCTGTAACAAAATGAAACAAAACAAAATGATTTGTTATGTTATAAAACCCACCCGTTCATCATTGGCCCTCTCGCTTCAGACGGTCCCCCCGAGGGAGGCCCGCAAAACGAGCACTCGTGGGCGGGCCTTCTCAGTGGTGGTGCCGTCCATCTGGAATAACCTACCTAGCGAGCTGAGGCAGGCTCCGTCGTTGGCGTCCTTTAGGAAAGGCCTGAAGACCCTCCTTTTTAGGGATGCCTTCAAAAATGACTAGAGATTGTTGTTGTTTTGTTTTTTGTTTCTCTGAGTTAGTTTTATTATTGGCCCATATGCTGAAAGTTTTTTCCCCCCCTGCCATTGCCATCGTCTTTGTTCCTTTTGATTTTTATGTGAACCGCCCTGAGTTCCCGCTTGGGAAGTAGGAGCGGTATATAAGTGTGAAAAATAAATAAATAAATAAATAAAATCGCTCCCCTGGGTCCTAGAGGCATCAGATTTGCAGGTTGATAACTCATTCCTCTGAACCCCAAAGCTCTCCAAATTTGGATGGCTTAAATGGAAGAGTCCAAGGAAGCTACCCACAAAATTTGGTGCCCCTAGGATGTGGGGGAGTCATTTTCAACAGCTAAAAATGGCATTTCATTTCATTTTATAATGTTTTGAAATCTTACAAAATAACAAAACAGCATGTCATTTTTCATATGGTGTCCATCTGTAGTACTAACCAAGTCCAACTCTGAATAGTTTCCAAAGTCAGGGAGGTCTGGATGCGTTCAAGGTAGTAAAACTGTGATATTCTTAGTAAATGTTTGCACACTTTGATGAGTAATGGCACTCAAAACACAATGCAAAAGAGCCCACAGTTAGAGCAGTTGTCTGAACAAACATTTTAAAATGGATGTCTAGTTTTGGTTTGTGGAAACTAATCTGTCAGTCTTCCAAATGAATTATCTAAAGGCAAAACAAAATCTTGCCTTTAAATATTTTTTTATATTTAACTAAAAGTTAATCATAATCACCAGTGGCACACTGTTTGAGGAAGAATAAGCTTCTATGTGTGCCACAGTCAAGAACAAAGAGGTAAAATGAATTAGATTGGGCTTTGTTTTACATACAGTGCAACCCTACATAAAAGGTTTGAGGACTACAGCATGTATTGCTACAGAATGAGGTAGCAGAATGGGCTCCATACAGTCAGGAGCATATTAACGCTCCCAGATGCACCCAAAATTCCCTGCAACTAACACACACACACACACACACACACACACCAGAACTACAAGAGTAGAAACAGACTGGAGTAGCTTCCTGGTTTGTTAGCGTATCTATACAAAATAAATTAGCATTTTGTTATCACAGTAATAGCCATGGCTCCATCTTACAGAAACAGTGAAGTACTTAGAATTCCTTGGCGTAGTTTATAAATAAATAATAGTTTGGGGAGTACAATAGAATTACTTAACAGAAAATTTATCAAATTCTCTTTATCTGATTCTGTATTTGCCACCTGTCTTCTCATCACTGCTTTATTTAAAAATCCCTTCTTGATTCCCATTAGTTGTTACAACAACACATCCTCTATGAGAATGGCAGTGGGGGGGTAGGGTTGTCCAACTGTAATTCTCACACATGATGCCTTGTAGAACACCCATCTGACTTTTCTTCATCTCCCCTCACTGCTCCGGCCATCTTCCCTGCCAGTCACAAGTACCAGGCAAACAGATTATAGTCATCGTGACTGTAACATTGCTCCAGTTGATCACCATCGAATGCAACTTATCCCAACAGCAACTCCTTTGAAAAATGAGTTACTTTCTAGCTTTGTCTAAAATAGACCAATTCTTCCTGCTTCCTCAGTACAATAGTATATCATTTACATATCATTATTTTCTATGACCAAACCTAGTATTGTTCAAATTGGAAAAACCTCTCTTGATGCTTTTTTTAACCTTCTGGAAATTATCCAAGAGTAGCAGGCATCCAGAAGAACTGCAAATGGACAGATGACAATTATCCTAGCTAAAATAAATACATTTTTCCTATATGCACAAAAACAAAGGAAGCAATTTGGAAGAATTCCTCTTGCTAAATATTTGCTGTTCTTATTGTGCTTGCAAGAGAGTTTGTTTTCTTTTTTTAGGTAAGATTAGGGCCAGTGGAGAAAGACTATATGAATAACACTTGATTGGGTAAGGCAAATAGCCGTGTAATTAAACTGTAAACACTGCATGTGGTAATTTTAATGTAGTTTAAGGCCTTGTAAATTACATGGTCATAAAACGGCACTTGGGGTTATGCTTTGCAAAAATATTGATGTTTGTGTTGGATTAATTAGTGTCATTTGCATACAGAGAGGAGCATAGCACGCAATTCCTGATCAAGGTCAGGTCTTGACTGAATTTTCAACAGAACAAGACACCAAAAGGGCCTGGTTGGGCCATATAGTCTTCCTAATTAAACTGTTTTTCTGGGAGAAAAGTGGTGAAATAAAAAATATTAATAATGCATCTCATGAAAACATCAACAATTCTGAAAGAGCACATATTTAAATTGAGCTGTGTTTCTTCAGTGTTTCTTTTGGAAATATGCAATGAAACTCAGACCATTCCAAGGCTGGTGTAACTGATCTGGTCCCCAAGAGTGATAGTGATAATACTTATACCAGACTCATACAGATCTCCCTTTTGTGCCACTATCACTGAACAGAATGTTTAGACCAGCTTCATTGTTAGATTTGGTAGTAGGTTAATAATACAGCAACATGCTGTTCCTCACATACCGCACAGAGATCTATAGCTTGACTTCAAACTAGGTTTCATTGAGGACAGGTAAAAACCAGGCTGGGGATGGGTGGAATTAAAAAAAAAGTCTATTAACTGGTATTGGTGTCTTCCTTACAGGCTTCTTTGCATAGTTCAGATTTGGAAGATGTCATCAAGGCCAGTTGAACAGAGGAAGAAATATGTGTCGTCTTCCTTCTGTATCATCCTATGTGATGTGTTTGGCTATACTCACTGCCACAGAATTACCTCAGCCCCTCTCCTTTTTGGTCATGCCACTATAAAGAAAGATGGCATTCACAGTGGAATGGCAAAAGTTAATTCTCAACACAATTCAGGTCATGCTGAATGTTTGTGAAGAAACTCAGTCATCCAGGTGAGGTTATCCAGAAGTTGAGTCGTGGTAACTATCTATGCCAACATTGTCTGCCTAATGAGCCTGTTCGGGCCACTGTCTACCTAGCAAGCCTATTCAGACCAGGGTGGTGTGAAGCCAAGGTGAACTATAAATTGGAGGCCTTGCACCAATTTCCCTCTGGCTGATGAAGTTACTTGGGTGAGTAGTGAAATGTTTTTATCTCACAAGAAAAGAAGTCCAGTTCCCATGACTCAGTTTCTGGTCATGCTGAAGCACCACAACATTACAAATTGCAAATTAGAAGAGGGAAAGAGGTGGGAAGCAACAGAAGAGCCAAGGTGAGGTGGGAACAAATGGGGACAGGTGAAGGAGGGGTGAACAGATGAGTGAGGACGTGGGTGAGAGAGGGTAAGGTGAACAGGAGGGATGGCTGAAGAGTTAGGTTAAGAGTGATCAGATGGGCTAGTGGACAGGATAACAGAGCAGGCAGAAGATGAGAAAGAAAGAGGGGACAACAATTGAGAGGGAGTTGAGCAAGTAGGGGAGGTTTTGAATCAGGCAGGCACCTGCAAGCATGGTGTTATTGTGTATAATGTACTGATGTATAAGATAGGCTTTTTTTTTAAAAAAAGTGACAGTGGCATTCCACATGCACTTCAGAATAAACAGACCTCTGACACAATTGTCAATGTATGCATGTGTCCCATGTATAATCTTTTCTCAGCAGTACCCAGGTTTTATAGTCAGTGGGATCAAGGCCTGTGTCCCTTACATCCGTCTTCGGCAAGGCTTTGACCAAGTGACTCTAAAAACAGAATCACTCCACTTTCAGAGTTCTCCTAATGTTACTATTTCAAAAAGTTTAGTTAACTGTGGGATCCTATGTACTCTCTCATAAGTACTACTGCACTAATGGGCTTCCTCTTCCGGGGTAAATATACTTTTCCCCTACCACCACTACCTGGCCAGTTATGTAAACAGTGGCTGGCCCCGCAGATTCTTGGGGGCAAGGCATTATTTAGGTAGCTGGCTGAGTAGTGCCAAGCAGTGCAAGTGAGTTGAGGGGACAGGGAGAAAGGTTATGCCATCTACTGGGGGAATTTTGAATGTGACTGTGGTAGTATTCTGTTAGCACTCAGAATTAGAGATGGGCACAATTTAGCGGTATTCCCGTTTCTGTTTCCGTTACTCGTTTCTGTTACTCTACGGAAACGGTAACGGGAATTACTCCGCCAGACTTCGAGCTCGAACCGACGAACGAACAATTTTGGTCTGATTTGTCGTGCTCGTTCCTTGCATTGCGCGATGCCACGCGGCACAGAAAAAAAGTTTTTAAAAGTTAAAAAAACCCGGTTCCCGGCCGAAAAGCAGGCGGAAAAATGCCTGCCGTGCCTCAGGGCACCTACCAGAGGGGTTGTTTGTGGAGGTCTCCGGCCTCCCCCCCCATCCCCCGTCCTGGGCTGCTCTGGTGGGACTCGCGCCACTCGCCGCAGGCTCGCACCCAGCCAGCAAAAAGCCCAGTCTCGCCGGCCGCCGGCCGCCGCAATTAAAGCGCAAGCAAGCGGCACGGACGGCACAGGAAAAAACTTTTAAACTCTCCCCCCACCCATTCCCGGGCCAAAAAAGCAGGCGGAAAAATGCCTGCTTGACTAAGGGCGCAGGGCACCTACCGGAGGGGTGGTTTCTGGAGGGGGGTCCCACCTCCCCCCCGTCCTGGGCAGCTGGACTCGAGTCGCCAATCGCCATGCCATGCGGTGCGGGCGGGGGATCCAAAATGGGGCGGCGAACGCAATATTGTTTTTGAAATCGTGGTCCAAAAACACACAAGCACAACAGAAACACGCGAAAATTTATAAACTGCCAGATTTTTCACAGTAGCAGTGGGTTTTTTCTTGCAACAAAATGTCTCTCCTCTCCTCCTCTGTCCTCCATTGATTTTATTTTATTTTATTTTATTTACACCTGCGCAATGATGGGCTGGCCGAGTGGCCAGCCATGTGGGAGTGGATGACCATGCAAATTTTTGGAGCCATCCCACCAATCGCATGGCCACTTGGCCATGGAGACTTCTGGGATGTGCCAAAAAGCCCCCTAAAACCTGCCCTAGCCCCCTAACCCTAACCCTAACCCTTGACTCCGTACCCATACGTCACAGATTGTCTTCTTAGTGGGTCAGAGAGGCACCCAGAGGTGCAACCCACTAGCCCACCGTAACCTTACCCGTCACTAGCCTAACCCTAGCCCTAACCCTAACCCACCTTAACCCTAAGCCAGATGTACTTGCATTGCACTACACGCAAGTACAATTCCCTTCTGTGTGAGACATGGTGGTGCGAGAGCCTTAGTTAGGCATCTCACTATGGCTCTGGGTTCAGTGCCATCCACTAGTCTTCACAGTCACTGTCTGCACATTCTGTTATGCAATATCCATATGGCTATTGCATACCATTTTGCAGCAGCAGCAGGTGAGGAGGGGAGACCCCCATGTTGAGGGGTCTCTTGGAGCCTGCTTCCCCTTTCCTAGTGGGTGAGGATAGGAGGCACCCACGGGTGCCTCCAGGAGCCCACTTTCCCTTATAGCGGGCCAGAGGAGGCACCCACCCCACAGAGGTGCCTCCAGGAGCCCGCTCCCCCCCAAAAAAACCAGTACTAACGAAAATGAGAAAACGAAAAAACAAACCGACTAATTTTTGTGAATTTTCGCGAAAAACAGAGACGACCCGAAACGGAACCGGCCCGACTAACGACAACTCGAAAAAAAAATTTCAAGTCGTGCCCATCTCTACTCAGAATGTGTTCCTGTAAATCTGAGTCCTAATTGAACCAGCAGTAAACTGGGCAGTTGTATCTTATGGGAGGGCTTCTAGTGGCTTAATCTACCTCCGGGGGGTTGGGTTTTTCTATCTCTATCCCAGTGGCGATGCAGCCATACATGAAAAGGCCTCTTTCCCTTTAATAACCTGCTTCTTCTAGAAGCCTGTCTTTAGGCTATCCTGTCATCACCTTCACCTTTTCCTCCTCTGCTTAAGGGAAGGTTCTACCTTGGTCTTGTCAGCTATTCCCGAACCATGCCTGGGCTAGCCATGCCATGCTAGCCAGATATCTGCCTTTCCTAATAGAATGCTGTTGCTGCCTTTTCTCTCTCTGCACAAGCTAATCTAAGTATTTTTGTATTGCATGGACTGTCTATTGTTATTTTGTCTTGTCCCTATTTTATAGTAAAGCTATGTTATATTTACAGCTGTAGCGCGGGACAAACCCGGAAGTGAAAAAATGAAACAAAAATTTAAAAATTTTTTAAAAGGAGTGCCGACCGGGCCCCAAGGGTGGCCTGATCGACTTGGCACCCTAAAATAAAGAAAATAAAAAAACAAAAAAACCCAGTGCCGACCGGGACCCAGGGGCCGCACAGTGGGCGCTGGGGGAAAAGGGGTAAAATGAATAATGAATTAACGAAACAACAAAACAATTTTTCCATAAAAATTCATGAAAAACAAAATGAAATGAACCGACCTCCTTAATGAAACAAAATGAAATGCCATTTTTTTCGATTCGTGCCCATCTCTACATAAGAACATAAGAAGAGCCATGCTGGATCAGACCAAAGGCCCATCTAGTCCAGCTTCCTATATCTCACAGTGGCCCCACCAGATGCGTCTGGGAGCACACGAGACTAGATATCAGTTTCCTGATACCACTCCCCTGCATCTGGCCCTTGAAATACCCCGGTTTTAAGTCTGGATATTACACATGTCCATCATGGTTTGTAACTTGTGATGGACTTTTCCTCCATGAATCTGTCCAATCCCCTTTTGAAGGCATCCAGGACAGATGCCATCACCACATCCTGTGGCAGGGAGTTCCACAGACTAACAACACACTGGGTGAAAAAACATTTTCTTTTGTCTGTTCTTACTCTCCCAGCCCTCAATCCCGCTTTCATGTGTGCTGAGTATTTCTATATACAGTAACAGAGGATACTCTGAAGATTAACTTCCCAAGGTCTCTGCTAAATATCTCCTGATAAGGAGTAAATTCCAACACAGGGTACAGAAGGTAGACCAGGCCACAGTGCAAAATTAGTATATCAGGCCCCACATGAAAATAATAATTGACCAGTCTGGGTGTTTTCATGGTTAAAGCAAACAAACAAACAAACAAAAACAGTGTCATATGTCATATGTCCCTCCTTTTTCCTCCTTCCCCTACCTGCTTTTACACTTCTTCATTTCCCTTCCATTTCTGGTGAGTTTTGGATGAGGTAATTCATGTCATACATCAATTGTGCCATTTCCTTTCAATTCTCAGGTGGCAGTTGAGTCTGTGTAGTGGTACCTGCAAAAATGTGGCCCAAAAGTGGCATGAAATCCTTGCCACAGGTTGGATGTTCAATATGCCAATAAGCAAAATCCAGCTTCCCTCTTTTCAAGTACAACCCCATCTGCCAACAGAGACTAACCTAATTGTTCTTCTGGCTAAATTTTGCCAGCAGAAAAGACAGAAAGAGGTGGGGGCGAGAAGGGGCAGGGCAAGTTGCTGCAGCTCTAAACCTCCTCCATCCCCAATACATGGTCACAATGCTGGCACAAAGGTAAGGTTCACTGCAGCTTCAGCTTGCCTAGTGCATTCTGGGTGTCTGCGCAATAATCCTTGGCCATCTTGTTAGTTAGGATTCCACTCTTATGGTACATCCTGCTAAAAGGCCTCAGTTCTTCTCAGTAGTGCTGCTGACATCTAGTCCAGTTACCTTAATTCTGCTTTTCTCTCCTGGGCTTTTCTTCCCAACATGTAATAGCTTACAATTAGAGATGGGCACAAAATGAACTTTTAGTTAGTTTCGTTATTCATTATTCATTTCGTTATGGAACGAAACGAATAACGAACACCAGTGTGGATTTAGAACGAACCGAACCGAACCGAAAAAATGGTTCATTTCAGTTCGTTTCGTTAATGGAGGTGGAGATGTCTCCTACCTGGTGCTGATCCTTCCTGGACAGACGGCCTTCCTGGCTGCAGGGAGGGAGTGACCAGGAAATGTATATGTTTTAGAAAGAGGGCATGGTGGCATTTTAATAGTGTATAAGTACCACTGCTGGTACTTGCACACTAGAAAATCAAGTCTGCCCATTTAAAACCAAGATACAAGGGCAAAGCCATTCCCAAAAAGTCTGTAAAAGTGGTAATGTTTATTAATGACTGCAGCAGAGTAATTTTTTTTCCGGCTGCCCTATTAAAGGAGCTCTTTGTCCTAATAAACACCCCTGGAACAGCTTGCTCTTAGGGCACCTTCTCCGTACTTTATATATAATGAGCCTTCTAATGAGTACACAGTGTTTATGTTTCCTTAAGAGACTCGTCACTCTTTTTTCTTAGTCTGTTATCTTAAAAAGAGCTGGCTATGCAAAGGACTCCTCCTCCCCCCCCACACACACACACCAGGTAGATACATTTATATACACTCTACTTCTCTATATCTTTCTGCAAGGATTCCTTGGTGGAGAGGATTCATTGAGTTCCATCCATTTCCCCCACCCCAGAACGTACACCAAGCCAAGACCACCATAAATGGTGATCTGGGTTATAACAAGTAAAACAAATATCTTAATTGCAACACAATCATCTTTTTATCCTTATAGTCCCTTTTAAATTTCCAGATGATTGAAGAGAAATATGGTAGTGAAAGCTGAATCTCTTTTTAAAAGATATCAAACTTATAAAAATATTCCCCATATTACACACTCTCTCACACACAAAATAAGCTTTAGCCCTGGTGTACAGTAGATTTGTGGCTGACTCTGGTATAATTGTTTTTTCTTCACATATGTATCACATTGACTTTACTGTTGGGTAGCACTGTAAAGTTTTAGTGGGTTTGGAGCTAATATCACACAGCAAGAGGGATAGTTCAGATGCTATTAAATAATGGTCAATGTTTTATTCTCTAGAACCTCTACTGGGACATTCAATGTGCTTCTACTGCCATATATGAGCAGAGATGGACAAGGCTGATAACTAGAGATGGGCACGACTCGGGAAAATGACGTTTTCGAGTTGTCGTGTGTCGGAGGCAGTCCGTTTCGGCTCGTTTCCGTTTTTCGTGAAATTTCGCAAAAATTAGTCGGTTCGTTTTTTCGTTTTTTTGTTTTCGTTAGTACTGGTTTGGGGGGGTAGCGGGCTCCTGGAGGGAGCTGCAGGAGTCAGCCAGAGCCACAAGTGACGGACTGGCAGACTCTTTGCACCCGCTGTGTCTCACGTACTTGCATGTAGTGCAATGCAAGTAGATCTGGCTTAGGGTTAAGACGTGTTAGCGCAAGCACTAGGGTTAGGCTAGTTACGGGTGAGGTTAGGGTGAGTATTGGGGTGCATCTGGGTGCCTCTCTGACCCACTTAGAAGGACAGTGTACTGGCGTATGGGTTAGGCTTAGGGTTCGGGTTTGGGCTACGATTAGTGGGCTGTTTATGCCCGATTGGCACATCCCAGAAGTCTCTGTGGTCAACCTGGCCAAGTGGCCATGCGATTGGTGGAAAATTTGTATGGTCCACTCCCATGGGCAAGCCCATCATTGCGAATGTGCAGGTGTAAAAAAATAAAATAAAATAAAATAAAATAAAATAAAATCAACAGAGACTTTTTTTTGCAAGAAAAACCCACTGCTGCTACTGTAAAAATTCAAGCATTTAAAATAGCTAATTTTCGCATGTTTCTGTGGTGCTTTGGTGGGGTTTTGGGCAACGATTTCAAAAAAAATATTGCGGTCGCCATTTTGGATCCCCCGCACTGCATGGCAAATGGATGCGCCCTCCCAGCCTGGTACAGTCAGCAAAACCTGGCCATGCGATTGGTGGAATGGCTCCAAAACTTTGCATGGTCCACTCCCATGGGCGAGCCCATCATTGCAAATGCGCAGGTGTAATAAAATAAAATAAAATAAAATCAACGGAGACTTTTTTTTGCAAGAAAAACCCACTGCTGCTACTGTAAAAATTCAAGCATTTAAAATAGCTAATTTTCGCATGTTTCTGTGGTGCTTTGGTGGGGTTTTGGGCAACGATTTCAAAAAAAATATTGCGGTCGCCATTTTGGATCCCCCGCACTGCATGGCAAATGGATGCGCCCTCCCAGCCTGGTACAGTCAGCAAAACCTGGCCATGCGATTGGTGGAATGGCTCCAAAACTTTGCATGGTCCACTCCCATGGGCGAGCCCATCATTGCAAATGCGCAGGTGTAAAAAAATAAAATAAAATAAAATAAAATCAATGGAGACTTTTTTTGCAAGAAAAACCCACTGCTGCTACTGTAAAAATTCAAGCATTTAAAATAGCTAATTTTCGCATGTTTCTGTGGTGCTTTGGTGGGGTTTTGGGCAACGATTTCAAAAAAAATATTGCGGTCACCATTTTGGATCCCCCGCACTGCATGGCAAATGGATGCGCCCTCCCAGCCTGGTACCAGCAGCGCAGCAGTAGCAATAGCCAAGGAGAGGGGGGGCGGGGAACCCCCCCCAAATAAAACACCCTTCTGGCCTGGTAGGTGCCCTCAGACAGTTTTCGCCTAGTTTTAGGGCCGGGAATCGGGTTTTTTTTTAACTTTTAAAAACTTTTTTTCTGTGCCGCTTGGCACTGCGCGGTCGCCGCGATGCAAGTAACGAGCACGACAAATCAGACCAAATTGTTCGTTCGTCGGTTCGAGCTCGAAGTCTGGTGGAGTAATTCCCGTTACCGTTTCCGTAGAGTAACGGAAACGAGTAACGGAAACGGAAACGGGAATACCGCTAAGTCGTGCCCATCTCTACTGATAACACATAACAGTAATTAGAAGTGGAAAATGTTTAAGGGCTGATTATGTGAGGGTCTCACACCGGAAGCTTGTCTCACCTCCTCCCACAAAGCTTGCAGAGTAGCTTCTGTTATTATGTGAGCTGTTTTCTGCACATAAACTTTTGAACAAGGAATATGGTCATTACAGTCATTTCCCAATGCCTAGGAACTGCTGGTTGTATATACTCTTTTTGTTTGCCACAATCACTGGGGAAATATCAGAGGATACAAGGAAATCCTTTTATAATGTTTTGCCTGTTTTTGTGTTTATAAAGCGGAAAATAGTGACTATATAATGCCCATATTTACAGTAGCAGAGTTCTGGATATCTAGCAATTCAGGTTTTTTTAAAAAAATCCAGAATTCCAAATCCAAAGGGCTGTAAATCTGAATTCTGAATTGGAATTTTAGTGCCAGTGCAAAACCTCACTTTAGAGTGTAACTGCCAAAACAGCTCATTAGCTTTGTATTGACAGAGTGTCTCTCATAGGATTAACATGGTATTGCTTCCAATTGCATGGCTGCCTGTTGACTGATTAGGCTGTGATTTCTCAAGGATAAAAGGCTTACATTTTTTCAAACTCTATAGTGTTTTTTGCTCAAAGTTACAGATCATTGATCTATAACTTTTGTTTGTGCCTTTAAATGATACAGCCTTGCCCTAGAGTCACGTTTATTATACCATTGGTCCTAATCCAAGATGGCATCTAAATATGGCCTCTTTAGCATTAACCCTGTGAGCTTAATACATTTGACCTTCCCAAAGTTTCCACTGCTCAACTTTAGTCCTCTTTGGGAAAACGTAGTCTCTTGTGGGATATTGAACACGTTAGTGGTGCCAACCTAAATGCTTTTGACCTCCTTTAACAATCTCTCTCTTCTCTTGTTTATAACCTAATCATAAACCTTACAACCATGCTGTAAAGAGGGCCTCCAAGGAGATTAAGATCTAACTGGTTCCCCATCTCATAGATGTAAATAGAAGAATGAATAGAAAAAAGACTGACAGCAGGGGAGTGAGAGAGGAGATTAGAACAAGTGACAGGTGGGAAAGTGAGTCAAGAAAGACGGTTACTTCACATCCACTCTCGTCCCGGGAGGAAGTTCGTTGCATGTTGATGTCGGTTGCAGTCACGTGGTCTTCTTGTGGTTCTGTCCCTGTTCCCGTGTACTGACAGGCTTAAGGGATGATACCGGCATGACTGTTACTGCATGTCCTCGTTCCATGATGAGATGTGAAATTCCATGCCTTTGTTCTCCACTCTTTTTCCAGCCTGACCTTCCGTTTTTCTATGTTTCGATTCTCTGAAGCCTTGCCTTCAACGCATTACGGAGCTGAGTTTGAGGCATTTGTCTTTTAATCGCTCTGTGCTGCGTTGCTTACTCCATAGGGAATGTACTGGCGAATGCCAGTTCGCACTCCTGCCACTAGATGGAGAATGGCACGTTGTGGGAGGAGAGTGACCTCATGGGCTCTTGTATCGGAACGAGAAGCGAGATGAAGAGATTCCTGAGGCCAGGGAAGGGAATCTCTCATCCCGCTTAAATCCCAGCTCAGGGGGCATGGTCGGGATGAACTCCCTTCGTCCCACAATGGACGTGCGATTAGATTTCTTCGTACTGGTCCCCAATGGGACCACGAACAGCGATGAGATGGATGTGAAGTATCAGCCAAAGTCAGTTAGAAGAGAGTGAAGAGAAATGAGAAGAGAACAATGGAGGGATAAGACAAAGACAGGAAAGATGAAACAAAGTGTTATTGGTTAGGATAAAGTATGGGAAGACCAAGATAGTATAAGATTACTTCCTATTATTTTCCATCAATACCTACAAATGTATCGAGGATTCTAAGCTTAATGCTTCTCACTTCATATACTCTCTGTGAATTATAGGCAAGTTGTTTGTTTGTCTTATTTATATCCCTCCTTTCTCCCCAGAGGGAGGGGACCCGTGGAAGCTCACAACAGTTAAAACAATACAATTAACAAGATTTTAAATGCCATATAAATACTATATTAAAAACATTTACACATATATCAAGATTAAAACTGAGTTTAATACAGTTTTCAAACATGTTTAAAACATTTTTAAAACCTTCTATGTTTAATAAAGCATGCTTGACAGTTGCTGCTTACAATCCTGCCTGGAAGGGAAACTCTTTGGCCACTACCCTCCTGTCCTTCCATTGTCAGGCAATCTTGCTTTTCAGAGCAGCACATGTAGGGGTTTCATAATAATGAATGACTAAAAATGCATATTTCTGCAGTCCTCCATCGGCCTCTTAAGTGTGACATAGCAACGTCTACCAACATTCCCAGCTATGGATCATTTGGCTGTGACCTTTGGCATCCTAAATAGCAACTTGGGATATGTCTTTCACCCAGCACACAGTGGGTGTGTAAATAGTAAATGTCAAACATTATCACAGAATGTCTACAAACCTATAAATCCCTGCCTAAGAGAAAGGGGGCTTCATTGCTTCTGTCACGGTGGCAATTAAGTTCTTTGATCAGAGGTTTAAGATATGAGGGGATAAGACCCCCCTCAGCAAAGGATAAATAACATGTGACCTCCAGATGTTGATGTAACTCCCATCATCATAATTAAATTTTAAACTACCCAGAGAGTGCTTTAAGCACTATGTGGCAGTATATAACAAGCACAGTTTGCTTTGCTTTGTGTAGTCAATCTTGAGGTAGGATAGAGGTCCATGTTAGAGAGGGGGATGAATGGCCATTTTGATGGTTTGTCTTGGTTTGCAGTTTGAAAGATTGATGAGCCATGAACCATGAATTTGTACCCCATTAACCAATGAACCATGTATCATTTCATCGGACTATTTTTAGACAACCCTCACACCCACAGCCTGCCCCCTCTGTCTCCTTCCTACTACCCCTCCTCCCTTGCCCTTTCTATCCATGGCCTGCTGAACTTCTGATCAGTTGGTACATACGCAGACAGAGAAGCCTGGCTGCTAAAAGACAATCCTTCCCCACAACATCACTGTTTGCAAAGATGGCCTGGAGGGATGGGGGGAGGAGTCCCTTCCATCAGTCTAGTTTGCCCTACGGATGGGCACGTTATGAAAAATGACACACTGTTTCATTGTTTTGTAACATTTCAAACCGTTTCAAAATGAAACAAAATGGCAGACAGTGTGTGGTCCTGAACCGAAACAATATTAAGTTTTTGGTCCGGGAGGAAACAAACCAGGGAGCCACTGCCAGATCTCGCTTCAGCAGTGAAATCCAACGTCTGTTTCCCTGCTTGGGTCTTGCCTGCAACTGCCTCCCAGCTGGTTTTGACAGCTCAAGCTGTCAAAAAAATCCCAGCTGGGAGGCAGGCGGCTAGGGAGAGCAGAGTAGCCAGGCAGCAGTAAATTCACTGTCCAAAACACTGTCCCCTGGGAGGAGGAGGTGACACGGGATAAAGAAGCAGGGGTGGTGGGCTGGAGGCTTTTGAATCCCCCGTGGCAACAGTGAGAGCAGGTTGGAAGCTTTTTTAAATCCCCTGCCACAACAGAAGGTTCAAAAAAGCCTCCAGCCCACCACCCTTTGTGATGGGCTAGAGGACTTTTAAAATGTCCAGCCACCCCAGCAAGAGTGCTGGTGGTGGGACATTTTTAAAAGCCTCTATTCCACCACAAAGGGCTGGAGGCTTTAAATGTCCCAGCAGCAGCACTCTCGCTGGGGTGGTGGGACATTTTAAAAAGCCTCTAGCCCACCACCACTATAGCCTAGCTCTGAAGATCAAAAGAGGGGTGGTAGGCTGGATGCTTTTGAATCCCCCACTGCACTAGCGCTCTTGTGGTTGTGACAGGGGATTCAGTTTATTTCTCATTTCATTTCATAAAAAAAATATTGTTGATTACAAAACGAAATGGAATGGAATGAGAAACTAAATGAAATGAAACAAAATGGTATTTTTCCATTTCGTGCCCATCTCTAGTTTGCCCTGTCGGTCTATGACCCACTGAACAGCTGCATAGGGAGATAGGGCAATGTATGCTGTTGGAAAAGCTAGACTGCCCTCTCTGCTTGTGCCCCCCCAAGGAGTAGCTAATCCATGGGGGCATAGAGAGAAGTTTCTATAAATGGTTGAATTAAAGGGGGCAACTGACAAATAGGAAGCTACAAATATCCAACTACATTAAATTGCCCTTTATCTTGCACCTAGTTTTTTCATTTGAACTTCTGGTTACATAAATGTGAATGCATATTTTCCTTTAAAACAACAACAACAACAACAACAACAACAACAACAACAACAACAACAAAGAACTTTGCTGTAGCCGCATCCCTTAAATATCTTCATTTTGTTCTACACTTCCTTTCACCCGGCATGTATATATCTGAAAGCTGCAGAAAGACTGCATACCCCTGAGTTGGTAGGAGATGGAAAATGGTACTGTTATGTTTTGAGCTGATATCCCAGCTGTAGGAATACATTTGCTTGCATCAACAGACCTTTTCTTACACAGCTATCTGTGTTTGTAACACTCCTGGCCAAATCACAAGGATGCCATCTCAATGCGGTATGTGCTGTCTACTTTATGTTACCTCAATTACTTCGCTTAAAAAGGCTGAAAAATACTTATTTTCTTTCCAGTAGCCATTGTAACAGTACATTGTGGATATCTGCAGAACTATACCTTTCAAATGCTGTATCGGGCCCGGCTGGGGGAGGGGGGAGAGAGTTGGCGTTAATACAATTTTCCTTCAGTTATTAAAAATAACTGAGCTGAATGGAATGCAGAAAAGCAATCCAATGGATGTCCATTTGAACAAGAACAACAAAAGGCACACAACGGTGGGATGTCCTTTGTTTTTTACAGGACCAGTATGAACTACAGTATTTAAGAAAATAGACCCCATTTCCCTCACTTTAGGGCTTCACAAGCAGCAATGGTCCAAATTTTGATTGTTTCTTGTAGATATCTCAGATTCTAATCGGTGTATAATTCCTCAGAAAGTAGTTCTTTTGGAAAATCAAGGAAGCAGTTTGCTTTTGCTTCCAGCTAATAACATTTTAATATAATAGCTGTCAATGATAAATAATCTTGCAGCAACTTCATCTATTATTAAACTTCGTAAGTAGCACTTTATGCTGGTAAACTGACTTTCCAGCTTTAGCAGAGTGTCTTATTTCTTGTTTGTCCCTGTGACATTGCACATACCCACGCCGCCACCGCTGAATTATGCTTACAGGCTTGTTTTCAAGCTTGCTTCAGGACTGTGATTTGTAAAATGTCGTGAACTAGGAAGAAAATGAGGAGGTACACTTGGGGATAGAGGGTTAATATTTCCTTTACCTCCTTATATATATATATTGAAAAAAGCCCTAATTCAGTAGAACTACATAGTTCAGGTTTGTTACAGAGAAACTGAGACATTCTCTGGAACCATATTTTTCTCAATACAGTCGTACCTCGTATAACGGAGGGTTTGTATAACAGAAAATCCGTACAATGAAAAAAAATCCAGAGGTAGGGAATTAGCACCACCTCCATTCACCAGATGGAGCTAAGGGCGCACCTGAGCGAGGTGTGTGTGTGTGTGTGTGTGTGTGTGTGTGTGTGTGAGGAGGTGGTTGCGAAGGCAGCGGCAGCAGGGCGAGGAGCCCAATGGCCAGGGTGGCAGCGGGGTGGGGTGGGGTGGGGTGGGGTGGGGTGGCGGCGGGTAGTCCATGGAGGCCCATCGTGGCGGCGGAGGTCATGGGGGGGGTAGGGGTGTGAGGGGGTGCTTTCTTATAAGGGCCATCTTGGTGGCCACGCTGGTGTTCTCCACTATGCTGCTGCTGCTGCCGCCTCGTCAAGCTGCCCAGGAGCCCAGGAAAGCGACCCGCCCACAAGCTCAGCCCTCGGGGGTGGGGTGGGGAGGGGTGGGGTGCCGATGCTGCTGCCGACGCCACGGGAGCCACCCTGGATAGCCACCGGCTCAGACCACCGTGGTGGCAGGCAAGAGCATGCGGCAATCGGGGCTGGGCTGGGCGGGCGCCGGGCTTGGGGCAAGGATCGGGCGCTTCCCTTTCTCTCTCCATCAGAGGGGTGGAAAGCCCTCCTGGCCAGCCCCCCTGGCCAGCCCCATTCCCTTCTCCCCGCACAGTTGGAAGGCATTTCCCTCACACACACACTTCCGCGGCCACCCCCACCCCCTGCACTGCAGTCTCTGCTGCTGCTGCTGCGTCTTTGCGTGGCAGGATCCGCAGCCTCTGGCTCTGAGAAGGAGGAGAGGGAGGCGGCGGAAGAGAGCAAGAGCGAGAGCGCCCGAGCGAGCGAGAGAGGGAAGGCGAGCAGCCGCTGGGATCGGGCGCTTCCCTTTCTCTCTCTGTCATGGCTGAGCCGCTGGGTGGCTCCAGCCGGGTTGCCCCGGGAGGTCCACGAGGAGCTGGCCGAGTTGGAGCTGGAGCTCTCCGAAGGTGAGCGGCGCTGGGCCGGAAAGCCCCCGCCCTGGAGAGGTCTCCTTCCCAAGCCCCGCCACCCGCCCTGCCACTTCTGCAGAGGGGTGGAAAGCCCTCCTGGCCAGCCCCCCTGGCCAGCCCCGTTCCCTTCTCCCCGCACAGTTGGAAGGCCTTTCCCTCACACACACACACACACACACACACACACACACACACACACACACACTTCCGCGGCCGCGGCCGCGGGGGGCGGGGATCAGAGGCCGGGGAGAGGTACGGCGTGGGGGTCCCCTCTCTGCCTCTCCCCTCCCCCCGCTGATGTTGTTGTCGGAGGAGGAGGAACAGCCACTCGCCCCCCAAGCCTGGCGGCGGCGCACCCACTCATTCCCCACCCGGCCCAGCAGTGGCGGCGTGCCCATTCGCTCCCCACCCACCAAGCTCACCAGCACTAATGTTGTCGGTGGCGGAGGAGGAACGCCCACTCGCCTCCCCAAACTCCGTGGTCACTCGCCTCCCCCCACCCTCCAAGCTCCCTGCAGTAGCATTGGAGGAACTCCCGCTCCCCCCCCCAAGCTCCATGGCAGCGGCACATTGGGCAGCCCTGGTCTTGGGTATGCATTGGAACGGATTAAATCTGTTTTCAATGCATTCCTATGGGAAATTTCAATTTGTACAACGGAAATTTTGTATAACGTAATTTAATTTGGAACGAATTAATTATGTTATACAAGGTACTACTGTAGTATATAAAGGAGGAAAGGGATTGAAGCAGATCCTGAATAACCAGACAGTTCTCATAGGAAACAGCATCAACGGTGGTAATCCAAAGGTCTAATTTAGTCCTGGAGCACATGCTGCAATTTTAGGAATGAAGAGTTTAATTAATTATTCACAGTAGAAAACACCTGTGACAACTCCCACACACCAATTTATGCAAGGTGAGATGTTCCAAATACCACAGGCCCTTAACTTGCCATGTGTCCTTGTCCAAACCAATTTCACAGGGTGGGGGGCGGTGTATAGAGTATATGAGGGGCAGTTTTTCCCAATTTTATCCTGCAGCCTTTTTTGAGTTCCCCCCCCCAAAAAAATGGAAAAATTGAAAAAAGAAAAAGAAAAAAATGAAAAGTTGAAAAAAGGAAAAAGGAAAGGAAAAAGAAAAATTGAAAAATTGAAAAAAGAAAAAGAAAAAATGATTATGGGATGTTTTATCTTAACATGATGAATAAATATTTTAAGACGCAGTGTTCAAATATTTTCCACATCATTTCTAAAAAATATACATAGTATCAGATCATTCTAATTTCTGTGCACTGAGGACAAGCACGTCCTAGGTTACAACCTGAACTCTTCAGTGAAAGAACAAGATGCATTTCTTCCTTTAGGGGGTGCTGCTATTTTCACAAGAAAAAGAAAAAGGTTTCGCTTTTGTTTTTGCAGGTGGGTGGGTATGTTTGGTTCCATTCTGTCCTCTTCACTAGGCCTCAAAGTAGTGGAAGAAAATACAGAGCAATAAATTTGCCAAGTCAAATTGTCCATAGTCATATTTTATGTTCCTAAAGTAACATAATCACTTTCAAGCTGTAAAAGAGGGAGGGGTGCTGATGTAGCAATTTTTCCAAAAAGTTCCATTTTTCCCAAAACTTTTTTTGAAATTTCCAGAAATTTTACATCTCTGTAGCTAAATCAGGCCATTATGAGTTCAAGGCATAAACTCTGCTTTATACAGACAGAGAATATGGGAACAGGGTCCAGAGCTCCCACAAAGTCTAAAGCTGCACAAGATTTAGCCTATCCAGAAATATGGAAAAATGTGTGAGAATTCTGGATACCTAGCTAAAAGTTGCTTGATGAAAAAGATCTTATCATTTAAAATACTAGAATTAAAGAGCACAGGGTTTCCTCCAAGATGCAAACAACATGGAGAGAAATGCTATCTGTGACTACGACTATTGCTGCTACTACTACTACTCAGAACTATTTTCTTCTGGGGCTACCCAACTATGCAGTTGGCTCTACTCAACAATGTGGAATCGAACTCCCTACCTCCAGCTCCCCCCGCCCCCAGAAATAGGGTTCTGAGTTTCAAGTCGAGTCCAGGTCATTGAAGGGGCAAGATTACTTAAGTCCCCATCCCTGCTGTCAAACTGGTACAACATCTCTAAAAGTTCCAGAACCACAAATGTGATAGCAGACACTATCAGTTGAGTTCAACAGACAGTGAACTGAACTTAAATAAATAAACAAATCCTTCTCTAATAGAGGATTTTCCTAGCCACAGTGTCCTCAAGAAAATGTTGAAAATGATTTCAAAATATTACTTTTAAAAAATGAACTTTCTCAACTTTGCGTAAAGGGAGACAGACCATAGGCAGCAGATACTGTGGACTTCAGCACTGGAGAAAGGTATCGAAGGACAGGCAGGCCTGCCCTGCTGTTCCTTTAAAAAGCAGCCTACTGTCTTCAGGTGCAATGAAAGGTGCTTACATGTCACTCACATTGACATAAGAGAAACTGGCAGCCAAGCATTATTCTCTATTAGAGATGGGCACGGAACGAACAATTTTTTGTTTTTGTTTTTTGTTTTTTGTTTCATTACGCAACGAAATGACAAATGAAATTTGTCCCTAAAATGAAACGAAATGAACAGAAACGCGGGATTTTTGTCGTGCGTTTCGTTTCCGTTACAGCCATGAAGTGAGCTGCTTTAAATGCTAAAAAAATCACTTAAAATTGGAATAAATGGTAACGAAACAGTAACGAAACGGTAACAAAACAAAACGATTTTTTGCAAAAAAAATCACAAACAACGGAAACGAACCGAAACGAACCTCTAAACGACAACCGACAAACGAAACTCCATTTTTTCTATTCGTGCCAATCTCTATTCTCTATATGCACTAGGGAAGGGGGGCATTCTACTCCTTGCATAATGTATGGATCCACATACATGGATCCACACACATCCACATGTACTAGTGGAAATCTGACTAATTTCCAGGACATTCGTGTCAGTTACATTCCTAAACTTACATATACTGTATACATTGATGCTAGCATATGCAAATATTATGTATACATTAGATTTTGAGGATGCATATGCGGGCCACCCCTACATGTGAGAGTTATACTCATTTTTAGATAAGGGTCTATGTGAGAACCATATATTTTTCTTGCATAGTGAACACACCACTTTAAATCTTAATAGCATCTAGGTTTGCAGCCAAGTTAGACTGTTCCAAATCTTCATCTAATAGGTTTAATTCCCTTCTCCCATTCATTATTCACAGAGTGAGTCTTGGGCAAGGGGAAGAAACAATATCCTGAAGCAGAATGCAGGAGGTGGCTCGGGGGGGGGGTGTTGCTCTAGCTTGTAGTACAGTTCTCTGCATTATTACTTAGAAACAAGTCCTATGGAGTTTAGCTAACATTATTTCCAGGTAAACATGCTTAGAACAACAGCCCTCCTATCTGTTTTCTTTGCTACAGCACATTCTCAACACCTGTGGTATTTCTTTTGTTACAATAAAGAAATCCAAAACATAAGAGGAAGGAAGTTTTTTGTATCTGGGTTGATGCTTGCTTGTTATTTCCATTTTAACATGGAATTTGGTCATCGTTCCACTAGTTAGAACTTAGCTCAAAAAAAACAACTTGAGAGGAAGAGTCATAATTGGGAAGCCACCAAAAAATATCAAGCATTTATTTTAAACACACAAGTAGAGGGCTTTCCTGTGGTTTAATAGCACAACCCAGTACACAATATTTTTCTGATTAGCTTTTGGAGCATCATCATCACCATCACCATCATCATCATCAGCAGCAGCAGCAGCAGCAGCAGCATCAGCAGCATCAGCATCCAAAATCCAGCATAGTTAGCTGTGAATAATAATAATAATAATAATAATAATAATAATAATAATAATAATAATAATAATAATAATAATAATAATAATAATCCTGTTTAAGAAACAAAAGTGCCAATCTTCTTCATCACTAAACCTTATCAGCAACAGATACCTTGGTCATCTTTCCACTTTCATTTATTTGGACTTTGGCCACTGGGTTCAGGTAGCTTGGTTAAAAAGGGATTTGCAGGTCTTTGCAGTGTTACATCCCTGCCAAGCTGGAATCCAGAGACAAGGTCAGTGTCTAGGACTCCTTTGTATTAAATAAGGCAAGAAAGCTTATATGCATTGCAGATTCCCTACCCATGAGATCTGTTGTCTAAAACAATCTGTTGAAAAGTGATAGGGTTGAAGTCTAAGCTAGACAACATGCATATGGCAGAGGGTTTGTAATATTCTAAGTAGCATCAACTGTGCCCTCTTGGGTCAATAGACAATGACTATTGATATATCAAATAATTTAATCCAAAAAGGCATGGCTATTTATCAAACTCATTTTTAAAGGACTAAACAAACACCTTCGCAGCTTTGCTGGCAGCAGCTGTGTTGGTAGTGTTTGCCTTCAGTAGTTTTTATCAAAATTCTTAAAAAATCAAGAATGATTTACTACTGCAACACCAATTAAATGCCCCCCAGATGCAATGAATATGCAGTATTTAATAAGACTACACTGATATTCCAATAATTAAAATAGCAGACAAATGGTAGCAAAAGGCAAATTTTCCAATTTTATTACTTGTTGCCCTGAGTTTCTAGACTGGCAAATAAATGTTCAGGAACTGGTGCAACATTACATTATCAGATACATTAACAAGCACTTCACAAAGCTGATCATAGTTGTATCATCATAGACTGAACATGGGTCATGGGCATGGTTGTAGAAGACCCTATATGTGCAGCATCCTAGATCTAGTCTGGCCTTATGAAGCCAACCATGGTGATACTGTTGTAACACATTTGCTTTCATAGGACTGCAACTGGCATGTAAGAGATTAGCCTTCCCCAAAATGATGCCCTCTTTGAACAACAGCTTCAGTTATCCTTGGCCATGGACCATACAGACTGGGATAGAAGACCACTGCAGATCAAAAACACCTTGGGGGCAACCAGGTTTGGGTAGGTTTTAGTAGAGAGCCAAAAGAACTGAAGCATCCAAAGGAACCAACAAGTCAAAAGAGACAAAGTATCAGGATGCTAAGCAAAAAAGTGCTTAATTGAAACAAAACCTTCAGTTATTCTTGGCCATGAACCATACAGACTGGGATAGAAGACCACTGCAGATCAAAAACATCTAGGGGCAACCAGGTTTAGGGAGGTTTCAGTAGAGCATTGGAACCAACCCAGATATCTGTCCTAGGATGCCCACCAGTGCACATAGTAGCCATACATATCCCTTGGACTAGAATGTATGAAAAACACTCTTAACTACTTGCCTCTGTTTATTAAGACAGTGACTGTTGACTGGCCTGAAGACTTTCCATGGACATTGTAAATAAATACATTCAGTACCAAAGATGCAGCTTTGTCTCAGCATGGTGACAAAAGGCAGAAGGGAGGAAATGGTGTACCACTTTATAAACTACCAATGTTATTGCAATAACATTCAATAACATGCAACCACTTTTCAGTTGCTGGAATGCAAATATATAGGTAGAATATCTTTCCCACAGTGTAGTCACACCTAACTAAGAGGGCAGCAGGAAGAACACATTAGTCTCCACTGCCACTACTAACAACACTTCACTTCAAAAAACATAATAACTTTCCCCCACAATCCATGTTCACACATTCAAAGCTTGAAAGAGAATCTGCAACTCACCCTAAAAAAGAAATTTTTAACAAGCCCTAGCTGCATTCTGATTGAAAAGAGAAAATGAATTATGAACTCCCTTAAATTCAATAAAGAATATTAAAAATCTCCCTCTTCCTTGTTATTGACACTTCCCATGTTAGAAATAATGCAACTTCTTATTAACTGAGCAATTACAGTCTGCGGAAGCATTGTAGGGTATTAAATGCCAGACTTTTCCATTTGCTAACTTGTGCAGAGTAAAATCATGCCCTCGTTTACTTGTTGAGAGAAAAAGAGAATAAAAGAGAGAACAAATAATCATAGTGCCAAAATGCAGAGATGAGATTCAACGTTCAGGAAAACCATGCCCAGTTCTTAAGGGTTCAGATGTCTTGGATCCCACCATCCCCAGCTAACGGCATTTCTGGGCTCTGTAGGGGAAGCTAATTTTAAAATGACAAAAGAGAACTCACGGAGGAGCTAGTACAAAATATGACACTTACATTCAACAGTGACAACCCACATGCCCTTCTCTGCAAATCTTATTGTTTATTTCAAAGCTAATGATTTAATTAACAAATTAATAATGTTAATTCAAGAAATTAACTGATTCTCATTCTAAACATTAACAACAATTAATTATTCACCCCACTTCTAACATTTAACATTAAGGATTTAATTTTCAAAGCTAAACTCTGAAATTAATACTCTCTAGCTTTTATTGCTCAATTAATTAAGAAGAACATGCTGCAAAGGACAGGGAACATGAACTTAATCCTGAGAAAATGTCTGATCATTTGAATGCACTCTTAAAAATGCCAGCAGTTATATTCCTAATTCAGCTTTTTTTTCTCCCTCTCTGCCATTCCTAATTATCAAAGCATTTCAGATTATTTGGCAAGGACGTTAGATATGGAAGTTACTGAATTTGGCACACTTGTAAATTAAAATGGTTCTAAGTAATTATTTTAGTTTAATTTAATCTCAGGCGCAAATATTTCACAAATATATTTACTTCAGTAAGGCACCCCTAAAAGTACTATAACAACAAAGTATTTAACATTTCAAAAAGTGAAAAATGCAGTTTGGAAATATTACACTTTAGGCAAAATCTGTACAATTTATGGGAAAAGAAAGTATTACAAACAGGAAAGATAATTATGATTGGTGCAGGGGGTGAACTCCAACATCTCTTTATGGCAACATATTCATTTTAGAAAAGCAAATGTCGCAAAAAGTGTTTGCATATTGCCTTAACATAGATTTTTGTAAAATGAAATAGATTCGTTCATTCATTCATTTATTTACCAGTACTTCAAATAATATGTGTGTGTAGAACTCTTCTACCTGAGGAGGCATCCTGGCAGAATCAGGATCTTCCCTATAGGTCAGTGATTTCCCCCCCCCCAACATATACACACACCTTCAGTAATCCAGATGTTCTTGATTTCTGGTAGAACACCTGGATTACTGAAGGATGGGAACCACTGCTTTAGGTGGAACAGCTCTACATGTAGTGAGACAAGTAATGGGATGAACGTGTGACTAGTGGCTATGTTTGCTTGCACAACAGCAGGGAAAGCTGTCAGCAACAACAACCCCCTTGTTAAAATAGATTTGTAATAATTCTTTTTTCTTACTGTAGCTAATAATTAGGAAACAGTAAGGGCATTTATACACGACCCCTAAGCTCCACCGCAAATGGCTGCAAGGTCTGGACCTTAAAAATGTTTACCCACCAGCTCCAGACTTTGCAGACAATTAAGTGCGACCCCGCCCACTTTAGCGCAACCAAACACCAGTTTTCTTGTACCTGGTCTTTGATGGTGACAAATATTTGATCCGGTGTAAGGATAGTGAGTGCGGGGCTCTCCTGGCTTCCGTTTGTTCTTTTTTTGCGCCCCGCCCCTTTAAGAGATCTGAATGCTGTCCGGAACAAAACTGAGGTAAACCGGCAATCTTTGCTTTCTTTTTTCTCCGTCCCTCAGGCAGCCAGCAACCAGGAAGTGCCGAGGGGGGTGGGGACAGAAGAAAACAGAGGAAGAGCGACGAACCCCTAAGATCTCTGGTCCAAATTTAAGTGGCCAGCAGATCTTAGGGGTCGTGTAAAAAGGCCCTTTGACTTGAATAAATGGAGCATGTTGTGTTCTCTTCGGTATCCATAGCCTTAGTGTGTCCACATTGGATGCTGGAAGCCTTGCAAGGTTTTATGCTTCTGTCCAGAACAAAGAAAGGATACATATACCCTTTTCTTGTTTGTTTGTTTGTTTTGTGAAAACTCCCATAATGTGAATGAAATATACCTGTGCAAAGTTGGTGTGCTTCCCCTCTTGAGAAGCAAAATAGGTGCGCACACAAACAGAGAGCAAGAAGACGACGGATGGTTAAGAAAGATGCAAGCAAAACATCCAATGGTTCAGATTCTTAAATGTCCATTATGAAAGGCAACCCTTATCTTTGTTCTACATAGCAATCCCCGCAATAAAGAGATTAACTGCAGTACAACCTCTGCTCACAACCTGGGTTCAATCTAGCCAGATCAAAATTGACCATTTTCATACTTCTGAGGTTAGAGAAATGAGTACCCACCTCAAAAGGTGTCGGGGTAGGTTGGATGTTCCCTGCATATTTAAGTCCTAAACTGGCCAGAAAGTGCTCTAAGCACCATAGGACAGTAGATAAATCAAAACAACAATGACATTGTGTGGTGAAAATTATGCAGATTGTACTGTTTTTACCCCAAAATGGTCAATTTGCCAAAAAAAAAAGCATCTTTGCCATTGATGTCAGAACTATACCAAGAATGTCTGCAAATTACTCACCATTCTCTTGGTAAGGTTACTTCACAAATCAATTGAAGAGGTGATTTACAGCCCATTTTTCTGTGTGTGCATTGATACTGTTTGGTTTTTCTATTCTTCACACTATCCTCAGTGTTTCAGTTGTCACATGAATTAGTGAACTGTCACCAAAAGGGTTGCCCAACTTAATGCATCTTGACTCAGAGGTTCCTTCTATGAACAAGAAATGATACATGAATAAAGCATCAAGCTATAATGCCCTGTATCAGGGAAACACCCCCCCCCCAGATGTTGTAAAACCAAACTCCCACAGTTTCTGACCCTGGACCATTCTGGCTGTGGGTGACAGATGTTTGAATCCTGCAACATCTAAAGGGCCCCAGGTTCTTTATCCCTGGCCTGCAGTGGCATCTGCCACTTGAAAGAAAGTGATCAGTCATGAGACCAGGATAGATTGAATTATCTGTTCCACCTCTTCTATTGCACCTTAATTTTCCTTGAAGAAAAGATCTTCTCTTGACAGAACTGTGGTCAGGAAGAGACCTGATAAATATTTATTCTGCTGCTTGTGCTAAACAGGATCTAAATAAAAACAAGAAACCAAATGTACCAGTTACATGTGCCACAACCGACGACTCTGGGAAATGTCAGTGTGCATACTTAGATTTGCCATGCTAGAAATACTTAATATTTAAGAGAGCCTTTAACAAGGCTCTGAACTTTTCTCCCTGTTAATTATTTATCCACAAAACTTTTCTGCTTCATAATATTCTAAGCAAATTATCCAAAGGGTTCTCCCTTTCCCTGCCCCCCACCCACCCACCTTAACCCAAGCAGTCTAAGTATGTGGCCATTTTTAAAAACCCCAACCTCCCACAACTTTCCTTAGTTGCACCTTGGATGCTTGCAAGTGCCATCAAGCAAACACAAATCAAAAACAAGCCCAGTCTGTTGAAATGTTTAGCTAAATGGAACCAAAACAGTCACAGTTCACTATTTCATAAATACATTAATTAGAAGTGTCTCCAAATAGCATGTGATTTTGAATTATTAACATAAAATACTGCATTATAAATGACTGCAAATTGCATTCCTGGTGCTCTCCATGCTTAATTTATTATGCTGTAGGAAAATTTGCAAATTACTTCACTGTTTTATATTTAATGGATAGTTTTATATGTATATTGTTTCATTAAGATAAAATTAAATCACAGTGCTCATGTTATAGGGCTTTCCAGTGACATAACTGTCACCAGAGGCACTAACACTTTCTCAAGGGAGACCTCACTACATTGGCACACAAGAGAAGGCAGGTCTGGCTTAAAACCTGTTATGGTCTCTTCCCACAATTTCCCATTCTGTCCACTGTCCTCACTCATTTCCTCCCTCAGGTCAGGTTTACACTCTCTAAAGAATGGCAAAAATGATCCAGAACTTTAGATCATACTACTTACAGAGTTGTTTCCACACACACACACACACACACACACTTGCAACCAAGGCAGGCAGTGCCAGTCCTGCCATGAGGCAGAGTGAGCCTATAAACCAAGATGGAGGTGCCCACTTGGGAAGGAATCACATTTGTTGCCGCCACCAGCCCATCCATCCTGTGTCTTTTGAGAGAGCTTTCTAGTGCTTGATAAGTTTTCAGCACCTGCTGCTGCAAGGGAGGTGGAAAATTGTCTGAAGTCTTTTGTCTTTGTCTTTTTTGCATTTAAAGCTTCCTGTCAAGAAAGTTCCAGTCTTCTCTTTAATATCCCACCAACTATTTTCTAGGAATTTTGCTTGAGCAGTAGACAAGTCCATTGTTTGATGTGACTTTGAATTAATCGTCCAGCCTGTCGCAGGGGCCTGTCACCAATTTGGTCTAGGTTCAGCTCATCCTGCCTGGGGCAGGGAGTTTCCAGTGGCACCGCAAGGAGGGTCAAACCTCGCCACCTGCTTCTTTTCATTCTGCTTGTGGATGCCATCGCTCATGATCTTCAGAATCTGGTGCCTTGGAAATTCCTTTGCACTGATGCATCATGATTGTATCAGAGAGTAAGGGGGGTCTTGAATGCCAGCCCCAAGCATGGAGTGACGATCTGGCAGGGTTTGGCCTGTGCCTGAATATGAGAAAGCTGACATATCTGAGGACTAACCCAAATGAATGTGGTATGATCCAAATCAATCATGTTGACCTACCAAGAATTGAGGAATTCAAATACCTCAGTTCCACAATCACAGCCAATGGGAGTCTGCACCCAAGGATCAACAATGCCCTGCTAAAATGGTGTACAACATCAAGTGTCACGTGCAGCACCCGTTTAAAGTCAAAGATCTATTGCACCATTATACAACCTATTACACTGAATTGCATGGAATACTGGCTAGCATCTAAGGAACTCGAACATTGTTCTTGGTGTCATGGAGACAAAGATGTTATGATGGACCTCTGGCCTCACATAAAACAATCATGTGCACAAATATGACATCCAATCTAAATATGGCATTGTACCAATCATCGACAAGATAAGTACAATTCGACTGTGTTTATCTGGACACATCTTGCATGCCAATGATGAAATTCTGGCCAAAAAGGATCTCACCCTGGAGGTCAGCAGATCTTGACCAAAGGGATGGCCAAAACAGCACTGGATGAACACCCACAACCGTACCAAGTGGAAGACAAAAATCATAATAGCAGACCCCACCACTAAGAGGGACAAATGCTGTAGAGGAGGAGGAGGAGGAGGAGGAGGAGGAGGAGGAGGAGGAGGAGGAGGAGGAGGAGAAGAAGAAGAAGAAGAAGAAGAAGAAGAAGACGTTTGGCTGAAGTTTGCCCTTTGATAACTATATGAAATGGGTTTGGGACGGAGCACATATTTACAGATGATGAGTAATACATAGCAACCATGCAAGATGGATGATTCATGTACTGCGAAGTGTTCAGGGGTAGATGAGGTCTTCAGCTGGTTCATGTTTTTACAATAAATTCTAGATTATGCAGATTTTGCAAAAAAAATCATGAATGTACTAGAAAGAGCTTGACACTGAAATGAATGAATATGTGAAAAAGAAGAATGGAGAGTTTGGGCCTAGTGCTAAGCAATTTGAAGTATCCCCCTCCCTATTCTCAACATGTTTAGGGTGCTGAATGAGAATTGCCCCCTCTTTATCTCTGACAGGCTACCTTTCTTTAATGGTTATGTGGCCTGCAGGTTCAATGTGACCCTCTCCATAGTAGAAACAGGCGTACCTATTGAATACGGAGAGTAATGACCACTGAGAAGTTAATCTGGTTTGTTTCGCATAAGAACTTCCCAAATTTGTCTCTCTCTCTATATATATACAGTATATAGATGTATGTATATATTTGCCTATACATGCACGTACATTCAAGCATTTATACTACCATCATACAACACAGTGCCAGCCTTCCCTTAGTACTTTTCAGTGCTTTCTATTATGGGAAATGGGTCAACCTGCAATGTAGCAGACTGCTGACACCACCTCTGTCTTAGAAAGGCAGTAGACGATGGGTGGTTCAGTTTTACTCCTTCTAATTGTAACTGAAGAGGATGGGGTGGGGGAAGCTACTTATGATCTGTCATTGTCTAGTAGTGAACATGAGTGTCAGTGACTGAGGTGCCAGAATTGGAAGTGATGCAACAAATTCACAAATGAAAGAGCAACAAGTCACCAGGACCAGATGGTATACATCTGAGAGTTCCCCTGAAGGAACTTAAGAATGAAATGGCAAAATGCTAACAAAAATAGACAGCTTTTCATTCAAATCGGCTGACATGCCAAGAGACAAAAGCAAATATAAAACCTCTCTATTTGGGAAAATCATAGGGGAAGATGGTAGAATGATAATCCAAGAACTTGGGTTTTTTTTTTACTGTAGGTTTAATTGAAGGAACAAAAGCCAACAGCTGGAACCCTGAAATTCTTCCATAGCTGGCAACACAAGGCATATCCTAACCAAGTATGTTAGGAGTGATCTAGTTCCCCCAGTATGATTAATGGGGCATGGGCACACAGTTGATTGCTTGTTGACAATGGATTTTGATTGGACTGAAGAAGGAACAATTGGGACTCGTCACAAAAGGCTTAGTGCATTAGATCAGGCCCACTGAATCAGTGGGGCATTTAGTGAGCCTCTGTAACTTTCCCTTTGATTCAATGGGGCTACTCTAAGGTAAATATTCCCCACCCACCCAACACATGCGTACTAGTCATGTCCAACTCTAGGAGTATTGCGCATCTCCATTTCTAAGCCAAAGAACCCATGTTGTGCAAGTCCGTGGCCGTGTGGCTGGCATGGCTGAATGCATTTCTGCGCACGGAACACTGTTTCACCACATCCCAATGGGCCTACTCTAGTAGCAGCTTAAATCACAGCTAGAGTGACCCACTGAATCAAATGGAACTTACTGAAGAGTTCAGTCACCAAATCCAAAGTGGGCTTATTCCAATCCAGAGCAGTTCACTAAAATGAGCAATGGGATATCTGCCAATGTGGTCTGGTAGAGTGTTCCTATTCCTCGTTCCACTTGGCCAGCAGCAATACCTTTTACCATCATGCCCCAGTTCTCTCCTTTTTTGTTAATTGTTACTCAATATGTAGCTTCTGAAAATTTTTCCAGTTCTCATCAAATTGTTACTCTGTTACCTACATAAAAGAGGTAGTTTTGGAAGAGGAAGCCAATAAGCATCTATGGTCTGAACACTGAAAAAGGCAGGAATCACTTCAAAGTCACTCCTACACAGGTTTCTTCAGATGTCCCCATCCAAGACATTTACTGTTAAGGAAATATATAGAGAGAGGATTTAGCTGTTCTGAAACCCAACAGTTCAGGATGTTTGTCCAACAAAATACTGCACATCTTGTGAAGATGGATCTATACTACTTAGAATGTAACTACTCCTGCCAAAAGATGCATAATTATAGTGATGCTTTTCAAACCTCTGTTATACTGACATATTCAGTTTCACAGCCATGTGGTGTATATACCAGCAGGAATGTTCCCATTGTTTTTTGCCCTATTGATCCATTTCTTTCTCTTTGAAACACTATTGGAAGCTACATCATGGAATCAATTTATTTTCTCACTTGTTTCCTGGGGCCGTGCTGCCCCTTACTTTAATTTTTATTTTTTAAAAAATCTAACTGATACATCAATAGGGCAGAAAGGAATGTTTGAGCTGTAGCGGAATAGAGAGGCCTAACCCTTCTCTCCTTTGCAAGAGTAAAGGGTTAAAAAAAGAAGAGAAAGATGCTACTCTCCTTTCTTTACCCTTCAAAGCAGGGTTTTTAAAGGGGGTAGGGGAGGAGGCTGCCCCCCATTGAGCTGACTGTAAAAACAGCATTGTTCAGAGGGAGCCTGAAACATGCCCATTTGTCAATCTGCCTGTCAAAAAACATTTAAGAATAAAAATGTAAAGGCTGTGAGCTTGATAGCCGTCAGGTTGTGACAACACCTAGAAACCTGAACGGTTTGAAAGAGCCGGGTGTTAAAAAGTGAAGTTGGAAGAAAATTCATCACTAGGAGTGTGCATACAAACTAGACCAGTAAGGAATGAATCAATACGCCATTGGTACAGTACAATTTAAAGCAACCCCCTCGGCAAGGATAAATAAACCAGAAATAAAGCACTGGTAGGAAAAATGAATCAGTGTGGGCTTTGCATCATGAGCTTGGGAAATTATGAAACAATATTTTTTAAATATCATATTGGTATAACAAAGGTTCTTCTGCTAGGTGTGCTCACAGCCTTAGTTTCCCATCTGTATTAGCCATCATGAAATGCCCTAAGAGTCCAGGGTGTTTTTCAAGATGCTTAGTAGATCTAACACAACTTCTTGGCTCTTAACACAGCTTTGTTGGCTTCCAGTCTGCTTCTGACAGGTCTAGGCACAATTAAGGTTGCTACCTTATACCTCTGAAACTCTTTCCCATTCACAGCCAAGTTCATTGGTTGATATATTAAGCTGCTTGGATTTTGAGAACCTTATCTGTGGTTCTCCAGCCTTCCTCCTTTTCCGATAACCATCGGTCCCTCAAGCTGCTCATGTGTGGCAGTATTGTTAATATAGTGAAACCTCACATTTGGCCTCATTACCAACTCTATTATTCTTGTGGTGGTATATCAAGGCTCTTTAAACAAAATTCCAGTTGTCATTTGACAATTGTTTCAATCTTCCCTCCCTTTAGTTTGTGGCGTATCCTTGTGTTAGCTTGTCTCTGGCCCATAGAGGCCTTCACATGTGTTGTGTATTGCCTGTGAAAGGGTAACGTTCTCACTCAGGTCCACTTCATTACATTCAGCCTCAATCCACCTCCTGATTGGTTGTTTATACTTCATCTACATTAACTCTGGATCCACCTCCTGCTTGTGGTTGGTTGTGTTTAGAGATGGGCACGACTTGAAAAAAAAATTTTTCGAGTTGTCGTTAGTCGGGCCGGTTCCGTTTCGGCTCGTTTCCGTTTTTCGCGAAAATTTGCAAAAATTAGTCGGTTGGTTTTTTCGTTTTTTCGTTGTCGTTAGTACTGGTTTGGGGAGGGGGTAGCGGGCTCCTGGAGGGAGCTGCAGGAGTCAGCCAGAGCCACAAGTGACGGACTGGCAGACTCTTTGCACCCGCTGTGTCTCACGTACTTGCATGTAGTGCAATGCAAGTAGATCTGGCTTAGGGTTAAGACGGCTTAGCGCAACGGCTAGGGTTAGGCTAGTTACGGGTGAGGTTACGGTGAGTATTGGGGTGCATCTGGGTGCCTCTCTGACCCACTTAGAAGGACAGTGTACTGGCGTATGGGTTAGGGTTAGGGTTCGGGTTTGGGCTACGATTAGTGGGCTGTTTATCCCCGATTGGCACATCCCAGGAAGTCTCTGTGGTCAACCTGGCCAAGTGGCCATGCGATTGGTGGAAAATTTGCATGGTCTACTCCCATGGGAGAGCCCATCATTGCGAATGCGCAGGTGTAAAAAAAAAAATAAAAAAAATAAAATAAAATAAAATCAACGGAGACTTTTTTTGCAAGAAAAACCCACTTCTGCTACTGTAAAAATTCAAGCATTTAAAATAGCTAATTTCCGCATGTTTCTGTGGTGCTTTGGTGGGGTTTTGGGCAACAATTTCAAAAAAAATATTGCGGTCGCCATTTTGGATCCCCCCCCCCCACCGCATGGCAAATGGATGCGCCCTCCCAGCCTGGTACAGTCAGCAAAACCTGGCCATGCGATTGGTGGAATGGCTCCAAAACTTTGCATGGTCCACTCCCATGGGCGAGCCCATCATTGCAAATGTGCAGGTGTAAAAAAATAAAATAAAATAAAATAAAATAAAATCAACAGAGACTTTTTTTTGCAAGAAAAACCCACTGCTGCTACTGTAAAAATTCAAGCATTTAAAATAGCTAATTTTCGCATGTTTCTGTGGTGCTTTGGTGGGGTTTTGGGCAACAATTTAAAAAAAAATATTGCGGTCGCCATTTTGGATCCCCCGCACTGCATGGCAAATGGATGCGCCCTCCCAGCCTGGTACCAGCAGCGGAGCAGTAGCAATAGCCAAGGAGAGGGGGGCGGGGAACCCCCCCCCCCCAAATAAAAACACCCTTCTGGCCTGGTAGGTGCCCTCAGACAGTTTTCGCCTACTTTTAGGGCCGGGAATCGGTTTTTTTTAACTTTTAAAAACTTTTTTTCTGTGCCGCTTGGCATTGCGCGATGCAAGTAACGAGCACGACAAATCAGACCAAATTGTTCGTTCGTCGGTTCGAGCTCGAAGTCTGGGGCAGTGATTCCCGTTACCGTTTCCGTAGAGTAACGGAAACGAGTAACGGAAACGGAAACGGGAATACCGCTAAGTCGTGCCCATCTCTAGTTGTGTTTCATCTGGATCCACCTCCTGATTGGTTGGTTGCTTGTACTCAATCTACATTCACTCTGGATCCACCTCCGGATTGGTTGTCACCTGCCGGGCTGGTTATATAAGCAGGCCAGCCAGACTGATTCCTACTAATGAAGAGCTGTTCACCATCTGTGTCAACTCCATCCTTCACTCCCATGATACAACAACATGGTACCCACGAGACTACAAGAGATTTTTCTCCAACCCAGTCAGCAGCTGCTCTTCTTGCAAAATCACCTCAATTTATCAGCCTGTACTTTATTTTCTGCAGCTAGACATAGGGTGAAATGGGTCTACAAAAAGTCTTTCTCTTTGTCAATGGTGTTTTCCAGTTTCAGCTCCAGCACATTCTTTCCCCAACATGTTTACATTTCTTCTTGAGACATGTCCTAAAATGTGTGTGGGGGGGACAACCTGTGGCCTCCCAGATGATGCTGGATTGCAGCCATCATCAGTCCTCACCACTGGATCTGCTGGCTAGGGCTGATCGAAATCATAGTCCAATAACATATGGAGCTGCTCTCTCCTGCCCCACAGCTCCTTACTGACACTGAGGTTACTCTCGCTGGGGCAGGCTTCTGGGCAGACAAAGTTCCTTGATTCTCCTCTTCTGAACTTCACATCCTAATCCCATCAGCTGGTCACCCCTTCATGGTTTTTCTCAGCCTCTGTTTGTTGCTGGAATGCCAATATCCCTTTATTTAAGGGTGTTGTTGCCTCTTCTTTTTCCATATCTGCTCCACAACACCCAAGCTCAGTCCCTCTGTGCATCTAAAATGAGTACTCCAAGAACTACATTTCAGTGAGCAGACTTGATTTGGAAGCCAGACACTGGAGGCTTATGTTATTGTTTTCACATTTCAGATTATTAACAAAGGGCCTGTTAATACTGTTAAACAGGCTATCTGTTAGCTTAGCGATGATAACAGATAGCCAGGTCTTTTGCAGCCTGTATCCCAAAATGGCTTTTCTTTCCCTTCGTATGGCGCCGCAAAGATACAGGTTTCCCCATCTGCTCTTGCCTACACCTTTTTAAAGTCAGCTACTGCAAGCAATCAACCATTTTATTGAATTCCCATGGTAACACAGCACTAGGCTATTTACTTAACAAAAGGAGATATGCCAGGTTAGGCTTGGCCAACTGTTTTGACAATTTTAGTAATGCTTTTCCTTAGAACCACAGAACAAGGATGGCAACTTCAGCAGATCTGGAGGGCAATTTTGAATGCCCAGGACCCTTGTGCCCTGCACTTCCCATACACATGCTACCCAGCTTCAGCTGCAGCAAGGATATTTAAAGCGTTTTTTTGCAGGGTGGCACCAGCATTCACTTAGCAGGTGTGGTGGCTCAGTGGACTAGAGGGCTGAAACGGTCAGCTGCAAAGTCAGCAGCTCAGTGGTTTGAATCCCAGGCAGCAGAGTGAGCTCCTGCTGTTAATCCCAGCTCCTGCCAACCTAGCAGTTCAAAATCAAGTAAATGCAAGTAGATAAACAGGTACCGCAGTGTTCTGTGCAGCCAGCCAGCCACATGGCCACAGACTTGCACAACACTGGCTCTTTTGCTTGAAAATGGAAATGAGCCCTAGAGTCAGACACGACTAGCATTCATGTGTGAGGGAACCTTTACCTTTAACCTTTTATCAACATTCACTTGCAAATCCATGAAATCCATTCATTCTTGGCCACCAAGTCTAGCATTTCTAAGGTACAAAACACAGAGATTGGTTTACCAATCCCTTCCTGGGGGCCAAGGGCAGAACTCTAATGAGCAATTGCAGCACCCTGGGTCAGCAACACAAATGACTTCCTCCCAGATAAACTTTTCAGCTCAAGCTGTGAAAACAATAATATAAGAAATTACAGTATTAACCACCTTTCCAGCATCGCTATTCTTCCGCAAGAGATCAGCCCCGGGCAATGCCTCTCTCTTGGAAAAATCCAGACAGACTGTCATTTTAAGGGGGTTAAAACCTTATAAACATTTGTGGTATTTCTAGCTCCAGGTTAATTAAAATGGAAGAGGCGAGTTTTATCTTCCTTTGGTCCCTTCCTTCCATTTCTTTCCTAGCAAGTCTGAGGCTCAATATTCATGCAGTGAGCAGCTGCAGCAACAGAGGGAAGAAGTTTGTTTTCCTTCTTTTGAGTGATACCTAGGGGGTGGCTCAATGGACTCACAGGAGCGCCATTAACTCTCCCCCCTCCTTCCACCCACCCTGTATTTCATGTTTTGTTGAAGTCTTTTAAGTCACTGAGTGTTGCTCTTCACTCTGAATCCAAAGGTTTTGTCTGGATTTGTTTCCATGATAATTCTCAAGAAGGTTTAAAAAAAACATAAAAAGACAGCCCAAGAAGGGAATAAAAAGCCTTTTAAGGGTTTTTTTCTCCCTTTTTTTTACTTCTTGCCTTCACTCACTATTAAGTCTTCTGCTCCCCTGCCCCACACTTTTTAAAGTGCTAGTTCTTCTTCTCCGCCTCAGATAATTAGTTTTGCAGCATTGCTCTCTTATTCCCTGACTTCTTTGTGTCAAATCATATTATAATACATTAAATATCCAAGAAATACAAAGCACTTGAAAATGCTCTTTGGAGGTTTCATACCTGTGTTCTCTCACTCTCTCTCATTAAAAACTGACAAAGATACATGAAGTGTTGACAAACCAATAAAGGAAAACCAACCTTATCCCCATTTCTCCACCAGTGCCATACATGGTGTGTGTGTGTGTGTGTGTGTGTGTGTGTGTGTGTGTGTGTGTGTGTGTGTGTGTGTGTGTGTGTGTTCAGAAAAAATTTGGCACATTTGCATCTACTTGGACTAACAAATCACAGCCTGACATACCAATGTAGTTCTTCAGTAGAGATGGGCACGACTTAGCGGTATTCCCGTTTCCGTTTCCGTTACTCGTTTCCGTTACTCTACGGAAACGGTAACGGGAATTACTCCGCCAGACTTTGAGCTCGAACCAACGAACGAACAATTTTGGTCTGATTTGTCGTGCTCGTTCCTTGCATCGCGCGATCGCGCGATGCCACGCGGCACAGAAAAAAAGTTTTTAAAAGTTAAAAAAACCCGGTTCCCGGCCGAAAAGCAGGTGGAAAAATGCCTGCCGTGCCTCAGGGCACCTACCAGAGGGGTTGTTTCTGGAGGTCCCCGGCCTCCCCCCCCATCCCCCGTCCTGGGCTGCTCTGGTGGGACTCGCCGCAGGCTCGCAGCCAGCCAGCAAAAAGCCCAGTCTCGCCGGCCGCCGGCCGCCGCAATTAAAGCGCAAGCAAGCAGCACGGACGGCACAGGAAAAAACTTTAAACTCTCCCCCCACCCATTCCCGGGCCAAAAAAGCAGGCACAGGGCACCTACCGGAGGGGTGGTTTCTGGAGGGGGGGTCCCGCCTCCCCCCCCGTCCTGGGCAGCTGGACTCGAGTCGCCATGCCATGCGGTGCGGGCGGGGGATCCAAAATGGGGCGGCGAACGCAATATTGTTTTTGAAATCGTGGTCCCAAAACACACAAGCACAACAGAAATACGCAAAAATTTATAAACTGCCAGATTTTTCACAGTAGCAGTGGGTTTTTTCTTGCAACAAAATGTCTCTCCTCTCCTCCTCTGTCCTCCATTGATTTTATTTTATTTTATTTTATTTACACCTGCACAATGATGGGCTGGCCGAGTGGCCAGCCATGTGGGAGTGGACGACCATGCAAATTTTTGGAGCCATCCCACCAATCGCATGGCCACTTGGCCATGGAGACTTCTGGGATGTGCCAAAAAGCCCCCAAAACCTGCCCTAGCCCCCTAACCCTAACCCTAACCCTTGACTCCGTACCCATACGTCACAGACTGTCTTCTTAGTGGGTCAGAGAGGCACCCAGAGGTGCAACCCACTAGCCCACCGTAACCTTACCCGTCACTAGCCTAACCCTAGCCCTAACCCTAACCCACCTTAACCCTAAGCCAGATCTACTTGCATTGCACTACACGCAAGTACAATTCCCTTCTGTGTGAGACATGGTGGTGCGAGAGCCTTAGTTAGGCATCTCACCTATGGCTCTGGGTTCAGTGCCATCCACTAGTCTTCACAGTCACTGTCTGCACAACTGGTATGCAATATCCATATGGCTATTGCATACCATTTTGCAGCAGCAGCAGGTGAGGAGGGGAGACCCCCATGTTGAGGGGTCTCTTGGAGCCTGCTTCCCCTTCCTAGTGGGTGAGGATAGGAGGCACCCACGGGTGCCTCCAGGAGCCCACTTTCCCTTTATAGCGGGCCAGAGGAGGCACCCACCCCACAGAGGTGCCTCCAGGAGCCCGCTCTCCCCCCCAAAAAAAACCAGTACTAACGAAAACGAAAAAACGAACCGACTAATTTTTGCAAATTTTTGCGAAAAACAGAACCAACCCGAAACGGAACCGGCCCGACTAACGACAACTCGAAAAAAAATTTTTCAAGTCGTGCCCATCTCTATTCTTCAGTGCTAAAAACAACATTAAATTGCCACCAGAAGGGGATGGTGATGTGAATAAAGGAATAAGAGAACTGCTGGATAGCCCAGTGGCCCAGGTTTCTGTTTGAAGAACCAGTAATTGAGAATTTGATTCCCTTCCACCACCAGCACCACCCCGCTGCCTGCACCGTGCCTCCTTGACAGGGGATGGATATGATGATCCAAATGATCCCTTCCAAGCTCTACAATTCAAAGGTTACTTGGTTGAAAAGATTGAGTTACATCAAGAGGGTAAACTGTGCTGAAATTCATAATGGAGTTCTCACATTTATCAATAACAGTCATATCACAGATCTACTGGGATCTTGAAAAAGTTACTATTTGAAACACTACTCCTAGAATGGACGGAGAGCATAGCCAGTGGCCATGATTTCTGGGGATCTTGGGGGCTCTAATCCAAAACAACTTTTTCTAACTGCAGGCGTCCTCTGCCATTTTGCGACGGGGGAACGAAAAACGAAATGAAACTAAATGGAAATTTCTGTTTTGTTTTGTTTTCCTTTGATAGGATGCTTCATTATTCATTTTGTTAGCTAACAAAATGAATAACGAATAGCAAAACAAATTAAAAATTCATTTCATGCCCCTCTCTACTTTCCATATTTAACCCCACCCCTCATCACAGTGGACACCAACTGGAACTACACCATATTGACAGTCTGTTTACCTTTCACTAGAGATGGGCCCGACCTGACTTGTCTCACTTTATCCAAATTCACATGTGCAGCACCACAGGTGTCACACATTCCCTCCCCCTCCTGCCTCCCAGCTGGCTGCCCCACTCACTTTCTGCCATGTGCTGGCCAGATCCTCTTCCTTGGGCAGCTGTCCAGCCCAGGTTGCAGAATGGACTTCCCTGCCCTGCCACCTATGGCAGCCTCAAACTCAGATAAGAAATTGGGGCAGGGATTCCAACTGCCTGAAGAGAAGTCGGCACAGACAAGAAAGTGAGTGGGGCAGCCCTCCAGGGAGCAGAGGGCACCCACTTGTACAAATATGGATTAAGTGGAATAGCTCGAGTCATGCCCATCCCTACCTTTGTCACAAATGGCAATACTTAAGAGTGCATTCTCTTTTTAATGGGCTTTTTGTGGAAAGAGATAGATGGAAGCAGTAGTGAGAACACACAAAAGCATTACAAAAGGAAGATGCTTCAATCTGGATACCCTCATAACATTAACTAAAAATGGTCAAATGTACAATAAAAGCTTCAACCGGAGGCACCCTTAGTTACAACAATGATTGGTTAGTCTCTTTTTCCTAGCTGCATAAGAAACGAGTCATTAAAACATCTCTCTTGTGCCATCAACTGTAGTTCTGCAAAGAGAATTGAAATTAATATCACTGAATGTTTTGCTTGATTATAATGGCTGGAAAAGATCTGCAGCCTTTAGAGCATAAATTTAGATGACTTCTTCTACATTTGACAAGGTTATAAAGATTACATTGATTCTGAAATTATAATTTTAGATTGGTACTGTCGTTTCTGCATATTAGCGGTCTTTAAATGAAGTGATGCAACATTACAATTAATCTTCACTTCCATTATGCACTTCCTGATGCTAAAGCGTAAGATCAATTCTAATTAAGTACACCGGTTCAGGCATTTCAGTAGAGTTTATTTTAAAAGAACATCATGTAACAACACTGGTATTGCTAAATGATTTTTAAAATTGTTGTTAAATACCATTACCTCATATGTCATTTTGCACTACAACTCAAAATGCAATAAAAATACTAATACTGATTTGTTATTTTGTGGGGAAAACCTTGATGACATTGTTAGCAGCAAGTACAATAAAATACGCCTTTGTTCCAGACGCATTTTGGCTAAATCATTTTTGTCATAGGAAAGCCAACAGGGGCATGACATGTTAAATAAGATGTATGCTTTACACATTTATTGTATTTGCTTTGTGCAAATACTTTAAAAAAATCTACATACGGATGCCACCACGATGCTTCCAACATATGCGGCAACCTTATGCATTAACGACCACCAAATGATCCTGTCATTGACATCCCTATTCAGGTATTCCAGACTCAAAGCCCTGGATTCATTCATTGAATCAATCTACCTCTTGTTCAGCCATGCTTTTTCCCTACCATGTTCACAACCAATAATGGTTAAACTGAAGCTACCATACTTTGGGGGTGAAGGTCACCGGAAATGAAAATCATGTGGAGAGTTGCAGAAGGCAGCAGGAAAAAGAAAGGCAGAATATGGAATGCATTGACTCAATAAAGGAAACCATGTTTTTTTTTTTGCTTTGCAAGACAAAACTTGAACCAAACTGCTAACAATAGGTCATTAATTCACAGGGTCAATCTAAGTCACAATTTGATAGCACAAACAACAAAGCACAATCCTATGAATGTCTCCTAATGAGAGCAGGCCTTACTATGATGGACTACCTATTATGTGTCTTTATATGAACTACCATACATGACTACACAGACTTTGTATTTATAACTAGTTATAATGTTGTGTTGTTTATATATCTCCCTGTGTGATTGCATTGACACTATGTTATCAATTGTTAGTTTCCATCCCTCATAACTTTTAGATGGTCCACCGTACACAATTGCATTCACTGAATTCATAAATACATCAGCGTTTTCAATGTTAGCGCCATCCCTCATAATGGAATTTTTACTCTTTTCTTTAACTGCTCACATTCTCTTATAACTTCAGCATTGCCTCTTATTGCTGCAAGATGCCCCTCAATTCCCTGTTCTCAAACTTGAATATGCCCTAAAAGTACTGGACTGTATATTGTCCCTCATTACTGTAAGCCGCCTTGGGTCTTTTTCCAAAAAAAAAGGCGGGGTAAAAATACTCAAAAATAAATAAAATAAATTGTGTCATTCAGTGAAGCATACTCTCCTGGTAAATTTGAATAAGAATGGCAGCCTAAATAGGAAAGGGCTCTGGTCATGGAAGAACACTGAGCGTTCTTCTACATATACAGGCCATAACAACATTTGGAATCTCCCTTTAGTATCACAAAATGTTGCAGCTAAGCTCCAATGTAATGTAATGTAATGTAATGTAATGTCCCTCAGTTCCTAGACCAAAGCCTTGCTCAATCACTGGCTAAAGCATCACAACAAATTAAGGGAAATGGCAGTTCATCTTCTCTACTGAGGCAGGCCACATCCACAGTAAGTACAGTTTGCTGGTCATATGCTCTGATGTGCTTTGTTTGGGAAATGACCATCGTGAGATTCCATACTTTGAATAGTGACCTCATCTGATATAAAGCCTTCAGAAATGTCTCTGTTGCCCTGTTTTCCCCTCCAAGTCCTGCTCTCCATTAACTGGCCTTGAAATCCAATTACCCAACAACGTACAAACATATTACTGCATGTGAGTCTATGGAACAGCTGCAAAATTGCTAATATTAGGCCTAATTTAGCTACAATAAATTAGCATGTGTGGGGAAGCACGGTGATGACAGCATAATTATAACAAAAGTCTATGTGTTGAAGTATACAGATGACAATACATGCTAATTTTAGCAAGGAGAAGTGGGGAGGATCCCACACCAAATGAAATGCATGCAAGGAACAGACGGGACTAATAGCTCAGACACATATACTTAATGTGACCAGTCACTGTAAAAACAAAAAGATAGATGAAGCTGTTTGGAATCTAACGCTAACAAGCAATACAGTCTGAAACCATTAACTGTCAGGGGTAATAACACTCAAAATACTGAAGTGCGGTAAAACAGCAGCACTTTTTGAGGGACAATACACTGATGTACCAGCACACACCTGTGAAGAGGGCACTAAATCTCTTCTCACATTTATTACTATCGATGGTAGAAGCACAACACTGATAATGTAAACTACAAATGGAAATAACAGACAGCAAAGAATGACATTTGCATGGTCCCAGTCAGCTTGTTAGCTGAAGTGGGTTTTAATTAGCTATTTTCCAGCAAGCAAATGAGCAAATTAGTGGCAGTCATAAACAAACAGAGACAATCAGGCCCAAAGATGAAAAATAGATCATAAATACCCCCAGCCCACCAAACCCAAACCCAGTTTTCTAAAAAAATAATAATACAGTGGTTTAACATATTACCTAAATTTTCACTTAACACAGCAAATACTGTATTGTCAAATACAACACTAAGAAAGTGAAAGTATCATGAGATTGACTCCGCTTATAAAATGGTTGAATTTGAAGTTGTTGTTTTTCTGACCAAATGATCAAAAGGCTGATTTCAACTGGTTCATACGTTATTCTTTCCTCAGCGGTTTCCTCCGCCCGCCCGCCCGCCCACCCCCAAATGCTAGAGGAACTTTTTCAAGTTAGAAGAATTTGAATCGGCCTTTTCCAGCATGTGACATGCCGACTCAGTGGTCCAGTCGATACTTAAAATGCTTTGCTGTGCGTCTGTGTACAAGAACACACAAGCATATGCATTACAGCAAAGACTTTATACATTCATCCATTCTTGCTTGCTCTCACTCTCTCATTGACACATACTCTGTCATACATGGCTTAGACGTTTTGACTTTTAGAGGCATGGTGGAAGGGTTCAAGTCTGGAGAATAAATCTGGCCATTTACACAATGGTTCTTCAACAAGGCATCCTCAAAAGGCAAGAAGAAGAAAGAAGAAGAAGAAGAAGAAGAAGAAGAAGAAGAAGAAGAAGAAGAAGAAGAAGAAGAAGAAGAAGAAGAAGAAGAAGAAAGGGAGATATTTACTAGGAAGATTATTTATTATTTGTTTCATTTCTATACTGCCCATCTTCCATCAGGAATTCTGGGTGGTTTACAACAAGTTGAAAAAAAACAATATAAACTGGGAAGAGAGGGGGAAACCCTCAGCAAGAGGCGTCAAGGGGCAGAAAAAAATTAAATTAAATTAAAGGTTGCCAAATGCCTCCCTAAAAAGCATGGTTTTCAAAGCCTTTTTGAAGGCGGGCAGGGACTGTGCAAGGCGCAGCTCACTTGGAAGATGGTTCCACAACAAGGAGCCCAGCACACAGAAGACACGGTTGTGTGTAACCAACCTCCACAGCTCCCTGGGTGTGGCCACCCTGAGTGAGCGCGCCTGTGACATTCTAGTGGGCCTAACCTTAGTTGACCTCTGGGAGATATGCTACGACAGGTATTCAGGACCCAAGCCGTGGAGGGTTTTTGAGAGGCAGTTTGCTTCAAAAGGTGGTAAACTGATGTTTTAAATCAACAATGAAACAAGCAAAAGCATTTAACAATAATCATAATCTTAGACCTGCAGAGCTAGAAGTGGCCCTATGGATCATCAAGTTCAACCCATGTCAAGGAGGCACAATAGAGAATTGAACTCCCAACTTCTGGCTCCACAGACAGAGATTAAACCCCTGAGATGCCCAGATGTTCTTCCCACAGAAACTACTCAAGGGTCAGGATGGAGAAGCAAAGGTGCTACAACAGTCTAGTGGTGGCTATTAATAGCTCTACTCTGTCACGCTGAAGCATATTTATCCAACTCTTGAATGAATGAATGAATGAATGAATGAATGAATGAATGAATGAATGAATGAATGAATGACTTTATTGTGGTATAAAGCCATAAAATAAATGAAGGCAATTGTAAATGTTACAGTTAAAACAGTAATACAATCATAACATAGGAAAGATCCATAACAAGGAACAAGGAACAAAACATCCTAAGTAGCTATCCCTTGTTCTTTGTAATGTTATTTAGCTAATAACAAACAAAATTGGGATTTTGTTTGGTGGTAAAGGGTTTTTTATCATTTAAAAGTCTTGCCAAGTGTATCTCATTTGGACCGCTGTTAGTCTATCTAAATAAGGCAAGATAAATCTCTCTCTGTATAGGTGATGAATGGGATAGTGGAAAAACAACCCGACTTTTGATAAGGAGCAGGGCACTTACTTCACTGTCTCTATCCCCACTAGCCTTGCTAGAGTGGAAGATGATATCTCTAAAGCAGGAAGCTTCAGCTTGATCATCATCCTCTGCTGCTTAACAACTGAAGCAACATCACAATAGGTGATTGGCAAGAGTTATTCTATACTGCTTTGTCCAAATGATAGGTACATCTTCCACATGGCTCGTTAAACCATTATTTTCTTCTTCCAAAACCTTCAAGCACTTTAAGTTACTGGCAGAAAAGGTTCTTCACAGGACTTAGAACCACTCAATGCATGTTTAAGTACACACGCTTCATAACAAACAGGCATTACATGTTAAAAGAGCAGTCTCTTTAGACATATTTCCACCTTCATGAAACTGTGTATCCTGTGTTGCTTGTAAGTATTATGACTAGCCCTATCTTTCCAGGGCTTGCTAAAGGGCTTAGGAGGATGTCTATGAAGGGCCTTTTCACACGACACCTAAGATCCGCTGGCCACTTAAATTCGGACCAGAGATCTTAGGGGTTCGTTGCTCTTCCTTCCTCCCCACCACTCCACACCTGTCTGCTGAGGGGAGGGAGGAAGAAAGTGGGGGGGATGCAGACTCACCTCAGAGAAGCTGCCGGAGCTCCGTTGTGCTGATTCCTTCACTTTTGTTTGCTTTTTTCCCCTCCCGCTCCTTCTCTTAAAGGGGCGGGAGGCAAAAAACAAACTAACAGAAGCCAGGAGAGCCCCGGACTGACCAGATTAAATCCGGACCTGGCGATTTTCACCCTCCTCGAGCAGGTACAAGAAAAGTGCGCTGGGACGCGCTTAGGTGGGCGTGGTCGCACTTAATTTCCTGCAAACTCCAGAGCTGGTGGGGAAACCATTGTAATCTCCGGAGCTTGCAGCCATTTGCTGCGGCATTTAGGGGTCGTGTACAAAGGCTTGAAGATTCTCAGTCATCCGGGTGAGGTTATCTGGAAGCTGAGTCATGGCAACTGGACTTCTTTTCTTGTGAGAGTGAAACGTTTCACTACTCATCCAAGTAGCTTCATCATTCTAAGGAAAGTTGGTGTGAGGCCTCCAATTTATAGTTCACCTTGGTTTCACGCCACCCTGGCCTGCATAGGCTCATTACATATACAGTGGCCTGGGGTGTGTGAAAGTCCCACCTCATCTCTTGTGACCATCCCATTAAGGAACTGCCTCATATGAAAACTTTGCCCATATATTCCACTGCACTCTGGAATTTAACTCTAAGGGTTCTTTTTATCTTGCATGGAGGGCTGAAGCAAAAGATCTGAGTCTGCAGTTAGGTAGAAAACCCTCATATCAGTATCATGAAGAGCAGTCTGCAGTACTTGCCAGCGCTACAGAAACCACAGTTATATTTGTTGAGAGGGGAGTGCCCTCTTCCAAAGCGACTGCATCTTATTTAGGTGTTTGCCTTTACTAACAATTGTGCTCAGTGATCAGCTTTGATGAAACACCTGGGCATTAATTTTCTTAACCGAGCTGAAGTCTTCAGCACTTTGCCAAAGGCTTAATGTGCTGATATATTTGATTGCTGGAAAATAGCAGTTTAGAGATTACTTGCAAAATGTGCTTGTCATTCAGAGGAGCCAGTAAAGAATAACTGTCTCTTAAAACTGCCCAGCTATTAGGGCATCCCTGCTATTAGGCACTTGTGGGCAAGAATTGGCCACTTTAAAAATATGCCTGGCGGAAGACACAGTGGGAACTGCAGCCAGATACTCCAGTCTACTGAATTATACAAGCTTCTGCCTGCAAACAAGCCTTTAACTTTGCAGATTATTACAAACGTCTATATGATAAGTTAAGTGATATCAAGTGAAACAAATATGGCCCACCTTGCAGAGTGGAGATTGGACTTAGATCCCATTTTTCTAAGAAAAAGAATTTTAAGAGTTAGCAGCAGCTCCTTGTTTGAACTCAGTATAACACTGGCAGCATGGAAAATATTGCCAGTGCTGTTGTACTGGGTTACATTTTCACACGAATTCTAGTGCAAACATTTTTTGCCAACAAAACAGTAGTGGATAGCCTCCTTACACTACATTTGAAAATGTGTACCCACCAGCACAGGGCAGTGACATCACTCAATACCATTCAACGGCCAACATCCTGTTGCACAGTTCCACCTGCTCAATATGAACTTCAAGAGCAGCAGATATCCACTATTAAAGATTTCTTTATTTTTTTATTTCAGAGCGCACACAGTTCAAATGCAATAAGATTACATTCTCTGCACCCTGATATTGAAAAGGAAAGTCCTGAATCAGAAGCAATCTTCCATTGATGAACCCATTGTTGCACCATCAGAATCCACCCCACAAGATTTTATCCAATGGCTTGTTTCAGGCCACCTACTGAATGAGTCTATGCCTGAACATAAAATACAAGCCAGGGATGCAGCTTATAGTTTTAACTATATTAGTTAACAATGGGTAGTCCTTGGATTGTTTATGTATTTCTAAAAGCTGGAGAAAATCTGTGCCATATTAATAGTAATCAAATGTGTGTTTCATTTCACCGTGCTAAAGAATTGCTTATAAATGTGTTTAATTTAGGCAAATGGGAAAAGGGAGTCTTTATCACATAATCAGTAATTGTTCCTTTGCAGTACAAAATATCATCTAACTACATAATGGCAAAGCTATTTTTCTAACAGGTATTATATACTCAAAAGACCACAGGGCTTTCCTTCAAGCTCCAAAGATGCTCTCTGTGCTTGTTATTTGAGTCTATCAGGTATTGTAATTATGTAATTAAGCAGTTTTTAAAGACTGTTTTAGGTACCCAATAGATTAAAATGGCTGCTTTGAAACAGATTTTGGACTGATGTGTAATTACATAATTAAGTCTGTGAAGTGAAAAATCTTTACAAAAAGTCTTGAGGAAGAAAATGTTGTGCAGCAGATGAACTCTGGTAAAAGCAAATGAGGACCATGAAAGACACAAGTACATGGATACAGATAGGCTGAAGAATTCCACCCTGCCCTGCCCCCCGAGGATGAATTTCTTCACAAGTCTGGGGTTATTTTATGAACTGGAAAACACTCAGTGAGAAGAAAGTGTCAGAGAGGCACCGATGTGGTCTTGAATATGCTTTCACAAGACTGCACAAGGGCCACCATTCCCTCCTCCCAGTTTTGTGGTTGAAAGGGTGAAGCTTACACTTTTGGCAATGTTCTCCTACTGGGCCATTTTCATTTCAGCTACCAAGGGAAGGTTTTATGAATAGCTACTATGCAAATTGCACAGTGTACCGGCAGGATACAAACAGTTATCACAAAGCACCAAAATTTAACAGAAATTTAAGTCCTGCTGGTTTCAACAGGAAATGCTTTAATAGGCATTGCAATGACTCTGAATATACCAGGACAGGGTAGCACTTAACTTTTGGATGGATTTCTTGGGATTTGTCTGAAACTCAGGTTGTCTCTAGAGATGGGCATGAAATGGAAATATATGTTTCATTTCATTTCATCTTCATTTTTTTTCTTAATAACATATTTTTAAAAGAATTTTCGTCATGAAACAAAATGCTTCATAAGGCTACAAACAATGGGGAGCTGTCCATTTTTTATTTAAAAGGGAGCCCACTGCCCTAAATCAAAGAGCCTCAAACCTTCCAATCAATTTGCTTTCAAGCAAAGAACCTTCTGTAAACAAACTAGAAACCTAATGACTATCTGCTGTAGGGAAAGATCGGAGAGATAAGCTCAACAGCTGATTGGTGGCGCAGGGAGGGTAAGAAGGATAATATATATAAAATAACTTCCACAGTCCTACTTAATCAGGAAAGAAAAACAATCAATTTAAAGCAACTTGCAGACACAGCCAGTGAAGGGCTGGCAGATCAAGATCGGAGATAAATTATCTTAACAGCTGAGGCACAAGAAGGAAGGAAAACAAACCAATCATTTAAAAAAAAACTCCCATTCTCAAGACAGCTAGATCAAGAGGCTAGGACAAATTGTTTCATTTTGGAAACAAAAAATTGTGTTTTGTTTCATTTCTTGATGACAAGCTGTTTGCTGTTTTGTTTGGTTTTGTAAGGTTTTGTAAGCTTATGAAACGACAAAACAGTGTGTCATTTTTCGTCAGGTACCCATCCCTAGTTGTCTCCACTGAACTGCGGTGCAAATTCAATTTGGAATTTGGTCTGTCCTGAGCTTGTGCAGAGAGACTTAAAAGACATGCTGTGGCCAGCAATACAACAACTGCAGAACCTTGGAGAGCTCCAAGTGAGTGCAAGGGATGAATATCATCCAGATTATATGAGTTTTTCTGTTTCTTATTTGTCCACGATGTCTGGAACTCGTTTCACCACAATTTGCCTCATTTTTCAGACTTGGTTTCTGAAAATGTCAATTCATGCATGAATATCTGCCCTATATATTTTTCAGTGAAGGCAAATGAAAAAAAAATCATTCATCTTCTCTCCAATCTCATAATCCTGTTTTAGTATTCCTTCAACTTGATTGCCACCCAGTGGTCCATATGCCTCTCCATCAGGTTTGCTACTTCTAAAGCAGTGATGGCAAACCTTTTAGAGACTGAGTGCCCAAACTGTGATTCAAAACCCACTTATTTTTAGCAAAGTGCCAATACGGCAATTTAACCTGAATACAGTGGTACGCCAGGTTACAAATGCTTCAGGTTCTGCCTTGGGAAAGCGAGGATAGAAGAGCAGGCTTTTGAATTTCCCGCAGCCACAGCATCCTCGCTATGGCTGCAGGAAATTCAAAAACCTGATCTTTGATCCTCACTTTCCCAAAGAGTGGCACCCCATCCGGTTCTCTGCCCTGGGCAAAGAGGCGGATGGGGTGCTACACCATCGGGAATGCCAGGGGGAGTGGCGGCAGCTTGTGGGCTCATTCAAAGCCCCAGTTTACTCTCCAGCCACACCGCTCTGGGCATCCCAAAAGCAGTGTGGCTGGAGAGTAAAACGGGGGCTACAAATGAGCCCACAATCCACTGCCTCCCCTTCACCCAGATCTCTGCATGGAGCACAGTAGCATGCTCAGAGTGGAGGGGGAAGTGCCGTGGCTGTGAGAACCACCTTTGGCACACATGCCATAGATTTGCCAACACTGTCCTAAAGTATTTTTTTCTTACGTAGTCGGATTAAGAAAAATAATTTGCACTGGGAGAGTCTAAGACCCCAGTAAGAATGCTGGTATATTGCAGGTTAGAGTTCAGAAGACTAGATCAGAATTAGGGTCTCACATACATTTCTATAATTTCCTAACCCTAATGTGAATTCCTCTTCTTCTCCAATTGGGCCAACCTGTTGACAACTTCTTCTTCAAACCAAGATTCACCTGAAGATAAAATAAAATAAAAATTAGCATGAAAGATTGTAGCTGAAATCAGTGGTAGAGCAAGTCACAACTCTAGAAGATATATGGAATCAGTGGAACTTACAGAAGAGTAGACTCCCCAAATCCCCACAGATTCAATGGCCCTACTCTAGTTGCAATTTACTACTAGATTTCAGCCACTGTGTTTCAATATGTTATCTTTCCTGCGACATAAATGTATTGCAATGGTAAGCAAGCAAACAAAAAACAATGAGCAATATCCTACTGCTAGTCTTAATTAAAAGAGAACCACTGAATCAATTATATAATAGTAATTGATCATAAAAGTAAAGTCCATTGAATCAATGAGTCTTCTCTTGTTGGGACCAGTAATAAGATACTGGTCAATGCATTTGTATGGGATCTTTTCTCACTCCCTATTTGGCCAAGATTTCCATTTGTTTAGATATGCCTTCTTTTCTCTAGTACTGCCTTGATGTTGCATATTTTCTTTGATAGTAACCATTTGTATGGAATAATATAACAGAGGCCTACCTAGGGCTTCTGAGATACAAAGTGTGCATTGCAAGGAACATATTTTATTAACATATAATAAATAACTAATATTTCTGGGGAAAGTAGTAAACATTTTAACACTGTTTTGACATGGCTGTAAGTCTAGACACTGCCTCATGGCACAGTGCTTAAACCGCAGCCAAAACTCTGCTCATAACCCAGGTTCAATTCCAGGTAGCTGGCTCAAGGTTCACTCAGCCTCCCATCCTTCTTAGGCTGGTAAACTGAGTACCCGGTTTGCTGGGGAGACTATGTGTAGCTTGAATAATTGCATTATAAACCTCCCAGAGGGCACTTTAAACACTCTGGGGTGGTATGTAAGCAGTATGCTTTTGCTTTGCTCTTAAATCCACTTGAAGTCCAAATATAAATTCATGTGGTTTGGTACAAATGTATTTTTAGTGTGTGTGTGTGTTGAAATGGTAGATCCTCAATAAAGAGCATAATATAATAAAATAGAAAAAAGAGATTTGTGCTGAAATCTGTTTTGCTTTGCAGAAATCTGCCACACTTCCACAAATTCACGTATTCCTGCAGGCATGTCCAAACTTCAGCCCTCCAGATGTTTTGGACCACAACTCCAACAGTCCTTTGTCATTGACAGTCTAAGCTTAGAATTCTGGGAGTTGTAGTCCAAAACATCAGGCGGGCTGAAGTTTTGACATGCCTTCGGGGTTTCCTGTTTTAATGACTCCATTCTGGACTGGGTCATCATGCAGAGGATGAAAAGTAAAGAAATGTACCCAAATGATTTCCCCTGCCCTACACGCAACTGAACATCACACCTCCACCCTGAACAGAAAAGGAATGAAAGCTTTCCAGACAACAAGATTATCCCTTGAATAAAATAATCCATATGCTCACTTTTCTTCTTCCCTCCTTTCTCTATACAGCTCCTACGATCTCATTTTCTCTTGCATGCTCAGCCTCTCATCTCTGCCAGGCGCAAAGAATCATCCTGTGCATGCGTGCATTAGTCATATCTTCATTCTAACACTTTCCATTTCTACCCAGGGCTGCTGGGACTCTTTGATTTTCAAGCTCGTCTTCTTGAACTTGGCCTAGAATGTGCTGGAAGCATATGTTTGCACCCTCATTCACCCTCTGTCTCTGTCTCTGTCTCTGTCTCTGTCTCTCTCTCTCTCTCTCTCTCTCTCTCTCTCTCTCTCTCTCTCTCTCTCACACACACACACACACACACACACACACACACACACACAGAGAGAGAGAGAGAGAGAGAGAGAGAGAGAGAGAGAGAGAGAGAGTCCCTTGCACAGTCCCCTCCCCACCAGACATACCAAATGCAACGTTATCAAACTCCATTGTTATATGCTCCATATTTCTCCTCATTAATGATGTGAAATTGCCTTCTTTAAAAGCCTGCCTTGAATTTCTGGAAGATAGCAGTAATGAAGCTCAAAGAAATAGTCAGGGGACTGGCGCTAATTAAAATGCAGCAGGGTGGAGACGTAAAGGTAGCTTGAGCTCGCGATGCCACGTCTGTGGTAATCAGCAGTCCCCAGTTTACCCACACTAATTGACAGGAGACATGGCATTTCTGAGTGCGCGTACAGAGCGACCAGTTAATGGAGCCAGCACACACAGCTCTTCCTGCCTGACTTGCCTCATTATTGGCCTTGAACTGGCAAAGGTCAGCTGACGGTGCAGCTTTCATCAGGATGACAGGTGTCTGCGGATCTTTCCTTTGCAGTATTCTAATAATTTGGCACTTGTCTTACCCTGTACATGAATTAGTGATCTGATCCTTCGGATGAGATGGATAAAAGAGGCTTCCCTGTCACATGGCTAAGAGATGAACCCCTTCAAGGGTATGAAACAGGCCTGGAATAAAGGTACTGGGAGCCTTGTCACAAGACAGCAAATGAAGCTTACGTTCCGCTCTCCCAAGCTCGCCTGCCTTCTTCCTGCCAGCACATGTAGACAACACATTGCCGCCCATAATGTTCATTGTCAGCTACCATAGGTAGGAAGTTCAGAACTACAGCATTGCAATAAACCAGGAAAAGTAGATTTCATGCAGGTTAGCTGCAAACAGGTACAACCCTACTTGTGGCACATGAACAAAGGTGCAATATTTTCCGCACCCCCATGTTCCAATCTTGTATACTGCACTATGAGTGTTGCTGTGGGCATGTTGGGGGCTAGGGACAATGTCATGTGACATGAACATTGTGTGCCACTTCAGCCAACCCCCTTTTTATTTTTTAATGTGTATATGTTTATGCGTATCTTCAAATGTGTGATTTTAAAAGCAGGTTTTGAAAAGAAAAGCCAGTCCTGCACTTGTCTGCTTGGAGGCACCAAGGGAAAAATTTCTCAAAGACATGACAGTAGTTGAAAGAAGAGTAAGGGGGTGGCAAACAGGAAAGGTGGAAAAAGGTGTGGACAAACAATCGGCAGGACATAATTAGAGATCTTGTACCAGCTGAAACTGTGGTGTATCTGTAAAAAAAAAACAGAGCAGAATCTGACCAGGTGACATTTTGAACTATTGTATTTATTTACGTGTTTATTTAAAACGTTTCTACCCCACCAGTCTCCTTAAGAAGGACCCATAGTAGGTTTTATTTATTTATTTATTTATTTATTTATTTATTTATTTATTTATTTATTTATTTATTATTAGGCTTATATACCGCCCGTCTTCCCATCATTCAAAGACAACGCTTAAAGAAAAGGGAAGGGAAAAAAAACAAATAAATCTACAAATACAAAAAAGAACAAACAAATGGCATAGCAAAATCTGTTAAATAGAAGCAACACCCAAAACACATTCCAAACATGTTATGCTTTGTGGCAGGAGATGTACAACCTGGCAGTGTGTGCTTTTACAATGGGAGTTGCTGCAGACTCAATCCAGTTTTTCTGCAGAATGTAATTTCAGTCCTAGTCTATATCCTTTGCACTAGCAAGCACAGGGACAGGTGAGGTGGGGGGGTCAGGGGGGAGCATGTGCCCTTGACAGATATGTAGGAAGATGCTGGATCCGTATATTTCTGAAACTTAGGAGTGTGAGGCTGATGAAAATATTTGACTCAAGAAGATATGTTGACTTAGGAATGCCAAAAGAACGAACCATTGCATTTTATGTATCAGGTGGCTGGACTACAGCACTTCATTATGAGAACTGAATTTTTGCCTTCACAAAACTTCATTTCATGCAAAGGGCAAGCCACACATCTTCTCTCTGTCATGTTCTTTCTTATCTATCTATCTATCTATCTATCTATCTATCTATCTATCTATCTATCTATCTATCTATCTATCTATCTATCGATATCTCTCACTGTCATTCTTCCTCTTTTTCTCTCTTAGAAAGCACTCCCTTCCCTTAGTCTACCTACGAGACTGTACACCAATTTCATGTGTTCACCTGTTTCATCTCAAGGTTCTTTTGTATGATCACCCTGTCCAGATGAGTCTCTATCTCTCTCCCTCCCACCACCCTCTTGGTTGTGGAAGTGCCCTATGCAGGCATCTCTATGACACAGCTACAAAGTATAGTGTGACTGGCACATCATTTGGAGGCCAGACATGTGTTTCCTCTTCCCTCTTTAAGAAAGGAGTGCAAGGAGAGATTATAATTGTTTGTGGTCAAACTAAAGCTGAGTCAAAGACTTTACAGTTTGCTTGTTTTTAAACCGAAGGGGAGATAAAACTTTGGAGACTCTGTTGACAAATAAGACATAACATTCTTTTAAAGTTTATTTAGCCACACCCAGAGAGTGCTTCTTCTCCATTTTTCCCCAGTTTTATTTTAGCAGTGCCACCTGGGACAGTGGAGTTCTTCATAAGCACTGTTAATGTGCAACCTCTGGAGCCCTTCTTCCCATAATGCCCAAAGCTTGTACTGTCAGAGAATTTTAGGTAAAAAAAATGGAGGCTGTTTGCTGTCAGCCACTGAAAGGGACTCTGCTGCTACCTCCGTGTTAAAATTTCAAATCATGTCAGCGTCAGCGCTCATCTAAAGGCATCACAGGTAAAATAGAAAAATCTAAAGGAGCACTCTCCCACTCTGGTCACTAATCAAAAAGGACCTAAACCTTGCCAGGTGTTTAACCACAGTCCAGAATAATTGCTACATCCCCTCCAAATGCCTCCTGGCAACTATATACCAAATGAGTGCATCAGGTATGTCCATTTCTTGAGAGATCTGACCTGGCCACTGCAACATATGCCTTAGTTACATCATGGCTGGATTACCATAACACGCTTTATGTGGGGCCGCCAAATGAAACTGTTCAGAAACCTTTGCTAGCAGCCAGATCGCTGACTGGGGCTGGTTACAGGAGATCACATAACTCACCCACCCCCTTTACACTGGCTGTTGATTCATTTCTGAACACAATCTGGTGGTTTTAACCTATAAAGCTCTAAATGGCTAGGACCAATGCTACCTCAGGGACGTCGCCCATTATGAGCTGGCTCAGGTGTCAAGATCATCAGGAGAGGTCTTTCTCTCACCCCACCACTTTCACAGGAGTGTTTGATGAGGGCATAGGAAAGGGTCTTTTCTGTTGCATCTCCCAGTCTTTGGAACTCAAAAGATTCTGACCATTAAGTTTAACATTAGAAAGAGGTCAAAAGGTGAAAGACATCCATTCGACATAATGCCTGATATTCCTCTACTCAGTAAGGTATATATCATTTAATGATTTTTTTGTGATTGGTTATTGGAAAGTAAATGTGGGTTTCATATCTGAGGAGATTGTTTTGTAGGATGAGGAAAATGGGCTCCCCGCAGGGAATCTGTGTTTTGCTTTATGTCTAGTTTGCTACTTTTTTTTGAAGAGTAAAGAGTTCAGTAAGGAAGAAACAAATAACTTCAGTTTCTTCAGCTTCAGATCCAAAAAAACGTCAATTAATTCATTAGAACCACCTTAAATAAATCTGTAAGCTGCAATTAAGCCCCATAACCTTAAAGCTTAAAAATGATATGCAAACAAATGTAAAGCTACCAGAACTGATGCATATAAAACAAGCCTGTATCTGAATTGTTTCTCAAGCTGCAGTTATGCATGGATATAGGATGGGGGATACTTGGCTGGAGAATAGTACCTGTGAAAGGGATTTGGGAGTCTTGGTGGACCACAAATTGAACATGAGTCAGCAGTGTTATGCGGCGGCCAGGAAAGCCAATGCGATTCTTGGTTGCATCAACAGAACCATAGTGTCTAGATCAAGAGAAGTGATGTGTTGTGTGTTGTGTCATTACAGTCCTGACCGACTCTTTGTGACCCCATGTCCATGGAGTTTTCTTGGCAGGAATACTGGAGTGGCTTGCCAGTTCCTACTCCAGGCGCCTACAGCACCTGGTATTCCCTGGTGGTCGCCCATCCAAGTACTAACCAGGGACGACCCTGCTTAGCTTCCAAAATCAGGCAAGATCGGATGTACTTAGGACATCTAGGCAGCTCAGAATGCAGCTAGGGCTTGTTAAAAATTTCTTTTTTGGGGTGAGTTGCAGCTGAGAAGTGATAGTACCACTCTATTCTGCTCTGGTCAGACCCCAACTGGAGTACTGTGTCCAGTTCTGTGCGCCTCAATATAAAAAAAGATGTTGACAACCTCAAGCAGGTGCAGAGGAGGGTGACCAGGATGGTTGAGGGTCTGGAGGAAATGTCTTATGAGGAACGGCTTAGGGAACTAGTAATGTTTAGCCTTTCAAAAAGAAGGCTAAGGGGGGATATGATAGCTATGTTTAAATATTTGAAAGGCTGTCATATTGAAGAGGGAACAGGTTTGTTTTGCATGGCTTCAGAGACTAGGACTCGGGGCAGTGGTTTCAAACTACAGGAAAAGAGATTCCATTTGAACATTAGGAAGAACTTCATGACAGAACTGTTCAGCAGTGGAATATGCTGCCACAAAGGGTGGCGGAGTCTCTTTCTTTGGAGGTTTTTAAGCAGAGGCTGGATGGCCATCAGTCGGAAATATTGTGACGGGGTTCCTGCATTGCAGGGGGTTGGACTAGATGGCCCTTGAGAACTCTATGATTCTATGATTCTATGATTTTATGTAGCGCTAAAGTAGTAACTGGCTAGGAATGCTGTTAGAGAATATACAGTATAATCTATAGGGAAAATCAAAATGGAAACAAGAGACCATAATAACACTCCCAAGCCAAAATGGAAATGGGAAAACAGTTGTTCCTCTTTCCATTATGTTATGTTGCTTCCCTTCTGCTGATAATCTCATGTTGTTTGATTTTATGTTGCACTAACAAGGATGGATATCTGCAATTATCCTTAGGAACTAAAAGCCAACAGTCTCCTGTCTCCTGTTGAAACAAAAAATTCAACAAGCATGTAAGATTCTGAGCCAAAAGGTACCATGATTAAAAGTAGTTTCTCATCTACTATCTATCTGAGGACTTGGCTTCTTTTCACCTTTCTTGTAATGAATATTAATCAGCATTTTGCCCATTCCATTTCCTCAATTTATTCACATCTATCTTGCCTTCTTTTGTTGAGAGAGAGAGAGAGAGAGAGAGAGAGAGAGAGAAATATAATTAGCCAACATATGAACTTTTAGCCTGCCCTGATACCACTGAAAAAGAGTCTAGCTTTGTTAGTGAACAGCATACTGATCAAGAATGGAGAATGTTAATGAGATGGGTTTCTGTCTTATTTTCCACACGTTTGAGAATTTATTTATTTATTTATTTTTCAAATTTATATACCGCTCCTACTTCCCGGACGGGAACTCAGGGCGGTTTACATGGAAAAGATTAAAAGCAAGATATCTGCAGAGCAGGAACAATCACTATAAAAATAGATAAGGCGGGTAAAAAAAAAAGAACCCAGTGGGTGTGGTCTAAAAATGATGGCAGAGCATTTCTCCCCCTGATCATTAATATGTGGTTTTACCAATTCCACATACCCTTCAATTAATTCGTTTTACAATTCAAACAAGGTGCAAAAAAGTTAAAGTATTTTTAAAAAAAATAAAATTATGGTGCAATGGCTGGAATCCTGTTGTGGAGATATATATGTACAATGTTGATGACAGCAGCAGTAAGGGCACTGCTGCTGATTAAAGGTATCTTTTTATGATTATGGGGTCTGCACCATATTGCCATGTTATGCTAATCTCAGTTAGCAGTGGCTGCCAGCAGCAATTTTCCAATGAGAATGTCATGACCTTTCCATACACTGAGCTGTGCAACAGGATTTCAACCAACATATTATTAATATTAATTAGAAACGCTCCCACTTGTCCCTGCCCCTCAATGCCTGGCTTTAAACCTGGACAACTGACTTATTCATGAAAACATCCATTCTCTCATTTACTTTCTCACCTTGACCTCCCCAGTCCCAAGCATGCAAAGACACACAGAATGAAGCAGGGAATTTAGAAACAGGGGGACAAGGGGTGCAACTAGAGATGGGCACGACTTAGCGGTATTCCCGTTTCCGTTTCCGTTACTCGTTTCCGTTACTCTACGGAAACGATAACGGGAATCACTGCCCCAGACTTCGAGCTCGAACCGACGAACGAACAATTTGGTGTGATTTGTCGTGCTCGTTACTTGCCTCACGCGATCGCGCGATGCCACGCGGCACAGAAAAAAAGTTTTTAAAAGTTAAAAAAAAAACCGATTCCCGGCCCTAAAAGTAGGCGAAAACTGTCTGAGGGCACCTACCAGGCCAGAAGGGTGTTTTATTTGGGGGGGGGGGTTTCCCCGCCCCCCTCTCCTTGGCTATTGCTACTGCTCCGCTGCTGGTACCAGGCTGGGAGGGCGCATCCATTTGCCATGCAGTGCGGGGGATCCAAAATGGCGACCGCAATATTTTTTTTTAAATCGTTGCCCAAAACCCCACCAAAGCACCACAGAAACATGCGAAAATTAGCTATTTTAAATGCTTGAATTTTTACAGTAGCAGCAGTGGGTTTTTCTTGCAAAAAAAAGTCTCCGTTTTTTTTTTATTTTATTTTATTTTATTTTATTTTTTTACACCTGCGCATTCGCAATGATGGGCTCGCCCATGGGAGTGGACCATGCAAAGTTTTGGAGCCATTCCACCAATCGCATGGCCAGGTTTTGCTGACTGTACCAGGCTGGGAGGGCGCATCCATTTGCCATGCGGTGGGGGGGGGATCCAAAATGGCGACCGCAATATTTTTTTTTGAAATTGTTGCCCAAAACCCCACCAAAGCACCACAGAAACATGCGAAAATTAGCTATTTTAAATGCTTGAACTTTTACAGTAGCAGCAGTGGGTTTTTCTTGCAAAAAAAAGTCTCCGTTGATTTTTTTATTTTATTTTATTTTATTTTATTTTTTTACACCTGCACATTTGCAATGATGGGCTCTCCCATGGGAGTAGACCATGCAAATTTTCCACCAATCGCATGGCCACTTGGCCAGGTTGACCACAGAGACTTCTGGGATGTGCCAATCGGGCATAAACAGCCCACTAATCATAGCCCAAACCCGAACCCTAAGCCTAACCCATACGCCAGTACACTGTCCTTCTAAGTGGGTCAGAGAGGCACCCAGATGCACCCCAATACTCACCGTAACCTCACCCGTAACTAGCCTAACCCTAGCAGTTGCGCTAAGCCGTCTTAACCCTAAGCCAGATCTACTTGCATTGCACTACATGCAAGTACGTGAGACACAGCGGGTGCAAAGAGTCTGCCAGTCCGTCACTTGTGGCTCTGGCTGACTCCTGCAGCTCCCTCCAGGAGCCCGCTACCCCCTCCCCAAACCAGTACTAACGACAATGAAAAAACGAAAAAACGAACCGACTAATTTTTGCAAATTTTCACGAAAAACGGAAACGAGCCGAAACGGAACCGGCCCGACTAACGACAACTCGAAAAAAAAAATTTTTTCAAGTCGTGCCCATCTCTAGGTGCAACCCTGACGCTCTGCCTAAGGCAGGCAGGCAGGAATAGACTAGCTTGGCTGGACTCCTTTATTTGCTTCACCTACAAAACACCAGTAGGTTAACTCTAACCTTTTCTTGTCTGTTCATTTATAGAAGACAGGCCCAAATGCCACTCCAGAATGTTTTGCTGCTTCTTTTTCAGCAAGGCTGGAACATCAATGCGTGACTCCTCAAAGGGTCATACTACAATCCTATCCCATATAAGTTTGCTCTAATTCTAAAATTATATTTTTGATATTATAGAAAGTTGTACCACAACCCCCATGGGGACTTGGCTACTGCACAATCATGTGGATAAACATATGTGCGTGTGCGCGCGCACACACACACACACACACACACACACACACACACACACACACTTCCCCATTTGTATTTAACAGAACTACGGGCTTGTTGAAGAATGTGACAAAGCTCAGTCACTATTTTGAAATTCTTTGGTTGGCTTTAAAAATGGTCCTTAAAAGAATGTATAATCCATATGTATCAGTAGACCATTCGCCATAAAATTTTCTTCTTCCAGAAACTCTCAGTGTAAAACCTTCTCTCTGAGGTCAATTTCTCTTGCATATTCACATTCACAGATGTGTCCATATGGCCAATTTGAATGAGTGGACATTTAAAAATAGTGGTACAACCAACAACAACAAATTCTTAAACATCTGTGCTCAGACATAAATTTCATTGAGTGCAGTAAGACTTACTTCCAAGTAAGTGTGTATAAGATTAAAGTCTAACTCAGAAATATCCTGGCATGTTAAATATAAAAATATGCCTCTCTGGTTCTGTGCCTCAAATAGAAATGGGAAATAATTTCCCATAAGTGTGTGTGTGTGTGTGTGTGTGTGTGTGTGTGTGTTGTTGTTGTTGTTGTTGTTGTTGTTGTTGTTGTTGTTGTTGTTACCTACTCTTCGTGACTCCATATCCATGGAGTTTTCTTAGCAGGAATACTGGAGTGGTTTGCCAGTTCCTACTCCAGGCGCCTACAGCACCTGGTATTCCTTGGAGGTCTCCCATCCAAGTACTAGCCAGGGCCGACCCTGCTTAGCTTCCGAAATCGGGCGAGATTAGATGTGCTTAGGGCATCTAGGCATCTCCCATAAATATACACAAGTAAAATGTGTAATATAGTCTTCCAGTCTCCCAATGATAAATCACACACACATGCACACATGTCCATACAAATACACATAATATTTATTTACATTTATATCTTAACTTTCCTCCATGGATCCCAAGGGAGTTCCCCACATACAATTTACCTTTGCAACAATCCTGTGATGCATAGTGACTGTCCCAAGCTTAGCATGAGAAGAAAATTTGATCCTTAGTCTCTTATCATAGACCCATAATTTGTAACTGCTACACTACAATGAAAATCTTTCATCCCATCATGGGAGATATTCTGAATCTGTACTCACATTTTATTTTCAAAATGAGATACAACTGCAAGGAAAAGTATGCGAACCTTTTGGAATTTCATGGTGTTCTGCTTTGTGCCATGCAATGTGATCTAATGTTCCTCTAAATTAGGTGTATTGACAAATATAATGTGCTTAGAATAATAACACACAAACAATTTGATTTTTTCATGTCTTTATTGAACACACTCTTTCAACATTCAAAATGCTAGTGAGAAAAGTAAGTGAATCCACCTATTGATTTTATTTTTAATATTTTTTATTAAATTTTAAACTACATACAACGACATAAGAAAATGAAAATAAAAAAAAACTACAACAAACAATATAAGTGCACCCCCATCCCACGGGGCCATCCATACATTCTTATTCGTTGCTCCATCTTCTATTCTTCTAGTGGTCTTCTTAAAGTTCTCTTCTCCAGAATTGTTGTGAGATATTCATGGACTCTTTCCCTTTTCCTTCGACTAGTACATAATCTAAAAATTTACCCCAGATATCGTAGAAAATATCTTTTTTCATTTCTCCTCGTTTAACCTTTAAACTGCAGGACAGTTTATCGTTTATAGCTATAACCCAAAGTTCATTATACCAGTCTTCCATCTTGAATTCTAGTTTTGACTTCCAATTTTTTGCTATAATTAATCTAGCAGCTGTCATAAAATTTGCTATTAGTTCCTTTGTTGTAACATCATAATCTTTACTTATTAACAATGATAATAAAGCTATCTCTGGATTACAATCTATATCTATCTTAATCATATTACTTAGCTCTAAAAACACTTTTTTCCAGAACCTTTGGACTATTTCACATTCCCACCAAAGATGCAAGTAAGTACCAAGCTCTTTTTCACATTTCCAACATATCTTAGAGTAAGCAGGATTCATTCTATTTAGTCTAACTGGGGTTAAATACCATCTAGAAACCAATTTGAAGTAGTTTTCTTTTATCCTGACCGATAATGATCTCAAAATTCTCATATTCCAAATTTTCTTCCAGTCTTCTTTCTCTATCTGTACATTAAGGTCTTGGTTCCAAACTTCTCTCAGGGTGTTTAACTCCTTCGTTTCTGATAATTCCCCTAATATTTTTTATATATTTTACGTATTATTCCTTTCTCTGAATTTTCCTGTTCAGACTCAAGCGATAGTAGGAAATGTTCAAATTTTGTGCATTCTCTGATTTGATTGTTTCTCTTTCCCCAGTCCTTCATCCATTTTCCTAGTTGAATATAATTTAACCATGTTAAATCACTGGGTTGCAAAATATTTTTTATATCCTGAATTGTTTTAATCTTGAGCATCCAATCCTTTAGTCTAGCTATTTTCTTAATTTTAAATAACTCCAAATAATGCTTCAAGTTGTCTGGAAAGCTTTCCAAGTCAGTAACTAAAGCTAGTGGGGACCCCTTCGGAGACAAGATTTTCCTATATGTTCTCCATGTAACAATTAAACTGTTCAATAGGGGGTTGTCAATCTTTACTTTGTTCTTAACTTCCGTGAATAAAAATGTGTTTATTTCCCCCTTTATATCCAAAGACTCTTGCTCCCACCATATTAGCTTCTGTGGTTTAAAAAGAATTTCCCCCAAAGAACTAAGTTGGTTGGCTATATAATAATTTTTTTATATTGGGTATACCTATTCCTCCTTCTTTCTGAGATCTATACCATAGACTTTTATTTATTCTTGATTTTTTCCCTGCATTACAATACCTGTTTATCATGTCTTGGAGAGTTTTAATTTCCTTTTCTAAAAACTGAACCGGTAACATTTTAAAAATAAAGTTAATTTTTGGGAGTATTTTCATTTTTATCAATGCAATTCTGCCAAACCACGATAATTTTAGTTTAGAGTAGGATAATAATTTGTTTTTCATCTCTTCTTCTAATTTTGAAATATTTCTTTCTTTAGTTTTAGTAAACTCTTTATGGAGTTCTAATCCTAGATATTTAATGCTTTTTCCTGGTTTAAGTCCAGATTTTTCAATCATCTTTAAGTCATGTTTTCCATAATTGAACAATAAACTCTCTGATTTTTGCCAGTTTACACATAATCCTGTTATTTCTCCAAATTCTTCTAAATGAGTTTTTACTCTTTGAATATTCTCTATTGGGTTTACAATAGTCAAAAGAGCATCGTCCGCGAATAAACTGATTTTAGTTGCCCCATCTTTCCCTATACCTTTAATAGATTTATCGTCCCTTATGGCATTTGCTTGGAGCTCTATAACAATACAAAAAAGGACTGGAGAAAGAGGACATCCTTGTCTAGTTCCTCGGCCTAGGGTAATTTGTTCAGTCAATCCGTCATTAACTATTATTGAGGAAGTGCCCGTTGAATATAGTTGATTTATTACTCCCAAAAAGGATTTCCCAAATCCCCATTTTTTTAACAATATTTTTAATGTAGGCCATTGAACACAATCAAAAGCTTTAAAAAGATCTAGAGATAGCATCCCAGCTTTTGAGACATCACTGTGACAGTAAGATTAGTGTCCACTGGATGGCATTATTATTGATCTGGAGGCAGAAGACTATCACCCCTGCTGAAAGTGGGGAATGGGAGATTTTTAATAGGATAATGTTTGGATTGGTGTCTCAAAGCTGATAGTAATTACATAGTTGATGTTTGGTGGTGCAATTGCATGGAACTGGGAGCCATCTGCAACTACAGAAGAATAATAAGTACAATAAAAAGCAATCACATTTTTCCCTTAAGGTCTCCAGAACACTATCTGTGCCTGAGATGTGGAGGTTAGTTTGAGCTTCAGGAAGAGCAACGCATTGCATGTCCTAAATGACCATTCTATTTTCAACTAGACCACATGTCCAGTGCATGGTTTTTCTCTCTCCTTCCATTAGATTGCTGTGCACTTACAGTTATTGTTAGAGATGGGCACGACTTGAAAAAAAAAATTCAAGTTGTCGTTAGTCGGGCCGGTTCCGTTTTGGCTCGTTTCCGTTTTTCGCGAAAATTCGCAAAAATTAATCAGTTCATTTTTTGTTTTTTCATTGTCGTTAGTACTGGTTTGGGGAGGGGGTAGCGGGCTCCTGGAGTGAGCTGCAGGAGTCAGCCAGAGCCACAAGTGACAGACTGGCAGACTCTTTGCACTCGCTGTGTCTCATGTACTTGCATGTAGTGCAATGCAAGTAGATCTGGCTTAGGGTTAAGACGGGTTAGCGCAAGGGCTAGGGTTAGGCTAGTTACGGGTGAGGTTAGGGTGAGTATTGGGGTGCACCTCTGGGTGCCTCTCTGACCCACTTAGAAGGACAGTGTACTGGCGTATGGGTTAGGCTTAGGGTTCGAGTTTGGGCTACAATTAGTGGGCTGTTTATGCCCAATTGGCACATCCCAGAAGTCTCTGTGGTCAACCTGGCCAAGTGGCCATGCGATTGGTGGAAAATTTACATGGTCTACTCCCATGGGAGAGCCCATCATTGCAAATGTGCAGGTGTAAAAAAATAAAATAAAATAAAATAAAATAAAATAAAATAAAATAAAATAAAATCAACGGAGACTTTTTTTTGCAAGAAAAACCCACTGCTGCTACTGTAAAAATTCAAGCATTTAAAATAGCTAATTTTCGCATGTTTCTGTGGTGCTTTGGTGGGGTTTTGGGCAACGATTTCAAAAAAATATTGCGGTCGCCATTTTGGATCCCCCCCCACCGCATGGCAAATGGATGCGCCCTCCCAGCCTGGTACAGTCAGCAAAACCTGGCCATGCGATTGGTGGAATGGCTCCAAAACTTTGCATGGTCCACTCCCATGGGCGAGCCCATCATTGCGAATGCGCAGGTGTAAAAAAAAAAAATAAAATAAAATAAAATCAACGGAGACTTTTTTTGCAAGAAAAACCCACTGCTGCTACTGTAAAAATTCAAGCATTTAAAATAGCTAATTTTTGCATGTTTCTGTGGTGCTTTGGTGGGGTTTTGGGCAACAATTTCAAAAAAAATATTGTGGTCGCCATTTTGGATCCCCCGCACTGCATGGCAAATGGATGCGCCCTCCCAGCCTGGTACCAGCAGTGCAGCAGTAGCAATAGCCAAGGAGAGGGTGGCGGGGAACCCCCCCCCCCAAATAAAACACCCTTCTGGCCTGGTAGGTGCCCTCAGACAGTTTTCGCCTACTTTTAGGGCCGGGAATCGTTTTTTTTTTTTTTACTTTAAAAAACTTTTTTTCTGTGCCGCTTGGCATTGCGCGATCGCCGCGATGCAAGTAACAAGCACGACAAATCAGACCAAATTGTTCATTCGTCGGTTCGAGCTCCAATTCTGGTGGAGTAATTCCCGTTTCCGTTTCCATAGAGTAACGGATACGAGTAACGGAAACGGAAACGGGAATACCGCTAAGTCGTGCCCATCTCTAGTTATTGTTATTCTTTAAAAAGTGAAGATGTTTGCAGGACTTCCTTGTTATTTGTTACAATAGAATATTAGCGATGGGATGACCCCACATAATGTTTTAATTTAAAACAAACCTCTTAAAAATACAAAAGTTAAAAAAAATAAAACCACCCAATTTGACTTCTCTCTATAACACTTAGGAGAAATTAATAAAATGTATCCTTTTACATGTACAGAGAGAGAGAGAGAGGAAGCTAATGACATGACCACTTTATTCTACTGTTTCTTAAAGATTGCACTTGATGTCCTTGTTGCCTAGAAAGCAGCACATTATAGGTAAAACCATTGGCCCACCTCCCTCTTGTCCTTCCGTCATTGGACCAAGACTTTCCTCTTCAGGTAGGCTTTTAAACACTAAGTTATCTCAGGAATATCAGCTTTTGACTTGAATATTTTTAATGTTTTTGAATTGTTTTTAAACTTGAGTTTTTAAAATCATAATGTATATTTAATTCTTTTTCAGACTTATATATATTTATATAGTGTTTTTAAATCTGATATAACTGTTGTGAAATGCCTTGGGTCCCCTATGGCAGTGGTCCTCAACCCCCGGGCCGCGGACCGGTACCGGTCCGTGGAGCAATCCGCACCGGGCCGCCGCCCGAGGAACTTTAAATCATTCCCCTGTGGTGGCGGCCCGGCTCCCAGAAATGATTAGGGCTTGAGACTGAGCAGGCGGGTAAGGTGGGGAAGCTACGCATGCGCAAAAGCGAGGCAAGAAGGGGTAGCCCAGAGCGCCTCGCCAAACTGCAAGAAGACGAGGAAGGAGGCAGTCAAGGTTTAACAGCCGTCCGCAAGCTCGTTTCTTCCCGCCTGTCTTGAGGTGAGCTTCTGAGACCGGGCCGGGCCTCTTTGCGGGCGGCGGCGACGGCGGCGGCGCTTGGGGTGAGCCGGGTGGGGGGGGTGGGGAGTCTGAGGCCGGGCCGGGCCTCGTTGCGGGCGGCGGCGGCGCTTGGGGTGAGCTGGGGTGGGGGGGAGTCTGAGGCCGGGCCGGGCCTTGTTGCGGGCGGCGGCGGCGGCGGCGGCGCTTGGGGTGAGCCGGGGTGGGGGTGGGGGAGTCTGAGGCCGGGCCGGGCCTCGTTGCGGGCGGCGGCGGCGGCGGCGGCGGCGGCGCTTGTGGTGAGCCGGGGTAGGGGTGGGGAAGGAGGCAGTCAAGGTTTAACAGCCGTCCGCGAGCTCGTTTCTTCCCGCCTGTCTTGAGGTGAGCTGAGGGGGGAGGGGGGGAGTCTGAGACCGGGCCGGGCCTCGTTGCGGGCGGCGGCGATGGCGGCGGCGCTTGGGGTGAGCCGGGGTGGGGGGTGGGGAGTCTGAGGCCGGGCCGGGCCTCGTTGCGGGCGGCGGCGGGCTTGGGGTGAGCCGGGGTGGGGGGGAGTCTGAGGCCGGGCCGGGCCTCGTTCGGGCGGCGGCGGCGGCGGCGGCGCTTGGGGTGAGCCGGGGTGGGGGTGGAGACTCTGAGGCCAGGCCGGGCTTCGTTGCTGGCGGCGACAGCGGCGGCGGCGCTTCGGGTGATCCGGGGTGGGGGTGGAGACTCTGAGGCCAGGCCGGGCTTCGTTGCTGGCGGTGACAGCGGCGGCGGCGCTTCGGGTGATCCGGGGTGGGGGTGGGGACTCTGAGGCCAGGCCGGGCTTCGTTGCTGGCGGCGGCGGCGGCGGCGCTTCGGGTGATCCGGGGTGGGGTGGGGTGGGGACTCTGAGGCCAGGCCGGGCCTCGCGCGTGAGGCGAGGCCGCGGTGGCTCCTCTCCTCCGGGCCCGGCCTCCTCCCTCGGCGGAGCGGCAGCCGCGGCGGCGGCAGCAGCGGGGGGTGTCACCGGCGGCGGCCCCAACGGCAGCGGGCGGTTCCTCCTCCTCCGCTGCCGCCGCCGCTTCCAGCCGGCTGCAGCCCATGAGGGCGACGGTGCCTTTCCAACTGAAGCCGCATGGCAGCCCCACGAGGAGCGGCGGCAGCGGAGGGGGGGTCGTCGTCGGTGTGCCACGCGCCGCAGCGGCGGCCCCTCAACAACAACACCCGCTTCCTCCTCTTCCTCCTCCTCCTCCTCCTCAGGCTTCCTCGCGCGCCGCCAACCCCATGCGGTCGACGCTGGCCCACGGGGGCATCACCACCCCCGGCAGCGGCAGCCCCCCGGCGGTGGCCATGCAGACGCCCGCTGGAGCCGGCCCGATGAGCCCCGCGGGCGCCACCACCCCGCCGCCGCCGCCCACCGGGTCCTCTCCTCCTCCGCCGCCGCCGCCGCAGGGCTCGGCGCGGGGCAGCTCCACATGAGGAGGAGGGGGAGGGGCGCGCGGCAGCCCCCCTTGGCCCCCCACCCACCGCCTCCCCCGGGCTCTTCGCCGCTGCCGCCGCCGCTGCCCCGCGTTTCCCCGGTGTCTCCGCCGGCGCCCAAAGGCAGCGCCTGCTCCTCCTCCTCCTCCTCGGGAAGGATCCGGCCCCGTCAGCGGCGGTGGCGGCGCTTGGGGTGAGCCGGGGTGGGGGTGGAGACTCTGAGGCCAGGCCGGGCTTCGTTGCTGGCGGCGACAGCGGCGGCGGCGCTTCGGGTGATCCGGGGTGGGGGTGGAGACTCTGAGGCCAGGCCGGGCTTCGTTGCTGGCGGTGACAGCGGCGGCGGCGCTTCGGGTGATCCGGGGTGGGGGTGGGGACTCTGAGGCCAGGCCGGGCTTCGTTGCTGGCGGCGGCGGCGGCGGCGCTTCGGGTGATCCGGGGTGGGGTGGGGTGGGGACTCTGAGGCCAGGCCGGGCCTCGCGCGTGAGGCGAGGCCGCGGTGGCTCCTCTCCTCCGGGCCCGGCCTCCTCCCTCGGCGGAGCGGCAGCCGCGGCGGCGGCAGCAGCAGGGGGTGTCACCGGCGGCGGCCCCAACGGCAGCGGGCGGTTCCTCCTCCTCCGCTGCCGCCGCTTCCAGCCCGGCTGCAGCCCATGAGGGCGACGGTGCCTTTCCAACTGAAGCCGCATGGCAGCCCCACGAGGAGCGGCGGCAGCGGAGGGGGGGTCGTCGTCGGTGTGCCACGCGCCGCAGCGGCGGCCCCTCAACAACAACACCCGCTTCCTCCTCTTCCTCCTCCTCCTCCTCCTCAGGCTTCCTCGCGCGCCGCCAACCCCATGCGGTCGACGCTGGCCCACGGGGGCATCACCACCCCCGGCAGCGGCAGCCCCCCGGCGGTGGCCATGCAGACGCCCGCTGGAGCCGGCCCGATGAGCCCCGCGGGCGCCACCACCCCGCCGCCGCCGCCCACCGGGTCCTCTCCTCCTCCGCCGCCGCCGCCGCAGGGCTCGGCGCGGGGCAGCTCCACATGAGGAGGAGGGGGAGGGGCGCGCGGCAGCCCCCCTTGGCCCCCCACCCACCGCCTCCCCCGGGCTCTTCGCCGCTGCCGCCGCCGCTGCCCCGCGTTTCCCCGGTGTCTCCGCCGGCGCCCAAAGGCAGCGCCTGCTCCTCCTCCTCCTCCTCGGGAAGGATCCGGCCCCGTCAGCGGCGGCGGTCCCCCGAGCAAAGCCGGGCCTCCCCGGAAAGGAAGAGCCCCAACTCGCCCGTTTGCAAAGGTGAGAGGGAGGGGGTGAGGTGGTGCGGTTGCACGTGCGTGTGTGCGTCTCTCTCTCTCTCTCTCCCCGCCCGACCCCCCTTTCGCATTCCTTTATCTCTCCCCCCCTTCCCCACCCCCATCCCCGGGCCACGGAAAAATTATCAAAATTTACCGGTCCGTGGGGATAAAAAGGTTGGGGAGCACTGCCCTATGGGGAGAAAGGGAGCCAAAGCACAAGTTTCTTTTCTTTTCTTTTCTTTTATTTATTTATTCTTTTTGTCAAGTGAAGGAAGCAAGGAAGGCTCAACTATAGTTAGGTCAGGTCGGGAGGGAGGAAAGGTTAAAGGAGAGAAGCAGGAAGAGGACACAAAAACAGGTGGGGTTTGGGGGGATATGGGGTACAATCACATTCCTTGGCACCAGATTGCTGGCACTCAACATCAAAAAGGCTGCAGAGCAGCTTTTAAACTGATAACAGGGGGAAAGCTGACAGGAGCTGAGTGGCATCCGGTTCGGAACACCTCGTCCCCGTGGAACGAGGTTGGAGAGGGTAGAGAACCTCAAAGTGATGACATAGTAGGTATTATCGCTGGGAAAATAATGGGATGTGGTAGTTTGTCTACTGGAATAAAAAGCTGAGGGGAGGGTGAGATAATGAAGTAGCAGCCGTTCTTGGGTGATCCACTGTACAGGTGCTTCTACGCAAATGCTCGAAGCCTCCAAGCAAAGATGGGAGAACTTGAACATTTAGCAGCTAGGGATAACATTGATATAATAGCCATAACAGAAACCTGGTGGAATGCGGAGAACCAGTGGGATACAGCAATCCCAGGCTATAAACTCTATAGAAGGGATAGAGAGAGGCGGGTTGGAGGGGGAGTGGCCATCTATGGGCGTTTATACACGACCCCTAAGCTGCGCTGTAAATGGCTCCCAGCTCCGGAGCTTAGAAATGTTCTCCCACCAGCTCCGGAGTTTGGAGACAATTAAGTGCGACCCCGCCCACTTTAGCGTGACCCAGCACACTTTCCTTGTACCTTCTCTTTGGAGGTGAAAAAAATTTGATGCGGATAAGAGTGCCGGGCTCTCCTGGCTTGTCTGTTGTTTTTTTGCCTCCTGCCCCTTTAAGAGCTCCTTGAGACAGAACCAGGAAGTAACGGGGCTCGTGGCAAGTTCGACCTGCACCGGCAGGTTAGTAAAGGCTTCTTTTGTCCTTTTTTCCCTCCCCCCCTCACACCGACAGGAGCAGGAAGTGCTGAGGGGTGGGGACGCAGGAACAGAAACGAACCCCCAAGATCTCTGGTCCGAATTTAAGGGACCAGCGGATCTTAGGGGTTGTGTGAAAAGGCCCTATATCATAGAAGGGGTAAAATCCAGCAGAATGGAGATTGATGGTGGGTCTGACTCCACCATAGAATCACTGTGGGTTAAACTACCAGGTCCAAGGAGCGATGTGATAGTGGGGGTCTGCTATCATCCACCAGATCAAAAACTTGAAGGGGACCTTGAAATGAGGAGACAAATCATGGAGGTGTCTAAGAGGGACAGGATAGTTAAAAAAGGGATTGGACAGATTCCTGGAGGAAAAGTCCATCACAGGTTACAAACCATGATGGAGATGTGTAATGTCCAGGCTTAAAACCAGGGTACTTCAAGGGCCAGATGCAGGGGAGTGTATCAGGAGACACATATCTAGTCTCATGAGCTCCCAGAGGCATTTGGTCAGGCCACTGTGAGATACAGGAAGGTGGACTAGATGGGTCTTTGGCCTGCTCCAGCATGGCTCTCCTTATGTTCTTATGTTATTTTGTTACATTTCTATTTAAGCATATTACTTTTATACTGTATTAGCCTAATTATCCAATACTTGTTGCTCTTAATAATTCTTAGTATCATCTACTTCTATTAACCTCCCTTGCCCACCCCCACCCCTGTCCTCTCATAGCTTCTTACAAATCTCTCTGTAGAACACATCCCAGCTTCCATATGCTTTCTCCATTGAACTTTTCCAAAATTTATCCATTTCAACATCTTCCAGACATTTTTCTATCACTTCTTCTTGTTTTTGGTCTATCCGCCTTTTTCCAGTACATAACATATAAAATTCTAAATGTAACTATTATGTGTATCACTATATGTCTTGTCTTCATGTCTCTAATCTCCAACATAATATTCACTTAAAAATTCTGCTTAAATAGTAAATTAGATGACAATATTTTTTTGTAAAAACTCATGTGGCATTCTCCAGTATGCTTTCACTTCTTTACATGACCACCACATATGGTAAAAATTCTCCTCCTGCCTCTAACATTTCAAACCTTTCTTTGATACCTTTGTACACCTTTCAGCTAATTTTGCAGGTGACATATATCAACTATAGAACATTGTATTTTTTCTATAAAAGCTTACAGACTTATTAATCCATATTTTAATTTTATTTTGTGCCCACTTTATCATTCAATCTCTCAACACCTCATCCTGCATTTTATAATTCAACATATACAGTTTCTTAATTAACTTTTCATTTGCATCTAACTACACCTTATCAAATAACATTTTCCTTTATAAAAACCCTCTGCCTTATCTTTTGTGTATCTCGAAATCAGCTGTCCACCAATCTGTTTTTGGATTTCACTTCTCAAGCTTGTCTTTTGTTATTAATTCTCTTTCTCGTACTAAATCTTGATATCTCCATATCTCCATCTTGTTTCCTTTAATATTAAACTCAGTTGGGTAAAGGAGAGGTGATTCCTATGTCAGTGGATGGCCATTATCCCACCCAATGAGATTGCTTGTGTTGTTTGGAAGACTCACACAACAACACAAGTTGCATAGTTCTTTCTAGCAGCAACTTGCTGGAGGGCAGAGCTATTTCCAGAGGACTAATTGTTCTATCCACTTCTCTTCTTTAGTGTTTATTATTTAATTGCTTGTTCTTTGATCTATGTATGATGGGTGGGGTTAATGTGGAACAGGGGTCCTCAAACTTTTCAAACAGGGGGGCAGTCCACCACCACCCAGACACTTCTGGAAGCCAGAACACAGTATGAAAAAATAGCTGACATGGAAGGGGCAGGTTGGTGGAGCCATGGCCCCACCGCCCTGCCTTCCCCTCCCCCTGAGCAAAGGGCCCCACCACCACACCCCAGCACCAAAGAAATAATTCCACTCTGGAGGCAATCCTAAAGACACAGTGTGGCGGTGGAGAGGCCTGCGCTCAGGGATCTCCACTGTCCCAAAGACAGTGTTTGGATTGAGAGGTTAGTTGAAGAAATTTGAAAATGCCATCAAAACCGCTCTTAGACATAGACTTTTCATTTCAGAGGATGGGAATAGAATATATATTGTCCTATAGGAGTAGATTTCAAAGATAACCACACAGCATCTAATTCAGCATTCTATTGTAAACAGTTGGTCAAGCAGATGCCTATGGGAAAGTGTGCATGTTGGTTTGCTATTATTAAGGCCTTGTCCAGAGATGAAGAACATAGATATTCTACATCAGGGGTCCTCAAACATTCTCTGCAAAGGGTAAGTTCTGTGAAGAGCAGCATCTGCTTAGGGTTGCACTGTGAGTTTAACTAAGATTACAGCCAGCCTATAAACTGGGGGCTCGGTGTCTAGGCATGATCTGATCCTCTACTTTCCCACCACAGGATACAAAGTAGGTTGAAAAGACGACTATTATTTTTCTTTCCTCTTGAAATAGTCCGACAAACACACATGGAGCTATGGAAATTTTGGTCACTCATTCACATCCTTCTGTGGAAAAACTGCCCTTTGCTAAACAGCAGTACATTATGAAACCCTTAAAAGCACCGTTGGAAGCCTCATCAAACAAACAAGCAAAATTGGGCAAGTGTATTTCTGGCTCAGTAGCCAAACTTTGAGCACCCTATGTGAAGGCCAATTGTTGTACTTCAAGAGGGAAATTCATTTACATTTAACAAGGAAAACAAAATAGATTTCATTAATGTCTGCCTCATTTTCTGCAATGTGCTCCCTTCCTCTCTCTTTCCTTTTCCTTTTGCTTTTCCTTTTCCTTCTCCTTCTCCTTCTCCTTCTCCCTCTCCTTATCCCTTTTAGTCCTTTATTTTTCTTTTATTCCTTTATTAGATACATCCACTCCAACTAGGTCAAAATCCAGTGTACTTTTTCATGTGATTTATTGACCTAAACTCAATTGCTGACTATAGAATAATGCTGTAAACTTCTCCATGTCACTACATCCATTGCTTTTTCTTCTCATCTCTCCCCACAGCAACTCTCATTACCAAGGCAATGTTCCCCATTTTGTTCAGTTGCTTTTTAAAAAATCCAGTATTTGAGATATGGTAGAAAACTGTCATTCTGTGACCAAGAGCTGCATAACGCCTGAGGAAAGAAAATGCTATTTGTTCTCATAATGATTTTTATGAACAAATGGAATGAAGTACAATGGAGTTGTGGGCTTTTTTCTTTTTTTACACTTTGACCATTCATCACCAAAACCTATTTCCTGATCGTGTACATTGATTATACTTGCTGCCAAAAAAAGAAGGAAAAATTTCTTGAGAATACAGACTGATTGATGAACTGAGCAAATACCTTTCCCTCTTATATTTTGCAAATAACAGATTTATATATAATATGTTTAGACTTTGTATGACAGTATTTTGTGTACTCTTTAAAACAGCATTTTTAAAAGAAATAAAGCTGGAAGAGAAAGTTCAGCCTGTATAACTGAAAGGAAACAATAAACCATATGCATTTACTGTTTTAAACACACACCTGCTAATGCTCTCCTTGTGTTTGCATTGCATTTGCTTCCATATAGCTTTATGGTGTGAATGTAATGCTACATTCTTAATAGCAATCAACCAAATTTCTTTCAGGATTCAAGACAAGCCCAGTTCATGCTGCTTGTTATCCAAGGATGAAAACTTAAATACCCCTTATGATTTGTCATCCTTTCATGATATCCCAAGCACAGATAGACACAAATCAAGCTACAGACCAGAAAAAGAAGATGGATCTGGCTGGTTCATGTATCAATTTGTGACCCAGTTTGTAGAGAAAACCAAAGCACCAATCACACACACCCCGCCAGCACTTCATTTTGCTGCAGCAAAATGGATGTCCACCCACCTTGTTCCCACAGCCCTCATCTCTTCCCTACCTGGTGTCCCCACCTCTGCCGCTACTGCTGCTGCCTCCGCCATTGCCACCATCACTAATCAGCTGGGATGCAGGCACATGCAGAGAAGGCAATCAGAGGCAGCACGCCCAGGCTTCTGGGAGGGAAGCTGGTTGCTACCTTCTGTGCATGTGCCTGCCTCCCAGCTGATCAAGGTGATACAATAGCAGTGGCTGCCACAGCAGTTGTGGCATCACTGCAGTACAGCAGCAGGATGACATTGGTGGCTAGTAGCCCACCACCAACAGATACAAACTAGTTGGTTCGTGCCTAAACACAAACCACTATTTTTCAGGTTTGTGCCCATCTCTAGTTCCAAATCTACATTAAGCCTCCTGGCCAGATAGTGACAAAAGATGCTACCTAACCTGAGTGATCATCCATGTAGAAAAGCAGCATACTAAATGGTGAATAAGAACACAAGGGCAAGGCCACTACTATCCTAACCTTCCTCAAGCAACACAACATGTATTTTAGTTGCTGGGAAATAATGGACTTGCATTTGTTGCAGCAGTACTGATGTTCTCGTAGCCCTTGGTTCAAGGCAAATCTTGTCCCACTCAAACCCAGCTTCTTAACTCCCAAGTTCTTATACTCTCGTCCAGATATGAGAAAAGTTAATATATTTTAATATATACTTTCTCTGTTGCCACTCCATAGGCTTGGAATTGTCTTCTGAGTATCTGTGGGCTAACCCCTCACTTGATGTTTTAAATTACAGGTGTGACAAATTCTCATTAAGGTTCTCAATGGCAGAGATTTTCCCAGTTTCATTATGCAAAGGAATCCCAACAAGCCCTTTCCTGACCAGGTGGGATGTCCTGCAAGAAGGCTTTTGTTCATTTCCCCTTTTCATTTCCTGAAGTTCAGATCCTGGGTAAGAATGGCAAGATCCCAAGCAGGAGTAAGAAATCCTTCCTCGGGAAGTTCTGAACTCCTATGAAATATTTGACCATTCATGTGTAAGAATTGCCTGATCTTCTTCTGTACACTTCTAAAAATGTTCCCTGAAATTCCTTGGAGGAAAAAAAGATTTCCTGCTAGATTTCATTCCCAGGCTATCTGGCTGTAAGATAAGAGTGAAGAATGAAAATTTTATTTTTCACTGCTCTTTGCTTCTTGGACAGAGTGAGAAGCAGCAAGAGTCCCATTCCTGGATTTAAATCTCCTTCAGAAACAGACCTCATTCCTGAACATTTTAGTTCTGTTTAGTTTATTTTTATATGTAAAGTTTCATGTTTTCATCTGATTTATGCACTTTGAATGATTTGTTTATTTGTCTTCTATTATTATTCCCTGTTTTTTATTTAAATTATAGATCCCTTGGGGTACAACTTTCTTACTCCGTTTTAATTTTTCTGTACAGGGCCATGCATGTCAGTGGTACTAGAATCACAGAATCATAGAATCATACAGTTGGAAGATACTACATAAATAGGTAGTGGTGGTGGTGGTGGTGGTGGTGGTGGTGGTGGTGAAGAAGAAGAAGAAGAAGAAGAAGAAGAAGAAGAAGAAGAAGAAGAAGAAGAAGAAGAAGAAGAAGAAGAAGAAGAAGAAGAAGAAGAAGAAGAAGAAGAAGAAGAAGAAGAAAAATTAACCTTTGCCAGTTGGATGGAAGTGGTATTATTTCCCAAACAAAGGGAGGGGAGAAATATCTCTAAGGCTGTGTCCACACAGTAAAAAAATGTCTCTCTCAATTTTCCCCTCCCTTTGATGGTGCACAACCCCATCATATGATTGTGACACCATGTCAAGAGTTCAGACACACATAGTTAGCTCCATGTAGCCCAGAACGCCATTAAACTTTCATCTAAATGATTTAAAGAGGAGTCAACACACCGCCAAGTAACTTTTTTTAAAAGGCTTCACAGCTGAATCAGCACCAGCCAGAAAACTGGGCTACTGGCCACTGGAGAGATCAGCAACATATATATTCTAAGACAACTTGGGGTGTGTGGATGCGAGATCCCATACGCATAACCCAAACCTGCAAAATACCAAACCAAGACTGATGAGGGGCACACACAAAACATTTTGGACATCTGAACACAGCCTAAGGCATTTAAATGTATACTGCTGGAGCAAATAGACTATCTGCCTTTTGCAAATCTGATTTAACTAGGGAGGGGAAGAGAGACTAATATTAATTACAGGAGCTGAGTACACACAGTAATCTGCATGTTTTCCCATCTTCAGCTTATTGCTATCTCCCACACACACACACACACACACACTGTGGGTATATATGCCTAAATAAAACAATGCCCCCTCAAAAGCAGCCACAATTATCATAGCTATGGCTGCACCACAATTCTTTACGTGTTTCATTAGCATGCCCCCAATCTCTGCATTTCAATAAAAGACAATACAGTGCGAAGAAATAATCTCCATGATACAATTGTACATGTTATAGCAAGAGTGCTTTTTAGTGTTTTATCTCTAATCAAATACGTGCCCTGGTATAACTTCATCCAAAAGGAATTTTGAAGCAAAATTGGGCAGTATATGGTTGTGTACCAAGGTACACGTTGATATCACTTAGGTGTGTAAAGATGAGAAAATTTTGGCAAATAGAGCTTGTGGAATAAGGGTTGCACAGATCAGCCAACATCTGGTCCATTTTTATTTAGTCATTCATGAATTTGTTCCATCCTATTTCTGCCTTAATCTGAGTGAGAACATATGTGTAAACCCACATCCAAATGTGGATTTAAATATATATTTCTGAACATTTTTCACAATACAACATGCATTAGTAGAGGTGCTGCTTGATCAGACTATGCATTTCTAATATGCACTTATGTATAATTTTTAAAATATTTTTGAGCTAAAAGCTGTACTGGAAAATGCAGACAAATGTGAAATACAATGAATCACCACTTTTCATTCACTGCATTAGTTGAGGAGGTACAGATTTAGGGTCCGATCACAAGGCAAAAGCTTTTTTCTTCCCTTTTCAACATTGTCCTTTCTGGCACATAAATATTTCGGTGCTACGAGCTTGAAATATCAAACATGCAGACAAATCTGTGTTCTCTCACAACTGACAAATTACAAAACAAAGCAGGTTAATTTGTCAAATGCAGAATGTGGCCAGATGGTGTTAGAATAAACAAAGCATGTTGCACTTAAGGGTACACTTCTAGATATTCAATCAATGTATCCTCTAATTCACATCAGAATGCAAATGGAATCTACATTCCATAGCATTCATTTAAAATGTAGAAGTAAAAGAACCAGAAGGATATCTAATAGAGCAGCTTGCCTTCAGAAAGAAGATCAAGTAATGCATAACTCTAACATATGTGAAGAAATATGCACAGAAAGAATTCTAGGAATAGGATGATTTAAACCAGGAATCTTAGACTTCTAATTCTGACTGGTTCGTGTATGTAAGGAATGAGCACTGTAGCCTTCAAAAACAATTTATCCATCACCAACCCATCTAACTGTTGCTGGGAGCTTTTTATGGCTCCTGAATGCTGGACTGTGAAGTTATTTCCTTTTTGGCTAGCTAGCATACAGCAGTGACATTTGGTCCCTTTCACCAAGGGTTCAACTAAAAAGAACTTATGTGCTGTTTGTTCCCCCATCTGGAAAACAAAGAAGTGGGTAGAAGAATAACGATGCCTGTTCTAAAGTCCGAAATGGTTGGCAGAAAATGTTTTCATCGCTCCTTCTCCTAGCGCTCCCACAAATGACAAAGCAATAAAAATGAGAATGTGCTTATAAATAAATAAGCATGATTTAACATCAGCAGCTTAGAAGGCCACTGTAGTACAATGTGTGCATGTTGATCATTATTTCTCAGTGTAAGTTTGCCAGGTCTTAGCTTCAGCCTTCAAAAGCAAAGTGGTCTGCTTATATACCGCCGGATACCACTTCAAGTAGTCTCTGGGTGGTTTACATGTTTAATTACAGTGTGCTGGGTACACATTGCCCCCCCCCAGCAAGCTGGGTACTCATTTTACTGACCTCGGAAGGATGGAAGGCTTAGTCAACCTTGAGCCTACTACCTGGGATTGAACCCCTGGTAATGAGCACAGTTTTACCTGCAGTACAGGCATTTAACCACTGCGCCACGAGGCTCAGATTCTGGCTTTGAGTTTTATTATCTTGTTTTGGGGCTTTAGCCCTGAAATTTAGGGCAATGGAATACCTGCCTGCTCGGGGTTCACCCTGACATTCTGCAAGTCTTGTAGAAATATACCAGTAGACCCAGATTTAATTTTAACCCACCTTTGGTTTAGAAAACAGTATCTCATGATGCCCTTCCTTCCCACTCTGTCTCATTGCTTTCTACCTGCAAATCTCCCCCCAAAGGCTCTGGAAGGCAAATACTTGGTAGCACCATTTCATTGGCCCTTACATTTGTAAGGTCTCCACATACTCTGACAAATGGCACAGAAGGATCTTGCCCTCTACGGCCAGCTCTCTTTACCCTGAAACCCCAAGAAATGGGATGCTGGCCCTGTAACCCCATCTATGACACAGACAGAAGATGCCGTAGGCCACTACAGACAGAAGATGCCGTAGGCCACTGTGCTGACACAGACCCTCCATTTATCACTGGGGTTCCTTATGCATTCACTAAAAACTATACAATGATCAATGCTAAGATAAAAGAGAAGGATCCTTGTTGATTCTGAACATTTCCCAGGTGATAGAAACTGGCTTTGCCATCCTTCCAGATCTGGTAGGTTACCATTCCTATCATTCTAGTTAGAGATGGACACTAAGCATAAACCAGCGCTAGCCGGCTGTCGTCAGTCATGCTCTCCCTGTCTGCCTGAACCACTCACCAAGCTCCGCACACTGCCGGAGGCCTTTCCCTACAGCATTGTGCAAATAATTGCCTGTGCCTGGCTGGCTCTTCCTACCTCTGTACACATCGCACCACTCTATGGGGAAGGCAAGAGGAAGAGTTTCTGTGTGCAGCCGCTGAGTGGTTGGCTGCATAAGGAGGAGGGAAAAGATGGCTGGGATGCCAGCAACTATTGGTGTGTCACCGCAGGGAAAGGACCCCAGCATCACAATAAGCCCAATGAGTGGTCCAGGCAACTGGTTGGAGGATGATTGGCCACAGCTAGCCAGCAGTACTTCATATGAAGTATCCATCTCTAATGCCGATCTTAACTGGTTGTCTTGACAAGGACAAGGAGAGTTGTAGTCCATCATATATGGAGAGCACTGGGCTGATACATTCCTTTGGAGGTGATCACACAAGGAAATAGATAACTGTTTGGATCACCTCTGGGGCCACCCACTGCAATGTGGGGTGTTGTTTTTGTTTTCAATCACACACATGGGGAAGTCAGTTCCAAGGCAGCCCCAACCTGTGCTTTTACTTTTGGGGGTTGAGCTTGAAGTGATTCCCTGGCAGATGGAAGGGCCGTTGTTTTGGCATGATCAGGCACACACCTTTGCAGACATCTAATCCAGGGGTGTCCAAACTTTTTTCAAGGAGGTCCAGATTTGTTGACGTGAAAATGTGTGTGGGGGGACCATTCGGCTGCAATTGGCCCCCAGGCCGGACTTTGGACAAGTCTCTGTAACATGCAAGGAGGCGGGGACGATGCTGCAGCAACAGAGCTGGGGTGGGTAGGCTGGGCAGGTGGCTGGGGATATGGACAGAGGCAGGAAGGGTAGGCAAACCATAAGACTGCAAGCTAACGCCTCCATCTGGTATGGGGAGGGGCCAGCTGGCAGGGGTGTGTGACAGGTTGAGCCAGTGGGGAGAAGCCGCGGGCCGCTGAGAATTTGAAAACGGTCCACATATGGCCCCCGGGCCTGACTTTGGACATGCCTGATCAAATCATACTCTTAATTACTTATATTTTGTCCTACCTGCCTTCTGATGAACCACTTGCTGGGAGATTTCTGTTCCTACCAGGAGACACAGGGAGGTGCCCTAAGCACTCAGCTGGCCCTCTGAGACATGACAAAAGAAGTTTTGTGTCCTATTCCAGTAGTTTCATGATTACACTCACTGGATGCTTTGAAATAAGGGTCTGATAATGTAATTGACATGTCAGAGATGTAAGGGATGAGATTAAAGGGAATGAATAACTAAATAAATACACAGGGGATATGGTTTGCTAGAGGAAATATTATCCCCCCCCCCAAAAAAAAGGTTTTTTCCTGTAATAGGGACTCACAGATTTCAGTTAAGACAAATGGGAAGGAACCAAACAAACAAAAGCAAAGATCTACATAGCAGACGATAAAGCCAAACTAAATGTAAAAGAAACCAAGCAGGAATTGTCTGGAAGGTCAATTGGTAAAATGTGTAGCAAGCACTGAACCAACACCAATCAATACAGCTCAGTATGAACCGAATCACAGCCTAATAACCACATCACATCCATTTTATGGTACTATCTATCACAGGAACAGCGGGAAGTAGTGGCAATTCAACTTACTGCACACTCCAATAGACTGGCTTCACTCAAGGCTTCCAACATGGTTTTATGCTGACAGTAAGGCAGCCCGGCTGCTGCAGAACAGAAGCTAGTAAAATATTATGCAAACAAAACCTTGCGCTGGGCCATCAAGATAAAGGGAAACAGAGCGCAGAATCTTCTGAGTCGATTACGATTCAGAACATCAAGGATCCTATCAGGGAAATGACAGAGCAATGATGCGGGGGCAGGGGGGAGATCAATGACAGGAAAGAGGGGAAGCCACAGACAACAGTGCAAGGAGAATAAATGATCAGGCATAAGTGATGTAGCAGAGAAATGCTAGGCCAAGGAGAACAAGTCCAACAGGAATATTAACAAATTTGCAAATAAGGTGAAGAAAGCCAATTTTAAGGAGATTGAAAAGAATTTTGAAAAACTACACATCTCCAAATTATGCAATGTTGAAGTTTATTTTACAAACCAGACATCCAGGATTTAGAACAGATTTTGGACAACATGATTTAATAGATCAGTTCAGGGTTTCTGTTAAATTGTTGGTCCTACAGATTCCTTGACAACTCATTGGGGACTCCTCATTGAAAATAATAAAGGCAGACTGGGTTCATTAATAAGTAGCTTATCTGCTGCAGTGGCCCACCATAGCACAGGGCAAATCCTAGAGCAGAGGTTCCCAACCTTGGGTAACCTAGATATTCTTGCACTGCAACTCCCATAAACCCCAGCAAGCACAGCTAATAGCAAAGGATTCTCGGAATTCCAAGTCTGGGAACGTCTGTCCTAGAATGCTACACAGAAGGAAGTGCAGTCAGTTCACATATGGTACAGCAACGAGTCACCCATTGGGACTGCCTCACTTTGGAGTCTCCCTAATAGAGATGGGCACGACTCAAAAAATGGTGTTTCGTTTGTCGTTTGGTCGTTTAGGGGTCCGTTTCGGTTCGTTTTCGTTTTTGTGACTTTTTTGCAAAAAAAATCATTTTTGTTTCGTTAGGTAACGAAACGAAAAAACGAAAACGAAAATGAAAAACTGCTGTTTCATTAGCATTCTTTTTAGTTCAATGCATCTGCTGCAACGAAAACAAAAAACACGGCAAATTTGGTTGTTTCGTTTTCGTTTTCGTTTTGTTTTTTTAAAAATGTCATTTCATTTTCATTGCGTAACGAAACGAAAAAAATGAAAACGAAAATGAAAAATCGCTCATTTTGTGCCCATCTCTACTCCCTAAACATTGCACTGTCTTTAAAAACTCACTCAAAACATTAGCAGATCCTAGCATGCACAGTCTGTCTGTCTGCTCACCTGATGCTCTGTGTTTGAACACAGATCTCTCTCTCTCTCTCTCTCTCTCTCTCTCTCTGTGTGTGTGTGTGTGTGTGTGCGCGCGCACATGCACACACACATCAACTTGTCTATGTGTTTACCATGGCTACTTCACAATCAGGTCTTTGGATAACATTGAACATGATGAAGGCAACTTGGAACTTTCTTTTGGTGAAAAGATATTTGTGGACACAACTAATGGGTCTCGCCTCCTCCCTTGGAACAGGGAAAATGATTAGTCTGGATGATTCTTGGTCAAAGGAAACAAAATCTTCTACTTAACCGTTGTGTTCTTTTCTTTTATACAGCAGGGCACAACTAAACAGTGTGTGTAATATAAACACAGCTTCAAGGAGATCATCCTTGGTTAATCTCATATTTCATGGGGCTGTAGAGTTCAGGTGCTCATAGGTTCAGATGCACTTTTCTCCAAGCAACGGAGGTCTTTGGAGGTTAAAGCTAGCAACTTGGAAACACACTGGTAGTTGATGAGTTCTTTTAAAACTGGCAAAACATATTTATAGTGCCTTAGAGCAGTATATGACCCTGAACACATCCAATCTTGTCTATTATTAGTAGCTAAGCAGGGTCCATCTGGTCTACTTATTACTTAAATGGGAGACAACAATGCAATATCAAATATATTTAGGTGAGGCTAGAAATAATAATTCTCGAAACCCTGGAGAACGACTCAATGCGACAGCTAGGCAGACCAATGGTCTGACTCAGTATAAGACAGATTCCTATAATTCCATGTACAGTATTTCGATAAATCATTGAGCCACTGATTTTTTTTTATCATTTGAAATTTTTAAACAATCTCCAAGGGCAATTTGAAACAAAGGATACTGCAGTAATCTGGCCAGTGAAATGGCATGCCTAATAGCAGCTAGGTCTCCAAGCAGCTGTAGCTAAAAATCGACCAGTTGTTCATAAGCACAGCTGCCAATAGCATCAGAATAGTGCAAGAAAATACTTCCAAAGTAAGTTTAGTATATAACAAGCTACTGCAAAGAGTGGCTTGTGATCATTCAACTGTGTTTTTTTTCCAACTGGAGGGCTTTATGGTGGTCCTCCCAAATGCTATCACCTTACTCTTTTACTCCACTCCATTTCAAGAGATCTCCAGCGGCCAAATCTGTTGCTGGAGGACATACATACCAATGAATCCCATTCCCAAAGTTCTTCTCTATAAAACCATATTTTCATGTGGGTTCCTGGAATCCAAAAAGATCTAAGGAAGCATAAAACAAAAGAGTGTTTGCCATATTGCTGATATTAATGGGAAGTTTGCGGATTCTAGCAAAAGAAATTAATCTTTTTTTAAACCATGTGTCCCTTGACCAAAGTTCTGCTGAATGTAGGAATGGAAATTCCTGCCAGAACGCTTACATTGATTCCCAATGGTGGCAGAGTTGCTGAGAAGCTCCAGCAGCATCCGTAACAGCATTTGTAAAGCTTGCTGAAAACCTATAGTCCTCCAAAACCAAAACAAAATTAAAAAAAATCAATCAGTGGCCAAGGAAGTACAGTATTAGATGTCTCCTTGGATGAGCTTAAACACAGAGAGAGACATTTGAACAAAGATTGTACAATGCAAGGGTCCTATAGGATTCAAACCTTTATACCATGTGCATTTCATATGAATCTATAGGTCCACATAGACTTTGTGTTTATAACTACTTATAACCTTGTAGCTTTAATGTAATGTATAACTACTTATAACCTTGTAGCTTTAATGTCTATTAATGCTGTAAGATGTCCCTCCATTCCTCGTTCTCAAATACTTGAACATGCCTTAATTGTACTGGACTGGACTGTATATTATCCCTCATTACTGTAAGCCGCCTTAGGTCCTTTTCCAAGGAGAAAGTCAGGGTAAAAATACTCTATTAAATAAATAAATAAATTTTGCTATGGTGACTCCAATTGCTCGTACTACTACATATGATGGTGCTGATGGCAATTTTAGTCCTGGCACTGTGCTTAAAACAAATAATTGCTATTCCAAAATATAGAAAAGCCTAGAGGAAAACTAGAGAACCTTTGCCAATAGTGGACTTCAACAAGTGATGTCTATTGATCTCCTTCTGTGGACAAAACTCCATCTGACACCAGAACAGGATGGAATGTTTTTCCCCATCCAATGCCTGTGTCCTGTACACCCTCAAAAACGTTTTTGGAGTTCTGGAGCCCCACCAGGAGGCAGATTTCCTGGCATCATCAAGGAGGAAAGGGAAGACAAAGGTGGGAGAAAGAAAAGGTCCATTCGTGGATTTTCAGTAGCGTGATGCTAGGTTTAACCCAGTTTAACACCTGCCTGCACTGTTTCCTCACTGGAGGACAACCGTATAACAAATAGGAAATTGACATGCAGCACAGATTCTCACAAAGGCAGCTCAGGAATTATTTGCATCCCTTTATATAATGTGCTTTGTTTTTCACATTTCACTTATCCTTAGGATAAGTGGTAAGTGAAATTGCTTACCAATGTTGTTTTGAAGTTTCTTTCCCATTTTTATTTCTTTAATTATTTATTTATCTCAAATTAAACTGGTAGCAACCACATTTAATGAAAAGGACATCCCGCTGGGCTTGGAGCCCAGAAAGTGATCGTCTCCCCAGTCTATGTATCCGAGACTGTGCTAATGTTTGCTATAATGCGACTAATAACCCGCCATCAGCCATAAATGCCTTGTCATTCCCCCTGCCGCACACAGCAATAGCTGGAGCAGCCATACTGACAAATGAACCTGGGTAATCGCTTTAGATTTCTTTGTTGTATTTCTCAGGGTGAAGATGGCTTCTGCTCAGCACGCCCCAAAACAACAAACAAGAGCTATTGCTGTCTCTCCCATCAATCTCTCCTTATTTTTGCCATAAGCAGCCGCACACCATGCCTCACCCTCACGCACCACCCATCTTCGTGCAGAAAGTCAAGTCCATGTTGTTGAAGGCTTTATTCCAGCAGTTAAGACAAGATGGAGCTTTGATTTCTTTTCTCCTACTGTTCCTTTGTAAACAGTTATTATAAGAGAGAAGGAAAATGGGAAGAGGGGGGGACAGAAAGAAGAAAAGTGAACTTTTGCTCATAGTCTTTACCCAACACTATTTTGGGAAGAGTGGGGAGGGAAGAACAGCCTCTCATTAAAATCCAGTTGAGGCTGACATTTTCCCTTTTACCTTCTCAATCTTTTTATAGTTTCAAATCATTAGCTATCAGCATGAAGCTCAAAAGGTAGCGCTAGCCATGTATGAAACAGTGACACATATGACAATAATGCTTTTGAAGAGCTTGTCACATCATCTCCCCCAAACAAGGCTCATTAATGCTCAACGCTGTCTCTCCCTGCTTCTCTTTTCCTGGTTTCCCTCTAATTAGCTGGAGTTTATTTGGGGGGGGAGGGATTTTTAATGCTTCCTTTTTCCACAATTTGTGATATGGGGGAAGGGGGGGAAGAGGGAGGAAGAGAGGTAGATGTCATTTTCATGAACCCCAAGGAAAACCTAATCAGTAGAATTAATGACTCTATTACCCATTAGACTAGAGGCTATGGCTTATACCCAAGCATCTAATGCACTCCCATGCTTCTTCATTTTGCTCTGATAAACATAGACTTTTCCTACATCCTATGGAGCACCTCTACTTATGAGCAGCTCTAGTTATGAGCAATTGAACTTAAGAGTGGAAAACCATTGGCATTTAAACTGCTGCCTTCCAAATTTTAGATGTGGTGGTCTGCTCGACTTACATTTTTTTTATTTTTTTATTTTTTTTATTTTTTTAGATACTGCTGCTCTGCTTACGAGTTGTTTGACCTATTAGCATGGTTTCAGAACGGATTAAACTCGTAAGTACAGGTACCACTGTATACAGTAAATGTACACAGAATCACGACCAGTTTATATGCTCAGGAGAACCACGTGCTTCAAAAGTTCTGGGGTGGTGCCACTCTAGAAGTCAGACCTTGATTGAATTTTTGAACTGGATTTTTTGGGGGTGGGACTCTATGCATAATCAAATTAGGAGCCAGAGGTCAGTTGGAATAATTTCTGGATGAGTTCTTTAATGGTAAATTGGGACTTTTTGTAGATGTGGTTATTAATATGAAATCTCTTTTTCTACACAAGTGAAAAAGAGTAGCCCAGAACAGTTTTGCCACTTGATCTATCAAAGTTGTTGTGTTATGCACAAACACCCAGAAGTAAAAACTGGACATTATGTTGTCTCCAAGAAACAGAGGTTAAGAAAAAGAAAGAGAGATTAAGAAAAAGAAAGAGAGATAATGCATTGTAGCACACAGATATCCATAACATTTGTAGATGCTCATTTTTATATATAGCTTCAAGTTTGGAAACAATTACTAAGATTTAAAGAGAAACACAACACATCTCACCATGGTGGGGAAGATTGTGACAAGGCGATCTGTGTGCATCATTGGCCTGCAATCAAAATACTACAAATGGGCAATATTTATGGTATTAGCTTTCCTTTTGTAGGAGTATTTAAACCAGACTTCAACTGAACAGTGATTCACAGGGAATGATAAACCTCTACCTAGAGAACCTTGGAAAGTGTCACCATAAATCAGCATTTATTTGAGGACACATAGCTGTCAGCAACGTGTGTGTGTGTGTGTGTGTGTGAGAGAGAGAGAGAGAGAGGGGGGGGAGGGAGAGAGAGAGAGAGGGAGGGAGATGACAAAAATACGCAATGCTTTTGTTCAAAAATACCTTTCCCCTGCAAATACATTTTTGAAATTTGAAATAGATGACCACCATAATTGTTTTAAATCCATTGTTGTTGTTGTGTAATGACTGACTCTTTGTGACCCCACGTCCATGGAGTTTTCTTGGCAGGAACACTGGAGTGGCTTGCCAGTTCCTACTCCGGGCTCCTACAGCATCTGGTATTCCCTGGTGGCCTCCCATCCAAGTACTAGCAAGGCCTGATCCTGCTTAGCTTTTGAGATCAGGCAAGATCGGATGTGCACAGGGCATCTAGGCAGCTCTAAATCCATTAGCCCTCTTAAATTCTTCTGCAGTCCAGCAATGGGAGTGCAGAGGACTCAGAAGAACAAAAGCTACTGCTTGTGTGTAAGTTCTACAAGCAATAATTCTAGATGCAAAACCTATATGTAGGTAGAAACCTTTCCTCTTCTCTGCCCTGTCCCTGTTAGCCACTCCAATCTAAGGGCATTGATGAAACCAGATTTAAAAATGATTGAATAGAAGTGTTGTCTTAATTAGTTCAATACACCCAGCTCACTGACAAAGAAAAGCAGTTGCCTCAGGCAGCTGGTGAAGACCGGAAGTTATTTAATGCATTACCGTTGCATTATTTTATTTTATTTTATTTTTATACATCTAGTCACAGAATTGCTAGCTTGAATCACAAATCAAATCCACTTATGTAGATGAACATGTCTCATAAAATCACTCCATCTTGATGACAGAAGCTCTCCTGTCATGCCAAGTCTGTGTGAAGAAAAACTGTTGGTCCGTCTCTATGACATTTCTCTTTCTAGTGTACGAACAAGATAAGGTATGTTTATCTCCCCACTATTCAAGTTTCCACAATTTGTGCTAAATATCTCTGGGCAAAACTGGTGTCCTTTCCCTTTGTGCAGCAACAGACACAGAGAAAGAGCAAGCTGACAAAAGCTAGTGGATTGATTTTAAAAACTGCGGGGGGGGGCATCCATTGCAACTGGTTCTTAAAAGGCTCTAAAAGTTACAATACCAAAGTAACTCTCGCACAATTTGGTCAGACTGTATAACATGTACAATTTTTGGAAAAAACAATTCCTGCAGTCTCTTACAGTAGCAGAAAATATCTTGCCATCCTGTAAATGAGGAGAAAAGAAATGGCAGTTTCTTGTTTTCTTGCACAGGGAGAAGACAAGAAAAGAGTGACATTCCTAATTCCCCCCCCCCACAGGCATTTATTTTGGCTTGCAAAAATGCCATGGAAACTTATTGGCCAACATCAGTGAAAGGGAGTGAGTTCTCTGTAAAATACTTCTAAAATCAGAATTTAACTTGCTTTCCAAATCCTGCCTCATGAAGAATCTGGACATTATTAACCAAGGTTAGTAACAGTACTGCAATTCCATAGCCACTTCGGATTAAGTCCATTCAACTCAGAAGACCTTTTTATGACCTGCCATTTGTAAAGTTGCACTGTTGCTATAGAAAATACTAGGAAGGGAAGGGAAGAGTCATCACACAGAATTGGAAAAGAAGAAGCAGGTGTCCTTCTCCCACACTCTCAACCACAGCAAACGGTTTGAAGGTTTGAGGTGTTTGTCCTGGATCCAGTACATTTATTACTCAGCCTTAAATTTAATGTCTCTTAATTTATACCTATCCACAAGTATCTATTCATTACTTAGAAATGATATTCTGTGTTTAGAATTCAACACAGTTTAAGGCATGCTTTAACCTGTTGTGGTTTTTTTAAATGATCCAACTCTAGATATTTTCAGCACAGACTGGAATTTGAGTTATGGCAACTGGACTTTTTCTTGAGAGTCAGAAATGTTTTGCTGCTCATCCAAACAGCTTCATCAGTCTGAATAAAGCTAGTTGTAAGTCCTCCATCTTATAGTCCGCTTTGACTTCTTGTCACCCTGATCTGAGGGCCTTTTTACACGACCCCTAAGATCCGCTGGTCCCTTAAATTCGGACCAGAGATCTTGAGGGTTCGTTGCTGTTCCTCCCTCCCCACCCGCTCGGCACTTCTTTGTTCTGTCTGCGGGAGGGGGGGAGGGGAAAAAAGCCTTGACAGAGACAAAAGAATAAAAGGCTTACCTCCCGGTGTTGGGGGAAGTTGCTCCGATCTCCGTTTACTTCCTGGTTCCTCTTTAAGGGGCGGAGGCAAAAGAAAACAACAGAAAGAAGCGAGGAGACCTCAGGCAGTCTCCGGATCAAATATTTTTCACCATAAAAAAGCAGGTACAAGAAAAGTGCAGTTTGGTCGCGCTAAGTGGGCGGGGTCGCACTTAATTGTCTGCAAACTCCGGAGCTGGTGGGTAAACATTTTTATCGTCCGGAACGTGCAGCCATTTGCGGCGGAGCTTAGGGGTCGTGTATAAACGCCCTGAAATAGCCTCATAAGATGAACAATAGCCTGAATAGACTTGTTAGGTAGACAACAGTCAGTACAGTAGCCTTAAGGTGAACAATGGCATAAGAAACCCATAAAGTATGGGTCATTAGCTATGGCCTTGATGGTGAAGGGTTTTTGATTTGTCTAGGTATTGTTGAAAGCACAGCCTGATAAGTAGCGGATAGACTGTGCCTGAGGCCACCACCTCTATCTTTCAACAATACCCAGACAAATCAAAAAGCCTGCTTGGATGAGCAGTGAAACATTGAAGCTACTTGGATGAGTAGCAAAACCTTTCTCTCTCAAAAAAAAAAGCCAGGTGCCATGACACATCTTCCAGATAAACTCACCTGGATGACTGAGAATCTTCAGACATTTAAGCACAGACTGTTATATGTGTATGCACACACAATCACCTATTGACAAGAGTTATACATTTGTTTTAATATGCCAAGTATAAGAAAAGTAATCAGAAACTATACATCTGAAAATGTTTCACTTACTGGCTTGCAGAAATCAATAAGAATAATAATGGTTTTGTGCTTTTAAAACTCTGTATTCATACCTGAATGTCTCCTAAACATTTCAATGAAACATCCTGACTACTAAAAGCAATTCAGACTTATTGAGCATCAGACCTTAATTCAGTGTGGATTGTTATTTCTTTGAACACATATTAGTTTAGTAATCTACATTTTATGCCCATGTTTAACAGTGTAACTGAGTTCTTAACAACATTTATATTCTACTCTATATTCCCTTTATGTATGTGTTCATTACTTATTCATGACCGTTACTTCTCTTCTAAGTTATACCGTTTATAATATTTTCTTTTAAAAACACAAAACATGTTAAAGTGGGAAGGGGGCTACCAGGATTTCTGCTAGTGGCAAAGACAAATGAAGGCAATTATGTCCATCCAGAGGCCAAACAGTGGCTTTAAGGTGAGAGGGTGGCTGATAACAGGCCCTAGTAAAGCTACTCTTTTGGATTAGAACTTTAATAACCCATAGTGACTGGAAATTAAAGTACAAAAAAGCAGCTTTTCTGAGCTCTGCTCGTTCATAAGGGAAGTTGTCCTCCACAAATATATTCCCATTAGCAGATCTATAGGGTCTGGGACTTCCATATACATATATTGAATAGTGTAAGCAGAAGGCACACATGAAAACAGTGAGGATTCCTATGTTTATCTAAATTTCTGATAGCCTAAGTTGTGTTCATATCATTCTAGGATTCGGACTTTCACATTATCAATGGGAAATCTTTGGCCTGTAAATTATTTCAGCCTGCCTGTTCTGTCATCTGGCCCATGAAGGCCATTACCACCCACGGACCATCAATGTCCTGCTCTGTCCAAGACAGGAGAGAAAGCAAGTGATTGCCTCCCTGACACTGCTGTTCAGTTCAGAAGGGAAGGTGCCTTTAATATCCATGGCGCCTTCTCCCCTGGAGCAAACAGTAGCTTCAGGCTAAGACTGAGGTCTCCACCTTGGCCACCAGAACTGGCAAAAAACACAGTCTTTTCCATAGAGCAGTTATAGCAAACCTTTTAGAGACCGAGCACCCAAACTGTGATGCAAAGCCCACTAATTTTTCGCAAAGTGCCTATACGGCAATTAAACCTGAATACAGGTGGCTGTGAAGGGGCAATGTCAGGTGCCCACAGAAAGGGGTCTGAGTGCCACCTTTGGCACCCATGCTATAGATTCGCCAACACTGCCATAGATCATGGTTTTAATCCTGCTTTAGTACTCCTGATCTCACCTATACCTTCTTTCTTTTTTAATCAAGACACATGAAATGGAATATTCCTATTTCCTAGTTGTGCCTCAGGTATTCAGTACATGAGGCAGATAAGAAAATGGTGCCTCCCCCCCCCTCAGTAATGTGTACAGTATATAAGGCCAGCCTAGCTGCATTCGTATCTGATAATGCTATATACCTCTCTCTCTCTCTCTCTCTCTCTCTCTCTCTCTCTCTCTCTCTCTCTCTCTCTCTCTCTCTTTCTCTGTCATGATAATTGATAAAAATAAGTAACAAATAATATAATGTTGTTTTTTCACAACATTCTGCTGCCTGATGAAGTAACTAGTCACAAATAACTAGCTGGTTTTAATTTAACCAGTTTTTAGCAAGTAAGATATAACTACATTATATGATAATTGTAATTTGACAAAAGTACCTGTAGCTTCATTACTTTTGCAGCACAACATAATTTTAATTGTTTTTATAATTATGGAGGTTTCGACCAGGGGTAAAGGGGGTGGATCCAAATGACAGATAAGGAATTATCATATTCAGCAAGTGTGTGTTGTGTTTTGCCTCATACTGATGAATGAAAAAGATTCCAGATTTTCAAAGCTAACTTTGGAGAATGACAAGAATAAATCATTTCATGTGAAAAATGTAACCACATAATGGCACCTAAAGGCCTATAGAGGATTCTAAATATAACTGCAACTAATTGTTTTTAACAGTAATTTTGCAGGCTCTGGGCAGTTACCACAATCAGTCTAATGTTGAGCCATTATCTTCCCAAACTCCTCTGGGAGATAACCCAGAATGGCAGACCTTTGGAGACCACCTGGGAATGCTTCATCATGGCAGGCTGCCAAACAGGGGCAAGGTAGGGCCCTGCTCATGGCTCCCTTAAAGGGATTCTACACCAAAGAAGACATGCAGGACCCCAGCTGCTGTCCTCCAACCATCTGAATTCATCCTACCACTCCAATCCTTCACTAGCTAATAAATGTGAACTGAGGTGTTGCCTGGCATCCTCTCCCTTTTTTAACACTGTGCAGGTGGTCTGGAATGAAAACTCCATCCCCTCAGGTCTCCTAGCCAGCAGTCGTCCCTTTCCACAATCACATTGACCCATTAGATTGCACCAGCACAATCCAACTGGGCTCCCTGCTCCCAGGATTCCATGCACCACCGCCCGATGTAAGCCACCCTACTGAGATGCTGGAGCTGCAGTGAGGGCCTCAGCTTTATCCAAAGTGTAGTAGAAATGACTTTCTCACACACTTTTGCTGAGTTCTGCTGCATTTGAGAATAATGTACGTTGAAGTTACATTTACAGTACAAGTGGAGGCTATGTACTGGCGTTGCTCTGGTACAGGGCTTCTTTGCCTCCCATCTGGAGGAGCAGCGGGAAACCCCACCGGTGATGGGGCCAGTTGGGCAGGGGCCAGGAAGCCTATGAAAGGCCACGCATGCCCGTCATGGCCCTCTTTCTCCCTGTTGGTTTTGGTACTTATTCGTTAAGGACTGGAGCTGCCTCAAGAGCAGCAGCAATGGGATATGGAGCATCCGAGATTCAGAAATTGGGAAGATGGGTGCCACAAAGGTACTGGATTTATGTTCGGCCTCTTCCAAATTGTTAGATGCTGGTTTGCTCAACTGTTTGTCTTTACAAATTTGCAGTTGCAAGCTCGGGTGAGAGTGGTACTGTGCAGCCATAGCTACATCCTTTGGGCAGCTACATTGGTCGCACCAATTGGGGCCCTAACCTTGGCCTCAGAGAGTGGGCTGATCTACAATGGAGCGGACGGAGAGGCCTGCTGTGGGATGGATTCCTTGAAGTGGCACCTGGGGGTGTGATGAGTGTGCCCCCTGCCATGTTAGTGATTCACTTGGGTGGCAACCACTTGACCCCCAAATCAGGCAAGTTGCTAATTTTACAGATTTATTTGCTGATTTGAAAAATATCCATCCACACACTTAATATGCTCCACGTTGCTTCCGCGCTTAGCATGAAGGGGAGCAAGGGAACCCAGACAATTGACAGGGAGAAAAAAGGTGTGTATAGTGAAGTAGGTAGAGCCTTTGGAAGAGGGTTGGGGACTGTGATTGGTCACCCTGAAAATTCAGTGAGTCACCCTGAATTATAAAGAGAGGATGGTCTTCATCTCTCAGGTTTAGGTTTGGATGTTTTCCTTAGCAACTTAGAAGGGGCCGTTAAAGCTGAGTTGCTTGGCCTGGTGGGGGCAAAGGAGCATACTTTGTAACCCCTATGTGTGGTGGGTGGTGCAAGAGGTTAGAGGTTTCAGACTAGCCCAGGAGTAAGGAATTTAATTGGTGGCAGGCAGCCCTCATCTAATAATTGTGAATGGAACAGAGGAGAGTAAGAATAATCAGAAATCACAGGAGAATGTGGTTTATAATTATTGGAGTGCTGTGTCTGCGTAACTCAGACCCTGATGTTTGAAAGAGTGCTGCTGAACAAGTGGGCAGCACTCTTTTGAAGTGGGAATTTTCTGAAATCAGGCAGGGGCTGGAGGTCAATAGACTCTAGACCCAGACCTGCTTGCACTACAGCCTGGCACCCTTGTAAGTAGGGCATTTAAGATTGAAGGTTGAAATACATTCAAATAAAGTTGTGGCCCAGTTTTAATCCAGCCCTTTATGTCTCATCTCATTATTTCAGGCTGGGTGAGAAAAGCTATAATGCTGCAACCAGTTACCTGGCAGTAAACTCCACTGAACTGAATGGGACTTACTTCTGTACAGAAGGTGCTTCAAGACTGGAGACAACCCCTCCCCATTAGAGGTAAGCCTTCCCTCCTTGAAGTCACATACATACCCAGTAGACATGGATCAAATTACGCTGTGAGGATTTATGCTTGTTTTCACCCTTCACCTTTCCTTGTTCTGGAAAGTTCATGGATAATTGCAAAGGATGCAAATAATGCACCTCATACAAATGACACCAGGAGCTCGTTGGTGAGCTGCCCTTTTGTTGATATCTGGGAAGAAAACCTGTCATTTTCATAGTGCTTTTCTGCTTGGAGGTTGTTCTTAATTAAAATGTAAAATGTCAAACATTGGTAAGAAGGATGAGGACCCAGTAGGGAGTGGGGATGAATCAGATTTATTAGTCACTTACCAGCAGGATGATAGCCCTTCCCTCAGAAAAAAAATTAGAAGGCTGCTAATAATGCTGAGCATCAAAGAGTTTAGATCCCTATATATTGTGGTCCACAGTTCATTGAAGGAAAAATCACCAGAAGTTTCTTGTGTAGAAAAGTGTTCAAAACCTGTGGGATCTGAAAGTTCATTGCAGCAGCAACAGCAGCAACCAATATTGGGGTACCTTTAATAAGTAGTGGCAAATTTATATCAGTGTGAGCTTTTGTGAGCTATAAGTTACTCCTTGGCTATCTTGATATTTCCCATTTGCCATCACTGGGTTTTTCTTTGATTTTTTAGTTGATTGTTTGGTGTATTTGTGTATATGCAAGAAGTATGTTTGTTTATTTTATTTTGAATGACAACTTCCCAGAATAGTGCTTACCACTAACTGGGCAATAGAGATGGACACGAAGCGAACAATTTTTCGTTTCCGTTTTCATTTTTTCATTTCGTTACGCAACGAAATGACAAACGAATTTTGTTTCCAAAATGAAACAAAACAAACAGAAACACCGGAAATTTTGTTGTGTGTTTCGTTTTTGTTACTGCAATACAGTGAACTGCTTTAAAATGTGGAAAAAAATCACAAAAAATTGAAATAAATGGTAACAAAACGGTAACAAATGAACAACAATGAAAACAATTTTTTTGCAAAAATTCTTGAAAAATGGAAACGAAACAAAAACGGACCCTCCAAACGACAAACGACACGTCATTTTTTTTATTCGTGCCCATCTCTACTGGGCAATATGGATGGATGGATGGATGGATGGATGGATGGATGGATGGATTAGGGATGGGCACCAAATGAAAAATGAAATGCTGATTTGTCAGTTCGTTATGTAACGAAATGAAACAAAATGAAGAAGCAGCATTTTGTTACAAACAAAACAAAATGGCAGTTTTTCATTTAAAATGAACTGTTTCATTCTGCTGTAAAAGGCCCGCTGCCGAAGACTGCTGAGACGTCATCTCAGTGCTCCCCTCTCAGCCTCCTGCTGGGGGATTCCCCACCACCTCACAGCTGGGAGGTGGCAGTGGCAGCGGAGAAGAGTGTCAGAGGAGGGCCCACCTCCAATCTCCGCTCCTTTGCCTGCCTCAGCGAGGCAGCAGCGGAGGTGGGCGCAGTGGTGGCAAGTCCTCCTCGGACACTCTTCTCTGCCCACTGCCTCCTTCCAGCTGGCAGGCGGTGGGGAATCCCCTAGCAGGAGGCTGAGAGGGGAGCGCTGACATCAGCACAGCCCTCTGCCGGAGGATTCCCTTACCTCATTTCATTTTGTTTCCTGTCATAAGTAATGAAATTATTTTGAAAAATATTGTTACGATATGAAACAAAACTCAGGGGGGGGATGAAACAGAATGAAACAAAACTCAATTTTTCCGTTTCGTGCCCATCCCTTGTATGTATGTATGTATGTATGTATGTATGTATGTATGTATGTATGTATGTATGTATGTATGAAAGAATAAAATATGAAATTATGAAAATATGAAAGATTGAGCAAGCCCAGGAATTAGACACTATGCTATCTATCTATTAGTCCAAGTCCTTTGATGAAGGCCTCTGATGAAGGCCTTAAAAACATGAGGAAATTCATTTACAGTTCAGTGACCTGTCTTGGAGACCGGCTCCAGTTCCACAGTAATCAGTGTCCATGCAAGAGAAGTCTTTAGGCTGTACCCGAGGGAGAAGCTGGCCATCTTTTTCTCCATTGCCACTTCTGTGTCTTCACTTCTCTGTTTATCATTATATATGGCATACCTAGTTGAAAGGATGGTGTGAAAGACCTCTGCACGAAATTCTGTAAACCAGTGACTATTTGGAATAGATAAGAGATCAAGGATGGTCAGTTTTCATGGGTTCAGGAGCCATTCCTCCTTCAGTTTGCAGGCGACTCTATAATGCCATTGCTGATAATTTTGTCTCCTGAATTTGGGCAGTACACCAGCTAATGAAGCGTCGCTTTCACTTTTAAAGTCCCATTTTCTCTTTAAACAAGGCATAGGAGTCCCCACAAACTATGTTGACACAAATATTAGATTATTAGATTAATGTCCCCAGGTTGTTACTAGAAATGCTTCAGCTTTTAGTAGCCTACGTAGAAAAAAGCTGAAGCTGAACAACCAGGCTTGGATTTGGTTTTTGATGTCCCCGCTAATAGGGCAAGATATTTTTCGAACCTCATGGGTGGTTCTCTCCAATTACAGAAGTGCCCTGGGAAGTGTTTGCAGACTATGACCGCACCAGAGCCCAACCCTTCTTTGACCCACATCCCTAATTCCAATCTCATGAGGTCTTGGGGCTTCTGGATCCAGAATTAGAACTGAGCCACATTAATGCTGACAAAAATCCATCTCTGATAGTGCTGATTCTTTAAAAAAATGCTTGTCTTTTGTGGGTTTGGTGGGGAGGGGTTATTCATGTCAAGGAATTAGGATATCAGCCCTGCCAAACTGAACAGCCCTAGTGCTGTGTTTCAGAGTCCAAGCCTCAATTTAAAAAAAAACATGCCATGCACATGCATTTTCCTACATTGTAGTTGTTGTTCAGACTTGAAGTTATTTTATCCCATTTCTCTTGCTTGAAATCTTGGTATTCCCCTCAGTGCCCGTCTATGAAACACACTGGACTACATCATAGTCTGAAAATACCCTTAAGGTCCTTCAGGACAAAGGGCTCCCTTTAGAGAGAAATGGTAGTCTGTAAATATAAGCCACAATCAAAGCTCTCAGTCCCCAAATTGCATGGCTATTATGCTGATTACTAATTGAATCAGGCACCACAAGCACTTAAGTGAAGAACCCCAAAGAGATAAAGAGATCTTCTCACAGCCTTTGTGGAATTTGCCATATATCATAATAGATGCAACAAATGAGCTCCCAACCTAGAAGTGACCCTTCTTCGCTGCTGTTAACAATTTATCTCAAAAGTTAAGTAGTACTAAGGAACATTTCTGACAATAACCAGATACAGAATAATATTAAAGAACATTGTTTGGAAGGAGGAGGATATTCTGTACCAGTAGCTTCCTCCTTTGTGAGACAGGGTGGGGGTGGGGGTGGGGGTGGCCAACTGGGTAAGGGGAGTAATGAATGCCTCCTTGTGGCAGGGCAGGACCCCAGCATGTTTAAAGGAGATAGTAATAAGACCATTATTCCACTTTACTGGACACCTATTGGCCAGTCTCAAATATTCCATTCCTTCTGGACCTAAACTCTGGGATGGGAGTCGGAAGCTTTTTTACACTGGTTCCAGTCCCTCCTGGAATGGAGAACTTGGAAGGGGATGCTTGGGGATTCCTGCTTGACACCCTGGCCATTGGCCTGTCATGTCCCCCAGGATCTATTCTGTCCTTCATGGTTTTTAACATCTACATGAAAGTACTGGTAAAGGTTGTCTGGAATTTGGGGTGCACTGATGACAGCCAAATTTATCTCTCCTTTCCATCTAATTCCAAGGCAGCTAGCTATTAACCAGTGCTTGACATCAGTAAGTGGCTGGGTGAGGGCAAACAAACTGGAACTTCATACAGCTTGGGGCTTTTTTAGTCTAGAAAAAAAGGCACTTGGGGGGATTTTTGAGATGTACAAACTTATGCAGGGGATGGACAAAGTGGATAGAGGAAAGTTCTTTTCCCTCTCACACAATACCAGAACCAGGGGTGGGAGAATGAGAACAGACAAAAGAAAAAAACTTTTTTTTTAATCCAGAGTGTTGTGTTAGTCTGTGGAACTTCTTGCCACAGGGTGTGGTGATGGCACATGGCTTAGATTCCTTTAAAAGGGGGTTGGACTGATTTTTGGAGGAAAGGCCCATCACAGGTTGCAAACTATGATGGGGATATGTGTTATCTCCAGGCTTAAAAGGAGAGTACCTCAAAATACCAGACACAGAAAAGTATCAGAAGACAGGTATCATCTAGTTGTCTCATGTACTTCCAGAGGCAGCTGGTGGGACCATATGAGATACAGAAAGCTGGTATAGATGGGCCCTTGGCCTGATCCAGCAGGACTCTTCGTATGTTTTTATGTTCAGACAAGGCAGAATCAGAAAGTAGATTCATTCATTCATTCATTCATTCATTCATTCATTCATTCATTCATTCGCTGTCAATGATCTAGCCACTATGTACATATACCCTTTCTGTAGCAGCTTCACTGGCAGCCATAAGTGTTATAGTAGTCTAATTTGAGACTAGCATTATATAGACCAGCATGGTGAGTGCCCCGATGTTAAGGTAGGGGTGTAGCTGGGCAATCCTCTTTAGGTAGAAAAAGGTAGAATGAACCACAAATGCTACCTGGGATTCCACTGACAGAGCAGGGTTCAAAAGTATGACCAGATTGTAAAACTCATCCTCAGCAGAGGGAGTAAACTCTCCCATGGCCTTTCAGCTCCAGAAGTTTCTGAATGAGACAAATTACCTAGATCCATTTCAGTCTGGCTTCAGCCCAGGTTACAGAACAGAGATGGCTTTGGTTGCTTTGCTAGGTGACCTACGCCAGAAAATGTATAAGGGATATGTGTCTCTGTTGGTTTTACTGGATCTCTTAGTAGTAGATTTAGATACTATCAGTTCTGAACCAGTTCTCTGGAAGGGGATTATGGGGCACTGTTTTATAGTAGCTCAAGTCAGGAGAAAACACAGAGGATAGTGCTAGGGGGCTCATGTTCTGTAGGGTTCTGCTGGCCTGTAGGTTCCCTCAGGGTTCAATTTTTGTCTCCTATGTTAGGATAGGCTAGGTTATACCTTTATAGGTCACTAATAAATAAAATAAAATAAAATAATGCAATCTGAGCTTTTGATACCAAGCTATCTTTATCAAAGCATTGTACTTGATAGAGGATCTACTCTATCAGGCGCTGAAATCCTTTGTGGGAAACATGGAATTCACCAGATGATGGTTGTTATTCAACATTTACATGAAACCACAGAGAGAGATTATCCAGAGTTTTCGGGTTCAGTGTCATCAGTATGCAGATGATAGCCAGCTCTGTTCCCTCCTTGCCACCTGGATCTGAGGAAGCTGCTTCATCTTTATATCAGTGTTTGATATCGGTGATGGACTGGATGAAGGTGAATAAATTGAAACTCAATCCAGACAATACAGAGGTTCTTCTAGTAAAGCCAAATGGAGACCAAATAATAGGGATGTAGCCTGTACTGGATAGGATTACTATCCCATTAAAAGGGGGGTACACATCTTGGGGGTGATTTTGGACTCATCCTTGAGCCTAGATGCTCAGGTCTCAGCAGTGGCCAAGGATGCATTTGCACAATTTGAACTAGAGTGCCAGCTATGTCCTTTTCTTGAGAGATCTGCTCTGTCCATTGTGATACAAGTTCTAGCCACCTCCTGAATGGATTACTGAAACAATTCATTCAATTTATATGGGCTACCAACAGAAACTCTCAGAAAACCACAGCAGGTCCAAAATGCAGCAGGTAGATTGCTACAGGGATCACATTATAGCAGCATCACTGGCTGCCAATCATTTTCCAGTTTTAACCTACAAAGCACCAAATGAACTGGGTCAAAACTGTCTCAAAGACTATATCTCCCAGTATAAACCAGCTTGGATACTAAAGTCATCAGGAGAGGCCTTTCTCTCCATCCCACCACCTTCACAGGTGGGGGCGGGCGGGGCGGGGGGGCGGGAGGCGGATGGCGGGGGACAGCGGCGGGCGCGGGGGCAGCGATGGGTGCGGCAGGCGGCGGTGGGCAGCGATGGGTGGACGGCGACAGGCGGCTGGCAGGCGGTGGGGGTACGGACGGCAGTGGCCAGCAGTGGGGGGGCAGTGGGGGCAGCAGGCTGTCCAATGCCCTCTCTCCATTTTGGTGCCCTAGGCAACTGCCTAGTTCGCCTTAATGGAAGTGCCGCCCTGTCTACACCCATGGACAGAGTATGAAAACAAGATTGAACTTGAACTCTTAATACAGGAAACATTACTTATAGGTAGAGATGGGCATGAAACTATTTTTTTCATTTCATTATTTATTATTCGTTACATAACGAAATGAAACGAATAACGAACCAAGGGGCAAATTTAACACAAGAAAAATTGGTTTGGTTAGGTTTGTTTTGTTAATGGGGGGCGGAGATGTCTCCTACCTGGTGCTGGTCTGGAGGTCCTTTCACGCTGAGCTGCACGGAGGGAGCACGCACCTCATCAGTGCCATCGAGGGACACTGCGGGCTCGAGCCTCAGCCCAGCCCCGGGAGGAGAGATAAGGAGCAGGTCACGTTTAGGCAGCCAGAGCAGTGCAGCTTCAAAGCCTCCCTCTTGCACCTCCCTCCCGCTGCCTGCTATCGCGGGGCTGCTTGGGAGGGGAGATGAGAAGGAGGCCACGCTTAAGTGGCCAGAGCAGCGTGGCTCTGATGCTACTCCCCCTCTTTATTCCTCCCACGCCTGTTCATAGGCACCCACCAGTTCAGACTAGGCCCCAGGGGCCGCGCAGTGGGTGCTGGAAAAAAAGTGGGTAAAAATGAATAACAAATTAACAAAACAACAAAATGATTTTTTGTGAAATTTTGCAAAAAATGAAACGAAATGAACCAAACTCCTTAACAAAACAAAACAAAACAAAACAAAACACCATTTTTTCAATTCGTGCCCATCTCTACTTATAGGCATTACTGAAATCTGCATTTATGAAACTTGTGAATGAAGTAAGAGTAACGTAAACTAGAAGGGAAGGCATTAAAAAGGATGCACACACCTATGAGGAGATCCACATCTCAGAACATAAGAAGCAGGAGGGTGGAAATGACAACGACATGACCATAGAAATCTGCTACAAGTTGGGTGGTTACTTCACATCCCGTTTGTCCCTCCTTGCTGTCCCGCTTGGGGCCAGTACAAAAACACCTTACTTCACGTCCATAGTGTGACAGCAAAAAGTTGTCTCGACCACACCCCCGGAACCGGGAACAGAGTGTGAGAAGCCATACCTGCCCCTGGGCTGGGGAATTATTTTGTCTCTGATCCTTTTCCAGGACAAGGTCCTGTGAGGTAACAACTGTCACACAATGAAGGCAATCTTCCACTCGTGAACATGCGTCCATCCATTTCTCTTGTACTTTTGAATGCTATGGATCGACATTTTGAATAGGTGTGGTGCACCCTTTATTGCTATTTTATTTTATTTTATTTTGAAAAAAGCAGATCTTGTCACGAAACAAGGCCTCAAAGTAACACTTGTCACAAGACAAGTTATCACATCCGTGAGTAAATGGAAACAGGGACTGAATAGGGACAAAACCACATGACCATGAACAACGCTGTCACAGAACAAACATAATCACGGAAGAAGGTAGGACATGAAGTAAACGCCTTGCTGGAGTCCAAGATAACATTTTGGAGTATCTAACACCTTTGACTAGAGATGAAAATTGTCCACTGTGGCATGCTACAAGCCTAAGCAAAGTATGCAGGTCTCCACTCATCTCTGCTGAATTTCTGCAATACGTCATAATCAGAAACTACCAAAGAAAGCAAAAAGCAAAGTGTTCTGCTTATATATCACCCCATACCACTTCAAGTAGTCTCTGGGCAGTTTACAGTTTAATTATGCAGGCTACACATTGCCTTCCCCCCCCCCCAGCAAGCTGGGTATTCATTTTACCAACCTCAGAAGGATGGAAGGCTGAGTGACTGTGTTCCAAATCCTAAGGTAAGTTACCAATGCTTTATCTCTCTGTGTAAAATCCAGATAGATATTGCTTGTAAAAACAACCAGAACTTCCAGGTGTTTTCCTTTCCAAATAATAACTCAACGCAATGCCATATTCTGTCCCTGAACAAGCTGTAGATTAAATAAGTTCATAATAGCACAATAACGCTGAAATTACCGATACTTGGGTAATAGCTCCAAATCCTGATAGTATGCTTTGTTTTGTTGTTGTTTTCTGGATGCTCCTGAATTAATTATACTAGTCCCAAATGGTTTCCCAAAAGAAAAGGAAATTTTCATTAACATAATAATTTGAGGGAAGGGCCCGCATTTTGTTATGGCTTCTTGCACACAGATGTGAAGCCAAATGCTAAATATCAAGGCTCTGACTCACTGAAAGCTGCTGTGGAGCAGGCATCCTCCTCACCTCTTTATACAAAGTATGAAGAGCAGATGGCTTCATAGGAGCCAGGAGGCCTGAAATGGAGTAATTGCTCAGCTTTCAGCAAGAAAACACACCACATTCCCAGTTAAATAAGGGGCTCATTTATTTTGATGGATTTTGCATAGATGGCATACGTCTCTGAGGCTGGGTTGTTTTCGCTTTCCCAGCTCTCACAACTCAGAAATGGGCATTACAGATCGCCTGTGACTCGAACAGGCAAATTCTTAACTGATATGAGTAATCTGCATGTCACCGTGTGAGCTTCTGCCTGGGATTATGTTTGGTTTACTCGATGGCGGGTCTATAAGACATTGAATTCCTTTTAAGTCTGATTTCCCATCCTGGGTCACAATCTCAGAGAGCATGGTTACATTGGTTAAATACATTGCATTCTCGATTGGAGGTATTCAAATTAGTGTCAAATTGTATGGTCGTTACGTGGGGTTTTTATTGCTGTATGCATCCTCTTGGGACTTTCAGACTGTGTTTTAGAGTGTTCCAGGGAATTATATGGGAATGCCTTCTGTCCCACTTTCCAACCCTCACTTCGGCTGCCTCTCACAGCCACTTGCCACTACTATTGTGGTGTTATTTTTAATAGAGATGGGCACGACTTGGAAAAAAAATTTTTCGAGTTGTCGTTAGTCGGGCCAGTCCCGTTTCGGGTCGTTTCCGGTTTTCGCGAAAATTCGCAAAAATTAGTCGGTTTGTTTTTTCGTTTTTTCGTTGTCGTTAGTACTGGTTTTTTTGGGGGGGAGCGGGCTCCTGGAGGCACCTCTGTGGGGTGGGTGCCTCCTCTGGCCCGCTATAAAGGGAAAGTGGGCTCCTGGAGGCACCCGTGGGTGCCTCCTGCCACTAGGAAGGGGAAGCAGGCTCCAAGAGACCCCTCTACATGGGGGTCTCCCTTCCTCACCTGCTGCTGCTGCAAAATGCTATGCAATAGCCATATGGATATTGCATAACATAATGTGCAGACGTGAGACCAGTGTGAGAATGATAGGGTCATGCCCGCCCTTCACAAGGCTCTGGCACCACCATGTCTCACACAGAAGGGAATTGTACTTGCTGCGTGTAGTGCAATGCAAGCAAGTAGATCTGGCTTTAAGGTGGCTTAGTGCAAGAGCTAGGGTTAGGCTAGTGACGGGTAAGGTTACGGTGGGCTAGTGGGTTGCACCTCTGGGTGCCTCTCTGACCCACTAAGAAGACAGTCTGTGACGTATGGGTACGGAGTCAAGGGTTAGGGTTAGGGCTAGGGCAGGTTTTAGGGGGCTTTGCACATCCCAGAAGTCTCCATGGCCAAGTGGCCATGCGACTGGTGGGATGGCTCCAAAAATTTGCATGGTTGTCCACTCCCACATGGCTGGCCACTTGGCCAGCCCATCATTGCGCAGGTGTAAATAAAATAAAATAAAATAAAATCAATGGAGGACAGAGGAGGAGAGGAGAGACATTTTGTTGCAAGAAAAAACCCACTGCTACTGTGAAAAATCTGGCAGTTTATAAATTTTCGCGTGTTTCTGTTGTGCTTGTGTGTTTTTGGACCACGATTTCAAAAACAATATTGCGTTTGCCGCCCCATTTTGGATCCCCCGCCCGCACCGCATGGCATGGGCGATGGCGACTCGCGAGTCCGGCTGCCCAGGGGGGGGGAGGCGGGACCCCCCCTCCAGAAACCACCCCTCCGGTAGGTGCCCTGCGCCCTTAGTCAAGCAGGCATTTTTTTCCGCCTGCTTTTTTGGCCCGGGAACGGGTGGGGGGAGAGTTTAAAAGTTTTTTCCTGTGCCGTCCGTGCCGCTTGCTTGCACTTTAATTGCGGCGGCCGGCGGCGAGACTGGGCTTTTTGCTGGCTGCGAGCCTGCAGCGAGTCCCACAGAGCAGCCCACTAGGACGGGGGATGGGGGGGAGGCCGGGGACCTCCAGAAACAACCCCTCCGGTAGGTGCCCTGCGCCCTTAGTCAAGCAGCATTTTTCCGCCTGCTTTTTTGGCCCGGGAATGGGTGGGGGGGAGAGTTTAAAAGTTTTTTCCTGTGCCGTCCGTGCCGCTTGCTTGCGCTTTAATTGCGGGCGGCCGGCGGCGAGACTGGGCATTTTGGTGGCTGCAAGCCTGCGGCGAGTCCCACCAGAGCAGCCGAGGACGGGGGATGAGGGGGGGGGGAGGCCGGGGACCTCCAGAAACAACCCCTCTGGTAGGTGCCCTGAGGCACGGCAGGCATTTTCCCGCCTGCTTTTCGGCCGGGAACCGGGTTTTTTTAACTTTTAAAAACTTTTTTTCTGTGCCGCGTGTGGCATCGCGCGATCTCGCGATGCAAGGAACGAGCACGACAAATCAGACCAAAATTGTTCGTTCGTCGGTTCGAGCTCGAAGTCTGGGGGAGTAATTCCCGTTACCGTTTCCGTAGAGTAACGGAACCGAGTAACGGAAACGGAAACGGAAATACCGCTAAGTCGTGCCCATCTCTAATTTTTAATATTGTTTTGGGAAGGCTTTTTCTTTAAAAGTTGGATAGCCCTAGGATAGTTTTACAAAGAGAACAAAATGAAAAAGACATGCACAGAGATGTGTGCCCCACTCGGCACACACTGATCTGTCCTGTTGAAGTTCCAGGGGGCTACTTCCTGACTTGCTTTTTGGAGCTTCTGATACCCTCCTCTGGCATTTCTCTCCTTCCCCTCCCCCCAACCCTCTGTTTCTTGCAAGCCCTCCATAGGCAAATGTATGTTCCTGAAGTTAAGACCGGGTGGGGAGAAAGATGCAAGAGAGCCCTATAAGATAAGAGGCATCTCTTTCTTCTTTCCTTCACCTCCATTCTATAGCTGGACAAAGGCTCACTTTTCATTAAAAATGTTAAGTGACAGCAGCATCCTGTCCTTGCCTGAAAACATCAAATATACATCTGCATTGCATAAATACTGCTGTATTCTGCTAATTAAAGAAAACTGTCGTATGATATTTATGCTCCTGCCATTACCCTGCAGCCTGAAACCCATGATCGAGTACTTGACAAATCCAACAGACACAAATTCCTCAAATAGAGGCATTCATATCTGCCAAAACCATTCCAAAGAAATCAATTTCATAAATAAGTTAAACTAATCAATCTCTTGGTGGCTGATTTTAAAAGCTCAATATGCAATCCAAAACCATGTTTCCCATCACAATAAATCTGTGCTTCCTTGTATATTATGTACTCTGCAATTTTAAAACAGATTTTAAACAGGCTAAACCTGATTCAAACACCTGATTTGATGTGTAACCAAGCTCTGAATCACCTTTCTGCAACATTAACCTGCCTGGTAAATGGAAAAGGATAGAGATTTTCCTATTCTCTTTAAACATTTTTGAGAAGGGATAATCTAAGTTGATTTCAAGGTTTTTTCCCTGCAGTCATTGCCATGAGTTCAATTGCTAGTCCTGAATATAATCAATATATTCTGCTGTCTGAAAGTCTAGACCAATAAATTATTTATGCCATAAGATTTTGACCACATGCAATGCAAGAAATACAAACAACTATTATCATTGCAAACTTCAGATGTATGTAAAATAACAACTGCAAGAACTATGGATACAAAGCGGTTGCATCCCATTTCTACATAAAAATGTACAATTCTGATCTAATGTTAATCAAATTCTGTTCAAAACCACAGTGTATGTCATTGCTGTAAGATCATCAGCCATTCCCTGCATCATTAAATAAGATAAATGCAATGCTTCCTGTGGACGTGCTCCAAAAGATCTTATTGGGCCAGGGAAACAGGGGAGTCCTCCCCAAACGTTGGAGGCACAGTACTCCCCATTCAGTCTTTGAGTCTTCGTTAGGTCAGGGACAGGTTGCATTTAGACATGAATGGACTACAAATGGCACCAACGTTTACCTATTACACCTCACAGAGTTTTGACATGGATTTTGGGTACAGAGCAACTCATTTGCTAGCTTGACTACTGACTGGCGTGACACCCTAGCCCAGTGACAGTGAACCTTTTAGAGTCCAAGTGCCCAAACTGCGATTCAAAACCCACTAATTTTTCATAAAGTGCCAATTAGACATGGGCACGACTTGGCGAAATTCTCGTCTCCGTTTCCGTTCCTCGTTTCCGTTACGCAACGGAAATGGTAACGACAATTAAGCCATCAGAACTCGAACTCGAACCAATAAAAGAAAAATTGGGTCTGATTTGTCGTTGTTGTTCCTGGCATCGCGGCGATCGCACGATGCCAAGCGGCACAGAAAAAAGTTTAAAAAAAAAAACCCCGATTCCCGGCCAAAAAAGCAGGCGAAAATATGCCTGCCTGAGTGAGGGCACCTACCAGAGGGATGGTTTCTTGGGGGGGGGGTCCTCCAGCCTCCCCCCCCTCCTGTCCTGGGCTGCTCTGGTGGGGGGCATCCTCGTCGTCTCGCCATGCCATGCGGTGCGGGGGGATCCAAAATGGTGACTGCAATATTTTTTTTGAAATCGTGGTCCAAAAACCCACCGAAGCACCACACAGAAACATGCGAAAATTAGGTATTTTAACTGCCTGAATTTTTACAGTAGCAGTAGTGGGTTTTTCTTGCAATAAACGTCTGTCTCCAATCCCATTGATTTTATTTTATTTTATTTTTATTTTTATTTTTTTACACCTGCGCAATGATGGGCTGGCCATGGGATGGGACCATGCAAATTTTTGGAGCCATTCCACCAATCGCATGGCCACTTGGCCAGGTTTTGACTGAGACTTCTGGGATGTGCCAGTCGGGCATAAAAAGCCCACTATAACCCTAGCCCTAACCCTAACCCTAACCCATACGCCAGTACACTGTCCTTCTTAGTGGGTCAGAGGCACCCAGAGGTGCAGCCCACTAACTCACCCTAACCTTACCCGTAATAAACCTAAGCCTAGCCCTTGCCCTAACCCCAACCCTAAGCCAGATCTGTACTCGCATTGCACTACACGCAGGTACACTGTCCTTCTTAGTGAGTCAGAGGGCGCCCAGCAGAGGCATTCTTCTCTCACCTCGCTCACAGTCCAAAGTTCCAAAAAACTCCAAACCTGTACGCCAGTATGCTGTCCTTCTTAGTGAGCTAGAGGCACCCAAAAGAGAGGTGCCTCTGCCAGTGCCACTTGGTACGCAATGGCTACACGGTCATGTACCTTTCCTTTTCCCTTTGTAGGGGGCCAGAGGAGGCATCCACCCCAGAGAGGTGCCTCCAGGAGCCTGCTAAATGCCTTCCCTTCGTAGCGGGCCAGAGGAGGCACCCACCCCAGAGAGGTGCCTCCAGGACCCCCCAACCCTACCCCCACTAAACCAGTACTAACTACAGACGACAAACAAAATGACAAATTTTTGAAAAATTTCGCGACAAACGGAAACGAGCCGAAACGGGCCGGCTCTGACACACGACAACTCGAAACGTCATTTTTCCTGGTCGTGCCCATCTCTAGTGCCAATACAGCAATTTAACCTGAATGCAGGTGGCTGTGAACGGGCGATGTCGGGTGCCCACAGGAAGGGCTCCGAGTGCCACCTTTGGCACCTTTGCCATAGGTTCGCCAACACTGCCCTAGCCTGAGTAACAAAGAATGCCTCCTCTGAAATTTTAAGGTAAGGAGCTCCTTTCTGTGGTCCACCAGCTGCTTCTGGGCTGTTCTTCCCAGCTGTTCTTCCCATCCCTGTCAAGATCTCAAAGTAGGGATCCAGGCTTGTTAACACAGAGCTTATCACAATTTCTAATTTAACACATTAATAATTTGCAACAATTGCAAACTAGACTTTTCACTTGGTTGTAATATGCCAGCATGATTATTTCATATGCTTGGAACATCCTGTGTGGAAAACTAATTAAATGTATGAGTTTGATGGGAGCCTGGTAGACAGATCCCTAAATATGAAGGCAGGACAGTGCATCCAGACAAACCTTGATTAATTTCGCTCTCCATTTTAAAAATATGCATTTAATGATAATAAAGCTTTCACTCTCTGGGATCAATAGTGTGCTTTTAAGAGAAAATGACTCATCATGTTGAAATAATAATGTACAATATTGTTTCTGGCTAGTCAGAAAACCAAACATGAGCAAGCGAGAAGTTGGTTCTAGGAGGTTGTTTTACTGTTCTGTGTTCAATAATAATAATAATAATAATAATAATAATAATAATAATAATAATAATAATAATAATAATAATAATAATAATATGTTTCATTTTCTTTAGTGGGCTTTCTTTAGGCCAAATTCTGCCTCTCAAAATAATTTGACTAGCCATGGAAAATTTGTATCTTGATGTGTTGAGGAGGATCATTTTTCTCTCCCATCTTTAGGTAGCAAACTATCACAAACTGCCTCTACGCATAACTTCTAAAACAAAAAAATAAACCACCTGTTACTTCAGTCCTTCTTTCCCTCCCACTGTAGCTCTGCTAACTCTGCATCTTCTGTGAGCTACAATTTTCTCTGTCCAGCTGATACAGATAGGCTACTCGGCTGGGTCTCTGATTATTATTTCCGCCACCCTATCTCTTCCCCGGCAGTAAAGCAGGCGATAATTGTAGTTTCAATGCAGGAACGGCACACCAAGGGTATTGATTTGTTCTAAGAAAACAGGAAAGTGGGAATTGCTGGGCTTCTGCTTCCTTTCAACACCACTTTCCATTCTATCACTTTGCATCCCACCCACCCCCTCCATGGTGTGAACTCAATTACACACCGTTGCCAGCAGCCTACGTCTGCTGTGTTCTCCAGCTGATTTTCTCGAGTTTTGCCTTGGCAATTTTTTTCCTGCAAGTCCATAAAGGAAAGGTTGGCTACCCGTGATTTTGGAAGGCTAATTTTAAAAAGACCATTAAGAACAATGCATGGCTGTTGAACCACCCATTCTTCTTTTTCTCTTTGCCTGTCCTGCAAAAGAAGCCACAGGATTTTGCCCACATTCACATGCTGGAATATTGGTCACCCATGCTTGTTCTGAAACACCTTGATTTTAATTCGACAAATTTCCTTGATTCAGTGCAAAGAGAAGCTAACTTTGCACTGAGAAGCCATCAAGATAGGTCTCATCCAGGGGGGGGAAAATGCAACAACCCAGGAAACCAACCGGGGGGGGGGGGAGCATGGAATTAGCAGCAATTAATAAACGGATGTTTACTGCACTAATTAAGCATTTCCTAGAGGGCCTGATTATGTGTTTATACACCAGTTAGATATAGCTCAGCATGAGAAAATACCCACATTTCATACATCAAAAAAAGTCACTGCTTTCATATTCCCTGTGCCATGCCCACTGTAGCAGAGTGTGAGACACAAACATAAAAGAAAGCAGAAATATTCATCACCTTGCCTCCTACTGGTTTGTATGTTCAGGGTTGTTTGGGTTGATGTTTTTTTTTAATAAACGCAAGTCATAAATTAGCTTGCCACAAATTAGAACTAACTGAATTTCTTCCTAGTAGGTTCATCATGCTCAAGCCTGAGGCCAGCTTCTTTTGGCCAATGTTTCACTAATGTGGCCTTTACTCGTTAAGGTGAGATCAGACATTTTGGATCCTATATACGTATGAGGAAACAGCACTGGATCTTTCATCCCAAAAAGTGCAATAAGAAAAAAGGGAAAGGGGGAATAAACCCCAACAACTGATTCAAACTCTGTTCCCACACCTTATGCTTTAGAAAGACCATAGTGGAAGATTACAAATATTTGTTCATTTCCAGTGTGGCAGCCATGTTAGTCTGAAAAAGTCAAGTAGTAGGTTAAAGATTAACAAGTTCTGAGTAGCATAAATATTTC